>CM062828.1:28052156-28713836 GCA_031772345.1 Himalopsyche anomala
TTTTGCCGAATTTTTGAAATTTCGTCTCATCGAAGGACAATCAACAAAGTGTTCCTGAATATCATTGCTAATCACAAACATCATAATTGGTTGAGTGAACGAGCAATTTTTGCAGCAAATAACAAAGATGTGGATCATTTCAACTTCACAATTCAAAATCAAATCGTTGGTGCACTGTATTCCTTTAAATCTATCGACTGTGCCACGTGAATAACATCATTTCAATGTAATTAAAATACTTTTCATTTTTAATTTTGCACATTTATTGAACTTAATTCATTTTGAGTATTCATTCAAACTGAATTTAACTCATCCAATAAATTAACACAACATTTATTGATTCTGAGGCGGTACGAAGTTCGTCGGGCCAGCTAGTATATATATATATATCGATTTTGGAATGGAAAAAGAACATAACCCACAGTTTTTTCAAAAAAGGTTTTTTTTCATAATATACAACTCGATACACGTTCTATCAAAAAGATGTAAGCTGCAAATTTCGAATTAGTATCTAAATTTAACTTTTAAGTTTGAAAAAATATGAGCTTGTGAAAATTGAAACCAATAGAAAAGACTGAAAAAAGGTTTTTCCTAGATAATTTCATTATTTAATATTAAATAATGTCAATTAAACACCAGTTTAAAAGCCTCCGTGCACTTCAAGGTTGTTTATATTTCATAATTTGCATATAGCCCAAAATCATCAAAACACGTTTTTGTGTGCCTCCTGTAAAGTTTTCTATGTGTGGGTTACGTCCTTTTTCCTTTCCACAGTCGATATATATAATATAACTCCCGAACGTTAGATTGCAAGCGACAAGCAAATTAACACTTACCCTACGGTGCTAAAAATACTTTGATGCTTATTGATGGACAACAAAAACCCAGGACATATATTTTAAAAAAATCTTGTTTTCACTTGGCTCTTGAAGGTCCAACAACGAAAAATATGCGTAGGGCTTGAATTAATTATTTTTTGCAACTGGGTCAACTTTCAATATAGAATCCTACGTATGCTCATCTCAAAATTATCTGATCTACGAGAACTTTTTGTTAATCAGCCACTCAGCCTTTTTTTGAAGAAGTTAAAAGGCTGGCTGGCTTAGTACGGGCAGACTCATAATTATTGTTTTCAAAAGAATTATGGAATTTCCATATATCTAATCATTAAATCAAGGTCGGTAACGCGGGACGGTAACGTCGGGACGAGAAGCGTAACGCAAACGATTAGTTCTATCCTAGCATTGTTCTTCTACCCCTACTCTCTCAAACATAAGAGGTTGAAGAAAAAGCAGTTTCTGTCGAAAAAAAATATTGATATCAACTTCTATAGAAATCCATATATTAATACTCGATAATGTCCGTCCGTCTGAATGATTGTCCGCGATATCCCCTCCCCCTGCCCCTTCCCCCTCCCTTCTCAAAGCTCCGCTGACGCAATATTTTTATTCATACTAAAGACATATTTTCCCAATACACTGTTTATTATTTGTTAATTAAAAATTTCATACAAAAAAACGCCGCGACCGTGGATCGAACACAGAACTCTGGATTACCAGTCGAGCTCTCTATCAACTGAGCTAACGTCATAAATATCAAGGCGATAAAAATACATTATATAAATCAAGCATTTGAAAATGGAACGATATTTGTGATTCACAAACTGACTTCGATTGTTTTTATTCAAGATTGTGACGTCTGTCAAATATGAATGTGGTATATTTTACATAATATAGTTTCGACAGTTAAATGCAAATATTCCATGTGTGTCATATGCTGACGGCTATTAAATATTTTACTTTTTAACAGAGGGTATTTAGAATTTATCCCGATAATTTAAAAGTTTTGTATCTTTTGTTTTAAATAACGAGTAAACGAGTCTATGCTTTGGACAAGGTAAATTTATGCTCAAATAGTAATATAAATAAAGTAAGCGAAATAGTTTGATAGATTGGGGTCAACGAGATTAAAATACGGCAAAGTGAGCCAAGTTAGGATGATGGGAAAAAGTGAACTGAACCCACCCTTTTTATTGCATAATTTCAATCATTTTTTCTCTAAAATACATTGTTTATGCTTTCGATGGATTCGTCGGTATCTTTGTGGAAGTTCATTTGAATATAAAATAAAAAATAACTTAGATTATTCCACGTATTGTGCTACAAACTGTGACACGTGTTTCGCCTCTTTCAGAGGCATCCTCAGACAGACTTACTTTTACTTACTGAAAGTAAGTCTGTCTGAGGATGCCTCTGAAATAGGCGAAACACGTGTCACAGTTTGTAGCACAATACGTGGAATAATCTAAGTTATTTTGTATTACTTTTTTATGCTTATTTATTGAAAAAACTTTCACATAAAATTAAAAGTTGATGACAGTTCCCACAAAAATTAATTGAAAACGTAATTGCACTTAAAAGTCAAATGGAAAAGTTTCACCATTTTTATGTTTGGTTCCCTTAAAGACTCATATATTCCTAAAAATAAGCTCCGTTTGGTGAATTAGTGAAGTTAATTTATTCTGATTAATTTGATAAATATGCATTTGATTGTAACATGGAAAATTGATAATTTTGTTTTGATAAAATGTGCAATTAATTTATACCATTTTGCATGTGAAAAATGATTATTAGCAAACTTAAACATTATTTCAAAAATTAAGTAATTTACAATTTAAAACTGCAGGGCTGTCGATATATGCGCCGAGGTCGATTTATGCTACTATGAAAAATGATTGTTAGCAAACTTGAACATTATTCCAAAGATTTAATATTTTACGAAATTTTTGTCACTACGAAAAAAATTGTCAGCAAACTTAAACATTATTCCAAAAATTAGGTAATTTACGAGGTATATTTCTGCTAATAGGAAAACTAATTGTTAGCAAACTCAACATTATTCCAAAAATTAAATAACTTACAATTTAAATACTACAGGGCATGCTGTCGATATATGGCCCGAGATATATTTATTTTATTTTTAGAATTTCTGGCTTATTCAATAAATAGGTTTGTAATTTTCTGACTTCTTAAAAATGCAACAAAAATCCCCCCGTTGAGGTCAACGGGCTTACAGCTAGTCCATATAAATCATACTGCAAGTGGACAAGATATTTTTTTTATTTTACTAATATTTAATGGGTCCTATGGCTTTAGTGAAATAGTGTTTTTAAGAAATGTTTCAATCAACTAATAAGTTTTTCAAATCAAATTTAATCATAGATATTATCAATTTCCGGATCCTATGGCGCAGCAGTTAGCGTTGTGGGCTTCCGTGCCAGACCTCACGGGTTCGAGTCCCAAGATGAACAGCATTTTTTGATTTTTGTTCGAAGATATGTGTGTTTGAGTAGTCTATAAATTCCCTTCTCCCTTCTGATCCTTTTATAACTAAGCGTAGTGAGAACGATTAGTTAACCACTAGTCCTGTCATAGCCTTATTACAACTCTTTTTAAAAAAGTAAGTTTGAGCGACTGTGTAACAAACAATTATCTTTGAAAAACTTCTTAACTCTTTAGCTGCCGTAGATTATTATTATTGCCACCTGTGTGGTCGAGTGGTCAACGTCGTTGGCTACCGCTACGGAGGTCCCGGGTTCGAATCCCAGTACGGACAGTTTTATAAATTGATTTTTCAATCGATTTATGAATTTCTGTTCAAAGGCATGGATGTATGTGATGTGTTGAATCCCCTTCCCACCCATCCTATCCTATGAACGGGGCTAACCACTAGTTCTGTCGTAGCCTTTTCTTTATATTTTATACTCTCTTTGGAAAAAGAAAGTTTGGGCAACTGAGTAACAAGCAGTTCTCGTAGAAAAACTTTTGTTGAGATACACTCCATTAGGAGTCCATATGCTCTACATTAGAAGCGGATATGGTAAAAAAAAAGTTATTGACCAGATAACTCATTTATGGCGTGTTGAGCAAAAACATTTTTACGAGATATCTCGTCTGTGGACATCATCGAGTTAAGATACCTCTATTAGAAGGCCATAAGTATAAGCTTCACATTGGGAACAGACATGGATTGAAAAAAAATATATAATGTCAAAACAGTTTTGTACCTCTGAAATTTTATTAAATCACGTCAAACGGAAAATATTTTTTTGTCCTTTTAAAAGCGTATTATTATAAGCGCCATGTGAAAATTGTTAGGTCATATCAAGTTGGCAAATTTTTCTATACATAATGCCAACGTATGTTGCACGTTTGTCGGGCGACCACACGTTTTCAAAACCTTCAAAATAAATCTATCTTACTTTTTTTTCGATTGACTAAGGGTGGTGAAAGCTGAAACGCACAACGATTAATCACTTCTATATGAGTATCAATTTTTTAAGCTGATATTGTTTTTGTTCTCATATTTTTTAAGAGGTTAAGTTTTCGACTTACCGCCTGTGTGGTCGAGTGATCAACGTCATTGGCTTCGATTACGGGGGTCCCGGGTTCGAATCCCGGTACGGACGGTTTTATAAATTGATTTTTCAATCGATTTATGAATTTCTGTTCGAAGGCATGGATGTATATAATGTCTTGAATTCCCCCCTTCCACCCATCCTATCCTATAAACGGAGCGTATCGAGAGCGATTAGCTTACTACTAGTCCTGTCCTAGCTCTATATTTCTATTCCTACTCTCTTTAGTAAAAGAGAGTTTGAGCAACTGAGTAACAAGCAGTTCTCGTAGAAACACATCTGTTGAGATATTCTCCATTAGGAGTCCATATGCTCCACATTGGGAGCAGACATGATTTAAAAAAAAAATTCGACACTCCTACATCTTATAACGAAATAAAATGTGAATCAATTTTTTTTCTACAAAGATTTTTTTTTTTGTTTAATGTGGAATAAATAGAATACTAATGGAGTTGTTTCAACATATTTTTCTACTAGAATTATTTGTTACTCAATCGCTAAACATCTTTTTCAGAAAGAGAGTAGTAGGGAAGTAATGATAAGGCTAGGATAGTACTAGTGGTTAACGCTCTCGCTACGACGCCCAGTTATTGAAAGATTGGAAGAGCGGAATGCCCAGAATGAACAGAAATCGGTAAATCGATCGAAAAAATGATGTTTATACTGGGACTCGAACCCGTAAGATCAGGCACAGATGCCAACAACGCTAACCGCTACGCCATAGGACCCGACAATTTATAATAGCTATGATTAAATTTTATTTTAAAAACACATCAGTTGATTGAAGCATTCTTCAAAAGTCTGTTTCAAAAGGATAGGGCGAAACTTTCGTTTTTAAAAAGTGATATTTATTTTCAAGAAATCAATTCATGTCAACAATGCTCCTTTTTTTATTTTTGAAAATTTTTGTAAACAGTTACGAAATAAATATAATAATATCTTTAAAATTATTAATCCTATTAGCTGTTTCTAAGCCATCGGGTATATTTAAAAAAAAACTGTCAATTCCAAATAAATCTCGATTCATCCATCACGCTTCATTGCTTCAATCGATTAAAAAATAATCCACTCTCGGAAATAGTCCAATTAAGGACAAAAAAACAACATTGATTGATCTCTTTTTATCGAAATCTTAAACATTCAATGAATAAAATACTCTTTTGTACTTATTCTACGATCATTTAGTGTGATCATGAATGGTTTCGTTTATCACGAACATTTTCCATTGCATAGCATATATGTATAACAAAGAACACAATGCCTTTCTTAAAAATAAAAAATAAAATACTCATTTGTACTAATTCCAACCAATTTCATTTATTACTAGACTGTTCCCGGCAAGCGCTGCAATGCCACTCGAACAAAGAAAGTGAACAACGCGCCACCTACTGTACTATAACCTACTGTAGTTAATTGTACTATAACCTTCCCGAAAGTGCAAGCAAAAAGTTTGTCAAAGTTTTATTGCAATCGGATGAGCGGTGCGGCAAAGCATAAAGTACGATTCATTTTTTTTATTAGATTAAATGATTAGGACCGATTATTTTTTATATGTGTGCATATAAAGAATAATCGTTCCTAATTATTTGACAACTTGAACTTCATAAAACTCTTTTCAAATAATAATTAATTGCATTACACATTATTTATTAAATTGGAATTTACTTGGTTGAACAATATTATGATAAGATAAAATAAAAAAGTATGTATGCCTATGCGTCGCCCTTCGGGTTTGCGACCCATAGGTTGAAAACCCGTGTATTATACATTTTAAAAAATGCGAAAAATTAGAATTTTAAAATATAATAGAACGCGGCTAAAAAACATTTATTCCCCAATTGAATAAACATGGACAATTTTCATTGTATTTTTTTTTAAATATGGAATATAAAAATTATGCTGCTGAAAGTTCCAACAATAATTAACATCATTTATTTAAGTCGACAATTATAACCGCACTGTTTTCAAGTATGTAAATATACTGTAGGAAGTTCCAACAATAATTAATATCATAACCTGTGGTCATTACGCTATGAATCAGACGCCGCTATTGCCCCACACTTTTCCCGAATAACGGGGTCTCCCCGCATGATTTGCAAAAGAAAGAAAATAAAAATACCCGTTATAGCATATTGCAGTATTTTTAACTGAAACTCTTGGTCTTTAGTTCCGATAATTGGATAATATTGATTGCTTTTGTGCGAAACAAATGGGGAAAATATTTTGCGGTAGGGCAATAATATTTCATATATTATCATGGACGATCTTCATTGAATGAATACACATTTGAATGAACCTTGTCGATTCGAGCCCTTCGTCCTTTGAATTAACAATGACAGAGAATTTTATTGAAAATTTACAACATTCTTGACTTCTTCTGCGTAGAAGAAGTCAACATTTTTTTCAGAGAAAGAGTTATTTCAGCTTATTTAGAAGATCATGCGATAATTTACAATGTGGGTTTTGTTACATTGCAATTATGTTTACTTTTAAATCGAAGTTATTCTACGTAGAAAGACATCAACAATTTAAATCTTTGAATGTACATCTTACACATTTGATGTCGTTTAGTATCTTTACATTCAAAGGAGAATTGAAGGTATTACTTGCAAACCCGGCTCATTTCAAAGCTGTTGAAACATGAACCATGAATGTAATTTAGTAGATCAAAATAAATTTTGAAAATATGTTTAGAAATCAGTCTCAAACATGGCTTGACAACATCCAAAATATCATTCTAAAGTAATTTAAGACTAAAAATACTTTTAAAATATACATTGTTTTTCAAAATGAAATGTAAGTTTCATTTTTTAATCATTTTGGAATAAGCCGTGTTTGCAAGTAATACCCTCAATAATGTGTTCATTGTTTTCCAAAAAAGCCATTGCTATAAAAACTATTTAAAATGTAACGATTTTAATAATCCAAATATTTTAATCAAATCATAGAAAAGGACCAAGTTTAATATTTTCTAAGGATTTGGCGATTTTTTTTAAAGCGAATTAAATTTGATAACGTCATTATTCCACTGATTTTATTACGCGACTGAATTGATATTAACTATCATAATTTTAATAACAATCAAAACGACTTTTAACCCGTAACATGCCATCCTAAAAAATCACGTTCCCTGCCATGATGGCATCTCAGTTTCACTGTTTATTGACAGATATTTTTAAACCTAAGTTAGAAGCTAAAAAGTAATTTTAAAAATGTATATATGCTAGAATACCTAAAATGATAAATACTTATTGACAATATTAAGAGAATTATTGAATGATTTATTGGCTCAACTTTTTACATTTGCATCATGGGCATGGAGGTGTTAATGTGTTCACTGTCAACACTTGATGGAAAGGCATTATAAAAAATGCTTTTCAAATTAAATTTTATAATAAAGACCGAATTGCTTATGAATGTCATGTAGAAATATCGGATTCTACCTTTATTATAATCGAAAAAGAGTCTTATTAAAAAGTACTTGTAGTTGTAATTCTTGAGTAAGTTTACATTTTCTACATTGTAAACGGACGTGGTATATAAAAAAATAGTATAGTCTCAAACGGTGGACCGAGAGTGGCTGATAATGATTACATACTACGACTCGTGTTTAGTCTACTCTAAGCTACTATAAACAATCAACAAACATTTGAAACTATGATTACCCACTTTGATGTAGCTATCAGCTACTTCCTGTGAAACAAAAACAAAGGTAAACATGTACGTACATTACATACTACGATGTTGATATTATCATTCAAAATACCGTACCATTTCATAGCAGCTCTACGCCGTAGAACACGTGAGCTTTCCAGATAAAGTCAAATTTACTGCGCACCTCTGTGATAAAAACGTTTAATTGGGTTATATAATCTCAATATTTTTTTATTCCGTTTACGTATTGGTCACATTGTCGACCTCGATTTTTTCCCATGTCGAATTATTCAAGAGCCCGGTTGAGTTTTGGGGTATGTTTGACGGGGTTGTTGTTTTTGTTGGGTCATAAGATCACTTACCCGATTATATGTTAGGTCGAACAACCACTTTTTATAGCTGATTGGGAAATGAGATTTTTTCAATCAGGGCTGTACTAATCAGGCACTCGTGGAATGCAAAAGAATTCAAATAAATATAAAAACTATTTTTTCAAACATCTTTTGATAATCAAATCAGCAAGATGTGTAATTAAAATACGAATTTCAAATATTTTAATTTGTTGGTAATTCATAGTTTTTTATCAATGTCCGATCCCGATGTGGCGCATATGGCCTCCTAATGGAGGTATCTCAACAGAAGTTTTTTCTAAGAGAACTGTTTGTTACTCAGTCGCTCAACCTCTCTTTTTCCAAAGTGTGTATGAATAGAAGAATAGGACTAGGACAATACTAGTGGTTAGCTAATCGCTCTCAATACGCCCCATTTATAGGATAGGATGGGTGGGAATGGGGAATTCAAGACATTACATACATCCATGCCTTCGAACAGAAATTCATAAATCGATTGAAAAATCAATTTATAAAACTGTTATTTACTTTTAAGGTGTTTATTGCCAATACTAGGTGGAAAGGCATTATGAATAGGTCGTCCAATCCCGGGATCCAGAAATTCTGTTTCAGTACTAATCTCGGGATTTAGGGGTAGAGAATAAGAAGTACAAAATTCTGGATAATTGTAGAAATCCGCGTGAGACCTAAAAAAAGGTCCCACATTTTTTAATTTTGGAAATTCGGTAAATTCTTTGCTTTTTTTAAATTGGGCAATGACGAAATCTCGAATTTGTCCACAATTTAATGGCGAATGTTCAATCCCCGGATTAAAAAAATGTGAATCCCAAAATCCCGGGATTACAAAATCTTGAACCCTAACAAATAAATAGTAATTTATTTTATGAATAATGATTGTTACATGAATACTATATGACCTACCTAAACCGACCCTGTTTATCCATCAACATAAATTATACAACACTCGAATAATAACTACGTTTTTAAGACAGATCTTGTGATAAATATTTTTATATGATTTATTTGAAATTCAAACCAGTTCTAACATACCATGGCAATAAAATTATTTTTAGTTACGTCTACTTATAAATGAGAAACCAAAAAATGTTACACGCCACTAACAATGTACATATTAACGTTTAATACTCGTTATGTTTATTTTTTTAGCATACGTAACAATTTTATGAAATGTCAAAAGTGTATTAAGAGGTAATTTGGCGTATATGAAATGTATATGTGAAACGGGTGAAATGTAAATGAAAACATTATGTATAATATATTAAATTGGAAATAAATTTATACGTTACATACATATATATAGTTTGTTTCATTTTTAGATTTCGACTGTGGAAAAGAAAAAAGACGTAACCCACAGTTTTTTTAAAACATGTCTTTTTCGATAATCACAATGTTTCAAACATGATGCACGTTCTACCAAAAGGATGCAAGCTGCAAATGTCGAATTAGTTTCTAAATTTAGCTTTTAAGTTTGAAAAAGATGACCTTGTAAATAGTTAAAATCAAGAAAAAAGACTGAAATAAAGGTTTTGCTAGACAATTTATTTAATTAATATTAGATTATGTCAATTAAAGACCAGTTAAGAAGTCTCCGTGTACTTCAAGGATGTATATAATTCATAATTTGCATATATATCATCAAAACACGTTTTTTGCGCCTCCTGTAAAATTTGATATGTGTGGGTTACGTCCTTTTTCCTTTCCACAGTCGATTTGTTTAAAATATGCGGAATATATCATTTATGATCAACTTCAGAACCCTGTCACAAAATATGGAGCATTTGGACTTCCAATTAATTGAGAATCTTGACAGAACCTGTTTACCCTGAAATAGATTTTGAATAGGGTTTATGACGACTGATTTACGAGTACAGTAAAACCCCCATTTACACTAAAGTCGGGACAGTGTAATTAGGGGTAGTGTAATTGGGGGTGTGAATATCATACATAATTAGGGATTTGGTTTTTTCTGTTAAAAATGCAAAACTAAGATTTCCCTTTAGTTTTGCAAAAAAAAAAATATTGACGAAATATTTAGTTACCAAGTGATAAAATGCAAAGGGCGCCAAAATCCTACACATAGACAGTCGCCCGCTATACGTGTATAGCCTGGCACGTGTTAAATACACAAACGGTAGTCAACATTTGAATGTATGCGCGGAACAGCGACCGTCTCGTAGTAACGATAATGGAATGCGACCGTGCATTTGGGGGATTTGCGGCGAATATTTCAAGCCAGCGCGTAATTCGGGGATTCCACTGTATGTCCAATGAATAGCGTAGTGGTCCGTAGATGAAAAAATAAATATACATAGTAATTGATTTTTCGGTTCGAAAAACATTTCTGTTGACAGTCTGCACAAATAATTTTGAAACCAACAAAAGTATCGTTTTTTGTTCACTTTTTTAAATATCTCTTGGATCTGTAGAGTAGATATATAAAAATAAATCCTTATAGGCTTAGAATGTTTCAAATCCAAAACATCTACTATCTTTAAAAAATAAATATTTTTAACAGTCATCTTAGGGCTTATCGATTTCTGTTAGAGAGCATGGGTATTTGTGATGTCCAAAACATTATCTCCCACCCTTTTCGATAATTTAATAACTGGGCGTAGCGAAAGCGATTAGTCGACTACTAGTCCTGTCCTAGCCTTATCTTTGAAAAACAGAGGTTGAGCGGCTGAATAACAAACACTTCTTGTAGAATAACTCCTGTTAAGATAACTTCATTAGAAGGTCATATATTCCATATTGGGATCGAAGTAGATTAAAAAATATATATAAATAGAAAGATAAGTTAAACTTGAATCTAAAATTTATAAGAGATCAATTTGTTAAGATAATATCAATGATTTTTTACTATTGCAAATGGACATCAAAACAAGGCATTTTTGGGGGTTTTTGTGGACGTCATCCGTGCTTGAATGGTTAAAGGAACGCGTTTCAAATCAGTCATTCTTATCAGCCTAGTCAGAGAAAGAAATGTCTCCTTTCAAAATCTGATGGCAAAAAAACTTCTGGCTTCACTTACACGGCTAAAATTTTGACAAAACTCATACAAAACTTTTTCACGAGGCTCATTTGACACGTAATATAAGCCGATGAAATAATTTATGTGAAGAAAATATTTTATTTTCAAACGGTTGGTACAGACGTTATGTTAAAGTTTTCTTTTATTTTTTTAGATTTATTACTGTGCTACAATCGTGACAAATTTACGGCGACTTCGTGTACTAAATAAAACATAATACCTATGTTTTTACTCGCTTGCTATGTAAATAAAATAAACTATGGGTTCTTATATGAACATACTTGCCTAAAAATATTTGATAAAATACTTGACCTGAATTCATTCAATAGCCATTAATAAAAACAAGAGAAGAAAATATCTTCGTAATAAATCAAGCGTCGAACGTAAATATTGAATTCGTGATGCTTTTGTTTCGTGCAAATATGTTGACATTTAATTTCGTTTAAAATGTGCAGTGTTTTTTTTGTTTGACTACGTGTTAATTTTTAATATGTTAATATAACAACCTTTACTTGACATTTAATACATATTATCTGCACTAAAAACAACACAAACATGATTGAAACTGAAACGACATGTACATTTTAAAATTTATTATAATTATCATAAATTTATTTTAGATATACCAGCGTAACTTGACTGCCCGCGAGGGCGCCACCATCGCATCATTAACGTTGCCATAGTCAACACGTCCTAGGGCGACAATTTTAGTCCTGAGTTCTGCCACAGGTCAAGTTAAAATGGTACATCTCTAATAGAGGTAGACATTTTTTTGAACAGTTTCCACTGTCAGTGTTGAACTATAGACCCTTAATGGACTCGTATTTTTTGAAATACGAAATACGAGAATTGCATGTTATTAATTCTCTTCCTTTCTGTATGTGAAAGTGGAAGAATAAAAGGAGAAGGGCTAAGAAAGGGCCTTAAAGTAAGTTATTAGCTTTTATTCTAAAAGTTAATCTCAGAAAGTCACGTGTTCAATGACGAACAACGGATATAAATGCTGCACCCAAATACGGACTCCCATAAACTATTTTTCCAAAAAAAATCAGAAATAAATATAGCACAATTGTAGCTTACCGATTTTGAATGAACAGGTAAATCTGCCAAATACCCCACTCTTATACCTTATATGTAAGTAAATATAATCATATTTTTTCCAACAAAGAAAAATAAATATAATTCTTAAAATGACTCACCATTAAAATCTGTAGGCATTCCCGTGGGTTAACTCTTTTCGCCAGAAACGGCTTTAAGCTTAGTGATACATTTATTTCTTATATAAACACGATACATTCATTTGCTAAGCATCAGTACAAGTTAATCCGTGCACTTGAACGCGTGAAGATGCTGAAAGACGAAGCCCGGGTCGTGAGTGACAAAACTTGTGCGAATGTACATAATTTAAACGATTCAAAGTTAAAACCTCCCATTAAAAAAAATACACAAGTATTAACTGCGTGTATTTTCAACCGACCATGAATTATATTTTATCGGCTACGTGGTCAAGTGCTCAACGTCGTTTGCTTCGGTTACTGTATTGTACTTGTATTTTATTACTGATTTTTCTGTTGAATTAGGGACTTCTGTTAAAAGGTATGGATGTCTAAAATTACCTTCTACGTCTATCCAATCCTCAAAAAGGAGCGTAGCGGGAGCGATTAACTAGCCACTAGTCCTGCACAATTCTAGTAAAAGTTGAGGAGCTGGGTAGCAAGCAGTAGAAAAATTCTGAGGAGATGAACTCTATGGTTCACGTTATGAGCGAAATGGTAAATATATAAATATATCTTTGATAAAAAATATATCCTTTTCGTTCATTGCGTAAATTTAAATAAATTTGCATTAAACATTTTGACGTCAGTTTCGTATACTTAGAATTTATTTTATTTCAAGAAGTGGCACAAACCTTTATCAGAAAGAAGGCGGTCAGCTAGAAACGCCCTATTATCGCCCATAAAAATCTTTTTCCTCACGAGGGTGACCGTTATTTATTGATGGGTTGAAAAATAAATATTTTTACATTTCTAAGTTATGAATTCACTGAGATTTCTTCGCTCCATCAATAATAAAATCATCGAAATAACTGTCGATACTAAATTTTCGTTTTATTTCATATTTTTTTGATAACTTCCCAAGCTGTAGTTTTTATGTTTTTGTATATGTTTTGCAGTAACTTTATATTAGGGCTTTCAATCCCAGGGTCAGAGATCCCGAAATTTTAAGATCCTGACTAATTTGGCGATCCCGTTATCCTGAGATTCACAAAGTATAGATCCCTGGATTTTAATATAACACGTAAAAAACGCTATGGCAGACGTAAATTTTTCAACAAACGGAGCTAAAGAAAAGCTCTCCCAGTTCAGAATAATTCCGGAAACTGAGTATGCCAAATCTTTTAACCAGCTAAAAAAGGGTCTGAAATCTGTTAATTTGAGACCACTTTGCCAGAGTTTTCGGAAATAATGGTAAGTGATCCCGAAAGCCTAAATCCTGAAAAAAATGAGAATCCTGGGTTCAAAAAACGGGTGCGGAATTGGATGTCTTATTTCATTTACTCTTCATAATGATTCTCTGTAACTATTTTTTTTATGCCGACATTGTTTCAAACCAATCGGCTATACTCAATAAATTTTCAAAGAGGGTGTGTATATATATGTTTTTTTTCAGTCCTGTCCTGATAGTAAGGCAATGGCTGTTTACCTCATTGTCAAAAAATACTATTAGGGTTAGTTGAATTATGAAATTTTAAGTGTACTCATTATACAAGTCAACAAATTAAGATAAGCATGCTTGAATATTTACTCCGATCAACCAAGACTTTCAAAAAAAAAATGTTTATCTATAATTTTACTATCCACAGGGTGAATAAAGGATGCAGGCATATCATTAGAGGAAACAAAGTGAAACAGAATCTTCATTTCACGTGGTAGTCGATTATGATCCACCCAGGGACCAATTGTTCTGTCTCATTTTCAGAGATTTTTTAGTATGACGTAAAAAAATAAAAGACACTTATTTCAATGTATACTTCTTCGTTCATTTTATAATTTTCGGAAATTAATATTTTGACCATGCTTGTTTTCTTGTAGTTGTTCGATTAAATGTCACAATTTGTTATAATGGTTACCCTACATCAAATACGGAAGTATAATATATTATAAATTTAATTCCTGCTATTGCTAGTCTTGCAAACAATTTCTTTCGCAAATCTTTTTTTTTTTCTAGTGGATTGAAGTAGGCAGTGACACAAATAATTTATACCATTTTCAAGCGCTTATGATATTAATCTATGCCCATTTGAAGCAATTCCCTCCATTGTAGTTACTATTCTGATATTATACCATATAAGTGAAAGGTGTATTACACTTGTTAATTATTTTTTTTTGATTCCAGAACGAGGCCCCCAGCAAGGATGCCTGTCATATTTTTAACTTCAAATCAATTGCTAAATCACACAAACGTCCCAATTTTATATTATAAACTATGCATTTATTAATACGTGGTACACTAGGTCGGTTCTTTTAACTGACCCACAGTAAATATTTTTTAAATCTATATACAAAAATTAAGTACCTTAATATTCATTTTTTGCCCGGCAGTTTTAGTTTCTTAACGTAACAGTTAACTCAGAGCTGAGTATTTAATAATAATATAAATTTCATATTTCAAGAAAAGGGTGTTATTGGTATATCTTTAATTTATGGGTAGCTTTCCAGTTACTTTTTCGATATGAAAAAAAACGATCAGATCTCGTTCCACAGAGCATGACAGATATTAATTTTTATCATAATAAAAAACTTTATAGAGGATTATTTCACCTGTAAAAAGCTTCAAAACTTCTTCCAGATGTTGATGCACTAAACTTGAAGATGTATTGTTGTTAAAACCATTTTAAACTAAGCCCTTATAGTCTAATTCAGTGGTTTGTGGACCGGTACCGGTCCGCAAAAGTTTATTGCCGGTTAAGTTATGTTGAAAACTGACTGTACGTAAATATGCGTATCTGATTGACGCCGGTCCGCGAAGTATTTTTCCAATTTTTAACGGTCCGCGTACGTTAAAAAAAATGTTTGAAAGTTATACTGCTTGTCAAAAATCAATATCAAATATTCAAATACGTATATCCAATAAACAGTCAAAGTTTTTAATGTAAATCCACTCATATTTTTACTCGTTTCAAACAATATTGCTTCACAAATCGTGTGTGTTAGGATTCAGTAAATATGGATGTAATACATTATAAGATACTCACTCTATCTGCATGGTAGGCGGGCCTGGACGAGGGCGGAGGAAAGGAGAGTTCGTGAGGAGACCTTTGCCACGTTTCCGCTCTATCGCTGAATCTGAAATGTGGGAATGTTCACATTGTTATATTATCCCTTAAATAATTGGTAAGGCACAGTAAGAACACCTGAAATATGGTAGGATTTACAAATTTAAGCTAGGTTAATTAAATTTAAGGTTATAATATCTTGCAATCCGAAGTTTTTAGTGCAAATAAACATATTAATTTTAGTACTATTAAAAGAGTTCAATTGATCACTTGCAGGGTGTTCACTCTCAATACTTGGTGGAAAGGCATTATATTAATAAAAATACAATTCCTTTGTACTTTATTTAAAGGTTTCGCTCATTGCGAACATTGTCAGCTGACAGTTGACAATGCTCGCAATGAGCGAAAGCGAAGTAAACCAGAATTCTTTTAATAGTAATTAGAATTTGTAACTAGAATTTGAATAAGTATGTTAGAGTGAATAATATGATGCATTGTGTATCTCTTCTTAGACAGTATATATAGCTGAGTAAATGTACGTTTAAAGCATAGTTCTGACGATGGCGTAAGCCGAAATAGCTATCAACCTTTAACTTTTTAAAAAACTGTAGAACTGAAATACCTTGATATTTTACCCTATTAAAATGGAGTTCTACCAAGTAAATGCCAAATCAATAAATAGAATTCTTTTAATTTGCTTATATTTAAAAATGATACAATATTTATCAGTCTCTATTAAGTCAAATAAATCGTACATGATGTTGCCATGTTGAACATAAAATTTTGTTTTCTTATGATAATCAATGTATGTATGTGAAAATATTTTAAATTAAAACCTCAATTTTCTTCCATTTAGTTTCTACGAAGTTATTATAATAAAACACAAGGCGCATTAGAATAAGCTGTAAAATGATGAAATATCATTTTATAATATTCAGAGGTGAGTTTAGTTATTTGTGTTTCAAACTAGCTGATGCTATGCCCTAGCTGCTTCCATACATTTCAATATCAATTTCTATCAAGGTTGTGTTTGATTTTGTAAAGCAATATAACATTTAAATAAACTGTGATTCGGGAAGAAATTAAATGTGTTGTAATTAAGGCATCTTCAGCCATCTTGTATTCAAGCAATCTTACCCAAAAGCGAGACCTAGGTCATCTATTTTAAAAATGTGTTTTCTACATGCTGTTTTCTTGTGTGTTAATTGTTCATATGATACTAAAGTTGCACAATGTATGGCGCATTAACGTCAGCATTACCACTCATTGACATGTTTGCAATAGATAAATATTACTTATTACTTTTAAATTTAAACTATTAAAATGTATTTCGATCGATTAAAGATAAACAGCAGCCAATCTGAAATCACTTTATTGCTGATTATATTTGGAATTGAACGAACTACTAAAAGCTTTAAAGCATACAGTCTTCAAAAATGAGGTAACCGCCGACATTTCGACAATTTGTAAGCAATAAACAATGTGTATATAAAAGTCCAATAGTGGTATATATCCGCGCGAAAAACACAATAAAACTATTATGTCGTAAATGTATAAAAAAAAAACTTTACAAACTTCAACGTTACAAATTGTCGTATTTTATTTCATGCAGTATTTTCACATAAATCAATAAAAAATTGTTTCGAAGTTTTCCAATCACCTTTAAGGGCAAGTGAAAAGGTCAATATTTTTTTAGAAACATTCGTATTGTTGATAATCTATATATATAAAACAAAGTGGGGTTAGTTACACCACGTATATCTCGAGAATTACTGCAAGGATTTCAATGATATTTGATTTATAAATTTCGTATTTACCTAGAATAGCAGAATAAGCATTAAAACATCGGAAAAATATCACGGAAAATAAATTATGAAGAAAATTAATATCGTCATACAATTCGTATTTTTGAAATTTCCAAATCGAACTCGGAACATGACGTTGTATGCTGTTTAATACACTAGGTGGCGTTGATTGTAAAATTAATATTTTCATACAGTTTTCAAATGAGGAATAGCTTGAAATTATGAAAATGTAGTTGTATACTGATTTCATACACTAGATAGCGATGTTTCCAAAATTCAATAGATACATATTTTGAATTAGAGATGTACCGACAAACTTGACTGTCAGAATTTCGAAACTAAATCTTCAATATCTTTAAAAAAACTTTTAGGAATTTATGTCTCATGTTCATCACCGTCGCTAAAATATATACTGAAATGTGAAAAGACGAATGAAAGTACATAAAATCAGAAGGTATGTAAAAAAAAATCAGTATAGTTTTCATGTATATTATATTGTTATAGAATACTATCAAATCATTATTTTATTTTTGATCCCCATATACAGTCAATCCTGTTTTTATGCGGTTTTTATGCGATTTCGAAGTAATGCGGTTTTTTAGAAGTGCATTTTTTTCAATGTACCATATTTTACGATATATAAAAATGTTAAATATTACATATCGATGAATAAACAACAACCTACATTTTAAAAAAAAATACGATTTCGGACTGCTTAAATCATGTTGTATCTGCCATCGCTGAATTAAGTCCACCTACTTAGGTGTGTTAAAGTCGATGAAACCATTGAAACATCGGTAATATCAGCTGAAATGATTACTTTAGCACATGAACTTGGCGAAGAAAGGTTTGATATCTTTAGCGAAAATTATGTCGACGAATTACTTACAGATAAAGCTATAAGTGACGAAGATGTCAATAATTTAAATTTAATTATTGACAAAAAACCAGAAAACAATGACGAACTGAAAGAAATTCCAGTTCCTTCACTGCGAAAATAATTGAAGAAGGTATCCAAATTTTCAGTAAATTTGAATCATTTAGAAAGAAATGATCTTCTAGAACATTTCTTTCTAAATGATTCAAATTCTGATCGCGCATTCAAAAGAAAATCTGAACAAACTCAAATCACTAATTTCATTGTTAGAAAACAACCATAGTTTTATGAAATTGATTCGCATACTATTTCTTCCGAAAAAGAGTGATTTAGAACCACATGCTTTAAAAAAACACACATAGAATTGTCATACAGTGACTATTTTTTAATATTTTTACGCCGTGGTTTTCCCCTAATTTTCATATACTTTGCGATTTAGTGTATATTTTAACTCGCTGTTTCAAAGTTATGCGGATTTTAAAATTTAAGTAACGCACCCCACTTTTTCTATGGAAGTCTATTTTTTTTCATGCGATATTTTGTGGAACGCATCTACCGCATAAAAACAGGATTGACTGTATAACTGTTTGTATGTGTGGAACATTAAACAATTTTTTTTTTTTTTTCTAATGAAAGATAATCTCATAAATATAATACATATTGAAGATTTGGAAAATGTTGCGTTCTTTGTTATAAAGAAAATTTATATCATTTCGTAATATAAAAAATATGAAAATTTAGAATGAACTTTCGTAAAATTATAAAAAAGTATTATTTGAATAATTTTGAAAAGATCCCTGTCATTATGTTGGTTACATGTATTGAGAACAAATTTAACCTAGACCAACACATTCCTTAGCATCAGTCTTTGTTTGACAGTTACTGTCAAACAAAAGTAGTCGTTTGTCTACATTGTGAAGATGTAATTTTATTATTTAAAATACAGTGAAATAAAGAGGCATTAGCTATGCCAAGTATAGAAGTACTTGGCAATCCGTAAGAGTGCTCGAAATGGTTTTCTAAGAGTCTTTCAGTTCTGTGAACATGAAAAATTTGAAAAACAACCAATAATTCCCTACGGGTCGACATCATTGAATCACTTCGAACTGTCAATGGCGTAGTATGCCCAACATTTCGTGCCGCATGTCAATAGCTCAATTTGCTTGAAAACCATACTCATTGGGACATGACAATCGCTGAAGCTGATTGTTTCTGCATCTCCAAGTCAGATACGCACATTATTTGCTATCATTATTTTTACATGCTTCTCATCGAATCCACGTGAACTGTGGAACAAGTAGAAGGATGACATGTCCGAAGACACTTTACGCCGAATTTGCGTCAGTTCAAGGAATCCCGATCTCGAGGTTAATGAGGAGATACATAACCAGGCGTTGCTTTTGATCGAATATATGTGTTACCTCATGCGCTGCATGATGCGTCGCCAGATCGAGGAATGAACGACGCTTTCAATCGAGAATCGGAACGTAAACGTGAATATGATCGAGATGCATTGAACCAATCACTTCGAACGAATGTACCACTGTTGAACCCCCAACAGAAAGTGTACGATACTTTAATGAAGGCAATCGATGAGGGAAATGGTGGCTTATTTTTCCTCCGCATTGGAAGCACTCAACCGAACTATGAAAGATCAGCGCAATGACTCAAAATGTTTTGGAGGCGCAATGATTCTACTATCTGGCGATTTTCGCCAAACACTACCAGTCATTCCAAGATCGACCGCTGCCGATGAAATAAACGCTTTCCTTAAAACATCGAATCTGTGGCGCTATGTGAAGAAACTTCAGCTAACGACAAACATGCGAGTTGCATTTCTAAACGACCATCTGCCGCAGATTTCTCCAAGCATTTGCTAACTATCTGTAACGGCCATGTTCCTGTCGACGAATCGAATGGATTGATTTCGTTTCTGCCGAATTTTTGCAATTTTGTCTCATCGAACGACAATCAACAAAGTGTTCCTGAATATCATTGCTAATCACAAACATCATAATTGGTTGAGTGAACGAGCAATTCTTGCAGCAAATAACAAAGATGTGGATCATTTCAACTTCACAATTCAAAATCAAATCGTTGGTCCACTGCATTCCTTTAAATCTATCGACTGTGCCACGTGAATAACATCATTTCAATGTAATTAAAATACTTTACATTTTGAATTTTGCACATTTATTGAACTTAATTCATTTTGCGTATTCATTTAAACTAAATTTAATTCAGCCAACACAACATTTATTGATTCTGAGGCGGTACGAAGTTCGTCGGGCCAGCTAGTATTATAATATAAACGAGCTGTAAGCCCATTGCCCTCAACGGGGGGGATTTTTGTTGCATTTTGAAATAGTCAGAAAATTTACTGTAGAACATGTAATATGTATGCTGTTTTTCAAATAAAAAACGAATGATTCCAATTTCAAACGAAATTTAATATATATGATCTATTTTTATCGCCTCTGATAATAATGACGTTAGCTCAGTTGACAAAGAGCTCGGCTGGTAATCCAAAGTTCTGTGTTCGAGCCTGAGGCGCGGAATTTTTTTGTATGTGAAATCAAAGATTCAGCGATTTTCCACAACACAAAATGTGCTTCTTCAAATCTCTACACATATATGTCAGTGTAATGAAAAAATATGTCTTTAGTATGAATAAAAAAAATGGTGACAGCGGGGCAGAGGAGGGGGAGAGGACCGTCTTTCATGACGTCATCGAAAAGGCGAAATCGCGGACATACAAACACACAAACATACAAACGTACCTTATCGACTTTTTATCTATAGATAAACAGAATTTTCCAACGTTTGATTAAACATGACTCTTTCCAATAAACGTGAAAACATTTTAGTTTCAGTTAATGGAGAGGTATCGTTCGTAATTAATATCCTAAGTTGATTAATCGAACTGTATTGCTGTGATCGTATTGATTGACTTGGTAGAACTCCATTACTAACACTAAAGTCATAGTTAATAAATTTAATCTAATGTAATTAATAAAAAACATCAGTTTAATTTATCTTAATTTACGTTGAAAAACCCCAGATTGCTTATCGTTCTTCGAAACACTAGAGTCATATTTAATAAGTGTAATACTATAATTGTAATTTAAATTAGAATGTTAGAGTGAATAACATGATGCATTTCTTTTCGGAGCCAGTATATATTGCTGAGAAAATTTTAAGTTTAATCATAGTTCTAACGATGGGGAAAGCCGAATTAGCTATCAACGAATAAATATAAAAACTGTACAACTAAATACTATTGCTATTTTTACCCTATTGTTGAAATCGTAGTTAATACACAAGCTATATCCAATATTTTCATATTACACAAAAGCACGAACAATTTTAACACTGTACATATTCTTACTTCAATTCGTTCAAGAAATCGCATAATTTTCCTACTTGAACAGGTGCAATTTGATATAGGAATGTTGGTTTGAAACCAAATGCACCAAAGCAATTCGTTACACAAAATTGTTGTTTTAAATTTATGCAACGGCTCACATCCGAGGAAATTCGGTAACCTACATTCGTTAATTTCTCGAAATGTTTATTTTATTTAAAGCTTCTCTTAAATCATTTTCCAACTGTATCTTTAAATAATAAATTTATTACTCAATACCATGCCGTTTCATTTTTCAGTGGGTTCAAAGAGGTAGAAGTGTAAATTCATTTTCCATACACTTAGAGAGAGAGAGGTGGTTGATTTATTTTAAATTTAATTTAATACAAGTAAATGAATAGGAGAATTGACTCTTTGTGAGTATTTGTGTTTATTTTCTAATTCTTTGCGTTGTTGGCTTCGGTTACGGAGGGCACGGGTTCAAATCCCGGTACGGACAGTTTTATAAATTGATTTTTCAATCGATTTATGAATTTCTGTTCGAAGGCATGGATGTGTGTGATGTCTTGATTTCCCCCCTCCCACCCATCCTATCCTTTGAACGGGCGTATAGAGAGCGATTAGCTCACCACTAGTCTAGTTGTCCTAGCCTTATCCTTCTATCCCTACTCTCTTTGGAAAAAGAGAGTTTGAGCAACTGAGTAACAAGCAGTTCTCGTAGAAGCACTTCGGTTGAGATAAACTTCATTAGGAGTCCATATGCTCCACATTGGGAGCGGACATGGTTAAAAAAAATTCTAATTAGAGAATACTCGAATCGAGAATCTAAATATACATATACATGTGTTTCAACAATTTCTCTTCCAATTATTAAGTATATAGATTCACACTGGGGCATTTCAACAGAAGCTGTTTTATTCAGTCATTTAACTTCTCATTTGGGAAAAAGGTAGGTCTAAGAAAGGTTAGTTAGATAATAATCTCTTGATTAAATTTTGTAAGATCGGATAGATCTGACAGAACTTCATTATTACAGACAAACAAGCGTTTAAACACGAATCGAAATAAATAAAATTGTAAATAGGGAGAGTCGAACACGTATAACCGTTACCGAGTAGTATAGTTACAGAAAATAAATGCCAACGCCCCAGGTATTATGAATTTTTAAAATCGCATGGTATAAAATGAACTAGAATTTACCTGAGATTGTAATCGTAGTTTTCAGTTTTTTCTTGTTATATTTCGTACTAATTTTACTGATTTCAAAGTAAGCTACTGAATTTTAACTGCATTGAATCAATATCGCCCGCTGTGGTCTAGTTGGTTAGAGCTTGCTCTACCGATCAGGTGGGTCTGGGTTCGATTCCCGGTAAGATCAATGTTAAATTGGATTTTTTTTCAAATTTTAATTTAAGATCTAAGACATGGGTGTTTGTGAAGTCAATTCTCCTTGAGTTAATCTCATGTGACTTTCAAAAATTCTCATCGAGTATATCTCGTTTGATGTTTCGATTTAAAAATATTTGACGCATTGGCGTAAGCTGTAATGTCAAATATTTTTTTAATTTTAAAATACGAAAAAAATATCGCCATTATCTAAAACTAAGACGTCAACATTATATCAAAATCCATGCTATTTCTGACTAAATGCGGCATTTTGCGATCACTGTATCAAGTTTCTACGCCCCTTCTACCTGTGACCAATACGTTATGAAGCACACTATGCTTACACGGTTAATATGATTTGCATAGTTGCCCTCGGTGTTTTTCAAAGAGTCCAATAATAAATCTGCCAAGGTAATTATTATATTCACCCTGATAAATGAGCCTCGGTGGCTTTACAAGTACAATGCACATTATTAAAGCGGGCTGTAAATTTTTCCTCCCTCGACGGTGGAAGAGGGCGAACGCGGCGCCTGGCCACTTCCGGGCGTCGCCCCCGTCGCGGCCGCCTACCTTGAGACAATCCGAGCCCAACGTAACCTCGGCTCTCATGGCTTACTCAATACAAGTTTTTTTTACAAACTCAGTTATTTTCCATTAGTAACGACTTGCTGTCGATGTGCTTGGATTTTTTAAAAGCCAGACTATATTTAATACTCGTTCATATCGCTTTGATTGTGCTGTATAGTCATTCGCTTCTTATTCAGAAAAAGTCAAGTACAATAAAAAAAAAATGGTTAATTAATTTACCAGTCTGACATCGATATTTTCATTGAAACGATAGAAGCTTATACAGGACGTGCGCCGGGAAGGGTTTCTACTTTATTTTTCTCACAGTAGCTCACAGCTTTTTTATCAAGTACAAATAAGAAGCTTTTAGGGTGTTCACTGTCAATACTTGATGGAAAAGTATTATATTGAGAAAAATACAATATTTGCAGTTGATCAACTGATCAGTTTACAATGCTCGCAATGAGCGAAACCGGCCCTGATCTTTTTTTTGAATAATGTGGAATAAAGTACAAAAGAATATTGTGTTTTAATTAAAAAATAAAAAGTATTTCTGAAGATGCCGAAAGGCAAAACCCGGGTCGTTAGTGACAAAATCTGTGGGAGTGTACATAATTTGAACGATTCAAATTTAAAAAGTATTTCATTAAATTTTCCCTCTCCCACCCATCCTATTCTATGAACGGGGTGTATCGAGAGCGATTAGGCTACCACTAGTCCTGCCCTAGCTCTATCTTTCTATCCCTACTCTCTTTGGAAAAAACGAGGGTAAGCAACTGAGTAACAAGCAGTTCCCGTAGAAACACTTCTGTTGAGATAAATTCCATAAGGAGTCCATATGCTTCACATTGGGAGCGGACATGGTTAAAAAAAATCATATTCAACCCAACACAACGTTGAAATTTCTGAATGATTTTTTGACAACAAATATTAAAAATATATGTTTTTTAGTTACGTGTATGCAGAAGATGGTTGTGTTTCATCGCTCCCGGCCATCACCCAAGCGACATCTGGTCTTTTTGAGGCGCCAATCCCCAATCCTGCACCTCCGGCTCCACCTGATTCCACAGGTCTACAAAGACGTGCTAGAACCTAAACAAAATAATGATTAATATTACACAGTAAAGTTTGCTGAAGAAGCTTGCTTATTCCATCGAAATTCTGCTGCGAGTTTTACAGTTTGGTGTAAGAATTTCGTCGATGTGGCGTCATGTTTTCTGTCTAGTTATATTTAAATCCAATAAACAGTTTTAAAACAACTCACCGCTTCGTACAACAAATCCCCATCTTCTCTATCAGCTGCTTCTCGGTGCACTTCAGCTAACACTATACGAGGAGTCGCTAACGTGGCGAGGGCTGCTAAAGCATCCAGTGCGGCTGCACGAACTCTTCGACGAGGAGACAGGGCGCATGCTGCAGCACAGGCCGCTACCGCCCTTACACGAAGGCCAGCGCATGGTAATGCTCGAACGGCGTAAGATACAGCCCTGAGAGCTCCAGCACGTAACTAAATTGCATCACATAAAAGAATACATTTTAATGAACATGCTAACAATCAACAAGCAAATACCTATAATTAAAGCATGATAAAATATGGAGCAAACTTTCAAAAAGTGATTTGACACAGATATTGAAAAATGCCGTTTAATATCAGTTCTGATAGTCCATAATAAAATCTATGAATGGAAATGACAATTAGTGTTCAAAAAAGTTTTTTTTCAATGCAAATGAAATCATATCGATTGTGGAAAGGAAAAAGGACGTCACCCACAGTTTTTTTAAAACAGCTTTTTTCGATAATCACAATTTATCAAAATTAATACACGTTCTATCAAAAGGATGCAAATGCCGAATTAGTATCTAAATTTAGCTTTTTAGTTTAAAAAGGATGACCTTGTAAAAAATTAAAACCAAGGAAAAAGACTGAAATAAAGGTTTTTTATAGACAATGTATTTAATTAATATTAGATTATGTCAATTAAACACCGGTTTAAAAGTCTCCGTGCACTTCAAGGTTGTGTATAATTCGTAATTTGCATATGGCCCAAAATCATCAAAATACGTTTTTTTGCGCCTCCTGTAAAATTTTATATGTGTGGGTTGCGTCCTTTTTCCTTTCCACGGTCGATATAGTTGAAACATTCAAGCAAACCCTGATTTCTCCAACACTTAAATCATCATTTTATAAGCTTTGTATTTGTGTGGCAAATCACTTTTTGAATGTTTGCTATCATATACTTCTGTATCCATTTTTTTTTAAATCTAAGCTTTTCTTCTTTATTAATTACTTACAATAATAAATATATTGTTTCTTTTGATCTAAAGTTTATTACGCAATATGTTCGTTGGTAATATAAAGCTTTTGGACTTTCATTGGCATATATTATTCAAACATAGATAAGTTATTTTATGGATTTACAAAAGGGTAATTGACCAACACTAACCTTCCACTTTAGTTAATGTTAGATAAAAATATCATGCTTTTGATTACAATTGTATTTTGATATTAAAAATCGACAGATAATAATGATTGATTTTATCTCCGTTGGTAAAGGCAGGTTATTAATTATTGTATCCCGAGAAATCATTTTTTAAACATTTTATATTTGACATATTTATTCGTAAAGTCATTATCTATAACAACAAATTAAATGGCCAGAATTAAAAACAATTGTTGGTCAGAATAAAAATATTAACGGTCAGATTATTTTCTAACCATTTTGGTTATTTTAGGTTAGGTTAGGTTTTTTTTTTAATTTCATTTAAATTATGACTATTTATGTAATATAAATTCTGACCGGAAAAATACGAGCCATTATCTTTTAAGAAGTGAAGCATGGAAAACCTATATCTTGATGTCTTGTACGAATTGTTTGCAAAAACTGTTAAGTATAGCCTAGTTTTCAATTAAAATTTCTCAGCATCATGTATGTAATATAATTTTTCTCCAAGGGCTAAAAATAAAACAACATCAGGAAACTAATTAATAGCTGGACAAAAAATATTAATTTATGATTTTTTTACAATCGTGTAACAGCTAAAAATAAACCTTTATAACTAACATATATAAAATACGTAAAACGTGCCAAAAATAATGAAACCACTCTTTTTTGTAATATAATATTATATAATATGATTAAACAATACGAAATTATTTGATAATTGCGTGACTTTTTTAACCTGGCGTGGCTATTGTTTTTTTCTTTTTTTCTAATTGAAACGTTTAACCACAAACAAAATATTCGTGCCATTGTTTATTAAAACACACAATTATATAAATAAAAATCAATCAGTCATGCTTTAGGTGCCTTTTTGACATTTCTTGCGTTCTGCATTTTTTTTACTCACTTACGATACTTTCATTTCATAACACATTTATTACAAAGAAACATCTAAATTTCAGAACAGTAAATATTTTTTATAATGAACTGTTTCTTAACATTTTAAACTGAAGAATTAGATAAAAGAAGAATGAAAGATTCAGCTCGTAATAAAATGTCTATCTTTTTTATAATATAATATTTACTGAAATAACAACTCGCTCGTTTTAAGTAAAAAAGGAACTAACGGCAAAAGGCATTATCTGGGAAATGAAATATAAACTATGATTACAAAATGATAGACCCGATTTTTCGTCATAATTAAAAAAAGAGCAAGCCATTGTCAGACTTTATTTTTACAAAATAAACAAAAAATCAACAGATTTTTTCAAAATGAAGATGTTAAAAAACATGTACGATTTCAGTGTTCTAAATACTCCGTTTGTCGTTCGTAGAATATAAAACTTTATGAAGTCTCAAGACAGTAAAATAAATAGATATTCACCTTTGAACTTTTCCAGTGAGCGCTGTTCTCATCGATAAGTGCGTCAACGAATTCAGCTGGCGGCAACCTCCTAGCCATCTCTGCAGACAATGAAGGAAGACCAGTTCCTGATCCAGCCAAAGCTGAAGCCAAGTGGGGGAGCGCTACTCGAAGCTCTCGTTCTCCAGCCCCTCGAACGAGAGCCCTTAATGCCAAGGCTGCAGCGTCAGATGCTCGTCCTCTGGCGCGACTTTGCACATTGCCCAGGCGAGCGGCTAGCGATGATACTCGGGCAGCGTCGAGGGATCTGGCTGACTCAGGGTTTGAAAGACGCTGAGTTAGGCGCTCTAGTGCACGTATAGCACCACGCTGTCCTTCCTATAGAGGATTAAAGAACAACTCATTAGTAAAATGGGTTTAATAAAGAACGTTCACTTCATTTATCAATAACCTTACGATAGTACATCTCGAAATGCTTTCCAAATCGACGAAACATGCGTCAGAATTAAGGCATCCAATCCCGAACCCTCTTTTTGATCCCGAGGTTTTGGGATCCCAGGATTGATTACTGACGAAAAAAGTGATGAATCCAAAATAATTGTCAAAATAAAACTCGAAGAGCTTTTTTTTAGTTTCATCCTTTGAAAAAGTTACGAATCCACACTTTCCACAGTTGTTAAGAAATCTGAAACCTTTTTTTTAGTGTGAGATGGATCCCGGGGGATGCCTTAGCTAATTGTGTTTATAATTGATATCATTTGCCACTTATTATTGATGATTTTTTAATTGTATGTTATAGGTGTTAAGCATTTTAATTTTGTGTAATTATAATGTAATTTGTAAATCCTTCTAATTGTTAGTAATTGCTTACACCTTTTATTTCAATTTAACTTGTATAAATAGCACTGTTTAATTTATTTTCCTTATCAGTTGATAATGCTCGTGAGAAGCGAAACCGGTCCTGATCAAATAAAATTTTAAGATGTATATATGAGTTGTCTGGTATCAAAAGCAGAACTATCCCATATATGTCGAAATTAAACTAATGCTGTCACATTATTCTGCTGGTTATAAAGTATGGCAATAAATTTAAAAAATGTTCAACAATCAAATAAATGTGGTACAAAAACGCAAAAGAAAATGATGCTTGGTATCAAAAGCAGAACTGTCCACGACGTTGGAAACAAAAGTAGAACAGTTTGGTAAATCAGGATTTCGACCAATCACAGAGTTACTTTAAGTGATGTCCCATACAAATTTTAAGTTGTACTCGTTGATGAGCTATGTTTAAAATTGAGTTTAAATTGATAAAACTCAAAAAGCCAACAATACGTTTTTCGTGTTTTTCTCGCAACTTCGAAAAATGGATAGTTCTACTTTTGATAGTATACGACGATTAAAGTTTTTTTTCAATAAATAAGTAAAGGTATATTGTGTCGATTGCTTATTAAAAAAAAAAATAGAGGACATTTTGACAAACTTCGATATATTTTTGAAACACAAAGACTATTTGTGTATGAACTTCAAACCTCGCGTAACACGGATTCGTATTGCACGACGTTTTTGTAGAACCATATGTGTATTCATTATCTTTGTGATATCGCATTGATTATGAAGGAACACCAACGTAATGCGATCTGAATAATTCCTGAACAATCTTTATAAATTATAATAAATATGTTCATGTTTATTATTTTCAATGCCACATTCATGGCGAGCAATGCTCAATGCAATACGACTGCGGTATTTATTGTCCTCAATAAATTATTTCACATTATCATACCCACTGTAAGCTATAATAAATTCACTTGACCGATTACATGGACAATGCCTTGAAACAAAAGGTCGGGTCAGTGTAGTTTTTTCAACTTAATAATAGTAGGTCTCCACTATCCGTCACGGCCATAGATACGACTGGAGGGAGGGTTGAGGGTCGAATAACTATTATATTTTATAACTTCCGAACTCCGGAGGGGTTCAGTGATAATGATCTTCCTTCCTTTTTATGATCCGGAATACGAACCTCAAAACGTACATATTGAGATAATATACATCATAGTATTTAATTCCACAAGAATTATGCAATGTACATAATTAAGGCTCGTATTTATGACATTGGTCAGAATTTATATTAAATGGTCATAATATATCGGTCAGAATAAATAGTCATAATTTAAATGAAATCAAAAAAAACATAACCTAACCGCCTGTGTGGTCGAGTGGTCAACGTCGTTGTTTTCGGTTACGGAGGTCACGGGTTCGAATTCCAGTACGGACAAGTCTTATAAAATTGATTTTTCAATCGATTTATGAATTTCTGTTCGAAGGCATGGATGTATATAATGTCTTGCATTCTACCCTCTCACCCATCCTGTCCTATCGTATGGAGAGTGACTTGCTAACCACTAGTCCTGTCCTAGACCTATCCTTCTATTCCTACTCTCTTTGGAAAAAGAGAGGTTGAGCAACTAAGTAACAAGCAGTTGTCGTAGAAACATTTCTGTTGAGATAAACTCCATTAGGAGTCCATATGGTCCACATTGGAGGCGGACATGGTAAAATATATACATATATATATATATATATATATATCGGTCAGAATAAATAGTCATAATTTAAATGAAATTTTAAAAAAAAACCTAACCTAACCTAACCAAAATGGTTATAAAATATTCTGACCAACGTTCCCAACTGCTGCGCGCGTGCGCGGTCGCGCAGCAGTTGGTCAATTAATATTTGATCGGTCCGTGCAGCTTCCGCGCAGCCTTCGAAATTTCCGCATAGCTAACCTCTTGCTTTAGAGGGAACATTGATTCTGACCGTATAATATTTTTATTCTGACCAAAAATTGATTTAAATTCTGATAGCTTAATTTGTTCCCCATAATTGATAGCTATTTCGGTATCACTCTTTTGTCGTAAATCATTACAATGATGGTGATCTACTGATTGTTATGGAAAGTATTTTGATGTTTTCATCATACAATATATTTTTACACAATCACAAATGTTGTCTTAAATATAAATACAAATGAACAAAGAGTTTAACCAAGTAAATGCTTGTTGAATCAATAACTTTTCTTTTACTTATTTTACAAAAAAAAAAATCAATCGAAGGCATGAATACCTTAATCAAAAGGCTTCATAACCCTTCTTTACCCTTTATCCTCATTCAACTTTACTCTTGTCAGTGCATCCTGTAATTTTATTATGGAAGAAAGCACTTACTTGTATTTTTTTAACCCCGGAATCTTCAGAAATATTCAGTTGTATGTATCTGACAACTAACTATCTACGCTTCATGTCGTTTGATGTCTTTTTCTTAACATATATTTTTTTTTGAGTGTATTAGATGAGCTTTTCGAATTGTCAAGTCAATTTTAGCCCAATAAACCATAAATAAATTACATTTCAGCTAGATATCAATTATTTTAGTAAAAACACAATATTCCTTTGTACTTCATTCCACTGTATTTAATATGTCAGGACCGGTTTCGCTCATTACGAGCATTGTCAACTAATAAGAAATATAATTTTACAATGCTATTTATACAAAAATTAACAGTTATAAACAACAATTGGCATTGAAAAGAAAATACCAATTACATTAAAAGTTATTCTAAAATAGCACAAAATTAAAATGTTTAACACATCTAACATATAATTAAAAAGTCATCTCAGATTAATAAATTTAGAATGGGGATTGAAAGTAGTTACAAACATAATTAAAATTTGGGAATTCTTTGACAAAGTGATACAATGAAAATAATGACATTAATAGAGTGATATCAATTAATTCAGGATTAACAGAAAGGACTAAAATATAATTATTTCGACATCATCTCCGTGGACAAAATACATGATAGACACCCACGTTCTAGATTTCAAATCAAATGGTCTATCATCTATAATCAAAATTAATTGAAACTGGGAGATATTGTCTGCTACGTGGTATGTTTTCCATTAGGCTACGGAGGACACTCTTTAAACAAGGTTTACTAACATTTGCGATTCAAATGAGAGCAACGAAAAAGGCACCATATGTCAAAATAATGTCTTTAAATGCAACAAATATGGAATATAATGTCCTTTTTTTAGTAGCATTCATTTTTCTGAAGCGTAGCAATGCCACTCAAAGAAAGAAAGTGCATGTTTTCTTTTCCTGTTTATTTGACGTTTGACGTTTGATGCCGATTGTTTATGGTACGACACACGAACCACTTACTGTAAGTTAACAGTACCTTTGCGCACGTGCAAGCATACGTTGTAAAAATTAACTGTATGGCAGACATGCAAACATTGATTTATATATATATAAATCCTACTGCAAATTAATGTTACTAAAACTAGAAACCTTCCCGAAAGTGCAAGCAAAAAGTTTGTCAAAGTTTTATTGCAATCGGATGAGCGGTGTGGCAACGCATGATGTACGAACATACAAAATTTTATTTTTATATATTAGATATCAATGTTAAAACATCATATCGCATACATTAGAACAGGGTTTCCCAAACTATGTTTCGCGGAACACTGGTGTTCCGTGGGACCTTAAGAAGTGTTCGGCGAAAATTTGGAATGGTAATCTACGTCGCAAACACATTTAAACATCTTCTACTTCATATTTAAAATCGAGTGATGATAAATCTCGATTGATGTTTAAAACGTCAAATATCTAGGCAGAGATTGTGAACCACTAAAAGCTTTATTTACACATTTTTATGTAACAAGTTTCGACAATAATAAGTGATTAAATAACATATTTTTTCAGTGTTTTTACTGAATTTTACCCGACCTTAAAAATAGCCTGTGTTCCGGTAACATTTTCAGATTTGAAAAGTGTTCCATTGCACAAAAAGTTTGGGAAGCCCTGCATTAGAATACGACCACCTGTTTTAAAGCTTAGAAAATTATGCCTCTGTATAATATTTAAATCAGTTAGAACCGAATCGAATTACTATACGTGCCTTTCAATTAGCAATAAATTTAAAATATATATATATTTCATATGTGCCAATGGTGCATATAATAATATATAACGAGGTTCAATAAATCTACCCCACCCGTAAATACAGTCCACCCTACTAATTTTTGAAAGCAAGTGTGTGCTTTTTGATCATAAAAAACTGTCATTCAATAACGATATTTATTTGAACTTTCTTCGGCGAAAAATAGGTTAGTGTGTTCATTACCCTTTTGGTAAATTCAAATTTAAAAATAATCCAGGCAAACTCGTAGCCAAGATGTGTTGAGTGAAAGGCTTGTAATTGATTTATTATGTTAAACTTTGAGCATTATTAAAATTGAAATGCTTCCGTAAAAAAACATGAAAACTGTGTTAAAATACCCACTGCACTTTATGATATTGAAGAGAAAACTTTCTTAAAAAGTATGTATTATAAAATTCTGTTATATGACTGATTATATGTCAGCAGTGGTTAGCTTTGTTGGCTTCCGTAGAGGTTCACGGGTTCGAGTCCCAGTACGAACATCATTTTTTGATGTCGAAAAAATCCTTTCCATCCCTTCAATAACTACTCTCTTCGTAATTAAAAAGTTAAACGACTGAATAACGAACTTTTCTCGTAAAAAAACTTCTGTTGAGACACCTTCACTAGCAGGGCATATGCTCTACACTGAGAGTTAACATGGATATATATGTGTATTCATATATCCAATAATGGATAGCTGGAGCATCCTTTAACTCAATGTTGAAAGTCTAATCTACGGTTGTACTCGGTTGAACTAAGTGCCTACTGTTCGACGCACGCATTTTGACAATCCTGTTTTACGGTTGGGAGTCATGGTACTTTGCAAAAGCACATGGTAACCGTTTACTGTACTTTTAAAACAGATGCCCGCGGTGAATACTAGAGGTACGGTGGTCTGACTTTATCAACCAACGAATCCTCTCTCACGAGTTACTAATTTCCTCAATTTCTATTATAGAAGAGAGTAGGAGAAGGTATAGAAGGATAGGGATAGGATAGAACTAGTGGTTAGCTAATTGCTCTCGTTACATCCGATTTTCAGATTCGGATAGATGTTAAGAGGGAACTTCATACTTCACATAAATCCATACTTTTAAACAGAAATTAATAAATTGATTGTAAAATCTTTCAGATTCAAAACCATGAGCTCCGCAACTAGAGTAAATGACGTTGGTCATTTAAGCGCGGACCCGACAAAAAAATAGTTGTTAATAATACTCAAAATTTAAAAACAGGTATTTCCTTTACTACTCAATATATATGTACTCGCTTAATTGTTTATTTTTAGGCGCTGACCGTTTGCCATTTTCTTCTTTCATATTGAGAGCAGGTTCAAAAAAAACTTCAATTAATTCAGCTCTAAGGCGGCGGTTTCTTGCGAGAGTCGGGCCTCGGAGTCACGAAGGGCGGAAGTCCGCCTGTTGGAGAAGTGTGTCGACAATTAGGGCGGCTAGGGGGCTTTCGAGGGGCGGCTGACCCGGTTCCACTAACTGATGACAATTAACCCCGTTGCCCACCGCACGAATTCACGGCAATATTATTATTTTTGTTTCGCCGCACGTGAAACTCGATGCAAGTCCACCGTTCGATGCCACACTCTCTTGAAGCTAGACTTCCAAAGATCAATACAGCACGCGTAGGTATTGCAATACCGGTATTGCCGAAACCGGGATTCTGGTGTTCATAACGTTTATTCAATACCAGCTTAAGGAATGATAAAAGACCGGTTTTGAAAATGAGCCAAAATCTAATTTTGAATGTAAATCAACCGTCACATATTTTTATAAAATTGCAGAAGAATCCGTTCACCACTAATAATTGCTAATACACTGAATGTTTTTGATTTTATAAATTCATGACACAAAATTAATTGATAATTGCTCTTTAAAATCACTCGAGATTAATTCGAGAATTCATCTTCCCAGCACTCATATGCAAGATCTTAAATAAAAAATTAAATCAAAATCTAAATTTGACGTTAAGCTTACGATTAAAAACTAAGATACACTGAAGTGTACTTAAACAAGCATTGTGAAAGTAAGATTCTCTGAGGATGCCTCTGATGCGAAACACGTGTCACAATTAGTAGCACAATACGTGGAATAATCTAAGTTATTTTGAATTTTATGTTACACTGAAGGGATAATATTTATTATTATAATATGGTCGTCAATCGGGAGGTATTAAAATTTTGTACACTAATCCTTGAAATCTCGGTATTTGTATGTAGACAATCCTAGGATTACAAGATAGCTAAATTGACAGGTATTTCGAGATTGGCAGACTTAACCCACGCCAAATAAGACGAAAGTCAAACCTTTACATATTAATCAGCTTAATGCACGGTTTCCCAACCTGGGCGAAGGGTTTTCTGGGGGGTCGCCAACTATTTTCGATTTTGGACTTAAGCAACAAAAGGAATTTTGGAGACAATCCGGGGAAAAAGTATAGCAAATCGAGGATTTCAAATTCCTCGGTGAACTAAAAAAAAAAAAAAAAAGAGTTTTGGAGACAATTCGGGGAAAAAGTATAGCATATCGAGTATTTCAAATTCCTCGGGGGTCTCCTATTCACATGGCTTTTATAAAAAGGGGTCGACACCCGAAAAGGGTTGGGAACCTATGGCTTAATGTAATTGTGTCCTTATTTCAAAGAATTGATTGCATGAAAAATAATATTTTTGAATTTTTATTTTTGCTTTAAGATGAAGGTATTGAATAATATTCTTTGATGCATGAGGATGGTTGCATCTAGATTAAGAAACACTACATAACACAAGTCGAGATTGAACCATTGATATGTTTTGCCACACTAGACTGATAATGTGAATCGCTATTTAGCGTGTACTGGTCGCACAAAGCAAATATTCAGTTGTATTTAAAAGTTTTCTCGCACGACAACTATCGCTTACGAATCTTTTCCTATGCACTTCCAAACAAACGTTATATTGACCTGTAAAACAGCGACGGTAAAGTATGGCACACGTTAAATTATTCAATATTTATTTTTAATCGATTAGTACAATTGATATTGTCATATCCATTGATTAATTACTTATTTCACTAAACTGAGCTTAATATATCGACTATGGAAAGGAAAAAAGACGTAACCCACGCGTAGCAAATTTTACAGGAGGCACAAAAAACGTCTTTTGATCATTTTGGGCCATATGCAAGTTATGAAATATACACAACCTGGATGTGGACGGAGACTTCTAAGCTGGTGTTTAATTGATATAATCTAGTATTAATTAAAGAAATTGTCGAGGAAAAACTTATATTTCAGGCTTTTTTCTTGGTTTTATTTTTTTACGAGGTCATCTTTTTCAAAGCTAAATTTAGATACTAATTCGGCATTTGCAGCTTACGTCCTTTTGATAGAACATGTATCAAGTTTGATGCATTCTGATTATCGAAAAAAAGCTGTTTTGAAAAAACTGTGGGTTATGTCCTTTTTTCTTTCCACAGTCGATATTATTTACTATTTCATTATAAATTAACGGTTTACAGATTAAGAAATTCACCAAACCATTAATTTGTATTAGGGCTTGTCGGTCTTTATAAACCGGTTTTAAAAACCGGTTGTGCCAAATTTTTCATAATCGAGTCTATTAACAAAAGGACAGAAAATTTGGATCTTTTATTTGATGGCTTAAAGACCATATGCCCCACATCATTACCCAGTGAAAGGGTATTTTCGATATCTGGAAAATTTGTTACAGAACGATCAGTGGACGCTTTGTGTTTTCTTTAATCATATTTTCTGAAGAGTAACACCAAATAATTTTTTGTTGTGTATTATTATGTATATAAATAGTATTAATACATAAGGAAAATGAACTTTATCTCGCTATTTTAATTGAATTTTTTTTTTTTTTGTAAAACTTCGAAAACCGGTTTTTGTAGAAGCCCTAATTTGTATTTACTTTTTTTAATCCATGTCCGCTTTTTTTTCAAAATGAAATAAGGCTAAGGGTAGAACAGGACTAGTGGTTAACTTATCGCTATTGCTACACCCAGTTATTAAAGGATCAGAAGGATGAGAGGAGAAAAAATAATGTGAATTGACATCACAAACACACAGTCTTCGATCACAACTTTGAATTGAATAATTCTCAAATTCACTGTGATCTTACCGGGAATCGATCCTAGACCTGCGTGATCGGCAGAGCAAGCTCTAACCAATTGGGCCACAGCAGGCGACACTTCAATATAATTAGGACAAATTAATTGATTTTATAAGACAAAAAAAAAAAAAAATACGAAAAGATTCTCATATTTTCAATGAGAATAAAACAGATGGTAAACTAACTATATCTTTTATTTGCCATGACACATCTAAGTTAATTATTTTTTGCTTATATTAAAATAAAATTCGATTATTTTATTACTAATAAATTAAAATGTATTATTTACAATATTTTTACGTAGGGTAAAAATATCAACGTATTTCAGTTCTACAGTTTTTTTATATTTTATGCGTTGATAACTATTTCGGCTGACGACATCGTCAGAACTAATACTATTACATCAGAATAAATATATTTTTACGTCTTGTGATTTTAATTCGTTACTTTTATAATAAATAATTATTGAAATAAATCAGTTTTGTAAAAGAAATCAAATATATCGCAGATTTTTAAATGATTATTTTTAAAATAATATTATATGTTACTTTGTATTGAAAATGACTTTATATGTACTTTTATATTTGAAAAGGATATGAAATATTGAATAATTCCCACCAGTGGCGGATTAAGCACATGGGAGACCCCAGAAGCAATAAAATTTGGAGGCCCTGTTTTTCGGAAAACATAAAATCGTCAGGAAATTCCAAGTAAAATATTTAAAATCTGAACGAAAATTATTATAAAAACAATTTTTGAGGCCCCTAAGATTCGGAGGCCCCAAGCGCGCGCCTCTTGCGCTTATAGGATAATCCGCCACCGATTCCCACCGTATAAAGAACTGATGGTGACGAGAAAAAGGGAAGGTGATTCGTTGTATGCATGCAAGAGTTTTTTTGAATGAAACAAACAAACGTTTTATTATATCACTTTCTCTACGGAGCTAAAAAATACTTATACCTATATTTTGCTGTACATTTAGGGACCAAGAGAAAAACATGCTTTTTAAAAAATACACGTCCCGGGTGTTTACCGTTCATAAATGGGCGATAAGTGTTAAAACATGTTTTTCACTTAGTTCTTAAAGGGCCAGCAACATATCGGAAGTATTTTTAGTACCGTAGGGGAAGCATCATGCAATCTACGAGTTTCTTTAACTTACGCAACAATTCAATTATTATAAAACATGATTTTATTTTCGAATACGTTTACTACTTTTTTCGGTTAATCGGATGCCGTAGATACGATGTATTGTTTTATCATAAGCAACATATTTTAGAAACAAGTTTTTTAAAGATTATCCGAAAAAAATGAGCAAATCTCTTGGATCTTGTAAATACATAAAGTATATCGAAGTCAATTTGCATAAGTTATAAAAATATTATAAGAAAATAAAAAAATTCTAATCCTTCATGTTTTTTTTTATTAATTTTACCAGTACAGTTATTTTTTGCACATTTTTCTTCACTTTACAAACCGCCACAAAAGCACAAGACAACAAAAGTATTATTATATTCATTGCAAAATAGTCTATATTTTATTTTATCCAAAGCTTTCATGGTTCTGTGTTTATTTGGTTGCGTGCTACGTTTCATGAAACTTACATCGATTTAATAAAATGAATGCATAATTGTTCGTCCTTTACATTTGTTTTCAGAAAAATACATTAACGATGCAATTTTTAGTTGATTTCAGCCTTAAAATTTTTATTTAACACCTCCATGCCCATGATGCAATCGTAAATAGTTGAGCCATTAAATCATTCAATATTTCTCTTAATATTGTCAATAAGTATTTATCATTTTAGGTATTCTAGCATATATACATTTTTTAAATTATTTTTTTAGCTTCTAACTTAGGTTTAAATACTGTCAATAAACAGTGAAACTGAGATGCCATCATGGCAGGGAACGTGATTTAGCACTATTACAATGAAATAGCACTATTACAATGTGTATTTACTGAGGTTACTTCACTTTTACGATAATTTAAGAATTGTATAGTATTACAACACACCTTTTTTTCTTTTGCTTTGCTCAATTTACCTCTAATGGGCCCAATTATTGTCTCAAGATCTATTTAATATTTTTTAAACACAACGCAACTCTTATTAAAAGTATTAATTTATTACGTGTAGTTAGTATGTTGATTATAAAGTAGATAGGGTAGAAACAACGCTAAAAAAACTGAGATAAATATCCTATTTTCGTTTGCAAGTGGAACACACATATATTGTGTGATTTTACTTTTTAGGTCTAAATCGTGATGTTATTCTAAGTCGAATATTAAATAATAATTGCCTTGCGAATAAAATAATTTATTACGCATTTTAATATCGAATTCTGTGTTACGTTACACTTTCGGAAATTAAGTTCAACGAGAGCTTACTGTTAGACGACATGCGATTTTGTTTTGTTACGATATAGGGCACAGATTTTTTGAATCTGACGTGTGCAGATCGACTAGCCGATACTTTCATTTACTTAATATTTTATATTACATATTATTTTATTGCCCCTATATCGAAGTGGTCGAGTAGGTTAAAGTGTCAGTGGTACAAGAATCGAATCCAGTGCAGGTCAAATATTTGCAGAAAACACTGATCGAGATTTTTTTTAATCGTTCACCTGGAAATTATATACGAATTATAGCACTTTCAATAATCAAAAGGTAAACATATTAATTATATAATAATCCCATAAATAAGTATAGTGTATTTTTTTATCCATGTCCGCTCCCAATGTAGAGAATATGGCCTCCTAATGGAGGTATCTCAACAGAAGTTTTTTTCTACGAGAAATCTTTGTTACTCAGTCGCTCAACCTCACTTTTTTCAAAGTGAGTTGTAGGGAAAGAAGGATAAGGCTAGAACAGGACTAGTGGTTGACTAATCGCTATTGCTACACACAGTTATTAAATGATCAGAAGGATGGGAGGAGAGAAAATAATGTGAATTGACATTACAAACACCCAGTCTTCGGTCACAACTTTGAATTGAATAATTCTCAAATGCACTGTGATCTGACCGGGAATCGAACCCAGACCTGAGTGATCGCTAGAGCAAGCTCTAAACAACTGACCCACAGCAGATGACATATCTATAATCAGTTTAATATAATACTCGAGCTTCCATAACTCTATTGATTGAATTGACATTTACTTGGTAAGAAACCATTATAATAGGGTAAAAATAGCAACGTATTTAGTATATTTCGGCTTTCGCGATCGTCAGAACTATGTTTAAACTCTATGTTTATACTGGATCCGAAGAGATACAAAATACGTCTTGTTATTCACTCTAACATCCCAATTCATATTACAATTGAGGGTATTATATGCAAACACGGCTTATTCAAAAATTAATAAAAACACAATATTCCTTTGTACTCTATTCCACTTTATTAAAATAAAGTACATAGGAATATCGTGTTTTATTTTTATAATGCCTTTCCACCAAGTATTGACAGTGAACACCCTAAAATTTAATCCAAAATGGTTAAAAAATGAAACTTGAATTTCATTTTGAAAAGCAGTGTACATTTTAAGAGTATTTATAGTCTTACATTACTTTGGAATGATATTTTGGATGTTGTCGAGCCATATTTGAGACTGATTTCTAAAAATACTTTTAAATAAAATTACTGTTCGAAGGCATGGATGTATGTGATGTTTTGAATTCCCCCGTTCCGCCCATCCTATCCTATGAACGGGGCGTATCGAGAGCGATCAGCTAACCACTAGTCCTGTCCTAGCCCTATCCTTCTATTTCTACACTGTTTGAGAAAAGAGAGGTTGAGCAACTGAGTAACAAGCCGTTCTCGTAGAAACACATATGTTGAGATAAACTCCATTAGGAGTTCATATGCTGCACATTGGGAGCGGACATGGTTAAAAAAATAATACATTCATGATTCATGTTTCAACAGCTTTGGAATAAGCCGGGCTTGCAAATAATACATTCAATTATAGTATTACACTTGCTAAATATGACTTTAGTGTAGTGCGTAAGCCGACATAGCTATCAATTAATAATATAAAAAACTGTAGAACTAAATACGTTATTTTTATCTTATTATTCTATAAATACATATCGACTGTGGAAAGGAAAAAAGACGTAAACCACAGTTTTTCAAAACAGGTTTGTTAATCACAATGTATCAATCTTGATACACGTTCTATCAAAAATATTCAAGCAGCAAATGTCGAATAAGTATCTAAATTTAGCTTTTATGTTTGAAAAAGATGACCTTGTAAAAAATTAAAACCAAGAAAAAATACTGAAATAAAGGTTTTTACTAGACAATTTCTTTAATTAATATTAGATCATGTCAATTAAACACCAGTTTAGAAGTCTCCGTACACTTCAAGGTTTTGTATAATTCATAATTTGTATTTGGCCCAAAATCATCAAAACACGTTTTTTGCGTCTCATGTAAAATTTGATATGTGTGTGTTACGTCCTTTTTCCTTTCCACAGTCGATATATTCAATTTTAAAAACTGAAAAAAAGTTAAGATGGTAAGCAGTATATTTCTTAATCATTTTTTATGAACTCACTTAGCTTATAACTGTGCTAATTATATTAGGATTTTTTTACTGTCAATGAATGATGTCTACGAACAACGTAATAGAGTTCACGTTGTTCGTAGCACGTCTACGGCATACATCTAAATAAGCTCTACGCCGCAGAGAAACGGAGGCAATGTAATCCATACTGCTTACTTATTAATTCACCTTTTACATTAACAACATTCCATCACTATATTCTATTGGTAAAATCTCCTTTGAGAATTCTCATAGGGATGTATTTACTGTTAATATTCAATATTTTAAATCATATGCAGACGTGTTTCGTCTTTTGGAGTTTTCTTTTTCTGTCTGTTTGACGTTTGCTGCTGATTTTCTATGGTACGACACACGCGCCACCTACTGTAATTTAATTGTAATATCTCTATAACCTTCGCGCAAGTTTCATTAACGGTATGGCAGACATACAAACATTGATTTTTATATAAAATACCTACTTTGACCTTATTTTAATATGCATATAACCTTCGCTCAAGTACAAGCAAAAAGTTTGTCAAAGTTTTATTGCAATTGGATCAGCGGTTTGCCAGTCTATAGAGTACGACAAACAAACAAACAAACATTATTTTATATATATATATATAGATAAGATAACAACTTTCGAATCAAAATTAAGCCTTTTTGAACAAACGTGTGTGTGCGTGTTAATAATGATTTTAATTAAGTGTAGAAAAAGGTTTATTGAATAAGAGTTTAATTGGAAGAACTCTATTATGGGGAAAATGCACAGTATTTAATTCCAAGAAAACATTATTATTACGCCAGTACTTTGTTAATATTAATTAATATGGATCCATCGTTTGGAGCCCATATGAAGATTCATACAAGCTGCAATTGGAGCGTGTCCATAAGAAATATTTAAGATATTATTATTTCAAAAAATATATATATTTTTCCTATGATAATTCTTTAAAGGAACACTACCCCACCAAATTTCTTTTAGTAATGCTATCATATCGCTCTCTTGAAGCTCGAAGATAGTTTTCAAGTTTAAAGCTTTTTTCTCTTCTTCTTCGGGGCCAAGTTAATAATCCTGAAATTCTCATGACCATTAAATTAAATGCTCCCAATTTATTCTTACGCAGGCGAAACATTAACCAGAAAATTTTGTTTCTGAAAACTTTCCAACGACTGTTCGACTGATCAACTCATTGCCTAGAGAAGTGAACATTTTTAGTAACTGTTTGTTATGTTTTACTTTTTTATTCATTGATTTTGTATGTCCTAAATATTTGTATCTATTAATTTTTATTATGTACTGTTGCATTATATCGACTGTGGAAAGGAAAAAGGACGTAACCCACATATATAAAATTTTACAGGAGGCGCTAAAAACGTGTTTTGATGATTTTGTGACATATGCAAATTATGAATTATACACAACCTTGAAGTGCACGGAGACTTCTAAACTGGTATTAAGTTGACATAACCTAATACTAATTACAGAAATTATCCAGGAAAAACCTTTATTTCAGTCTTTTTCTTGGTTTTAATTTTTTACAAGGTCATCTTTTTCAAACTTAAAAGCTAAATTTAGATACTAATTCGACATTTGCAGCTTGCATCCTTTTGATAGAGTGTGTGTCAAGTTTGATACATTGTGATTATAGAAAAAAAGTTGTTTTGAAAAATTGAGGGTTACGTCCTTTTTCCTTTCCACAGTCGATATTATTATGAACTGTTTTTTTTTTAAATATTTTAATTATATTTTTTCAAGTACATGGTAAACTGGCGTAAACTGTATTGCCATGTACTGTCCTTTTGATATTTAAACAATAACCAATATTGTATTAAATTATGAGGAAGAAGCTTCAAACTATTATAAGATATCTTGTAACATAATTGAAGTGAAATAAATTGTTATTTTGTATCTCATTGTGTAGAATACGTTTTTGCAACCGCAAACTCAACGTTATGAACATTTGTTAATAGCTACGAACCTTACTTGCTAAAAAAAACTGCGCTATTCATTATTTTGTATACATACATGTATTATTCTTCAAGCAGCAAGACCGGCTTTGGAAGTTCAATTGTTACGTACTGTAAATTATTTTTACGTACAGTTTTTGTATTCAATAATCTTTTTAACGTAACATGAATCAAAATTTTAACTCAAAGGTACCATGCTTATGTTTTTACCATTGTCTGGTTTCATTGCATGGTGACTGATTCTAGTTAACTTAATATTCGTTATATCCTTTTATAAATAATAAATATCTGATCTTTTAAACGTAGTATTTAGATAGTAAATATAGCATTACTCACTAATGAAAAGAATACTTCAACTGTAAGTATATAAGATGTTGCAAAACATTCAAAATGATTTCCACAATAATTCAAATATAATAGAAAAAGAATCCCTCTGCACAATTAATGCAGATATCCAAATTGGCATCGTTATTTATCAAAATATCTGATTATGCATACTATAGTCCTCTGATGAGTGATGTTAGTTATGTCGAAATAGTATTGGATAGCAACAATATTTGTATTTCACTTATATGGTGTTTACTGTCAATACTTGGTGGAATGGCATTATAATAAAATTAATTCCTGCGAAAAGATTAAAGGCCATATCAATTCTTACAAAATTCGTTAGATTGAACTCTACTGGAATTTCCACATCGAATTATGGTTGACAGACATTAAGATTTATTTATTTATTATATACACTCATTTTTGGCTTTTACTTTGTTAATGATAATTCATACTTAATTGATTTTTGATCTCATAGTTTGCATTGCTAAGAGGTCTTCAACTTTTTATTTATAGTTTATTTTTCTTGTATTTTGCTTCAATTTATTTGCTTAGTTGTAATACCAATTTTTTGTCATAAATATCACTGTTTCATTGTATTTCTTATCAGTTGACAATGCTCACCATGAGCGAAACCGGTCCTGATCCAATAAATTTTATGTGGGAAAAAGTACTAATAATGTTTTATTATTTATTATATATTTTTTTAGTTTTTCTCAGTAAATAAAAAACATAGAATTTCATTTCATACGTCCAAAACTCATCGATGGATCGCTACTTTCGTGAGCTTATTTATTGTGTTTTGAAAAATTTGCGTGTTTTGCTTAGGTTTTTATTATAAATAAATTAGACAAGAAAACATCCTCAAATATAATTTTGACGACAATGTGATGTCGAGCTAGCAATAAAATACATTTAAAAAAAATGTTTTATTCAATCAATTTATTCAGTTTACTATTAACTGTAAAAAAAGTGTATTGTTTAATTATTAAAAATACAACTCTCAGCTTCATTCACGGTTGACTGAACGTATTTGCTATAATTAACATTACTAAATGGGTAAAATGACAATTTAAATGTCGCTTTACGGCAACAATATAAAAAAAAACGATATAGAGATAGATAGCCATCAGACATTTAAGTTAATAGTCACGCTACTTAGATCCACAGTTACAGTAATGTACGAAAACACAACTATGTTTCAATTGAATGGATTTAATATTTAATCAATCTTTTAACAGAATAATAACGGTTATAATTTGACAGGTTTTTACATATTTGTCAATGCTTTTTATATTCATTTAAATAGCTGTTCATCATATAAGTAAAACGTTCAAATATTTCGTGTGCTATTGCAAATGGAGGATAAATATTTTATACAATTCATTTCTATCAGAAAAAATATTGAATGCCGCTTATTACAATGCAGTTATGTGAAAAATTACATTTCAAATTATCATATGATTTCCACAAAATACGAATATAATATCAGGATGAAGAAGTCACCATAATCTGTCAAATGGAACTTCTCAGAACAAACCATAGAGAAAATTTGAAATATGACGACGACTTTTCGTAATAATATGTCGTAATTTTCACAAATAATTGGTTTTATTTAGTTGCAACATTTGATTTTTTAGTATCCTTCGATTTTCAATTAAATTTATTACAGAATTGCGTTGTTTCTTGAGGCATTTCGTAAATTTTCTCTCAGTAAAAGAGTAGTAAACCATATTTACCATTTGATTTGCTAAGATGTGAAATCATTAGTAGTAAGTACAAAAAATACAGCAGATTTTTAAAATAAGTAGTTTACATACTTGCCGATTATTTTAACCTAAACAAAAAAAAATATAGTATTCAGTTAAAAAGTAGTCGAATGATCTTTTCTTGGTAAACGCCTAAAAAGACCGAATAACACAATTCTTGATCAATCAATTACTCAATGCAGATAGAGATACATAAACGATTACTTATGTTATATTATATATTGAGTTTACCACATTTTTTTTTGTAATGGTAATTTTTTAAAAAGTCTCACCATTTTGTAGAGGTCTTCAAAGGTGTCATCGTCAAAGATGTCCAACTCGTCTAAAGCAAAATCTTCGAAGGCGTTGTCACTACTAGATCCTGTCGAACTACCAGACTGATTCGGTGAGAAATAATTCTCATCCATTACACGACGCTCCGCCTCCGACCTTTTTGCTGAAGAATTCGTAAATGAAGCGGGAGCTCCATTTCTTATTCTGTCTTCATTTTCAAATCTGATTTCTCCCTCAGCCATTTCTGGTAAACATTTCATTTCCTTTGGAGCTGTTCCGTATCTAGCTTTGCAATATTGAGATAGGTCATCTAACGACTTAGATTTCTTCTTGTGGCTTAATTCAAGCGGTTCCCCGTTCTCTTTTCTATATTTCGGCATACCTTTAGTTGGAATAGTGGGCAATGGTATCATACTTTTCGAACGGCGCACATTTTGTGGACGCGGCGACCCATCATCCGCTGATCCTCCATCACTAAACCTTCTGGAAGATTCCTCTTCTCTGTCCTCTTCGTCGTCTGTGTTATCAGCTGTCATTGTTGGTTCAGTGGTATCAGAAGCTGCGTCAGAATTATCATTTCGCGATTCATCGCCATCGGGAGTTCTCATTTTTACCACTTCTCCGCCAAATCTAACTCTTCGGGGAGTACGTCTATTTGCACCGCGATGATAGCCATCTGTATCACCGTCCGATGGTTCACCGAATGCTCCATCGTCGCTTTCATTCGTCATTTCATCTTCTTCCAAAACCGTTAAAGTCACAGCTGTATCCGAATCGAAGTTAATTTCTGTTTCGAGAATTACTTTACCGTTGGGCATAGTGTCAGAATTATCCAAGCCAACTGTCACTGTTGGAGAAACATTTCTTGGCTCCTCTAAGCCATTTAAAAGATGCCCTGAGTATTCAGCAAGCGCTTCTTGCTCAAAGCTCGAACCCACGTCTTCGCTGAAACGTTTTCTATATTCAGATACAGACTCAGAAATATCTCCAAGCAATCTTTTCTGATTAGCGGAAGCTTCGTAGACTTCACAGAGTAATTTGAAATTTTCTTCAACACTCGGGTCTAAGCTTTCAATGTGCTTATTAAATTCTTCTTCACCGATTATATCTCTTACTTCTATGAGAGATTTGGTAGCCACTTCTTGATACACTACTTGAAAAAGTTTTGAAGACAGCGCTCTCACAACAGTCGCCTCAGCTTCAGAATGATCGCTTTGCGGACGAGACACCAACGATAACAGAGACGGAAGAGCGAGGATAACGCCAACAGTGACATCTTCTCTAAACTTGTCGTTAATTGAGTTTTTTTCTACACACTTTGTGCAGATTTCCGTAAGCACGGTTTCTTTCCTCTCACTGTGAGATAAATACGTTCCGAGGGCGTCCAAGGCGCCTTTGCGAACGGCGGGTGCCGAATGGCCCAGGTTAAGCACCAAATCTGGCAACAACGGAGCTACGCGAAGATCTAGAGAGGAGCGAACAGCTGGGATGAGATCTGCCAACACTCGAAGGGCGTGCTGTCGGACTTCGCGCTCTGGATCTCGCATCCGGCGACGAAGCGCGTCAAAGACTTCCGTTAAGTCAACTTCCGCCGGAAGACGTCGCGTTCTCACAACGCGCTCCCAGAGCGGATTCAGCTGATAGGCGGAGGAGGTTCGCCTGGAAGTCGGGGCGCTCTGTCTCGAGGCGACCTCCATCGCGGGATTCTTGGATTCGCACGTGTCGGGCCGACGCTGGCGATTCATGCGGTCAGGACGGCGGACCGTGTGACGGCATGTCGCCGGTACGTAGCGGACTGCCGAGTGCCGCCTCGGCGGACCGACGCTCCGCCCTCCGATATCGACCGCCCTGCCCGCTCGGACCTCGCCCGCCCTCCCCGGCCACCGACCGCCCTTTGACTCTTCCGCCGCGCGTTTACAGGTGTTCTCTTTGCGGGCTGGCTAATTTATCGCTCGATAAGCTTTCCATAGTTCGGTTGTGATTAATTTCCACGAATATCCAGTATCATGAAGTGCCACCACTGAAAGATTCTAGATTGTTACTTATTTCATAGTGTGTAATAGGGAAGATGGGTGTGGGGGTAGAATTCGTTATATTTTACGAGCATTATTCAATATTAAGAGGCGTTAACGGATATAATTATCACGTAGCGTGCGATGCTTCATTCGATAAGATAAAATTACTTAATGTTTTCCCGATGCCCAGTTATAGCAAATGACTCAATTCAAGTTTGTAGACCTAACCCATTCATGAAATAAAAAAAATTCGTAGAGAAAAAATGAAATTGTATATGAGATACTAAAAGGGCGTATTTTTCAATCCATTTTACTCCTGCATAGACAAAACTTTACCAATACTGCACTTAACTTTTTACAAAACCATTTTCCAGCGACGCGCAGTTACTTACAAATCATTATTTGTTTGGTGATAATTTTTTTATATTTCTTGATTGTAAAATAATACCCTCATGTTATCAGTGTCCGCCTATAATGGTCAATCTGGAGAGGGAACCAAACTCCAAAACACCTAAGATTTTTTTTATAAATAGGACGGAAAAATACAATCTTGTCTGGGGCGGCCAAATGTCTAGCACCGTCGTTGGAAACAATAATATAATTCGCACATTCTAGTTATCTAACATGTAATATTTTATAAATATCCGTATACATTTTTTAATTTCATAATCATTACATATATGCTTAAAAAAAACCTAAAGGGTCACTTCCTATTCAGTATGCATGTATTTAGTGATGCGAGGCGGGAAAAACCCGGATTTTTTTCGGGCTTAAACTTTGGGTGGGAATAAAGTCTTTGAAAAAATTGAGGAAAAATATTTTTTTAATATCAAACTGATAATTGAACATAATTTTTAGTTTTCGGTAACGCTTATTTAAAACAGGCGACATGTATAACTGATTCTTTCCGTAAATTAGAGGTTGTATTATGAATGTTATGAATAGCTGTTATTAGTCTATGAGTTTGATATGTGACATCAAGGGATACTTAAATCTGAAACAAAATATTTGGAGACGGTCCAGTTTTCCGGTTTTTCTTGAGATTTTAAAATTCTTAAGTTTTTTGCATCTCTAATCATGTTTCGAAGAACTTCGGTCGACGTTTTATATTTTATAAAACAATAAAGCTTTACAATAAATATTTCTGGGCGAGCTAAAATTTCAATGAATAATCTATTATTATCGTTCTGTATTAATTTACACACCGCAACCTTGCAATTTGATTCAAAACTTTTAGAACTGCAATATATCGAAAAGTATTATAATTATAATTGCTGTATTTTTTAAATTCTATATCATGTTCGTTATCACACAAAGGAATCTCAATCTCGTAAAAGCGACGTTTCGTATTCTGACCTTGCTGTTGTACAAAAGTTTTTAGTAACTTTAACCTACTGACACAGGCGTGCCAACCTTTTTCTTACCTACGTTTACTTGCTCAACTATTTGTATCTTGTGAAGGTATGTAGTTCTTAATTTCATGGTTATATTTTTACTACATTGTTCGCCATATGATTTTAAACATTAGATTTAGAGTATACAGTACTTTCCCGATATATGTTAATGGACTAATGCGCGAGAGGGGGGACCAGGGATGGGCTAGAGGGGGCTCGAAGGGCTCGCGCGATCCCCATGTTAAAATTTACTAAGGCTGGCGATCTCCTTGTTAATCTAAGAAAAAATAATATTCTCAGATCAAATTAGTATATAACTGCAATTCTGACTTATATATTATCAAAGGCAGCTTCAGTATACACATTCGTACATTTTTAGCCATTTACATTGATATGTTTACGATAAATTGCATCTTGTTACATGTTATAAGTGTATTAAGTGACAATCGATTGCTTATTTAATTATTGCATAATATTGCATAGGAGTGATAAAAAAATCACTACTTCCCCAAAACACCGAGAATTGCTTTGAGATTAAGCGCGCCCCTTGTTAATGTATTGGCAGCCCATCACTGGGGGGAACCGTTAAAGCAGAAAGTCCATTATATTATAAAAGAAGGTTTTCCGAATGTTTTTTTTATTAAGAAAATAAACGGCACAATACACGGCCAGAGAAGTTTCCATAAACAGTGGAAAACATATATGATTTTCAACATAGATGAAGAATGTATAAAAACTTTAATTTACTAGGACAATAGAAATAAAATGTTTCTCCGAACACACTTTATTTTTATGTACATAATACAAAATCCTTTATCTTCATCTTTTGCTGATTTGATAATTTGTCCGTTATATCTGTACTCCGATTTATTGAGACTCTACTGTAATACTTTTAAATGCAAAATCCTTAACCTATGTACATCCGAAAACGACTTTAATGCATACACAAATAATGTTTATATCATATTTGCTTCGTGACTTTTCGTAAATTGCTATAGGTAAACCTACGTAGCTTTTTTTAAAAATATCAATGTCGCTTTTTTCTCTTACTATAATGTAGCTTTTTCCAAATGCTGGGTCGCCAATTTCCTAAAATAAATCTGTATATTTACTATATAATTTCGTAATACCTTTCATCAATAAATTATTGGTATTTTTGATTTCTATATAGGTTAATCATAGTAAATTATTTTGTATTATAACATATGGACATAAATATATAGTTTTATTTTACCCATAGGCCGGTTATATAGGTCATAACAAATTTAGTGGGTCACGAAGGAGAAATATTAAAATAACAGGGCCATGGGAGGGGGAAGTTTGAGAAACGCTGCTCTAATGTATTTATAACTCTATTATTTCTGTACATTTTATTATTCTTAACACGTACAGAAACAAAGTATTGTAATTCATTTGTTTACATTATCATGTACCCTGAGCATATCATTTTCTTGGTTTTTAATTGTCTTTTTTGCCCCTCTACGCTGTTACCACTCTGACCACTCGAACGTTAACTTGTTACTGTTAGTTATTTTAAAAGCTTTGAAAAGCTTTCGCGAAATGGGTGAGTCACCCCAAAATGAAATGACCTCACTTGAGTCACAGTCACGAAACGCGAACCTTTTTGCGCCATCTTATGATCTTGGAAAATGACGACATGAATTGCTAAGGAATTGCAATTATTTGTCATTAATAATTAATCAGAATTCATAGTATCGCGTAAGGGAATAGTAACTCGTTCAAACACATAATACAGTGGAACCTCTCATAACGATTTTAATTCGTTCCAGAGTCTTACTCGTTATGCGAAACAATTTTTCCCGCATAAAACAATGTAAAATACAATAATGCGTTCCATGCCGAAAACTAATCAATATAATTTAAAATATATATATTATATATAATAATAATTTAAAATATAAAAAAAATCATTTTTTTATATTTTTATGATTAGACTAGTTTTATGTGTCGCGATTTTGAGTTTCCGCGATTTTTTTGGACGGCACCGTTACGCTTTTTCATACATTTTTGGTACTTTTTTACACGATTTTGGAACCGATTTATCAAATTATATGAAAATATTTTGTTTTTACGCACCACTATCTGGAACCAACGGATCATCCTGAGATTTTGGATCCTAGATTCACAAGGTCAATAGAAATATGGAATCCGCAATACATTTTAGACGCTATTAATAAAAAACGTAAAGAATTCACTGTGCGAAATTTTCAATCGATTTGATAAGAAGGATTACTTAACTTACAATAATTTAAAAATATCGAAGTTTTTTGTCTAACACGAAATAAAAGACAAAGTTAAGATAATTTTCGGATTAAATACATAGTGAAAACTATAGCGCGAACCAGAAATAACTATCAATTGCAACTTATAATTCTTTTACTCAATACTTTTCTATTTTAATCTTATTATGTCAATATTTTTTATGTTTTAATCTTTTTATGCAACAAAATTATTTTTCAAAAATGTATTCATCAATATCAATATCATAACAAATCATATTAAAACAATATCATAACAAATAGGTTATACAAAATTAAAAATAAAAATTAATTATTTCAATATATTAGAGAATGTTTGAGAATTTTGCATTGTATGGTTTGTTTTGCTTCTCCGAAAACCGTTACTTTATGAAATACGATAGCTTACTGTTACATTGCAATACCTCATTACTGTCTATATACTCATTCGTGTGTTAGGTGGTATTGTTATTTTTGTAATGAAATATAAAAATGTTTTGCTTGTTTTGATACTGTAAAAATACGTATAGTGGTGGTTACCTATTTCAGTCAGTGCAATATTTATGCTGTAGGTCAAATTAAAGTTTTGCATTCCTACTGAGTCGCCTTAATGTTCGATGCAACAGTTTCACATGCTTTCAGCTTTTTTCTTATTGCGCCAGAATATTGTTTCTTTGCTACTTCCTCCTACTCCACTAATAAACTCTCCACCATAACTTCTTGCTGTGAAAAACAATGCAACTCTGTAAACTTTTCGATGGTCAGCTCTTGACTGTACTCTTTCACAAGCTCATCAATATCGTTGTTATCCACCTCCAGTACCATGGTATTGGCCAAATATGCAATCTCGCTGACTGTAGACATACACAGGTACTGTTTCAAGCCCCTCAAAATCAGATTCGACAACGCTCCTTGACAAAGCTTCTTCCAAGCTGAAATGAGGGTTATCTAGGTAACCCCTTCCCACGCCTTGTCAATCGTCTTGAAGCAAGCAATGATGTGAAAGTGATGTTTCCAAAACTCTGCGTCACTCGTTATGCGAAATATCGCTCGTTAAGGGAGCCTTTTTTTCACAATCTGTTTTGCTCGTTATGTGAATTACTCGTTATAAGAGGTGCACGTTATGAGAGGTTCCATTGTATATGTTATATTATATGACTGAGTCAAAAGTAAAAACACGATCCGAAGCAGGACGGATTTTTTTTTATCGTTTATCGAATCGAAATTACATACTAGAACTCCATTGTAATAAGATGAGCATAGCAAAGTATTAAATGAAACCATTTGTGACGAGTGTCTTCTCCAAACAAATAACTTTCGTTCAATACAAAAATTAGATTGCTTAAATCCATTTGCGCCAACGTATTTCTTCTATCGGCAGTGTTTTTGAAAAATCTTCTTCGTCAATCTTGAAAACCTCACAATCAATGTGAGGTTTTCAAGATTCGTGAACTTAGGCGCTGGTCTTTAATAATTATTGTGTTCGGCGTCACGCTTAGGGTTAGCATCTGGCCAAATTTTAAGAGCATAGATCGGCTCCGCACGAATTCCATTCGATGCCGGATTTTTTCATGGCACACAATAAAATAATAAGATTCGCTCTGAATCATAGCAACCACACCTAATCAAATTATTTTCGACCGAATACCTGACTTTAAACCACCTGAAACAGGGTTTCCTTTTTAAGCCCCGGTAAATTTAGTCAGGTTGGACGTAACCGATGAATGCTCACTATGAAAATGAACTTGTGTAGTTTCCTTATCACGCTGCATGTAAGCGTCAAGATGCCTAGACAATTAAGTAGACACCAAGCGTCAGGAAATGTTGGACGCAGCTGACGGTGTTTATTCTGGACCGAGACCTTGGAGAAATGGCAGTGGTATAGGAAAGGGCCCTGTCACCCGGGGCGGCCCTTAAATTTGCCACCCCTAATATGTCTCCATATTTATCTATGAGATAGGAGTTTTTACTACAGGTGGCTTAATTTTGTTATTGTATAAGTACAATTTCTCGAAAAATATTGTATTTATTTTTGAAAATGCCGCCCCCTAAACTGTACCACCAGGGGCAATCTGCCCCTGCCGCACCCTTCTTGCTACGCCACTGCGCAGTGGCTCATAACATTTTCGAAGTCACATTACACGTTTGCACATACTGCCTTAGAAAATACTTTCTTTATCAATTTTTTTTTTAAAACCATGTCCGCTCCCAATGTGGAGCATATAGACTCCTAATGGAGTTTATCTCAACAGATGTGTTTCTACGAGAACTGCTTGTTACTCAGTTGCTCAACCTCTCTTTTACTAAAGAGAGTAGGAATAGACGGATAGGGCTAGGATAGGACTAGTGGTAAGCTAATCGCTCTCGATACGCCCCGTTTATAGGATAGGATGGGTGGAAGGGGGGAATTCAAGACATCAAGACATCAATTCAATAAATAAATATATATTACAAAACATGAAATATTGTTAAATACCATATTTTTTTTGTTTTTAAATAAGTCTAAGGCTGTGTTATATTTTCCATATTGGATTTAAATGAGTAAACAAAATAAATGTTTTAATTTCTTATTTATTGAAGCTTTTTCGGCTTGACGCTTTTTATTTATCTTGGCTACACTAATTTATAATGCCACCTGTGAGAAAAGACGCTAACTGCTTTATAAAAATATCCCATATCTATCAGCTGTCAAAATTTCTATAGTATTTGCTCAATGATAGAATTTTTGTCTTAGCACGCCGGTAGGAAAATATTATAACAATTTATGACACTATGTCGCAAGAAATAGAAACACTGACTGAAATGGGATTCTCAAGAGAAAAGGCGTAAGATTCATATAAAATATTTATCAAAATAATTACTTAACTATAAGCATTGTATTCTAATGATTCAAAATTTATCATGTGTTCTAATATTTCCATTGTTTTGTAGATATTTGGCAATAGTAATGGATTGCGTTTGTTGCGTATACAATTTACAGTAATGCATTAACTCTAGAATGTCATAAATTTTAGTATAATCTAAAAACATGCGACATCAAGATTACTTATCATACTATCAATTGATGACAACAGTTTATTCTTATCAAATGATATCAGTTATTTGAAAAAGTGAATTTTCTCACAGAATTGCGTAGAAAATCGTTATACGGTGCTATGGTCTTAATTAAATAATAAAACAATAATCTTTCTAGTGTCAAAATAATAACTACATCAGTTCTGTGTTGAAACAATTCAAACATCAAAATTGTATTGCTCTGATAATATTTACTATTAGTCGGACGATATCGGACTGGTAAAGCTTTCCGAACTAGCTGTACGTATTTTATTACATATTTTACAAACATTTTCAACATTACGAAATGTCTCCCTACAAAGGATGCCATTCGCAAAGAAACTGATTTTTTATGTAATGTATGCAAATGCTGTGCAAAGTTCAATACAAGTAAAACCACTAGTACATTAATAGTTAGAATTTCAGAACATGTGGCCGCATTTAAATTAAAGTAAGATAAGTCAGCGTTTTCCAACCATTTAATATCAGAGAAACACTCATTAAACGAGGATGAAGGGGTTAAAATTTTACATAAATTGTTATACCATGAAATTTCTAGGGCACAACTATGTAGTTTGCCAATTTTAAATAAACAATCTTGAAACTTCCCAATTCACCTTTGCTATATCCTATACATGTATGTAAATATAATTTACTTCTATAAAGTAATTATAAATTTTCCAGCAATGAAAATAATATGATTCTTAAAAATACCACCATTTAAATCATAAGGCAATTCCATTTTATAACACTCAAAATGTCAAGTTATTGAAATTGTAATATTACTTTACCCTGTAATGTTTGCAGTGAACGTGCTTTAGCAGTCACCAACAACAAAGGTGTTGAGCCGGCGATGGAGTGGTTGCTAGCCCATGCGGACGAGCCTATCCCTCAAGTTTGTATCACAGAAGCTACGCCAGCGACTGCAACTGCGACTGCTGAACCCAGCGATCCCGCAATTGCTCCAGAGGCCCCCGGGGCTTCGAGCGTTGAAGCATCAGACTCTATGGACGTCCCGGCCTCCAGTTCGGCGGACAGCGATGTAGCAAAGTCTTTAAAATGCGGTGACTGCGGCAAGCTGTTTGCGGGCCAGACAGAAGTAGAGTACCACGCTGCCAAAACGGGTCATTGCAACTTCTCAGAATCGACAGAGGAAAAGAAACCGCTGACCGACGAAGAAAAGAAAGAACAGTTGGCAAAGCTAGAAGAAAGAATGAAACAAAAACGGAAAGAGCGAGAAGAAAAACTAAAGGTACCAATCCTTCATCTGTTGATTAAAAATTTACATTAGATTCTAATTAAACTTCTTTTGCAAACATTTTTTGTTTTGACAAATCTTCTCCCAATCGTGAGTCGAGTAATACAAGGTTCTAAGTGTCGACTTTTGGCCAAATTAAAGTAATAATGAGGCAGTCTTAAACGTAGCATTATCTACATGCTGTATTAATATGAAGTCGAAATTTTGCTTAAATTTTCAATAAACCGTATTTCTATATCAATAGCTATAAATGTTTGTTAATAACTTACAATATTGTGCAAGATAAAATTAAAATCATCGTTCATAATCATCAGCCACTTTTGATCTCATGGTTGAGACTTAAATAGTTTCCCAGAGACTAGAAAAGTATTTCAAGATTTATAGATGAACAATACTTTTTTTATTGGTGCTAGAATCTGTGGTAATAAGCGACGAACTGAACGACCATAGCGAACTTACTTATTCTTGATCCTACTTAGTTAATCTTTTTTGTATTGCTCGCTTTCATAAGTAAATACACAAAACCTTTTGAAAATAATTATCAAAGATCTACCATGATTATTCTATAAACATTCACTCAGCTATCAGCAGCATTGTGTCAAAATATCCAAAGGTCTTCAATAGTTTATAATGTCTAAAAGTACACAAAACAGCCCCTCAATGCCTTTTATGTTAGTATCTTTTTGTCATCAATTTCAGGCAGAAGAATTAGAAAAAGAACGAATTCGAATTAAGTCGGGTAAGGACATGCAAGACGCCAAACACCGTCTTCAAGAGCAGGAAATGCAGAAGGTGATGGAAGAGAGGCGGAGGGATAAATTGGAAGACCAGAAAGCTAGAGAGCGAGTGCGGCAAAATATTCTCGCAGACAAAGAAGCTAGAAGGTGGAGTATATATTTATATAGTGGTCCGTTGAGATATAGTAAATACATAATTCTGCGACACATTTTATTGATTACATTTTTATTTCATCTCAGGTTAGCCGCTCAAGGAATAAAACCGGGCGATGAAGTACCCGCACCCGCTCCGATTGCGGCATTGATTGTCGCACCGCCCTCTCCCAACCGAGTGGCTCCGACTTCAGCACGTTTGCAGCTGCGATTACCTGACGGAAGAGCCGTTACCCAGACATTCGGGGCTCGGGAACAACTCAGTGCCGTCAGGCTCTATTTGCAGATTAATGAAATGCATAATAAAGACTTTGGATTGATGACAACCTTTCCGAGGAGGGTTTTCATTGAAGAAGACTACGAAAAGCCTTTGGATACATTAGGTAACATTAGAATATAAAACAGTTTGAAAATGTCTATTTTTTCTCTTATCAAAGTTTGATGTAAATGAATATACATTGTCTGAAGGAATTCAACGTCCTATATTTACTATTCAGACAAAACTAAAACTTGTCTTTGGACTACAGTGCTTTTGTAAAATAATTCTTCTTTAACTATGTTCGCTCTCTATGTAGAGCATATGGTCATCACTCGGTGTCTATGATTCCCTGTCACCCGCCAATCACTTTGCTTCCTCCCACGGCATGCCAGTATTCATCAGTTTTGCCGAGTACTTCTAATGGATAGTACCCGATAATCGTACAGGATGCCAGAATCTCACCGAACGGGAAAAAAACCACACAGAACTAAAACTCTTTGGAGACATTTGCAGAACATGACCCAGCATCTGTCGCTTGATTGATTGTTTGAAAAAAACATGTTTATTTATGTCTAAGATAACAAAATAGATATAAAGTGTGTAGCACAAAAAAAGAGCTTGCCCTTCAACTAGAAATAACTGGAGCCACATTTAACTAGATGCAGACTGTCTGCATCTTGCATTCTACTACTGCTACTTTACGGTAGCCAATCATGACACCTGATGAGGACTCGAAAAAACTAGATAATGGGGGTGAGGTGGTTTGATTTCGTGAGAAACTCGGAGATTAGGGAAAGTACAAGACAGTGTCTCAACACGTCAATGATCATGGAACTGGCTGAGTCACGTGTTGTGGATGCCTCCGGAGAGCCTTAATCCTGCCTGCCTCTTCTTCTGGACGAGATTCTGGCGACCTGGATGATCGTCGAGTACCATTCATAACATGTACTCAGCGGCACTGATGAATGCTCGCATGTAATGAGAATGAATGTGCTCAAAGAAGAAAGTATTAAAAAGAAATAATTGTTTTTATACGCAACCCCTGACCGGTATTGAGAATTACACTGTGGCACAAATGATTAACGTTTCTTTTTCTTTTAGGGCTCACTCCTTCAGCCGTCGTCATAGTATCTAAAGTGGGACAGCCTATATGAGTAGCACACCGGTCGCGGAACTCTTATTTCAATTTCATAAGCAGTAATATTAATTATAGGCCTCAAATTGGAGCAGTATTCAGCAGCTCCGACCTCCGAAACCAATCATAGGTTTTGTTCTCTATGAATTGTATCCATCCAATGTTAAAATTACTAAATTTCATTACTACTATCAAGTTTATTAGAGTTGTCAACAAAATAGTAGAATTTTATTTTAGCAGCTAATATCCAATATCCAAAATTGTTATGGCAAATAGAAATCTGTTTTAACACAAACGCTCAAAACTCCATTGTATAATAATTAAATATAAAGGTATTATATTATGGATATTAACACTTTGAGTGGTGAGTTAATTTTTTACTAAATTACGTTTTATTTGTATATTTTTACCATTGATACAGTCATTCTGTGAAGAACATTGAATGATATTTCAGGTGGTAAATATTTTTTATAATTTTACAACATAATTTTTACTTTTCAATCATTTTCAAGAAAATGTTACTTCTAATTTGGGCAAACTGGCGTAATCAATGGACCAACTGAGTTATTCTGGACAAAGAATCTCATTTTATACTTGCTGCCAGAAAGGCGACGAAATATGCATTGCTAAGCGTAGATTACTTGTATCTTTTTTACCATGGCCCTTACCAACCGTCTTTGCTACCACAATCGGTGATCTCTCTTCAATTGTCAATCTCAACTACCTATCAAACCTATTAACAACGCTCCAGTTGCTTGTCCACATCATGAATGAAATCAAACGTGCGAGTAGAAGGGCATAGTTAAATAATTCATTTTTTAATATTGTTACGCATAAATAAATACGTGGTTATCTTCTTATTTCTTGGTATCATAATGCTTTACATTGCATCATAGTTTGTATAAACTCAGTACGGTGTGTGTGTACATTTTGATAATAACTGTCTAATAAAAGACTTGGACTATTCTGTTTTTTTATCGATATTTATTTAAAAGTCAATCCACTGCTGGCCTTATTGCCTGGAGATATTGAATCCCCTTCATTTCAATTAACAACTATACAGCAAAAGGTTCTCTTAAAAACAACTTGTTTTGTTATACTCCATTAGTAGTCCTTATGCTCCACATCGTTGAAGAAAAAAAACTCTTCCACGGTCAAGTATTCAAATGATGTTTTCATCTATTCCTGCTCCATCCAATCTTGTAAATGGAGCTGAGGCGAGAGCGAGTGATTAACTCACAACTAGTTTTCTATTGATCCTTATCCTTCTATTCTGACCCTCTGAATAACAAGGTTTGAAAATAGTCATCTTTCAATCAGTACTTAAATTTGGGAACAAACATGTTTTAAAATAATAATAAATTTTTCACCTTTTATACTCTATTCATCAAATTTATTGGATTGATATCGTTATCGTAGAAATATAATAATTTTAACCCTTTTACACACAGCCATTTTTTAGTTGTATAAGCGAAAAGAAACTTGGCTATTTCCTTAAAAAAAAACACTCATTTTGATTTGAATTATAAAGAAAATTAATAATTTATTTTATTGTTTTACATAAAAGTGTATTTTAGAAACCAAACTCCATGCTCAAAGTGCAGACCGGGTATTCTGAAGGTTGATATTCATCTGCCTACATAATATTTCTATCGGAAACCAAAACAAAATGTGTCATTACTCATTTATATAAAAAAATATTCACATGTATATAAAAAAATTAATACCTAACTATAATCAGCATTTATGATTAGGGAAGCTTGGACCATGTCATCTCTTGCTTCAGAAACTATGTAGCATGTCCAAAATTTTATTTGTATCCTTACCGCACGCAAAAGTAGTCGAAACGGAACTGGTGCATAAATCCGTATAGTGAACTATTTATTTACCGAAAGAAATAATCTTTGGCTTTATTTTTTTTAAAAGAACTGCATTTGATGCGGATTTCAAAATTTTACACACCCAAATAGCACAAAGCAATAAATCAAATTACCTTCGGCCGGATTGCAATAGCGGGCCTTTTGATTTTTTTTAGTGGATATTGTAATAAATTGTGCGTACACTTTTATATTTTCATCAAGGATTCCATTTTTTACAGTTTTGTGAAAGTCGATATAACATAATTAGGTCAAGCGCACCAAATTCACATTTTGTATTTTTCATCGTCGGCGACTTACCTTCAATTCAATCATAATAATAGAGTACCTGCCTATAGACATTCATCACATGCATCAAAATATTTGTTTATCAATATCAATGGCCAGTCCTAGGATATCAAAAGTCATACCGATGGATAATAATCCTCAACAAAATTCGTAAGGAACTTGAAATATAAATATAAAAAAACATTAATATTAGGAAAACAGTTAAACGAGTTTATTGACAAACGGTTATTCTAGTGGCCCTTTTTTGTTTCACAATGATTCCTTCATAACTCCCTGTACGTAAACGCTGATATTCAATTCTGAGACTCAAAGGGTTAAATTATTATCAGTATTTGTTATTTATCACAAATCAACTGTCCTTTACTCATGTTTACTACAATCTATATCAGTTTGGCAAAAAGAATTTGGTTGATACTAAAGTAATATCAATCGTGTAACAGCAACAATTTTGCAATATATTCATTTTGTTTGCAAACGTTTTTATTTTGTCCATAAATGAAATAGTTCCAGTAAAAATTGTATATATGTCGGCTGCAATATTCGTTAGGCACTGGTCTACAATAAACACCAAAGGCTGCGTACAGTGATGCAGTACATGACCGACAAATGCTTACTATGAAAATTAACTATTGTGGTCTTGATATCGCGTCTGACACAGTGCATGAGAGCTGCATGTATTTTTGTGCATTGCAATGTACGGACGTCATGATGTCTTGCTGAAAATGGACAAATACATCAAAGATAAGAATTAGTTATCAATTAAATCAGCTTAACAAGTTTTATTTGATTCAAACGAAAAGAATTTAAAAATACATATATTTTCAAAAGCAGTTTTGTTAGATCGTCTTCAAGTATGGTCAAAACGGTCAAAAGCTGTTCCCTGTGAGACTCGAATACTCATAGCGACCATATAAATGTTTTTTGGCTTTTTTAATAAAAGAACCATCAATCTGTCTAGTCACAAATACTGACATACCACATCCAAGAATGACCATAAAAACCACGCCGCCTGGAGATGACAGTTGCATCTAACGTCAGGTAGTGCTTACGTGACCGACGGCATTAATTGTAGATGCCTTAGATAGATTTAGAAAAAAGATTATCATTTTTGCTCTAGAAAATAACTGACAAGACTGTTTAAATGATGAGTAATATTATGTAAATATATTGTAATATTAACTTTGAAAATAAAAAGATCACAACAAAAAAACCTTTTTTATTTGCATTACAAAATTGGGCATTAGTCAGGTCTAATGGTAGAGGTGAAGTGAGCCAAGATATATTTTAGGAAAAAATAAGTTGTAATGTTGTACACGTTTTGAAATATCGTAAAAGTGAAATAACCTCAGTTAATACACATTACAATAGTAAAATAATAAAAGATTTTTAGTACTTTTTCCACTTAAAATTTTATTTGATCAGGACCGGTTTCGCTCCTCATGAGCATTATCAACTGATAAGGAAAATAAATTAAACAGTGCTATTTATACAAGTTAAATTGAAATAAAAGGTGTAAGCAATTACTAACAATTAAAAGGATTTACAAATTATATATTATAATTACACAAAATTAAAATGCTTAACACCTATAACATACAATTTTAAAAATCATCAATAATAAGTGACAAATAATATCAATTATAAACACAATTAAAATTTGGGAAATTTAGACAAAATGAAACTACATTACTAAAGTGAATAAATTAATGATGATTTAATGTTTTTCCCGCTTCCATGTAATTGATGTACTTCAACAAAATCAGCAACAATGAAGATTCTGAAAAAGACATTTTTGAAAACCATATCAATTCTTACAAAAGAAATATTTTTTTTTTAAATAATATAAAAAAGCAGTTAGCATAGACTAGAATTAGGTTAATGAAACGGATATAACAAAGGAGATGATACAAATACAACCTGTTCATTTAATAAATTACAGTTAGGTAAGAATTTATGTCTATTTATTTCTAAGATTTCTTGTTTATCAAGTTTTAAAGATTTATTGTTAACATGCAGGATTTTAAAGTTTTTTGAGATGTAAAATAATCTTTTTGGATTTAACAATCAAGATTATTAATAATCGGCATTGTTTCAGTATTTTTAGAAAAGATTCATACAGCGATAACATCATTAACAATTCTTCCAGACATCATATCTCGCATAAATTAGCAACCTTTCATTGCTTTGTACATCGTCTTTTGTTGATTCCGTTGACTAAAGCAAGTTATGAACTTGAGTTAAATACGATAAAACAAATTGCGATGAATAATGGTTACGATTCGGATTTAATAGATCGTCTTTTATTTAAAAAACACAAAAAACTAGCGTTGCTAAATGTAAGCTCTAGTTTGGTGATTAAAGAACCTGCTGTTAAGAAGCAGTGGGTGAAATTGAGCTACTTGGGTAGAGTTTCAGAAAAGATTTCAAGGAAATTCAACAAAAACCTTTATAATGTCACTTTTTATAATTCTTTTAACTTACAACGCATTTTAGTAAATTCTAAAGATAAACTCAATATTCTTAACCAAAGTGGCATATATTTAATTGATTGCGATTCTTGTGGTGCCAGCTATATCGGTCAAACGGGACGAGCTTTTAATATCAGATTTAAAGAACATCTAGCCTGCTCACGTAAAGGGAATGAATTATCTTCATTTGGGAACCATTTGTTCCTAAATAAGCATACATTTGATATCTCAAAAAACTTTAAAATCCTGCATGTTAACACTAAATCTTTAAAACTTGATAAATAAGAGATCTTAGAAATAAATAGACATAAATACTTACCTAACTGTAATTTATTAAACGAACAGGTTGTATTTGTATCATCTCCTTTGTTATATCCATTTCATTAACCTAATTCTAGTCTATGCTAACTCCTTTTTTATATTATTTTTAAAAATTTCATTTCTTTTGTAAGAATTGATATGGTTTTCAAAAATGTCTTTTTCAGAATCTTCATTGTTGCTGATTTTGTTGAAGTACATCAATTACATGGAAGCGGGAAAAACACTAAATCATCATTAATTTATTCACTTAAGTAATGTAGTTTCATTTTGTCTAAAATTTCCCAAATTTTAATTGTGTTTATAATTGATATCATTTACCACTTATTATTGATGATTTTTTAATTGTATGTTATAGGTGTTAAGCATTTTAATTTTAATTTTGTGTAATTATAATGTAATTTGTAAATCCTTTTAATTGTTAGTAATTGCTTACACCTTTTATTTCAATTCAACTTGTATAAATAGCACTGTTTAATTTATTTTCCTTATCAGTTGATAATGCTCGTGAGGAGCGAAACCGGTCCTGATCAAATAAAATTTTAAGATGAAAAAGTACTAAAAATCTTGTATTATTTTATTATAATGCCATTCCACCAAGTATTGACAGTGAACACCTTAAAAGTGAACATTACAATAGTGTTACCTCCGTGAAATAAAAATATGCAATCCACCAAAACTTTAAGTAAACATGTGATTGTACTTGAAAGTCCAAGAAAAAAGTTTTACCATTTTACTAGTTGGCTCTCTTCACCTTTCAATGGCTCGAATAAAGACAATCAAACTGTCGCAAATATAATTCTGTGCACATCAGCTAAAACCAATGCGATAAGTTGCCAACAATCTCTGCGGACTTTGATAGCCAATGCAGTTTTTACAATATTATTCTTATTGGCGATTTTTTGGAATGCGTACCTGTAAAATGTCTAGACATTTTATATTCTGTACTTAAACGGCCGCATAAAGAACCATTTACACCAGATATTTTTCGAAGATTTTTGTAAATAAATTAATTGCATGTTCACTTAGTGATTTATATTTATATAATATTTTATACCTACATACATACATAGCAAACATTAGATAGATGTATCAATATTTAAAAAATAGGTGTTATTATTTTAAATTAAGGTGTTCACTGTCAATACTTGGTGGAATAGCATTATAATAAAAGATTTTTAGTACTTTTTCCACATAAAATTTATTTGATCAGGACCGGTTTCGCTCATCACAAGCATTATCAACTGATAAGAAAAATATATAAACAGTGCTATTTATACAAATTTAAATTGAAATAAAAGGTGTAAGCAACTATTAACAATGAAAAGGATTTACAAATTACATTATAATTACACAAAATTAAAATGCTTAACACCTATAACATACAATTAAAAAAATGTCGAAAAATCAGTTGATAATGCTGATCCAATAAATTTTATGTGGGAAAAGTACTAAAAATGTTTTATTATTTTTATTTGTCGTGGTATTGGTGGAGAAGGTTTTTATGACATTTATGATATTCATGACATCCATGAAATATTGGAGCATCGTACGTTGAACGAAGAAGAATTAATCGAAATGTTGGATGAACCTACTACAATTAATGACTCAGAAAGCAGTTGCAGCGAAGAAGCTACATGTTTCACATTAAAAACATTAAATGACGTCTTGGAATTGGCTATTAAATTACAAAAAAAAAATGTTGAAAAGAATCTTATAATAGAAAGAAGTTCGAAATTTAAGAGGGAATTACAACAAATTTTGGAACCTTATAAGGAAATACACTAAAACCAGACAATCGCTTATTACCGAATTTTTTAAGGCTAAAACAGGCTAAAACCACAAGAAATCCAGAGTCCCCCGATGATGATGAAAACTTACAACCAATCTTGAAAACATTGGCGGATCCAGAAATTGTCCCAGGAGGGGGCCATAAAATTTGAAAATAAACATGATACATACATAATACATTAAAAAATAAATGATTTTAAGCTTATATATCTATATAAAAATAGTCAATACATAATTAAGTATGTATTTTACAAAGCATAGTAAACTAAACGATTAAGGAGCCTATTTCACAATAAAGTTTTAATAAAATAGAAAATAAATTCTCCTCAGGGGGGGGCCATGGCCCCCATGGCCTCCCCCTTGGATCCGCCAATGCTTGAAAAAGAGTAAAACATGTAGAATTCTAAGTGATAGCGATGATGAATGAATGCTATTTTATGTTATTAAAATTTCTTTCAATAGATATGTAAATGTATATTTGTTTATTTAAAAAAATAAAGTACTTATTTATATAAACCATCTTCGATAATTTTTTTTTGGAACGCAATCCCTAATTTTGTATGAACTTCAAACCTTGTATTACACGACGTTTTTGTGGAACCATATAACCGTGTTATACGAGTCCCAAGTGTAGTTTGTTATTGTGTATCTCATTGTGTAGAATAAGTTTCTACAACCACCAACTCAACGTCATAAACATTTGTTAATAGCTACGAACCTTACTTGCTGAAAAAACTGCGCTATTCATTATTTTGTATACATGTATTATTCTTTAAGCAGCAAGACCGGCTTTGAAAGTTCAATTGTAACGTACCGTAAATTATTTTTACGTACAGTTTTATATTCAAGAAACTTTTTACTGTGATAAGCAAAATTTTAACTCAAAAGTAGGTATCATGCTTATGTTTTTACCATTGTCTGGTTGCGTTGCATGGTGACTGATTCGAGTTAACTTAATATTAAATTTATATATTTATAAATAAAAAATATCCGATCGATCGTATTAAACCAAGGATTTATTTTATTACTCAGTAATTAAAAGAATACTTTAGCTGAAAGCATATGAGATACAAACAGCATTTTTCAATTTCTGTTAGAAAGCATGGGTGTTGGTGATGTCTTAAAGTTCCCTCTCACCATTTCTGATCCCTTAACAACTGGGCGTAGCGAGAGTAATTAGTTAACTCTTAGTCCTGTCCCAGCTTTATCCTTCTATTTCTACTAATCCCATTGAAAAAAAGAGGTTGAGCGACTGAGTAACAGTCAGTTCTTGTAGAATACTTTCTGTTAAGATAACAGCATTAGGTGGCCATATGTTCCACATTGGGAGCGGACATATGTAGATAACAAAAAATGTATGAGATTTACCAAGCCCCTTGTTAAGATATTGGCAGCCCATCGCTGGTTAGGACCCGACAGAATAGGAATCTCAGCCATAATGCCTTCAAGCCATTGAATATAGATAATGCGGCCCGTCTGTTTTTTTGTGACCATTGAATGTTTCATTTAAAATTAAAACATACAACATATTTTTATCCCAAAATACGGAAAAAAATCTGAAAACTATGCAAAATAATTACGGTAATGGTCGTAAAAGTAAAATGAAAAAAATATACCCGTCTTAAGTAAATGTGAAAATATTGTAGGTTCATAAAAATGATACGCTAGACATCTGTTAACAATATATTATCCAACATCGGTATTTTTAAACATTGTCAGACAATAGACAATAAAAATCTAGGGTATTTTTTATTATGCAGCCAAAGTCAATGTTTTTTTATGTAAAAACTGAAGGGGCAACAAAATCTTGTTTCATAATAAAATTTAACCATCTACAGAAATTAGAGTTAGATGCAGATTTGATCCAAGACAAATGATTGTCTTATCTTAACAAGGGGCTCGCGCGAGCCCCTCAAGCCCCCTCCGGCCCACCCCTTCAAATACCGGACTTTTAACCACCTGAGACCGGGTTTCTCATTTTAGCCCCTGGTAATCTTAGTCACGCTGGACGTAACCGATGAATGCTCACTATGAAAATGAAAATGAAAACGATCTTTCTTGACGTCATCGCAAAGGCGAAATCGCGGACATACAAACAATCAGCCAACACTCGGCCAACAAACAAACCTTATCGGCTATTAATATATAGATATTCACTTTTAGGGTGTTCATTGTCAATACTTGGTGGAAAGGCATTATATTAGTAAAAACACAATATTCCTTTGTACTTCATTCCACTTTATTTAATATATTAGGACCGGTTAACAAGGACCATTTAACAAGTCTGTCAAACTAGACAAACAGGAAATCCTAGAAATCAAAAGATTCTAAATTTTACCTGATTCAGATCTTTTGAACGATCAATTAATATTTGCTAGTTCCCCGTTACTTTATCCATTGCATTAGCCCTTGTTAACTATTCTTTTATATAATTTAAAATATATATAGGGATGTATATATTTCTTTGTTAGAATTGATATGGTCTTTGAAAAATTTCTTTTTCAGAATCTTCCTGGCTGTCGATTTTGTTTAAGTATGTACACTTACCAACTACTTGGAAGCGGGGAAAAATAAGAAACTATCATTAAGCCTATTCACTATATTATTGTCATTATTTTCATTGTATCACTTTGTCAAAGAATTCCCAAATTTTAATTATGTTTGTAATTACTTTCAATTCCCATTCTAAATTTATTAATCTGAGATGACTTTTTAATTATATGTTAGATGTGTTAAACATTTTAATTTTGTGCTATTTTAGAATCACTTTTAATGTAATTGGTATTTTCTTTTCAATGCCAATTGTTGTTTATAAATGTTCATTTTTGTATAAATAGCACTGTTAAATTATATTTCTTATCAGTTGACGATGCTCGTAATGAGCGAAACCGGTCCTGACATATTAAATAAAGTGGAATGAAGTACAAAGGAATATTGTGTTTTTACTAATATAGATATTCCATATCTATCAGCTGCAGAGATAACTAATCAGCTGTCAAAATTTCTATAGTATTTGCTCAATGAAAAAAATTTATCATGTGTTCTTTATATTTCCATTGTTTTGTAGATATTTGGCAATAGTAATGGATTGCGTTTGTTGCATATACAATTTACAGTAATCCATTAGCTCTAGAATGTCATAAATTTTAGTATTAATCTAAAAACATGAGACATCATGATTACTTATCATACTATCAATTGATGACACGGTTTATTCTTATCAAATGATATTAGTTATTTGAAAAAGTGAATTTGCTCACAGAATTGCGTAGAAGATCGTTGTACAGTTCTATGGTCTTAATTAAATAATAAAACAATAACCTTTCTAGTGTCAAAATAATAACTACATCAGTTCTGTGTTGAAACAATTCAAGCATCAAAATTGTATTGCTCTGAAAATATTTACTATTAATCAGACGATATCGGACTGGTAAACCTTTCCAAACTAGCTGTACGTATTTTTTTATATATTTTACAAACATTTTCAACATTACGAAATGTTCCTCTACAATGGATGCCATTCGCAAAGAAACTGATTTTTTATGTAATGTATGTATTAGTTATTTGAAAAAGTTAATTTATTCTAGAATTGCGTAGAAAATCGTTATACAGTGCTATGGTCCAAATTAAATAATAAAACAATAACCTTTCTAGTGTTCACTACATCAGTTCTGTGTTGAAACAACTCAAGCGTCAAAATTGTATTGCTCGAAAGTATTTACTTTTTAATAATGGGAAGTGAAATACCCAACAAACGTGGTGAAGCCAGCAACAATTTAAGCGAACGTGTCAAGAAAAAGTCATTTCAAATTATATCCTTTTTTCAATATCTATAAATTATATACCCAACTAATTGTGGGTAAAAGTGTAAATTACATACTTTTTAAAAACTTAAAAAATTTAAAAACGCACTAAAAATAAATATTCGTAATATTTATGATTCGTATGAAATCTTTCTACTGAAATTAGACATCAATAATGCGGCTCTGTATTAGTAGTTCGCGATTTGTTTTCCTTTTTTTACCGGTCCCCAGGTGTAAAAGTTTGGGGAACACTGCTCTAAATCAGACGATATCGGACTGGTAAACCTTTCCGAACTAGCTGTACGTATTTTTTTACATATTTTACAAACATTTTCAACATTACGAAATGTCCCTCTACAAAGGATGCCATTCGCAAAGAAACTGTTTTTTTATGTAATGTATGCAGTGGCGTAGGAAGGGGTTCCGCCGCCCAGGGCGCTTCTTTATTTTGCCCCCCCCCCCCCCCCCCAACCCTCAATAATTTGTCCACTTTTTTTTTTGAATCACTATACTCCAGGTGAATCAATTTTTTTTATTCATAAATACAATTTCTCTAAAAATATTGTGTTTTGTTATTTTTTTTTCTTTTGGATTTTTTTTCAGAGCATGAACTTTTTTTAATGTGTCAAAAAAAATATTAGTCAATTGTCTTTTTATTATGTTTGGAGGAAAAGTGACAAATTATTGCTATTATTATAAGTATTCGTTTTACAAATAAGTAAACGTATAAAGTTGTACGTTAATTCATAACCAAAGGTACCAGATTTTATTATTTAATTTTCTGGCTTTCCTCTTCACAAAATCGTAAGTAACGTTATCAACATCTATTTTATCTATTTTATTAAAAACATGGTTGTAGAATTGGCGTCGTTAGCGTAGTCGGAAAAAACTAACGTCCCCGAATGTTTTTTTTTGAGTGTACAAATCGCATAAGTCAAAAGTCACCACTGGTCGATCTGGTATGAATGAAAATTAAATAAGAAAGAGATTTTTTATTTAAATTACAAAAGTACAAGAGTATTTCAATTTTTCTTCATATCTCTGTTTGTTTAGCAGGAACAGCAACAAAAATTTTAATTCTTCCTAAGCAATGCTACCATGATCTTGTTTTTAGTGTTTTACAAAGCGTAATCATGCCAGGAAAAAATGGTGAATTAATTATCGCTTGCATAGATTCTTTATACGAATCAATTTTTGTTTATTACCTCTGAAGTTTTTTCCTATTTCTTAAAAAAGCGACCCCCAAAAAGTTGTGTTTAATCAGTTAGTTACAAAGCACAACTTAGACGAAAGAAGGCATAATATTGAAATAAAGCTCGGATTAATTCTATATCCAAAACAATTTGTATTTGTTTTTTTATCTTTTAAAATTTCAAAAATGCCGCCTCCAAAAAAGTATATATTGTCAGTGGGCGGAAGAAAATATAGTGAAAGTGATATTGCTTACATTGGTTCTGTATACATATCAATCTTTATTTTCATACTACTTTCAAAATTTTCTTTTCATTTTCGAAAATGCCGCCCAAAGAAATGTGCCGCCCGGGGCGGTCCACCTCCCCCGCCCCCCCCACGCTACGCCACTGAATGTATGCAAATGCTGTGCAAAGTTCAATACAAGTAAAACCACTAGTACATTAATAGTTAGAATTTCAGAACATGTGGCCGCATTTAAATTAAAGTAAGATAAGTCAGCGTTTTCCAACCATTTAATATCAGAGAAACACTCATTAAACGAGGATGAAGGGGTTAAAATTTTACATAAATTGTTATACCATGAAATTTCTAGGGCACAACTAAGTATTTTGCCAATTTTAAATAAACAATCTTGAAACTTCCCAATTCACCTTTGCTATATCCTATACATGTATGTAAATATAATTTACTTCTATAAAGTAATTATATAATTTAAGATTTCGACTGAAGGTGCTTGGTGGAATTTCAATATTAAATTTGAATCATTCAAATTATGTACACTCCCACAGATTTTGTCACTAACGACCCGGGTTTCGCCTTTCGGCATCTTCAGGCGTTCAAATCTTTGGGAATTCCCATGAGCTTACCCTTTTTCGCCAGCGATGGCTTTAGACTCAGTGATACATTTATTTAATATATAAACACGAAACATCCATTTACTAAGCGTCAGTTCAAGTTCATCCGTGCGCTTGAACGCCTGAAGATGCCGAAAGGCGAAACCCGGGTCGTTAGTGACAAAATCTGTGGGAGTGTACATAATTTGAATGATTCAAATTTAAAGTAATTATAAATTTTCCAGCAATGAAAATAATATGATTCTTAAAAATACCACCATTTAAATCATAAGGCAATTCCATTTTATAACACTCAAAATGTCAAGTAATTGAAATTGTAATATTACTTTACCCTAAAAATCAAAATAATATAATTCCTAAAAATACAGCGTTGAAGCATCTGACTCTATGGACGTCCCGGCCTCCAGTTCGGCGGACAGCGATGTAGCAAATTCTATAACGTGCGATGACTGCGGCAAGCTGTTTGCGGGCGAGGCAGAAATGGAGTACCACGCTGACGAAACGGGTCATCACTATTTCTCAGAATCGACAGAGGAAAAGAAACCGCTGACCAACGAAGAAAGGAAAGCAAAGTTAGAAGAAAGAATGAAACAAAAACGGAAAGAGCTAGAAGAAAAACTAAAGGTACTAATCCTTCATCTGTTGATTAAAAATTTACGCTAGATTCTAATTAAACTTCTTGTGCAAACATTTTTTGTTTTGACAAATCTTCTTCCAATCGCGAGCCGAGTACTACAAGATTCTAAGTGTCGACTTTTGGCCAAACTAAAGTAATAATGAGACAGTCTTAAGCGTAGCATTATCTACATGCTGTATTAATTTTAAGTCGAAATGTTGCTTATCTTTGGTTTTAACTTGAACTCTTGAAGATGCCGAAAGGCGAAACCCGGGTCGTTGGTGACAAAACTTGTGTGAATATACATAGGTTGAATAATATCTTTTATATTTTGATAATTTTATTCATGGGTTTTTTTTAATTATCTAATTTTGATCAATTATTTTTATTCTTCAACACAATGGTATTATTTTTTACCATTATGATGTCTTGTATTCTTGCAGTGTTGTAGTACTACATTTTACAATATTAACTTACTACATTAATGATATCAAACACAAACTACGATAAAAACCAGTGGCGGTTCTAGGTACTGGGCTAGGTGGGCTAAGCCCGACCTGCATTTTTCACCCAAAACTTTAGATGGCTGAATAAAAATGAACAGCAATTCGGCCGCTGAACAAAATAAATACATTTATAAGCGTAACTAACCTTTCCCAAATGAATATAATATCTTTGTTTTAATTTTCCTCTGTCAATATAAGACAATGTTACGTCTACCTACAATCATATTCTCGATTGTGTTTTGTACTACAATTTTAAACTGAGCCGGCATAAAAAAATCAATAACCCTATAAATACTTCACAGGGAACAGGCAACGTCACGTCAGTCTGGCAACACCACTCAGGGGCTAAAGATGTTTAGCCCGTAACCACAGACAATATTTCTTTACACTGGGGCGCAATCAAGCACGATTAGATTTTTTTTGTATTTGTATGTACGGAAACGTCACCTAATACACACGATTGTGTTTTAAATTAACAAGTTTCTGTCTTCGTTGGGGGCTGAACTGATTCAGCCCATGACGCATACTTATGCATTGAAACACAAATACCAATATCGATGTATTGTATGAAAGTGACAGGTATTGACTCTCACTGACAGCTAGCTCTGTATTGCTGTTAGTACTTGTTTTTTCACTTTAAAAGAGACGAATTTAAGGTCCCGTATGATTTTTTTAATATTTCTTACTTACATTAGCATTGATTTTATTATATAATAATTTATGCATTGCTGTAGTGTTGTAGTATTTGTTAATTTGCTTGTAGATTAATGTATAAGGTGAAGTGGAAATATGCTTTTCTCTAGCCCACCTAAGATTTTAGGTCAGGAACCGCCACTGATAAAAACTCCTTTACCTATTTATCCTCCATTTTTTAAATATATTTTCCCCAATAATAATTATTAGATATCTTCCATAGAATTCTTTTTATTTTAATATAAAAAGCGTAAGTCTTTTTTTTGAATCACCTGTGATTTCATACAAATTCAGTTCAGTTAGATCCTTGTAGCACTGGCGGTTTGTTTAAATTTCAGATGGACAAGGTTCTAATAGAAGTTTAGGTATTTCTAACTAGCTATAAAGAACTATTTTTATCAATACTTTATTATATAATAATAGTACTGGCATAATATAATAGTTATATCATGCCAGTACTATTATTGATATATACAATCAAAAAGAAACTTGGAAACATTTACAATTTTCAAAATACAAGCATTCAAAATTTCAAATCTCCATATCTTTTCTGCTGCAGCTGAACACATAGAACCTTGTAGCACTCGGCTCGCGAGCTGTCAAAAATGACTGACACTGAATAATGACTTTACTTCGGCAATTATTAAACCACGTAATGTTCCTATTTTTTACATGGATAAATAAAGCTGTTGGTTGATAGTCCAATAATTTTATTTAAGCATTACTAGAGGCTTAATTAGTTACCCTGTACAAAATACATATTATACTCCATTGAATTTATTTTGTTTAATTATAATTGTATCAAAATTTACTATCTATTGGCATATTCTTGAAATATTTGATAAGCTATGTAAAGTAAATTGATATCTACTATCTAATCCAGCCATACTCAACCTGCGGCCCAATCAGCTCTTATGTGCGGCCCAAAATAATTATAGTCACCAAATATTAAATGACGAAGCTAGTAAAAAGTTTGACACAATATCAAAATTTACATTTGAATCATTCAAATTATATACATTCTCACATATTTTGTCACTAACGACCCGGGATTCGCCTTTCGGCATCTTCAGGCGTTCAAGTGCACGGATGAATTTGAACTGACAGTTCAAGTTCACCGAAAGGCGAAACCCAGGTCGTTAATGACAAAATCTGTGAGAATGTACATAATTTGAACGATTCAAATTTAATATTGAAATTCCGCCAAGCACCTTCAGTCGAAATCTTAAATTATATCAAAATTTACATTAATTTTTATGTTAACGATTTAAGATTTTGGATACATTGGTATTTTTGTTTACTTTTTACGTATTTTTTTATTTGTTGTTCATTGTTATTTTTTACTTTGAAAAATACATGAATACATTCGACTGTGGAAAGGAAAAAGGACGTAACCCGCACATATCAAATTTTACAGGAGGCGCAAAAAAAAGTGTTTAGATGATTTTGGGCCATATGCAAATTATGAATTATACACAACCTTGAAGTGCACAAAGACTTCTAAACTGGTGTTAAGTTGACATAACCTAATATTAATTACAGAAATTATCCAGGAAAAACCTTTATTTCAGTCTTTTTCTTGGTTTTAATTTTTTACAAGGTCATCTTTTTCAAACTTAAAAGCTAAATTTAGATACTAATTCGACATTTGCAGCTTGCGTCCTTTTGATATAACATGTATCAAGTTTGATCGATCTGAAAAAAATCTGTTTTGGAAAAACTGTGGGTTACATCCTTTTTCCTTTCCACAGTCGATATATGTATATATTTACATAAAAAGAATAGTTTCATTTTGACATCATAATACATACATATGTATGCAGTATAGTATGTGTTATATTTACAGTTTATCTATAAATGTGTTGCAGCCCACGTAGAGAAGCGAAAATCGGAATGTGGCCCGGAGGAAAAAAAGGTTGAGTATGGCTGATCTAATCTATCTCTGACTTTATCCAAAAAGCTTATGTGTTATATGGCGTAGACTTGCTACGAAATATTAAGGTATTTTGGTTGATAATATGAACATCATACATTGTTTTACCAAATAAAGCTGAAATCTATATCAATAGCTATAAATGTTTGTTAATAACTTACAATATTGTGCAAGATAAAATTAAAATCATCGTTCATAATCATCAGCCACTTTTGATCTCATGGTTGAGACTTAAATAGTTTCCCAGAGACTAGAAAAGTATTTCAAGATTTATAGATGAACAATACTTTTATTGGTGCTAGAATCTGTGGTAATAAGCGACGAACTGAACGCTAGATGTACAACCATAGCGAACTTACTTATTCTTAATCCTACTTAGTTAATCTTTTTTGTATTGCTCGCTTTCATAAGTAAATACACAAATCCTTTTGAAAATAATTATCAAAGATCTACCATGATTATTCTATAAACATTCACTCAGCTATCAGCAGCATTGTGTCAAAATATCCAAAGGTCTTCAAGAGTTTACAAAGTCTAAAAGTACACAAAACATCCCCTCAATGCCTTCTATGCTTATATCTTTTTGTCATCAATTTCAGGCAGAAGAATTAGAAAGAGAACAAATTCCAATTAAGTTGGATAAGGACATGCAAGACGCCAAAGACCGTCTCCATGAGCAGGAAATGCAGAAGTTGATGGAAGAGAGGCGGAGGGATAAATTGGAAGAACAGAAAGAAAGAGAGCGAGTGCGGCAATTAATTCTCGCAGACAAAGTAGCTAGAAGGTGGAGTATATAATTATATAGTGGTCCGTTGAGATATAGTAAATGCATAAATCTGCGACACATTTTATTGACTACATTTTTATTTCATCTCAGGTTAGCCGCTCAAGGAATAAAACCGGGCGATGAAGTACCCGAACGCGCTCCGATTGCGGCACCGATTGTGGCACCGCCCTCTCCCAACCGAGTGGCTCCGACTTCAGCACGTTTGCAGCTGCGATTACCCGACGGACGAGCCGTTACCCAGACATTTGGGGCTCAGGAACAACTCAGCGCCGTCAGGCTCTATTTGCAGAATAATGAAATGCATAATACAGACTTTGGATTGATGACAACTTTTCCGAGGAGGGTTTTCATTGAAGAAGACTACGAAAAGTCTTTGGATACATTAGGTAACATTAGAATATAAAAGAGTTTGAAAATGTCTTATTATCAAAGTTTGATGTATATAAATATACAGTGTCTGAAGGAATTCAATGTCCTATATTTACTATTCAAACAAAACTAAAACTTCTTTTTGGACTACAGTGCTTTTGTAAAATAATTCTTCTTTAACTATGTTCGCTCCCTATGTAGAGCATACGGTCACCACTCGGTTTCTATGATTCCCTGTCACCCGCCAATCAATTTGCTTCCTCCCACGCCATCAGTTTTGCCGAGTACATCTAATGAATAGTACCCAACGATCGTCCAGGATGCCAGAATCTCACGGAACGGGAGAAAAGACACACAGAATAAAAAAAAATTTGGAGGCATTTGCAGAACATGACCCAGCATCTGTCGCTTGATTGAGTTTTTGAAAAGAATGTGTTTATTTATGTCTAAGATTACAAAATAAATATACAGTGTGTAGCACAAAAAAAGAGCTTGCCTTTCACCTAGAAATAACTGGAGCTACATTTAACTAGATGCAGACTGTCTGCATCTTGCATTCTACCACTGCCACTTTACGGTAGCCAATCATGGCACTTGATGAAGACTCGAAAAAACCAGATAATGGGGGTGAGGTGGTTTGATTTCGTGAGAAACTCGGAAATTAGGGAAAGTACAAGACAGTGCCTCAACACATTAATGATCATGGACCTGGCTGAGTCACGTGCTGTAGATGCCTCCGGAGAGCCTTAATCCTGCCTGCCTCTTCTTCCTGATGAGATTCTGGTGACCTGGATGATCGTCGAGTACCATTAATAACATGTACTCAGCGGAACTGATGAATGCTCGCATGTAATGGGAGCGTTTGTGTTCAAAGAAAAAAGTATTAAAAAGAAATAATTGTTTTTATACGCAACCCCTGACCGGTATTGAAAATTACACTGTGGCACAAATGATTAACGTTTCTTTTTCTTTTAGGGCTCACTCCTTCAGCCGTCGTCATAGTATCTAAAGTGGGGCAGCCTATATGAGTAGCACGCCGGTCGCGGAACTCTTATTTCAATTTCATAAGCAGTAATATTAATTATAGGCCTCAAATTGGAGCAGTATTCAGCAGCTCCAACCTCTGAAACCAATCATAGGTTTTGTTCTCTATGAATTGTATCCATCCAATGTTAAAATTACAAAATTTCATTACTACTATCAAGTTTATTAGAGTTGTCAACAAAATAGTAGTATTTTTATTTAGCGGCTAATAATATCCAATATCCAAAATTGTTGTGGCAAATAGAATTCTGTTTTAACACAAACGCTCAAAACTCCATTGTATAATAATTAAATATAAAGGTAACACTTTGAGTGGTGAGTTAATTTTTACTAAATTAGGTTTTATTTGTATATTTTTACCATTGATACACAGTCATTCATTCTGTGTAGAATATTGAATGATATTTCAGGTGGTAAATATTTTTTATAATTTTACAACATAATTTTTACTTTTCAATCATTTTCAAGAAAATGTTACTTCTAATTTGGGCAAACTGGCGTAATCAATGGACCAACTGAGTTATTCCGGACAAAGAATCTCATTTTACACTTGCTGCCAGAAAGGCGACGAAATATGCATTGCTAAGCGTAGATTACTTGTATCTTTTTTATCATGGCCTTTACCAAACGTCTTTGCTACCACAATCGGAAATCCCTCTTCAATTGTCAATCTCAGCTACCTATCAAACCTATTAACATTGCCACAGTTGCTTGTCCATATCATGAATGAAATCAAATGTGCAAGTAGAAGGGTATTGTTAAATAATTCATTTTTTAATATTGTTACGCATAAATAAATACGTAATTATCTTCGTATTTTTTGGTATCATAATGCTTTACATTGCATCATAGTTTGTATAAACTCAGTACGGTGTGTGTGTACATTTTGATAATAACTGTCTAATAAAAGACTATTCTGTTTTTTTATCGCTATTTATTTAAAAGTCAATTCACTGCTGGCCTTGTAACCAACGATCAATGCTCTCGGGTATTGATCCTGGTGGGTGACGGCGTATGAGATATTGAATCCCCTTCATTTCAATCAACAACTATACAGCAAAAGGTTCTCTTAAAAACAACTTGTTTTGTTATACTCCATTAGTAGTCCGTATGCTCCACATCGTTGAAGAAAAAAAACTCTTTCACGGTGAAGTATTCAAATGATGTTTTCATCTATTCCTGCTCCATCCAATCTTGTAAATGGAGCTGAGGCGAGAGCAAGTGATCAACTCACAACTAGTATTCTATTGATCCTTATCCTTCTATTCTGACCCTCTGAATAACAAGGTTTGAAAATAGTCATCTTTCAATCAGTACTTAAATTTGGGAAAAACATTTTTTAAAATAATAATAAATTTTTCACCATTTATACTCTATTCATCATATTTATTGGATCGATATCGTTATCATAGAAATATAATAATTTTAACCCTTTTACACACAGCCATTTTTTAGTGGTATAAGCGAAAAAAAAACTTGGCTATTTCCTTAAAAAAAACACTTATTTTGATTTGAATTATAAATAAAAACAATTTATTTTATTGTCTTACATAAAAAAAAAAAAATGAAGTGTATTTTAGAAACCAAGCTATGCTCAAAGTGCAGACCGGGTATTCTGAAGGTCGATATGCATCTACCTACATAATATTTCTATCGGAAAACAAAACAAAATTTGTCATCTCTTGCTTTAGAAACTATGTAGCATGTCCAAAATTGTATTTGTATCCTTACTGCACGCACGCAAAGGTAGTCGAAACGGAACTGGTGCATAAATCTGTATTGTGAACTATTTATTTACCGAAAGAAATAATCTTTGGCTTTAATTCTTTTTAAAAGAACTGCATTTGATGCACATTTAAAAATTTTACTTTTAAAAACACATACAAGGTGTTCTGAGACTCAAAAGGTTAAATTATTATCAGTATATGTTATTTATCACAAGTCAAATGTACTTTACTCAAATTATTTATTATGTATTTTCTTTTTTTTAAGCATATTAGTGCATGGTTCGAAATCAGTACCGTGCAGTTTTGCTCGAGTCATGAATGTGAAAGGGAAGACTCCTTTTTTTCTGTCGATAGCGTTGTGGAAGGCGGCCATAAACGTTGGCTGCATGTACACAACGGGTGGTGATGGGAAACCAACTTGTCCTTTACTCATATTTACTACAATCTATATCAGTTTGGCAAAACAAATTTGGTTGATGCTTAAGTAATATCAATCATGTAACAACAGCAATTTTGCAATCTATTCATTTTATTTGCAAATGTTTTTATTTTATCCGTAAATGAAATAATTCCAGTGAAAAATTTATATTCGTTAGCTGCAATATTCGTTAGGCACTGGTCTTTTTGTGCATCACAGTGTTCGGACATCATGATGTCTTGCAGAAAATGGACAAATTCAACAAAGATAAGGATTCAGAAAAACATCAATTATCATTTCTGCTCTAGAAAATAACTGACAAGACTGTTTAAATGATGAGTAATATATTGTAATATTAACTTTGAAAATAAAAAGATCACAACAAAAAAAACTTTTTTATTTGCATTACAAAATTGGGCATGGGTCAGGTCTAATGGTAGAGGTGAAGTGAGCCAAGATATATTGTAGAAAAAAATAAGTTGTAATGTTGTACATGTTTTAAAATATCGTAAAAGTGAAGTAACCTCAGTTAATACACATTTAAATAGTGTTACATCTGTAAAATAAAAATATGCAATCCACCAAAACTTTAATTAAAGATGTGATTGTACTTAAAAGTCCAAGAAAAAAGTTTTACCATTTTACTAGTTGGCTCACTTCACCTCTCAATGGCTCGATTAAAGACAATCAAACTGTCGCAAATATAATTCTCTGCACTCCAGCTAAAACCAATGCGATAAGTTGCCAGCAATCTTTTAACTACCAGGGTTCAGCTTAAGTAGACACGGCATTTACCATCAAAACTGCTAAGAAGAAAGTTGAAGATTCGACAAATAAAACCAATTTTATTTCAAAAAATACTTTAATAAAATACAAAACCAAATTAATGATCACAAAGAAAAGAAATATATTTCCAAAATTCATCTGATTACATTATCAAACAACAAAGCTCGCTTGAGCAAAAAAATATTCAAATTAATTATATAATAGTTCATACAGATAGACAGAAAAATGTGAATTCATAACATGGGTGATTTATTTTAGGTACTAAAAATATGCTGAACATTTTTGCATGTAATCTTTTGATACAATAACAATATTATTTATATTATCGCCTTAGACATACAACTTCATAATGTCAATTTTCAACACACCATCGGAAATATGATTATGCCAATTTTAAACACTCCTGTTGAATAATGAATTTGAGGCAACAGTTTAAATGTCCACCTATCAGCAGATGAAAACTCATTTTTTGAACTGAATGTTTATTTGATAATTATTAATTCAAATTAAATCATCGACGAGTAAAATTTATAATCCTAACAACATATTATACAATCAGGATAATTTGAAGTCCTAACAAATCAGAATCAGACTGATATTGATACAAAATGCACTCTTGCGGGCATAAACATCATACATGTATGGTCAAGAAATAAAATATCAAAGTAACTAAATGTTAAAGTCTATTTCTTAATATAAATACTATGCAAGCTGTAGAAAATCATTACAGTGCAATCGTAAACAGTATGTAGGGCCTTAGATAGGGGCTGGCAACTAGGTCGATCGCCCGGGGTTGCTGAGGTGCTGAAGAAGCATAGGGGGTATCAAAATGATGCCAGGAGTTTTTAGAAATATACGATATTTCTGCTCAAAATCTACCCCTTGCCCTAAGCGCCAAAGGGACTCACTATATCCTTGACAGTGTGCAAAGATTATTCGATTTCAGATTACTCTGTACGATACGAAACACATAATAATTCAATAAATTATCAGGTAACGATGATTTCATGATAGGATTTATTACAGAAATATTTTTTTTTACACAATATTATTTGCAACAATTTTAAATCACATAAGAAAACAAAACGTACACTTATACAATTCTTTTAGGTTATAATATCTTTAATAATTGACAAGATAAACAATTTTTGCTGTTAATCTAGTAAGTAGAATTGTATGATTTCGTCACCCAGACACAAGCGATCAAATTTTAGAACAAAAACAAAATAACAAATATTCAAAATGTTGTATAGAAAGATGCAGAATATGGCAAAGATATAATAGATGAGTCAGATTTTAAGTATTGCTACATACAAACAGAATGCTATTGATTTAATTCTGCAAGAAAGTATGGCTTTTAAAAATCAAATATGATTTTTTACTAATTTACTTTCTCCCTTAAAAGCCAATTGCAAAAGTTAGGTGGAATACGTGTCATTAGGAAACTTTTGACATTTTTAGTCTAACGAAAACCTTCATCTGAAACCTTAAATCAGGCTTAATTCAAGTGTAGCCTTTCAAAGCTCATTTTAACAGTGCAAATCAGATAAAGAATAAGTAACTCTTGTCAGCCCGGTCATGCCAACTTAATGGCAATACGGCCAAAGTAATGTATATATTTAATATTTTCACAAGTAGATCTCAACTCGTAGATGCTTTCCAAGTACCAACTGTGTTTGATTCAGATCACACTTAAGTGCGAAGCAACTAGATCTTAGGTAAATGCTCACAAGGCAATCATTTGAAAGCGCTTTACGCCGCTGTGTATGGGATACACGCAGCAGGGGCTGTGAATCTGTAGTAGGTGGCGGCAGGTATATTTTTGAGTACACTGGGAAGAAAAAGGATTGGGTAGGATCAAGACAAATTGTGATTTTTACCCTAAGCTAGAATGGAAAAAAGGGCCTTATTTGCTGCTGTCAATGACCACACAGCTTCGTGCAAATACTGTCTGGCGCCATCTGTGTAGGCTATGATGCTAGTGCGTAAAAGAGAAACCACAGATGGTCGTTTATGAAGTCATAAAAACTAATAAATGATTTAATTTTTATTCTTTTAAGAATATTTCATACTATCGGAAAGAAATACTGTTTAGTATTTTTTACGAGTGGAATAACTGGAATAAAAGGAAATTAAAACAAAAATGATAAATATGAAAAACATAAAATATTAAATGTAATTTGACAATAAATTATTATACCAAAAAGTTTTTTATACATATTTTTTTATTATGCCTATTTTTATAAAATATTATGCATTATTTCTAAGTAAAGCAAAACATTTTTACTCTAATATTGTTGTTTTTTTTTAATATGGGGATGAGTGTCGGCCATTTAAGAATAGAATTATATTTTCGACGGCCAGTGTAAATGATGTCTCTCGCCAATAAAAGATGACGCATTTAAATATTGCTGAGTCATGCAGGTTTGAATATGTCAAATTCGAATCACCATCGAAATCGTTGTTATCTTTGTCGAAACACTTTGTAAAAGCCTCGTCTTTGCAGACCGTCTCAATTGATTAAAATAAAATGTAATGTTTACAACCTACTTAATACTTTCATAGGAAATAAAATCTTACCTACACACATCGTCATCGTACTGGCAAAAAACATTAAGTCAGAATACTACTTTAGTGTCGATCATGTTAAATGTAAGTGTTTGAGATCAGTGGCGGATTATCCTATAAGCGCAAGAGGCGCGCGCTTGAGGCCTCCGAATCTTAGGGGATTCAAAAATTGCTTTTATAATATAACCCATATAATTTTCGTTCAGATTTTAAATATTTTACTTAGAATTTTCTGACGATTTTATGTTTTACGAAAAACAGGGCCTCGAAATTTTATTGCGCCTGGGGCCTCCCATGTGCTTAATCCGCCACTGTTTGAGATTACAGTTAACAAAAACCAAAGCATCGGATATTTTAATTTTTTTATATCACATGAAAATTTTCAAAAGTCACTTACACGGGATCGACTCAAAATAAATGGCATTGAATGTTTTTGTGTCAATCGCATACAAATAACCAATGTATTTTTAAAATATAATAACAATAATCAATTGTTAATTGATGTGAGTAATAAAGTAGGGTAAAACAATTTAAGAAGTATTTAGTTTGAAAAGAAGTTTCTTTCAAACTGAAATTTTGAAAAGGTTTCGGTACATCCACAGGTAATTCATTTGTATGGGTTTTCCATGAAAATTACAACTCTTTCCGTCTCCTGCAAAAAAGATTTCAGGTATATAACATCGACAGCTGTAAAAGAAAAAAAACACTTTCATAACAATAACTCCACAATTTCTGAGTATTTTTTTAAATATCAATTATTTCAATAAATATCAACAATCGTCGAATGGCTTTCACTTATTTTCAAATATCTTCAAACACTTGTCTGGACAGGTTTGTATCCTTACCGTATAATAGAAATCTTAAACGATTCTTCTCCGAACCGATTATAAAAACGGTGAAAAATTTATCTCGAAAGTTACAGCTATAAATTTGTAAATTTTACTAATATTTAACTTTAATATCCGTGGAAAAATTACATAGATCAAAATTGAAATATAATTATGAGCCATCGTTATGGCGTAGGACATTGCATTATGTTGATAGATTTCAAATGTAGAAAACGTTCACAAACAAGAATGCTGCTTATTTTTATTTATTAAAGACAAATTAAATTCTGTTTGCGCAAGCGACGTAGTCTCTCAGTTATCATGCAATTGTGCACCGCTCGACATTATCATTAAACATGTCGGCCGATTCAACTAATTGATTCTGCATTGCAAAGTTACGCATTACTTCTATCCGATAACAATTTATGTGATTCATCAGCTATCGTACATAGCAGACGTAAAACTAACAAGTATATGGCAACTTTTAACGAAATTAATTTTACAGAGTTACCAAACAATTTATAAATGCCACCAAACAATTATGTACAAGTTAATAATCTACCAGTTTTGATATTGATTGAACGAAGTGAACCGGACGTCTGCAAAAATCCCTTACAACATTCATTTACAACGCAATAATTGAGACTGAATGCAGTAATAGCATTCGTTTTTATTTCACCTTTTTTTAAAAATGCTTTATCTAATAAAGAGTGTCGACAATTTGATTTGTTTCATCATAAGACGGAAAATATTATGCATTGAGAATCACAAGGAAAAAATATTTATACACTTCGTAACATTAGGTTTGCCTGGATTTTTCGCATCCAATATTATATTTCACATCTCGAAAAACCATAATATATTCCAAGATAGGAAATGCAATGCAGAATAAATATCAAACTTCTGTAAATCGGCCATACGTTGTGTGAGTGTATAGTTACAAAATTGCAGTGCTCTCGTACCTTCAACTAAAAGAAAAACATTTTAAATTCGGTGCGAGGAGTCATTCCGAATGAAATCGTCAACTAACTCCACAGGTAGAATGCGACATGTACCAAAAGAAGTATAAAAAATTCAAACACTTATTTTTTGTAACTGTACACTCACAAACATGCATCTTATCATATAGGGATTTACAACGTAAACCAGTGAAGCCACATAATCATTTTGTACATCTCAACGAGCGGCCACTCCCAACTGCCGGTCTCCTCCACGGGGGGAACGATGCTCGTATAGTAGACGGGCTGCGTCAGATTGCAGTGCAGCAGCTTATCGCTTCCGAGATGCGGTGCTACTTTAATTCCGTCGCAATCCACCAAATCTAACTGCTTATCGAAGCATATTCTTATCTCAAACATGTAAGATTTTCCCGTCTTCTCGTCGGTGTGGCAGTGCATCGAAGGGTTTTTGCCGATTTTTGCTTTGATCGAATCGTAGATGTCTTGGGCGGCGTGCGTGTCGTTGCTGGGCACGATGCCGGACTTGGCGAGGATGTTCGACATGGAGTACAACTGCAGCCAGCGCAGGCCTTGCGCAAAATACTTCATCTCGCCGCTGATCTTCGGTAATACTGAGGCGCAGGTTCCGTGCTTGGACCATTCGTGTTCCCATAATGAATCTAATGGGGTTTCTGTCGACAAAATATTTGTTTTGTTAATAACACATCACTATATCAATATGAAAACACATATAAAATGAATAATCTCTTGCTGGCAATCTTTCTGCAATTGTACAACTCTAACAAACAAATCAGTAAACCAAAAGTGAGCAATTGCCTCGTTCGTCGGTTGTGTTAATATGTGTAAAATTGCGCAAATATCAAATTTTGATAACACTAATAATGTCATTCTTGTAGCAGAAATTAAATATCTATTAGACAGACTATTGCTGGAAAAATATATACTAATTTGATTAATAATAAGTCTGCCTATGGCACACTAGTCCACGCCGTTGGCTTCCATGCCCAACTTCACGGGTTCGAATCCCAGGACAAACAGAATTTTTTCAATTTCCGTTTGAAGGCGTGGATGTTTGTTATGTCAAAAAAAAAACCCCACCAGTCCAATCCTAAAATAACAGGGTGTCGCGAGAGCGATTAACCAACCACTAGTCCTGTCCTGCCCCATCCTTTCTATCCCTATTGCTCCACGCTATGCGTATGTAGACTGCGCGACTGTATGCAGTTGTATGGGAAAGCAGAACATGCAGCTGGGAACAACGCTCACCTTTGCAAATACAGTATACACCGCACAAAAAATATACTTTAAATATATCGCTTTATCTTTTTGGATTTTTAGACGTATATTCAGGATGTGCGGCGCACACCTTGCACACCCTGAATATACGCCCCTGATATATACATACATATATATATCGATGGCCATACGTTGACAACACGTAACCGTCATTTTTTCATAAAATGAGTTATGCATACCGTTTTCTTTGTTTTTTCAAGCTCTATTGAAATATAGACATCTCGTAATTTACAAAAAATATTTTTCATTGAAATTATCTTAAAGTTGGAAACACGTAACAGAAAAAAAGGCCCACCAAACTGCCAGAAGATAGTAGAAGAGCTACACCGTTTTCCTACTATTTGAAAATAGGTGAGTAAAAATTCCAACATGTTTACTGCAACATTTTTTATTGGAGAGTGGACAATCCGTAACTGGATTAAAAAAAATTACAACAATTACGTACAATTTTTCTATTAACTTCATCCATATAAATGGATGAAGTTAAAACAGGTGCATTGAATTGATCAAAATACTTGGAATTGTTTCCTCGTATCATCATAAAAAAAGAAACAAAATTAAAATTGTTAACTCGTATCAAACATTCTTGTTAATAAAAAGTTTATTTAAATAATATTGTGTCAACAGATTATTTTAAATATACATAATAATTATTTTAAAGTGTCTTTCGTTTTTATTGATTTCCCAATACTTATTTATACAGTTTTTTGGCTCTCCTGTAAAATTGAACAAATGTCGGTCAACGTATGGCCATCGATATATATTTATCCCTTCCAACATTATCCCATCCTGAAAAAATAGGGTGTATATGTAGTGATTCCTCGCTCTTTTATAAGGTTGATTGAATGATTGCTACAATACGGCAGCTTACTAAGAATATATTATGAAATATCACATTAAAGCCATCCGTCTTCTATTACAAACTAAAAATTGCAGATTCAACAACATTACTATCATCAACGATAAAAGGTCAGCTGTGAGATCGGTGTGCCCTCAAAGTCATGGAGTCACACATTCCTTGATGATAACAGCGCAACTATAATCTATAATAGTTAACAACATCTTTTTATCAAACATGATACCATCAACGTCATCAATTAATATGCTGTGATGACATTAACTCTATATGGTTTGCACATTTTTGCAAAATACGTACGTCAAAAGTCAAAATCCGACGATTTTAAATGAAAATCAACAAATGTCGTAAAATTAAAAAGTGACAGAACTTTTGAACATATGAATACATTTCAATGATATTTTAAGAAAACAGTTAAAATACATCAATTCATAAAATTGCGTCGTCTATTTATCACTTTTCAACCTCTGGCCTGCGTTTCATAAAGGTAAAGTACAGTGGCGGTTCTAGGTACTGGGCTAGGTGGGCTAAGCCCGACCTGCATTTTTCACCCAAAACTTTAGATGGCTGAATAAAAATGAACAGCAATTCGGACGCTGAACAAAATAAATACATTTATAAGCGTAACTAACCTTTCCCAAATGAATACAATATCTTTGTTTTAATTTTCCTCTGTCAATATAAAACAATTTTACGTCTACCTACAATCATATTCCCGATTGTGTTTTGTATTACAATTTTAAACTGAGCCGGCATAAAAAAAAACAATAACCCTATAAATACTTCACAGGGAAAAGGCAACGTCACTCTGGCAACACCACTCAGGGGCTATTATATGTTTAGACCGTAACCACAGACAATACCATGCAATTTTTCTTTAGACTGGGGCGCAATCAAGCACGATTAGATTTTTTTTGTATTTGTATGTACGGAAACGTCATCAATCACAAACGATTGTGTTTCAATCTGTCAAGCTTCTGTTGATCGTTGGGGGCTGATCTGATTCAGCCCATTACGCATACTTATGCATTGAAACACAACACCAATATTGTTGTATTGTATGAAAGTGACAGGTATTGACTCTCACTGACAGCTAGCTCTGTATTGCTGTTAGTACTTGTTTTTTCACTTTAAAAGAGACGAATTTAAGGTCCCGTATGATTTTTTTAAATATTTCTTACTAACATTAGCATTGATTTTATTATATAATAATTTATGCATTGCAGTAGTGTCATAGTATTTGTTAATTTGCTTGTAGATTAATGTATTCGGTGAAGTGGAAATATGCTTTTCTCTAGCCCACCCAAGATTTTAGGTTAGGAACCGCCACTGGTAAAGTATATAATTTGTGAATTTTCGTAAATTTTATGTTATTTGTTTCCTGCTGTGTCGCAGTTGGTTAGAGTTTGCTCCACCGATCACGCGAGTCTGGGTTCGATTCTCGGTAAGATCACAGTGAATATGAGAATTATTCAATTTAAAGTTGTTGTCGAAGACTGTGTGTTTGTGATGTCAATTCACATCATTTCCTCTCCTCCCATCCTTCTGATCCTTTAATAACTGGGTGTAGCAATAGCAATAGCTAGTCCTGTTCTAGCCTTATCCTTCTTTCCATACTACTCACTTTGAAAAAAAGGTTTGTGGTTAAGCGATGCTTCTCGTAGAAAAAACTTCTGTTGAGATACCTCCATATGCTTCACACTGGGAGCGGACATGGATAAAAAAAAAATGTTATTATATTCGTTCAATTTAATCCATATATGTACTGTAATGGCAGTCTATTGCTATAAAGCAATCTCAACACATAATTAGTCTATTGAACAATGTAATAAAATATTCAAATACGAAAGACAGAGAAAGAAAGCGCTTGTCACTAATTGTAAAATAAACGGTATAGGCAGTGCTTTTTTTTGAAAAAAAAAGGTGCCGGAACGCATTTTCTAAGAAGGTATGTATATTATTTTTTATATATTCGAATATCATTTTGATAGAATTAAAGGCGGCTTTTCATATAATGCATAGAAAATAAAACAAAATATACATATTTATTTTAGAAATTTCAAATGAAAATTAAACAAAGAACATTACATGCATTATGTAAACATTAAAAAAATATGTAATTTATTAAAAACGCTATCCAAAATTACATTCCAATTTGCATTTGCAATCTTTTGCATGACAATAATTTATGGGTTCTATGATGCCCTTTATATTCAAAAGGGATTAACAGTCAATGGCTTCCAAGAAAAGAAACGAAAGTTTTGAAATAGAAAAAATAAAATTTTACAAACATTTATTAAAATTTCGAGGAAAAAAAAAGGTGCCGGAACGCCGTTCCGCCGCGTTACAGGGTAAAAAAAGCCCTGGGTATAGGTAATTATAATATATAGAATGGTGTTACGTCTGTCATCTATATCTATAAAAAAAGACCTAATTATTTTTTATCCATCGTGAATTTCCATCTCACAGATGTTGTTCAATCATCCTACGATAAATCTTGAAAAAAAACATTTGATTTCATATACAGTAAAGTTGTACATATCTAAAAAGGCCACAAATAACACTAACGTGGCAGGCTCAGATGTGAAAGTATTAATCAAAAAATTTGGCCTATTCGGCGGTAACTATGTTATAAGTTAATTTTTATTGTAAAAATAAATTCGATAACTTATGTTATTCCGCTTACTGTGTTAAAAATTGTGTTTCGCCTCTTGAAGAAGCGTCATCAGACAAAATATAACAAGGTTTCAGCTTTTAGAATCGGGTGAATTTTCGAATGTAAACATTACAGACATCCACGCCTTATGGAGACAAATCAATGAATCAGTAGATGCATCAATTTACGAAGAGATTGTTGAGAGATTCAAACTTATAAACATCATAACAGAAGCAGACTTGGCTATACATCTAGCACCAGGGTATCTGTGCAAAACCTCATAGACTAAAAATGTATTGTTATTACTATGACTAAGAAAATGTTTACGGTGAATATTCAATCGTTAGTCACTCTATACGGAATGGAAGCAGTGACGATTATAATTTGGTTCATAATTTTGCAATGATAAAGAAAATAATTTAACAATAAGTTGAACAGATGTTTTTACATAATATTTATAGTATTTTAGATACATTGGATCGTATGTAATGATAAAAATGGTTTTCTTTGGCGGCCAACGACTTTAGACTCTACAGCAGTGGTCTCCAAACTCAATAAGGATGTGAGCTACTTTCGGAAATTGAAATTGTCTAGTGAGCTACCTATACATATTCCTTCTTTATAGTTTTTTTTATCATCGGCCCTTATCGTACCATACATAATATTATTATATTACTGAAATTAATTAGAAAATCAGATTTTTTAATAAAACATCAATTATTTATTTATAAACAAAATAATAATTGAAAAATAAGTGTGAGTAAAAATAAATATAAAAATGAAAGAAAAAATAACGAGTAAAAATAAATAGTGAAAAAAATGGCATTCACTTTGCTCTGCAATTTTTAAAATTCTCGGTGAGTACCTCGTCACTTCCATCCGAATGCAATTATCAAGATGTACATCTGTGAGTCTGTTTCTATATCTACTCTTAACCACCTTCATAGTAAAAAAACGTTGATTCACATAAGTAGGTAGAACAAAACAATGCATTCATTAGATTCAATAATAAAATGTTATAGGCAAATTTATAAATACGATAAAATATCCTACGCGAGCTACCGAAAAAACCTCGGCGAACTACCGGTAGCTCGCGAGCGACCGTTTGGCGATCACTGCTATACAGTTTTTCTTAACAAGAAGCAAATAAGCGGAAATAAGTTTACCAATAAGTACACTGATTGACTAATATCAATTGGAATTCACACGTTGATTATTTAAGATGGTTTCAAAATTAGCCTAAATTTTCGATGAGAAATATCAGTCGCCTGCTATGGCTCAGTTGGTTAGAGCTTGCTCTACTGATCACCCAGGTCTGGGTTCGATTCCCGGTAAGATCACAGTGAATTTGAGAATTATTCAATTCATAGTGGTGATCGAAGACTGGGTGTTTGTGATGACAATTCACGTTATTTCCTTTCCTCCCATCGATCGGATACTTTAATGACTGGGTGTAGCAATAGCGATTAGTTAACCACTAGTCCTGTTATAGCCTTATCCTTCTTTCCCTACTATTCACATTGAAAAAAATGAGGTTGAGCGACTGAGTAACAAACAGTCCTCGTAGAAAAAAAACTTCTGTTGAGATACCTCTATTAGGAGGCCATATGCTCCACATTGAGAGCGGGCATGGATTTAAAAAAAAAAAAATGAGAGTTTTAGACATTTTTTGAAACTAAACCATTGTAGGCGAAATACATACTTATTTATATATACACCCAATCTTTTTTTATGCAACACATTGGTTCCAGAAATTGACACGTATATAAAAATCGCATAAAAAAACCTTACTCTAATATAATTCGATAAATTGGTTCCAAAATATCAGATAAAAAGTATCAAAAATGCTCTTTAAATTCGCGCAAAAAAAGTTTTTTTTTCGAATATTAATCATTAATCTTTTTCGTGAGCACTGAATCCGAAGCCTACGACGTTAACCACTCGACTGAAATAAGACATAATTATAGCACATACCCTTTTCAATATTTATCCAATACTGCTCGAGCTGCTGCTCTATGGGCTGTATTTGATTGATATCAAACTTCATGGACTTGTTGCAGAAGCCTGGACCGATAGTGCCCAGCTTCGTGGGCCAGATCCCGTGGACTGTCCAGGCGTCCCGCTGAGACGGGAACGCGCACGTGTTGGACGGCTCTTTGCCCTTCCATTCGAAGCACACTGTCGCCGGCCAGTGCTGGGTGAAGATGAGTATATCCCATTCGTGCGAATGGGTGAGTTCTTTTTCAGCGCTAAAAATATGAAATCAAATAATATATCAGTCATTTCCATTTAAGAATGATAGATTGCTTCCGTTAGTCAATGGAAAAATCGCAGTCTAGTGTTTAACCCTTTTAATGCCGGAGGGCCGATAAATCGGCCCTCCCTACCTATGCGAAAAATGCGCCGGGCCGATTTTTCGGCCCGGCACTTCAGACACCAAATTTATATCTATTCAATTTTTATTTGTATTTTATAGGATATTTAACAACAACAGGAACATTTTTGCTCTACATTCGTCAGGTTTATTTGAGTAGAATCAGGATTTTTCATATTTTTTTTTTGTGACAAATATCCTGTTGCGAAAAAACGGCCGAAAAATCGGCCCGGCGCTTCAGATACCAAAAGTATACCTATTTAATTTTTATTTTTGTTATAAAGTTATTTTACAGCAAAGGGAACATTTTTGCTATACACTCGTCAGGTTTATTTGATCAGAGTCAAGATTTTTCCTATTTTTTTTTTGTGCCAAATATCCGGCTGCGAAAAATCGGCCCGGCGCTTCAGATACAAAAATTATACCTATTTAATTTTAATTTTTGTTATAAAGTTATTTTACAGCAAAGGGAACATTTTTGCTATACACTCGTCAGGTTTATTTGATCGGAGTCAAGATCTTTCCTATTTTTTTTTGTCACAAATATGCCGCTGCGAAAAATCGGCCCGGCGCTCAGATACCAAAATTACACCTATTTAATTTTTATTTTTGTTATAAAGTTATTTTACAGCAAAGGGAACATTTTTGCTATACATTCGTCAGGTCTATTTGAGTGGAATCAAGATGTTTCCTATTTATTTTTTGTGACAAATATCCCGATGCGAGACCTAATTTTTCGATGCGAAGCGAATCGAAGCAGAACAGTAGCAGGTAACGCACAGTTGTATTTCATTCACCATTTTACGCATTTCAATCTCCATTTAGATATTCTACAAAAACAGATGTTTCTTAGTTTTAAAAGGTATGTTCATTACCTCGCCAACAGTCGTTTGTAGTGCGTTGTTTTTGTGATATTATCTCGTGATCTCGTGTTATTTTATTTGGATTGTTTTATTCTGGATTACATATTTTGGTTAGTGTGTACTATTTTGTCTACAAAACAGTGAGGACACCATGTCTTCAAATAGTGACGACACTGGCATCACACCGATGTCCCTAGATTCTCGCAGGAAAGTATCATCCTCATCAGAAAATTTGGAGACACCTCAAAACATTTATAATTTCAATAATTGAAAATCTTAGTGAGGAGTGGCTTAACTTTAAAAATAACCCAGTTGCGGAAAATTCAGATGTGTGTAAATTGTTGAAACTCCCAAACAAAAAGGAAAAGGATTGCTGCATGTGTAGTACTAGAGCTAACAAAAGGGGTGTAGCAAAGCGACGAAGATCTCGTACAATATGCTCAAAGTGCCAAAAGGGTATGCATGCCATTTGTTTCAATGACCATAAATGTGTCTAAGATCTTATACAAGAGTCGATAAATTCAAGAAAATTTAGCTTATCAATCTTTTCGCAATGTAAAACAACGTAACGTGACATAATGGATGAACTCATTTTATTCACTTGCGTGCAAATATGCGAAAAAATCTGGTTCTTTGTAAAATAATAAAATATTAGTTTTTTTTTCATTCATTGACTACTCAATGATCATAGATGTGCCTAAGATCTTAAACGTATGTATATGAAATCAAGGAAGTCAATAAATTTAAGTAAATTTAGTTTATCAATCTTTTCGCAATGTAAAACAATGTAACGTGACATAATAAATAAACTCATTTTTTCACTTTGCTTGCAAATATGCAAAAAAATCTGGTTCTTTGTAAATTAATAAAATATATCTATTTTTTTTTGATTCATTGATTACTAATAGATTTTACTACATAACTACTTACAAAGTGTTACAAAATCAATATGTTTTAAGCTGTGTTTTTTATGCGGAACTTAGTTTTATTTGTTTTTTTTTTTTTTAATAAATGTTTATATTTTTTATTGTTGTTTTATTTTTGTAAAATGCAGAAAATATCACCGAATACTATTTCCATAGATCATAGAGAATACACGTATTTTTTTTCAAGTTTCTGAAAAATGCTTTTCAATACTTTTTTTGAAAAATTGTAAAAGTCGATTTTTTCTATAAAAAACGCTTAGCATTTTTAGCATATGCATAGCAAAATCGCCCGGCATTAAAAGGGTTAAATAAATACAATTGTCGAGCACATTTATCATCGGGATTATTCTTGTGTGCATAAAGATTCAAACACTTATTTTGGACGGTCGGAAATACGCAACACAACCACTACAAATATAATGATTTTTGTATTAGCTTTCGATAGTTGATTATAATACATTTGTGTCTATATTTACGGTATTATACCTGTCAAATGCTTGACTGCCGTCACCATAGAAGATACTTAGATTGCTATATTCAATCTGTTGACTGAAAACTGGTCATCCACTGCTTAGACCAGTGGAGGGGAACCTGCAACCTCTTGGCTAGTCTGATGCGGCCATTTGACTTGATCAAAAAATTATACACAAGCGTTTGGAAAAACAGCGTAATCAACCCATTATATGTTCGACACTCGAAAAAAAAGAGGGGAGGTGTCAATGTTTTCTTTACTGTGGCCTTATGTTGAATCAGATAAATTAATGTGGTTTTTAGAAATTAAAAGGTTCCCCACCCCTGGCTTAGACATTAAAAATTTGAAATAACATAACCAAATTCTGTTTTTCTTACCTAATGCGACATTGCATTTGTTCGAGAGATCAATTTATATTACTCTTCAACGACAACAATGTCACATTTAATATGTTGGTTACCAACCGTCATAAGCTAATCGTCACCCACTGTGGTCTAGTTGGTTAGAGCTTGCTCTACCGACCAGGTGGGTCTGGGTCTGATTCCCGGTAAGGTCAATGTCAAATTTAGATTTTTCAATTAAAATTTGAGACCCAAGACATGGGATGGGTATTTGTAATGTAAATTTACCTCAAGTTTATCTCGAGTGATTTACAATACAAAAATTCTCATAGAGTTTTTCTCGTATGATCATTCAACTTTAAAATATTTGGCGCATTAGCATTAGCTGTAATGCCAAATATTTTTAAAAAAAATACAAAATCATTACGTTCGCCGTGACGGTGTTAGTATTTCAGACCGTCCAAAATGAGTGTCCAGGTCCTGAAATGCAAAGCGAATAGTCATACTACATTTTAAGCAAAACGTATAGCTCCAGCTATCCAAGATTCAAATAGTTGGCATTAATCATTTCTGACTGCATAAAATAAATAAACTAAAATGTGTTTAATCAATTCAAATATGACTGTAATGTTTTATAATACTTCTGCAATGTTCGTGCATACAAGACAAATTTTATTATTTATCAAAACTTTGATAGTTGAAATTAATTAAGAGTCCATTATAAACAATAATAAACTTTGTTTTCATCTGCCGCAGAGGTCACTAAAATTAGTAGAGTGACCGGTAATGCAATCTGTATTTTTGGACATTTTAATAAATATATTTTTATCAATGACCGTGGTAGCGTTGGGTCTTTGTCTTTGAGTTTTTTATTGTAATGTAATAATTATTTTCACCTTTATCGCGGATATACAATAATTGATTAAAAAACATTTTAGAACAAAGCAATTGCAAACATTTCAATAATGCGTAAGATATGTGTTGTTATTGCCGTTAGTAATATTTGATATTTGGAAGAATGTTCTTAACCCTTTTAACTCCAGCTTTTTTTTGGAGGACTTGCTAAAACTTCCAAGTAATTTTTGAGGTTTTTTGGGTGTTTTACAAAAGTTGTCATAACTTTCTAGTTTTTCAAGTTATATTTCTGTTTTTTTTTTATTTTACATTTGTTTTATAATACTTTAGATAATACAATCTCATAAAACAATAATTTTATTTACTGGAACAAATTAAAAATACACAAACATGAAATTAACAAAAATTTAAGAAAAAAAAGTTGAGATAAAAAAAGTTTTTATATTGTAAGTTATTTCGCATGTATTTATTGATGATTTATTATTTAGCACAAGTACCAAGGCAGCCCGGACGTAAAAGGGTTAAGAATAATATTCGGAACAAAACTATAGTTAATATAAAATAAAATAACTTAAATTATTCCACGTATTTATGTAATATGTGGAATAATCTAAGTAATTTTATTTTATATTAAAATGAGCTTCCAAAAAGTTACAGCCGAATACATCGAAAGTATTAAAATTATAGTTACTTAAGAAAAGAATTTGTTAACTCATTTAAGCATCGCCATGCTAATTTTGAGCTCAAAATCATCACAGAGACAATATATTATGTATCACATACAAGTCATCATCAAGTTTATATCAAAAATATATGATATTGTTTTTCAAATGAAAGTGCTGAAAATAAGATTGGCTCTGCGAGTCTTCTTAGCAATTTTTTAATGGATCTAAAGTCTGAGGATAAAAAGGTCAACCAACGTTGTTTGGAATTTTGCGTAGAGACAGCTCGAGAATAAATTCCTGGGAAATTGACACTTTTTGTCAGACAAATAAAGTTGGAGAATCTTTATACTTTTATAACTAAAGTGTTTTAAAAAATAGTATGTACATGTGACCATAAAATTGCTGACCCAATTGTATTATTTTTTGAAGAAAATGGTTTAATAAGCAAAATCAAATAAACGCCTCGAGTGATGTAAAATTATTTACAATACAACATAATCGTATTTTTTTAATATTCTACTTCAAGTTTGCATGAGATTTTAAGTAGATGACGGGGTTTATGGTTGAAAGAAAAAATAATACATTACGAATTTACTTAAACGGGTGCTTTTAATAGTATAAGTTTGTCATTTGAGTAATGAACTACATAATTTGAAACCACAACCTCCGAATGAAAATATCAAAAATTTGGATATTATGTATCTAAAGTTCACTTTCACATTAATTTGAAATAAATAAACAGAATCCAAATGAATAATAGTAAACTTCCACGGTGGGCCAAAATTAATATACCACTATACTAGAATTGCACTAGCGTTAGCGAGCAGAGCCTTCTTATCCAATTCCAACCTCTAAGTTGAGATTTTTGTGGTTGTGGTTACAAGCCGTTTTCCTACATGACATTCATTATCAAAAAGAGCTAATTTAGTAATTAACGCAACAGTTTTTGGATGTTTTTAGAACTGGAAAAACTTATTGAGTGCATATATGTTGTGTACTGTATCACTCAAGAACTTTACATTCTTAGAAATTATGCCAACAATTATTACCTAGGTATATTGCTGCGTAAATAAATTTATTAAACCAGTAAACAATTTTTGAAATTCGAACCTTTCAAATGCGTCGCATTCCGAAACAAAAACAATTGAAAGAATCTAATGGTGCTTTTTTATAATGTCAAAATCAAAGCGAAATATTCAGAAGGTACATGAAGTAAACTTTTTATATTCTAATAAATTTGTTATCATAAACCTGGTAAGTACATTCAGAATGAAATGAAATAATAATATGCATAGTTTCTTCATTGACATACATTTCTATGTTGTTGCAATGGCCAACGTAAGAATTTTATAATTATGTAAACGTTTAAAAGCAATACAATTTACTAAATAAAAGATAATATTTGCGATTATCGTATAAAATTGGTCATATACTACTTAATGCTTTGAAATTAATTATTAATGAATAATTAATTTCAAAGCATTAAGTCTTTAGATAGGCATAGAAATACACTTGACTCTTGTAATTTTTATCGCCAATCCACAACTGACAGTTGTGAAAAATATATATCAACGCATCATTAGATTTATTATCAACAAAGATTTAACAAGAACAATGGGTTCATTTGTTCGTGTAATGAAATATAAATATAACGTTTAAAGTGCACTGGCCTTGCGTTTAAAATTAATTGTAAAAAATAATAATATTTTTTTTACGTGCTGATACTAACCTTATAAAGACGGTCAAAGCAAAAATAATACAGAGAGTTCCTTTGACGGCGAACATATTTACACTTATGATCAACGCTTTTCAACAAAAATTGATAACATGTGTGTGTTTTTTTATCTTTTTAGAATGTTTATGTCAGCATAGGTGTCAGCTGCTCGTGTTTTCATTTTCCGTGTTACGTACCTAGCGGTTATTATTGAAACTATAAAATGCCTATTGATAATGCAGATCGCAATAACAACGTAGTTTGTAAAGTAACCGCTAAATTTTTATGCAGCGTTAAGATTTCTATCACACTTAAAACTTATTTAAAATTCAAACTTTTAATTTTATCCAGTTGACCACAAAAATTGGAGTACAAAACAATCACAGTTTCATAAATCGAATCATTTTGAAATAATCATCAGGTTTTTAAAATGTCAACGGAGGACACTTTGGTAAAAATAGATATAAAAAAAATCGTTTAGTAACATTCTTTATCATATCGCCGATTTATTACAATTTTAATGATGTTACTTTACCAAAACAACAGTTCAAAGTTCAGAAAGCTACTAAAATATACTTAGTTGCTTGATGTAACTAACTCAACTCGACAATATTTATCGTTTCGTTGTATATTTTTGAGTAAATCTTCAATTTTCTTCAACAAATTCAGGAACAAATTGCAATCTTGATTTATATTACATTTAACTATAATCATTCCTGGCAATGTTTCAACCGCTAGTCTAGATTATTCATTTGTCCAGATTTCATTGCAAATGGAAACTGTTCGCTCTACGTTGGCGTTTGTACCAGGCAAACACAATGCCATTAAAGGAGGACAGCCAGGACAATTTTCCCTAGAGGAAGACAAAAGATGTTTTCAAAAGGAGGACGTCTGGTCACCTTATCTTATTGCTAAATGGAATCCGTTGAAAAATCCAAAAACAAACCAATATAAAATATGGGTATTGATTGAATACAGAAAAATATCTAACATTATAGATTTGGTTGATCCTTGAAATCTTTTATAAAAAATGTGTATGGAAGTGTCCATACTGACATTTAAGCCCGTGGACTCCGCAACCGAAGAGGGCAACACTGACCAAACAGATAAACGTCTTCCGCCACAATTATTAAAAGATGTTATTCAATGTCTAAAGGAGAAACTGCTTGTTTTGAAGACGTGAAAGTTCCAGCGACTGTGGCGTAGCTAGAAATTTGGGGCCCTCGCGCATTGCATGACTCTGCTGTAAGATAGCTACGCCTCTGTTCAGCGACTCTAAGGGAAATTTGAAAAGGCTCGAACAAGTAAGCTTATGTAGGAACTACCCAGTGGCGGATCCAGAAATTGTCCCAGGAGGGGGCCATTCAATTTGAAAATAAGCATGATACATAAATAATACATTAAAAAATAGATGAAAGCCTTTTTTTATGCGATTTTTTTTTGCGCGATTTTGAAATTACGCGATTTTTTTGGACGGCACCGTAAAAAAATATTTTTTGCGCTTATTAGAGGAACAATTTTTTTTTCATACATTTTTGATACTTTTTTACGCGATATTTTGATTTTTGGAACCGATTTATCAAATCATATGAAAGTGAGGTTTTTTTACGCGCCACCTTCCTCCAATGTATCGCGTAAAAAAAGATTGGGTGTATATAAAAATAGTCAATATATAATTAAGTAAGTATGCATTCTATAAAACATAGTAAACTAAACAATTAAAGAGCCCATTTCAAAATAAAGTTTTAATAAATTATAAAAATGGAAAATAAATTCTCCCAAGGAGGGGGCCATGGCCCCCATGGCCCCCCCCTTGGATCCGCCAATGGAACTACCACGCTAATGAGTATCTGGAATGAGGTGTTGCTGTGTGACCTTGAATATGCGGATGATGCTGTCATATTCAAAAAATCCATTAAGGGCATCCAGGAGACTATTGATGGGTTAGGGACTAACTCAGGTCACATTGGTCTAAAAATTAATACTAGCAAGAGACCAATGTGATGTGTAACCAAACCTGGCATGACTCTGATAGGACCCTTACCAGCGCGGGACAGATCATCGAGAGGGTTGACAGCTTCAGATACCTCGGCGTACATATCCCCGAAGACGATAGTACAAAAAAGGAGCTCGCCATTCGTTTAGGAATGGCTGGAGCCACATTCAACTCAATGCGGACTGTCTGGGACACACAGCTGTACTCGATTAAAACCAAATGCCACTTATTCAACGCTTACATTCTGCCGGTACTGATTTACGATTGCGAATCATAGCAGCTGACGAAGACTCAGAAAAACCGTATACTGAGCTTCGAGAACAGATGCCTACGTCGGATAATGGGGGTGAGGTGGTTTTATTTTGTGAGGAATTCAAAGATAAGGGAACGTACAAAAGACAGCGTCCTGTCACGTCAGTGGTTATGGAGAGACGTTGGAACTGGCTGGGTCACGTGCTGCGGATGCCTCCGGAAAGCCTCAATCCTGCCTGCCTCTTCTTTCGACCTGTGGGATTTCAGCGCTCTGGACGTCCGTCGGGTACTATCCATAGGATGTACTCGGCGGAACTGAGGGATGCTGGCATGGGAGAAAGCAAAACAATTGGCGGGAGACAGGGAAATATGGAGGTGCCGCGTGGCGGTCATATGCGCCAAATAAGAAGAAGTAATTTACAATTATGTATTTATTTAAAAAAAAAAATAAGAATGTTAATAATAACTTGGCGGCCAGCAAGCATTGATATTTAGCTGATTTTTTGTTGCATGCGACTTGACCGCGTCCGTTTTACTCAGAAATAGTAAGTAGATATGCAGCTGAAAAAAACGTTATTTTTTTATAATCTGATATGGATTAAAAGACCGCAAGATTCACGGTCTGGTGAACACGTTTCTATCATATCATGCTGCATGATATAAAATATTATTATATTATAAGTTAATGGTGCTTGCCCTCGATAGCTACGGAATAGGAGTGATCGTTAAAGTTCACGCAAAAATATTTAGCCGCATTAAAGTATTTCTTTTTAGATTGGATTAAATCTTGAAAATAAACATTTATTTCTATACATCGTCAAATGAGATTATGTAGGTGCTCTCGCAACGCGAGAAGTGACGTAACTTCAATCTGCGCCCCCTATAAAGTATTATTTGGACCTATTTCAGGGGTGGGCTCGGAGGGGCTCGCGCGAGCCACTTGCAAATTTAAGAGAAAGCGATATTCTCAGATCAAATGACTACATAACTGCAATTTCTGAATAATATATTATCTACGACAGTTTAATTATACACATTAGTACATTTTGAATTATTTACATTGGTTAATTAATTTGCGGTATTATTGTATATCGTTAAATATTATAAGTGTATTAAATAACAATCGATTGGTTATTTGGCTATTTCTTACAATTGGTTAAGAGTATTAAAAAATATACCCCTTTCCTAGATCACTGCGAATAGCTCTGAGATTAAGCGAGCCCCTTGTTGACGTATTGGCAGCCCACCGCTGACCTATTTCCGTTATTTTATAAATAAATAATACTAACGCATAATATTCTTTCGATTAATCTTGTAGTAAAATGGTTGGCAAAGTGAAAAAATGCATGAATTTTATTCATAAAATTATACATTATAAAAACAAAAACTTAGTATAAAATGTTGAACGACTCATTCCACTGTATCGATGATCGATTTTTAAGAAATGTTTACTCTTAATTAATGAGGGCTCTTAGTGGAGTTTAGACTCAGCAACTAAAGTCTACGAGAACTGCTTGTGAACAGTGGCGGATTATCCGATAAGCAAATGAGGCCGAAAAACAGGGCCTCCGAATTTTATTGCGCCTGGGGCCTCCCGTGTGCTTAATCTGCCACAGCTTGTCAATTAGTTGCTCAACTTCTATTTTTGGGGAATGTGTAGAAGGGTTCAGTTAGGACAGGAACGGTGTGGTATGACAGTTAACTAATCGCTCCCGCCACGCCTCGTTTTGAGGATCAGCTAGGTGGAAGTGAATTTAGATATCACATACACCCCATACCTTCGAACACAAATCTATTAATCGAATGAAAAATCACTTTATGGAACATTCCGTACTGGGCAGTGGCGGATCCAGAAATTGTCCCATTCAATTTGAAAATAAACATGATACATAAATAACACATTAAACTATAGATGATTTAAAAATAATGTATCTATACAAAAATAGTCAATATATAATTAAGTAAGTATGTATTCTATAAAACAAAGTAAACTAAACAATTAAAGAGCCCATTTCACAATAGAATTTTATTAAATTAGAAAAATGGAAAATAAATTCTCCTCAGTTGGAGGCCATGGTTGGTTGGAAGCAGCGGTGGGCTGCCAATATCTTAACAAGGGGCTCGGTAAATCTTATCAATTTATTTGTATCTATTTTCGCTCCCAATGTGGAGCATATAGCCTCCTAATGAAGGTATCTCTACAAAAGTCTTTTTTCTACGAGAACTGTTTATTACTTAGTCGCTCAACCTTTGTTTTCCAAAGAGATAAGTAGGGATATAATGATAAGGCTAAGACAGGACTAGTGATTAACTCAAACCCATGAGGTCTGGCACGGAAGCACACAACGCTGAATGAAAAAATGAAGGAGCTACTAAGTCTCGTTTTATAATAAAATTTATCCATCTACAGAAATTACAGTTAGGTGATGATTTGATCTAAGATAAATGATTTTATTATCTTAACAAGGGGCTCGCCGGCCGCGCTGAAATTTAACAAGGGGCTCGTACGAGCCCCTTCCAGCCCATCTCTGGTTGGAAGGTTGAGAAACTATGATTTTGATTATTGTAACGCATGTAACTGATTTTTTCTTAAAATACCACGTGGCTCACGTCACCTCGTGTTCATATCTATATATATAAAACAAAGTGGGGTTATTTACACCACGTATATCTCGAGAATTACTGCAAGAATTTCAATGATATTTGATTTATAAAATTTGTATTTACCTAGAATAGCAGAATAAGCATTAAAACATCGGAAAAATATCACGGAAAATAAATTATAAAGAAAATTAATATCTTCATACAGAATAAAATTTTCAAATGACGAATAGCTTCATCAAACGATAAAATGTCGTAAGCTGGTTTCAGAAAAATCCACCAGATCGCACTGTTTTCTATATTTGTTTGTTTTTGCGTCTTTTGCGTACTACTGACTTATAAAAAAATTTAAATTTAGAATATGGATTAGAATAAAAGAAATCGATGATATGAAATGAAAACGAAAGAAAATCGGATAATATTGAAGTAAGGTTATATTTATAATTAGGTATGATAAATTTTTGACAACAATATTTTGCACGAACGTTGCTTTACTCTGAGATGACACGTTATTACACTTGGAACGCTATATCGAAAAAAAATTAACGTCAAAAGCAAGGCGATGCGGTTCCTGATCACCCGAATGTTCTTGGTCGCATTTACACAGTTCATCCGAAAAATGACGAATGTTTCTACTTGCATGTCAAGAGCTCAATTTGCTTGAAAATTATACTTATTGGGACATGCCAATTTTACAGACATTTTACATCGAATTCATGTCAGTTCAAGGAATCCCGATCTCGAGTTGAATGAAGAGATAAATAACCAGGCTTTGATTTAGATCAAAGACATGTGTTACCTCATGTGAGGCATATTGTTAATCAAGTTAGGAATGCCAACTTTAAACTAAATCGAAACTAAATCTTCAATATCCATTCAAAAAAAAAACTTTTAGGAATTTATGTCTCATGTTCATCACCGTCGCTAAAATATATACTGAAATGTGAAAAGACGAATGAAAGTACATAAAATCAGAAGGTTTGTAAAAAAAAATCAGTATACTTTTCATGTATATTATATTGTCATAGAATACTATCAAATCATTATTTTATTTTTGATCCATAGTTAAAGTCAATCATTTTTTTATGCGGTTTTTTTATGCGATTTCGAAGTAATGCGGTTTTTTAGAAATGCATTTTTTTAAATGTACCATATTTTACGATATATAAAAATGTTAAATATTACATCGAGAGCATATATTGTTGTATATTGGATAGAATAGAGAGAATCATAAACACAACCGACATTTGAAAAAAAAATAGGATTTCGGACTGTTTAAATCATGTTGCATCTGCCATCGCTGAATTAAGTCCACCTAATTAGGTGTGTTACAGTCGATGAAACCATTGAAGCATCGGTAATATCAGCTGAAATGATTACTTTAGCACCTGAACTTGGCGAAGAAAGGTTTGATACCTTTAGCGAAAATTATATCGACGAATTACTTACAGATAAAGCTATAAGTGACGAAGATGTTCATAAAAATAAATTTAATTATTGACAAAAAACCAGAAAACAATGACGAACTGAAAGAAATTCCAGTTCCTTCACTGCGAAAATAATTGAAGAAGGTATCCAACTTTTCAATAAATTAGAAGATCATTTCTTTCTAAATGATTCAAATTCTGATCGCGCATTCAAGTTTCAACGATAACTTTAGAATATATTATCTATATGGGTATAACAAACTGCATAAACAATTAATTATCGAAAAAGAAAATCTGAACAAACTCTGATCACTAATTTTATTGTTAGAAAACAACCATAGTTTTATGAAATTGATGCGCATACTATTTCTTCTGAAAAAGAGTGATTTAGAACCACATGCTTTAAAACACACATAGAATTGTAATACAGTGACTATTTTTTAATATTTTTACGCCGTGGTTTTCCCCTAATTTTCTTATACTTTGCGATTTAGTGTATATTTTAACTCGCTGTTTCAAAGTTATGCGGATTTTAAAATTTAAGTAACGCACCCCACTATTTCTATGGAAGTCAAGTTTTTTTTATGCGATTTTTTTTTTGCGATATTTCGTGGAACCCATATACCGCATAAAAACAGGATTGACTGTATAACTGTTTGTATGTGTGGAACATTAAACAAAATTTTTTTTTTTTCTAATGAAAGATAATCTCATAAATATAATATTGAAGATTTGGAAAATGTTGCGTTCTTTGTTATAATGAGAATTTATGTCATTTCGTAATATAAAAAATATGAAAATTTAGAATGAACTTTCGTAAAATTATAAAAAAGTATTATTTGAATAATTTTTAAAAGATCCCTGTCATTATGTTGGTGACATGCATTGAGAACAAATTTATCCTAGACCAACACATTTCTTAGCAACAGTCTTTCTTTGACAGTTACTGTCAAACAAAAGTAGTCGTTTGTCAACATTGTGAAGATGTAATTTTATTATTTAAAATACAGTGAAATAAAGAGGTATTAGCTATGCCAAGTACTTCTAAACCAATCAGTAAGAGTGCTCGGAATGGTTTTCTAAGAGTCTTTCAGTTCTGTGAACATGAAAAATCTGAAAAACAACCAATAATTCCCTTCGGGTAGACATTTCGAATCATTTCGAACTGTCAATGGCGTCGTATGCCTAACATTTCGTGCCGCATGTCAATAGCTCAATTTGCTTGAAAACTAAACTCATTGGGACATGACAATCGCTGAAGCAATGGTTTCTGCGTCTCCAAGTCAGATACGCACATTATTTGCTATCTTTTTTTGACATGCTTCCCACATGTCCCCTCATGTCCGAAGACACTTTACACCGAATTCGCGTCAGTTCAGGGAATCCCGATCTCGAGGTGAATGAGGAGATACATAACCAGGCGTTGCTTTTGATCGAAGATATGTGTTACCTCATGCGATGCATGATGCGTCGCCAGATCGAGGAATGAACGACGCTTTCAATCGAAAATCGGAACGTAAACGTGAATATGATCGAGATGCATTGAACCAATCACTTCGAACGAATGTACCACTGTTGAACCCCTAACAGAAAGTGTACGATACTTTAATGAAGGCAATTGATGAGGGAAATGGTGGCTTATTTTTCCTCCGCATTGGAAGCACTCAACCAAACTATGAAAGATCAGCGCAATGACTCAAAATGTTTTGGAGGCGCAATGATTCTACTATCTGGCGATTTTCGCCAAACACTACCAGTCATTCCAAGATCGACCACTGCCGATGAAATAAACGCTTGACTTAAAACATCGACTCTGTGGCGCTATGTTAAGAAACTTCAGCTAACGACAAACATGCGAGTTGCATTTCTAAACGACCATCTGCCGCAGATTTCTCCAAGCATTTGCTGACTATCTGTAACGGCCGTGTTCCTGTCGACGAATCGAATGGATTGATTTCGTTTTTGCCAAATTTTTGAAATTTCGTCTCATCGAAGGACAATCAACAAAGTGTTCCTGAATATCATTGCTAATCACAAACATCATAATTGGTTGAGTGAACGAGCAATTCTTGCAGCAAATAACAAAGATGTGTATCATTTCAACTTCACAATTCAAAATCAAATCGTTGGTCCACTGCATTCCTTTAAATCTATCAACTGTGCCACGTGAATAACATCATTTCAATGTAATTTAAATACTTTTCATTTTTAATTTTGCACATTTATTGAACTTAATTCATTTTGAGTTTTCATTCAAACTGAATTTAACTCATCCAATAAAACACAACATTTATTGATTCTGAGGCGGTACGAAGTTCGTCGGGTCAGCTAGTATCTATATATTAATAGTCGTTAATGTCCGTCCGTCTGAATGATTGTCCGCGATTTTCCCTCCCCTGCCCCTTCCCACACCCTCCTTCACCAGCTCCGCTGACGCAATATTTTTATTCATACTGAAGACATATTTTCCCAATACACTGTTTATTATTTGACGAAACAAATCATATCGCTGAAAAAATTTCATACAAAAAAACGCCGCGACCGTGGATCGAACACAGAACTCTGGATTACCAGTCGAGCTCTCTATCAACTGAGCTAACGTCATAAATATCCAGGCGATAAAAATACATTATATAAATCAAGCATTTGAAAATGGAACGATATTTGTGATTCACAAACTGACTTCGATTGTTTTTATTCAAGATTGTGACGTCTGTCAAATATGAATGTGGTTTATTTTACATAATATAGTTTCGACAGTTAAATGCAAATATTCCATGTGTGTCATATGTATGCTGAGGGCTATTAAATATTTTACGTTTTAACAGAGGGTATTTAGAATTTATCCCGATAATTTAATAATTTTGTATCTTTTGTTTTAAATAACGAGTAAACGAGTCTATGCTTTGGAAAAGGTAAATTTATGCTCAAATAGTAATATAAATAAAGTAAGCGAAATAGTTTGATAGATTGGGGACAACGAGATTAAAATACGGAAAGTGAGCCATGTTAGGATGATGGGACAAAGTGAACTGAACCCACCCTTTTTATTGCATAATTTCAATCATTTTTTCTCTAAAATACATTGTTTATGCTTTCGATGGATTCGTCGGTAACTTTGTGGAAGTTCATTTGAATATAAAATAAAAAATAACTTAGATTATTCCACGTATTGTGCTACAAACTGTGACACATGTTTCGCCTTTTTCAGAGGCATCCTCAGACAGACTTACTTTTACTTACTGAAAGTAAGTCTGTCTGAGGATGCCTCTGAAATAGGCGAAACACGTGTCACAGTTTGTAGCACAATACGTGGAATAATCTAAGTTATTTTGTATTACTTTTTTATGCTTATTTATTGAAAAAACTTTCACATAAAATTAAAAGTTGATGACAGTTCCCACAAAAAAAAATTGAAAACGTAATTGCACTTAAAAGTCAAATGGAAAAGTTTCACCATTTTTATGTTTGGTTCCCTTAAAGACTCATATATTCCTAAAAATAAGCTCCGTTTGGCGAATTAGTGAAGTTAATTTATTCTTATTAATTTGATAAATATGCATTTGATTGTAACATGGAAAATTGATAATTTTTTTTTGATAAAATGTGCAATTAATTTATACCATTTTGCATGTGAAAAATGATTATTAGCAAACTTAAACATTATTTCAAAAATTAAGTAATTTACAATTTAAAACTGCAGGGCTGTCGATATATGCGCCGAGGTCGATTTATGCTACTATGAAAAATGATTGTTAGCAAACTTGAACATTATTCCAAAGATTTAATATTTTACGAAATTTCTGTCACTACGAAAAAAAATGTTAGCAAACTTAAACATTATTCCAAAAATTAGGTAATTTACGAGGTATATTTCTGCTAATAGGAAAAATAATTGTTAGCAAACTCAACATTATTCCAAAAATTAAATAATTTACAATTTAAATACAACAGGGCATGCTGTCGATATATGCCCCGAGATATATTTATTTTATTTTTAGAATTTCTGGCTTATTCAATAAATAGGTTTGTAATTTTCTGACTTCTTAAAAATGCAACAAAAATCCCCCCGTTGAGGTCAACGGGCTTACAGCTAGTAATAAATTATATACAAAGTACACACGCGTCTTGATTATAAGATTATGCCTAGTGTATCGTTGTGCCGCTATTCTTTCAGCACGAGTTCATCGTCCAGCAATGGATCGAAAACATCTACTGATGATGGCATACAAAAGCAATCAAATATAAATCATAAAACGTACCTTCCATAATTTATGGCTCGTTAAAGAGTATTTCGTACATATATTTTTTTAATTGACTCGATTCAATTAGTCACGCATATTATTATGATTAACGCTATGAGAATCGCGTTAGTTAGTAACAGTAACAACTACTTGAGTTTATTCCACGATTAATATTTTATTATCAATCAAACCGCATAACCCTCGAGACAGAATGATGACGCCACCATTACCACTGACCACTGACAGTACTGAACACTTTGCCTTGTGATGATTATAATAATACCCAAAGTACAAGATATTATATATAGATACTTATCATACAGTTTTGTATCATAGACAATATTTTAGTTAAAGGCAACACCATGACCGCGTTTCTGTAGAATGAAATGATAATTTAAAATTGGAATACAGTAGAAACAGCAGTGTCTAATGTGTATTCAAACTACAAGAGTCCATAGTGTTGCCACTGCATGCTAGGCTGACTTAAGATGATCTGATGGTATACATATCGACTGTGGAAAGGACGTAACCCGCACGTATCAAATTTTACAGGAGGCGCAAAAAACGTGTTTTGATGATTTTGTGACTTATGCAAATTATGAATTATACACAACCTTGAAGTCCACGGAGACTTCTAAACTGGTGTTTAATTGACATAATCTAATATTAATTGAAGAATTTGTCAAGCAAAAACCTTTATTTCAGTATTTTTTCGTGGTTTTAATTTTTTACAAGGTCATCTTTTTCAAACTTAAATGCTAAATTTAGATACTTATTCGGCATTTTCATCTTCCATCCTTTTGATAGAACGTGTATCAAGTTTGATACATTGTGATTATTGAAAATAAGCTGTTTTGAAAAAACTGTGGGTTACGTCCCTTTTCTTTTCCACAGTCGATATATGTACATAAATAAGTTAAAATGAAATGATTGAAAAAAATCTTTGGAGTTTTTATATTAAAGCCAGAGTTAGTTGTTTTTTTTTTGCCCGATTCCACAGCCCTGTAAATTACACAGTTAAACAACAAGTGAAGGAACAAAATTATCAATTGAAATTTTATATTATACCTTCCAAAAATTTACCGCCGAATCCATTTTTATTAAAGAACCGGTATTTATAATCAACAAATAATATTATGTAGATTTCATCTTCTTAGAACGCAAAACATGTCTCATTACAACTTAGGGGAGCGTAAAAGTGTTACTTTATTGAGAGATCTCATTAAAATGTACAACAGTAATTGTTGGTGTATTTGTGTGTAATAATTAAGTGATTATAATATCCTAACAGGGTCGCTCCGTTCAGGTTGTAAAATATGGCCCAGCATAACGGCGTTGATAAAGGGGAGTGCAATTTTAAGTATGTTTACACATTCTTATAAAGTTCTATTAGAAAAAAAATTAAGAACTACAAACCAATAAGTTGATACACTACACTTTTTTGAGCGGCCCTGTATTATAATATTGTATATGCACAACGTCGCCTGCTGTTGCCCAGTTGGTTAGAGCTTGCCATACCGATCACTTGCCATACCGCAATCTACAATAGTTAACAAAATCTTTTTAAATTTGAATCGTTCAAATTATGTACACTCCCACAGATTTTGTCACTAACGACCCGGGTTTCGCCTTTCGGCATCTTCAGGCGTTCAAGCGCACGGATTAAATTGAACTGACAGTTCTTGAATTGACTTGAACTGACAGAACTTGTCAATTCAAGTTCATCCGTGCGTTTGAACGCCTGAAGATGCCGAAAGGCGAAACCCGGGTCGTAAGTGACAAAATCTGTGGGAGTGTACATAATTTGAACGATTCAAATTTAATATTGAAATTCCACCAAGCACCTTCAGTCGAAATCTTAAATTAAACAAAATCTTTTTACCAAACATGATACCATCAACGTCATCAATTAATATGCTGAGATAACATTAACTCTATACGGTTTGCACATTTTTGCAAAATACCTACGTCGAAATCCGGCGATTTTAAATGAAAATCTACAAATGACGATCGTAAAATTACATTTGAATACATTTCAACGATATTTTTAGAAAACACTTTAAATACATCAATTCATAAAATTGCGTCGTCTATTCATCACTTTTCAACCTCTGGCCTGCGTTCCATAAAGGTAAAGTATATAATTTGTGAATTTTCATAAATTATATGTTATTTGTCGCCTGCTGTGTCGCAGTTGGTTAGAGCTTGCTCCACCGATTACGCGAGTCTGGGTTCGATTCCCGGTAAGATCACAGTGAATATGAGAATTATTCAATTTAATGTTGTTATCGAAGACTGTGTGTTTGTGATTTCAATTCACATCATTTCCTCTCCTCTCATCAGTGGCGGTGCTAGGTACTGGGATAGGTGGGCTAAGCCCGACCTGCATTTTTCACCCAAAACTTTAGATGGCTGAATAAAAATGAACAGCAATTCGGCCGCTGAACAAAATAAATACATTTATTAGCATAACTAACCTTTCCCAAATGAATATAATATCTTTGTTTTAATTTTCCTCTGTCAATATAAGACAATGTTACGTCTACCTACAATCATATTCTCGATTGTGTTTTGTATTACAATTTTAAACTGAGCCGGCATAAAAAAAAAAAATAACCCTATAAATACTTCACAGGGAACAGGCAACGTCACGTCACTCTGGCAACACCACTCAAGGGCTAGAGATGTTTAGCCCGTAACCACAGACAATATTTCTTGGGGCGCAATCAAGCACGATTAGATTTTTTTTTGTATTTGTATGTACGGAAACGTCATCAAACACAAACGATTGTGTTTCAATCTGTCAAGCTTCTGTTGATCGTTGGGGGCTAAACAGAATCTGCCCATTACGCATACTTATGCATTGAAACACAAAACCAATATCGTTGTATTGTATGAAAGTGACAGGTATTGACTTTCAGTGACAGCAAGTGACAGTTCTGTATTGCTTTTAGTAGGTACTTGTTATTTCACTTTGAAAGAGACGAATTTAAGGATTCCGTATTATTATTTTATTATTTCTTAGTTACATTAGCATTGATTTTATTATATAATAATTCATGCATTGCAGTAGTGTCGTAGTATTTGTTAATTTGCTTGTAGATTAATGTATAAGGTGAAGTAGAAATATGCTTTTCTCTAGCCCACCCAAGATTTTAGGTCAGGAACCGCCACTGCCTCTCATCCTTCCGATCCTTTAGTAACTGGGTGTAGCAATAGCGATTAGTTAACCACTAGTCCTGTTCTAGTCTTATCCTTCTTTACCTACTACTCACTTTGAAAGAAAAAAAAAGTTTGTTTGAGCGACTGAGTAACAAACTGTTTTCTTAGAAAAAACTTCTGTTGAGATATTTCCATTAGGAGGCCATATGCTTAAAACAAAAATGCACAACGTTGTTTTATGTTTTGAATGAAATGTTTGTAATAGAGTTTCATATTTGCCATTTTGCAATGAAAACATTTACACAATATGAGTTTTGTTACAGATTACGAACTTACACTCGGCCCTCGTATATCTCGGTTTTTGTGTGGTAATAGTATGTTACAACTCAAATTTTAACTAATAGTTATATTTCTGAAAAAATCTTCGTCCAATATCAATTTACATATGCAATATTTTTTCTTTTAACCACTCTAAAGCTAACGACCCACCGGTGTGTCGCATACCTACTAACCACACACGCTACCCACCAGTGTGTTCTCATTATTACGACGTCAATAAATATTTTTTAGAGTTTGCATCATTGAAAAAGGGTCCGACATCTCTTAAGGACTCACAAAATGAATATTAAGTTTTCCTTTATTAGTTTTTAGAAAATTGCTAGCTTACAGGACAAAAAACGTTATTTTTTTTCTAGCTGTTAACGGGTTAAAACCGTATGTATAATATCTAAAAGTAACGATATCATCTGGGTGTGTTTTTTTATGACTCCGACTGCTTTCTGTTATCTGAAGCAGAAGTATTGTTTTGTTGACAATATTTTACCGACCCATTAAATATGTCAATTGACCCGAATATGAATTTTCTGACTCACTGTAGGTAATATGATCTCGTTCAAGTATGTTTCAAATTTATTGTTAATCCTGAGACAAAAGAAAATTTTCTGTCTTCGCTGAATAAACGATATTGATCGTATAAACTCGAAGACTCATTTGGATTCCTAGGATAAATGATAATAAAATATTAATTCGCCTAAATAATTAATTACATTCTGCCAGATATGTGGAAATGTTCTCGTAATGCTTATCCAGAACTAATTTTGCTTAGTGTTTAATATATTATATAATTCGTTGGATTGGATTCAGGGATGGGCTGGAGGAGGCTCGGGGGGGTTCGCGCGAGCCCCTTGTTAAGATAAGAAAATCATTCGTATTATATCAAATCATTACAACTGCAATTTCTGTAGATGGATAAATTTAAAAATTAGTTGTTTCATTTTTTCATTCAGTGTTGTGGGCGTCCGTGAGTCCCAGTACGAAAAAACATTTTTTCGATCAATTTATCTATTTTCTGTTCGAAGGAATGGGTGTTTGTGATGTCTTAAGATTGCCTTCCACTCTTCCGATTCTTCAATTCAACTGGGCGCTACTATTAGTTAATCACTAGTCCTGTCTTATGCTTATCATTTTACCCCTACTACTCTCTTTGGAAAAGATAGGTAGAGCGACTAAGTAACAAGCAGTTCTCGTAGAAAAATAACTTTCGTTGAGATACCTTCATTAGGAGGCCATATGCTCGACATAAGGAGCGGACATGGATAATAAAAAAATGGATAACATTTACCGAGCCCCTTGTTAAGATATTGGCAGCCCACCGCTGATTGGATTTGTGTTAAAATGAATGAACATCTGTAATTGTTTTACATATTTCCACCATCCATAAGATTATATACCAACCAGGGACGTCCCGAGAACGAAGGCGAGTAGGCAGTTGACTAGGGGCGGAAAATTATAGAGAGCGGCAAATGATCACAGATTTTTTTTAATTGACTAAATATTTTTGACATGAATTTAGCTTAGGATAAATATGGTGCCACAATGTCTTTGATAAATAAAGTATCAAATCAAGAATCGATACTTATATAATGTAAATGTATTTAAAATTAACATTATTTTTTATGATGTATAGTGAAAGTAATAGTTATTGTTTTATAAATATTGAACAATAATAATGAGCTTTTGGATAATATTTATTCGTGAATCATCTGAAAGCAAAACGGAATAAGTGACAAAACATGTGTTTGAATAAAAAGGTGAGTAAAGGATTTGAGCTTCTATATTCCTAGAATAATGGGAATTGAGTGAAAAAAATGGGCGCTATTTTAGAGCTCTGCCTAGGGACGGCACATAGCCTAGGAACGTCACTGATACCAACTACTTACTGGTCATGTCCGTGCCACATCCTTCTATATTTACTCTGCAAAAAAAAGAGAAGTTAAGAGACTGAATAAAAAACAGCTCGTAAAACGACTTATCTTGAGATGCTACACTGGGAGGGAGCAGGACATTCAATCCCGGAACCCTTTTGTGATTCTGGATTTCGGGATTCATAATATTTCAATCCCGGGATTGATCATTCGCCATAATTTCATGTTTTCATTTTTCCGCTCCCAATATGGAGCATATGGACTCCTAAAGGAGTTTATCTCAACAGAAATGTTTCTACAAGAACTGCTTGTTACTCAGTTTCTCAACCTCTCTTTTTCCAAAGAGAGTAGGAATAGAAGGAAAGGGCTAGGACAGGACTAGTGGTTAGCTAATCGCTCTCGATACGCCCCGTTTATAGGATAAGAAGGGTGGGAGGGGGGAATTTTCATTTTCTTACATATCACCGGTTTAAAAAATGAAAAAAAACTGACTGTTTCAGCTAACGGCCTTGGCGACATATTTATTTTTCGTAAACTACAGTTGCTTGAGACATCATTGCCGAAAAAAGTGTGTAATTTAAAAAAACAAATTCCAGAATTGTTCTAAACTCGAAGAACTTTTTTTTTAGCTCCATCATTTGAAAGTGTCGAATTGACAGATTCCAGAATTCTTATACAAATAAGGGATCTTTACGTGTTTGGGATTTGTAATTGGGAATACATATTATTCTACAATAGATTTATTTATTTATTGTTTAAAATTAAAATTATGGTACATGACATAACAGCTTACGCCAATTCGCCATGTACTTGACAAATAAAAGACACAACATATAAAATAAAACTACATAATACATTAAAAATCAACACAAAAAATCAAGAAATAAAATAGTAAAATTTCACAAACAGTTCACAAATAATATTACTAAAAATGTCCACTTCACTAGGCAATGAGTTGATCAATCGAACGGCCCTAGGAACTGGTGACTCATACCTCCTAAGCGAGGTATAAGTTTTTAGAAATAAAAGTTTTCGCTCATAATTTCGCCCTCGTGAAAATAAATTGGGAGCATGTAAATTAATAGTCATGAGAATTTCAGGATTATTAACTCGGCCCCGAAGGAGAAGAGAAAAATGCTTTAAGCTTGAAAACGATCTTCGAGCTTCAAGAGAGTGAAATGATAACATTCCTAAAAGAAATTTGGTGGGATAGTATTCCTTTAAGGAATTATCAAAGGGAAAGAATTTAATTTTTTTGAAATAATAATATCTAAGAAATGTCTTATGGACTCTCTCCAAGATATAGATTTATAGTTTGGTTGATGAACATTTGTTTTTGAAGTCGAATAATTTTCAACTTTTACACTAATGTAATCAAACACTGCATTCAATTCTTAGTCCTTTGGCTGCCGTAGGAAAAAAGTACGTTTGTACCGAGCACACCGGCTATAATTTGCAATTCTCAATTTCATTAATTATCGACGAGGTAACTCGTCTCTGGCGTGTTGAGGACGAAACATTTGATAGATATGTTGTCCGTGGCAGTCAACCAGTTAATCGGGAATCGGGATCTATTTCGCACGCAATAAAATTATCAGGTTTTGGATATTATCATATGACTTTGACGATCGTCTGGAGATCACGAATTAAATCTCATCGTGAACATTTTTAAAATATAATCAAGTTTATTGTATTGTTAGTTAACTTAATAAGCCAATTGATGTTTTTATAAAACGTTGAAAATATATTTTTTATTATTCAGGAAACAGGATGAAAATTGTAGCATTTCGGTCATTTCTTTTTTAGTAGTATTATTGAGTACTGATTTTAAAAAATCAATAAATAATGCATTACAAGACTTCACTGAAAATTTCTTTTATTATTACAACTATATAATAAACAAACATAATAATTCAAAATCTGGAATATTTATGATCAAAATATATTTAAAATTTAATTAGCCTATAATCACCTCCCTCGAGAATATTTTTGATGATTCTTTGAACGCAGATAGCTTCAACAAATTCCAAGGATTTCTACAATAAACCAAGAAAAAAGACTGACAAAAAGGTTTTTCCTAAGCAATTTCTTTGATTAATATTAAATTATGTCAATTAAACACATGTTTAGAAGTGTCCGTGCACTTCAAGCTTGTGTATAATTCATAATTTGCATAAGTCACAAAATCATCAAAACACGTTTTTTGCGCCTCCTGTAAAATTTTATGTGTGGGTTACGTCCTTTTTCCTTTCCACAGTCGATATACATATATCGTAAGTATTTATTTTTATAATTCTTCGGTTTACTTCTTATCAGAAAGTAAGTAGGATTTTTCCTTTCACCAGGCGAGAAGAGTCGGAGAGGAATACTCGTTATTTTTTGGGGAGGTGTAATCCATAAGATTTTTTTATAAATATGGCCAATTTTATGAAATATTATTAATTGGATGAAACGTAAACGTTAAGCTATTCGATATACCAATGACAACAACTTTTTCACAACTTTTTGCTGCGGCGACCGATTGAATATGGCTACATCCATATGACCCTAAAAAGTCTTCAAAATGACAATGAACTAACATAAAATAAAACAAAATAATTATGATAAAAGCAGTCTTGGCCCAGACTCGCCTGGTCGGTAGGGCAAGCTCTAACCAACTAGACTACATCGGGCGTACAATTATTATTAACCCTTTGGGAGTATCGCTGTTTTAAATTTTACAGGAGGCACAAAAAACGTGTTTTGATGATTTTGGGCCATATGCAAATTATGAAATATATACAACCTCTAAGTACACGAAGACTTCTAAAACTAGTGTTTAATTGACATAATCTAACATTAATTTAAGAAATTGTCTAGGAAAAACCTTTTTTTCGGTCTTTCTTCTTGATTTAAATTACACGTCCCTTTTCCTTTCCACTGTCGATATATATATATACTATAATATTTAAAAGTTTGCAGGCGAGGATTCCAACACGAAATAATAGGGATACAATTCACGAAATCGGACATTGAAATGGTATATGAATATTCGGTAGTTTCACAAGTCGTATTGAAATCACAAGAAGTATTGAAAAGAATTACACAAAAAAAGTGTTGCAACTTTTTGACACATTCAATCTAGTAGCAGACAATTTTATAATAATACAGAACTGAAGTCGATGTATAAAAAATGTATTACAAAACGACCCAGACATTAAAATTTGAATTAAAATATGGTGCAAGAACATATTTTCAGATTGAAAGGGTTGCGGATCACTAAAAAGGTTGAGCTCCACTGTTGTAGAGTGATGAATTGTTGCCAACAAATTGAGTGTACTCCAGCAAGCGCCTGGATATAATACCACCAGAGCACCTGATGAAGTACAATAGACATGTGACAGAGATGATATGATGGCTTCTCGATTAACACTATTCTTCTTCTTGCAATCTGTATTCTTCTTCGGCACAGCGTCACTCTCACTGCACACTCTTGCCTCTCCAGTTTGATTGAAGATCACCAGTCCATCGTCGTTGAATTCTTCCACCTCTTCTCCGTCCGATCATGTTTGATAATCATCTTCAACCCATTTGTTATTATCTTCTCTGCGGTGACAGTGTCGATCTCCTCGCGCGCTACTTCAGGTACCTGACTCAAATATGAACAGAGCCTATGGTCCCCGAGTAACCCGCGAGGAAACCAACTGGTAATAAATCAGCAAGCACGGCATACACATTTTCCAGGATTACTTCAAGCAGAACGAATTATGCTGAAAGATATGAAAAAAAAAAGTGATTAGAATGTTGATCGAACATAAATTTCGTTTGAAGAATATACACAACAAGTTGAGCCATAGAAAAGATAAATTATGAACTTTAAAAGAGCAAAGACCCAAATAAAGCATTTAAATAAGAGTTAATAGCTTGGACCGTTTCCTGAGGATACAGAGTAGATTACCAATATATTATCTTCATGTTTCTATAAAACCACTAGGAGCACTGGATCACGATGCCATTGGTTAACGACGCAGCCAACAATATTTTTGACAGACAACCTTCCGCATGTTGTTCATGTCAGCTAAAAAAAAAATAATAATCATAAATATCATAAGAAGTCAAGGTTTTTCTAGATGACGAAGCTACATTATAAATAAATCGTCATTGTTCTGGCAGAAGTTGTTAAGTAACATATCGACTGTGGAAAGGAAAAAGGACGTAACCTACAGTTTTTTAAAAACAGATTTTTTTCGTTCGATAATCACAATGTATCAAACTTGATACACGTTCTATCAAAAGGATGTAAAAGCTGCAAATGCCGAATTAGTATCTAAATTTAGCTTTTAAGTTTGTTAAAAGATAAAACTTGTGAAAATTGAAACCAAGAAGAAAGACTGAAAAAAGGTTTTTCCTAGTCAATTTCTTCTATTGATATTAGAATGTCAATTAAACCCCTGTTTTTAAGTCTCTGTGCACTTCAAGGTTATGTATATTTCATAATTTGCATATGACCCAAAATCATAAAGACACGTTTTTTGTGCCTCCTGTCAAATTGGCTATGTGTGGGTTACGTCCTTTTTCCTTTTCACAGTCGATATTGATAATTCCGAGTAAAGCAAATGAAAAATTCAATCTTTAATGGTAAAATCTTTAACGTTGATATGTAATGTAACATAAATAATTATAACAAAAGATAGATGCATTAATGCCGATCTTACACAAATAGTTTAACATTATTATACAGCAATACTCCTAAAGGGTTAAGAATAATTGTCCGACCGATGTAGTTTAGTTGGTTAGAGCTTGCTCTACCGACCAGACGGGTCTGGGTACGACTCCCAGTAAGTTGAGTGTCAAATTGAAGATGTTTCAATTTAAATTTGAGACCTAAGACGCGGGTGTTTGTGACGTCAATTTAACTCGAGTTTGTCGGTCTCAAGTGACTTACAATAAATTCTCATCGATCTTTCAACTTTAATATATTTGACGCGTTGGTGTTAGCTATAATTCCAAATATTAAAAAATAATTAAATGCTTTTTTGGCAAACTAGTATAAGCAATACACTAACCGAGTTATTCTAGACAAAACATTTCTTTGTATATGATAATTCATTTGGGTCAGTTTTTTTACTACCCAACTTCTCCCAGAAGTGGGACGAAATACTTTTTTTCTCTCGTGCAGTTTGTTAGTAGTAGTTGATTTAAGAGAGTATGCATTTATTAAATGGACATTAGAAAGGTAGTATGTAAGAAATAGGACTGTGTGTGATTAAGGTCGAGACAAGACGAGACAAGAAGGGCGGAGGCGAATCACGCAGGGCATAACAATCTACCCACGTTCAAGCTCAGACACGACCCACGCGATGGCGATTGGTTTAATGCGAAACAGCTGATCAGGGTGACATCAATAACTAATATAATACAGTAACGGCAACCAGTTTTGAATGTATAATACAACATTTGACCGCTAATCAAAAAGTATAAAGAGGCATAAAATGTCCAAGGTGAAACAGCTGATGACACTACAATGGTTCGGCCGGCGGTGACGTCACGGCTGAAATTGAATAATTCAAAATGATGAATAAATCCACTATCACGACGCCGGCTGAGATATCAAAATGGCGAGGAGGCGACGGGACAGGACGAGACGTGTCCGAGAAAGACGCACCGGCGAGCACGTAGATGCGATGTCGGCCAGCGCGCGAGATCACGGCCATGCCTTTTGGACTTCGCGGTTCGCGAATTTCGACGCTCGTGTTGCCTTTCGTTGGCTGTCAATTGAAAATCGGCGAGACGGAGCGGGAGCGATCCCGAGGCGCGACTCGCAAACTGTGGGCCAACAGCTGTTCGGCAATAATGTCAACTATTCAATCAGAAACCATCACAATAAGGCGCAATCAGCAATACAAACGCGCCACCAAAATCAAACGCCTATTTAATTCTTTAAAAAAATACAGTTTCCTTGCGCACGATATTTATTGCGGATATTCCTTCCTGTGCATTGTATTTATCATATAAACTTATTACATACTTGTTTAAAAAAAATGTAACGCTAGCAGTGCCAATATACAATAAATCGCACAACCGGTGCAACGTCACAAGAGCAAAATATCTTTTTTTAGAAGCATTTTAAAATAATGAAATTGATAGTTGTACATTTTCATGATTACAACAATTTCGAAAACTACTCTAGTGAAAATGAGACACTAGGTTTGGATAACTATTGGGGATGTTTATAGACATTAATTTAAGTTTTCATTATTTGGTACACGTTGTTGCACAAGGTGTGCGATATTTCAAAATTATTACTAAATATTATTGACTTTTATTAATTTATGTTGCAATACATACCACACTGACTTAGGCACTTATTTTTATTATCAAGTCCATATACACTCGACAGAATAAGTACATAACTAGTAATAGTTACTAAATTTATATTATAAGTCGAATATAATTTAAATCTATTAAATTGATCAGTAGGCGTGATCGGTTTTGACTGATTTTAGTGCGTGTTAATTTAAAAACGTAGATTCTTTTGAATACTAAAAACATATGACATTATGTTTCTCCTCTCGCATGTTTTTATGAAGATAAATGCAATAGTTTATTTCTTCAGCAGGCCCCCCTGAAGGTTAAATTAATTTAACCTTTGATTCCTTGTTTGGTTTCGAAATATTCTAAAATTTTATCTGAGGAAAATGTGTCGTTATAAGCAGGGCAGTGGAGTCGGAGTCGCGGTATTTTGGCCTTAATCGGAGTCGTGAAAAATGAGCGGCTCGATTTTTTTTTGAAAAATATATTTAATGTGTATTTAAAAAATAGTCAAAAGTGTTAACATTTCATGCTTGGCTGACTAAAGATGATCTGATGGTATACATATATATATATGTTAAAACGAAATTATTGACAATTTTCTTTGGAGTCGTTAATTATTTTAAAGCTGGAGTCGGAGTCGTCTTTTTTTTCACGCGACTCCGCAGCCCTGGTTATAAGTCTTGAAAAAATATCGTGATTCCGACTGTCACATTTACAAATTGTCCCACTCTCTCGTTTGTTTCGACTTTAACTCAAAACACAACGACTCCACATCTCTGCTTATTGCTTATTAATCACAATGTAGAAAAACGTACACCTTCGAATATTTGACATTCGTTCGGAGCGGTCAATAAAAGTTTGAGGTTTTAGAAACGTCCATGAGACTAGATGTTTGAGGTGGAGTGAGGTGAGGCGTGGACGGCGAGGCCAGATATCAATTCACAATCGCAATTATTCAAAGCGAGGCACATCCGCCAGCGAAAGGCGATTCACCAAATACGACCAGACCACGCTGCGACTTCGACTTCTTTGACTTGTCATCCGTGACGAGGAAAACTAATCTCCGAGTATTTGCTTCATTTCATAGGGTAAATCATCACAATAATCGTGTGTAATTTTTATTCAACCATTTCCTGATTTGTGTCACACTTTATTTCGGCCCATGGCCCCCATTTTGCATCAAGTTAGTATAGGCACTCAACAATGGCGGTATTACTGAAACCGCGAGTTCTGTATTTCAGCTGTTTTTTCAATGCCGGAATACCGGTTTTGAAAACAGTAGAACCCTCAATTACACTACCCCGAATTACGCGCTGGCTTGAAATATTCGCCGCAAATCCGCCAATTGAACGGTCGCATTCCATTGTCGTTGCTACGGGACGGTCGTCTGTGTGGTGCATACAGTCAAATGTTGGCTAGCGTGTGTTGGATTTTTGCGCGCTTTGTAACTAAATATTTCGTCCATATTTTTTTTGCGAAACTAAGGGAGATCTTAGTTTGGCATTTTTCGCGGAAAAAACCAAATCCCTAATTTTGTATAAGATTCACTCCCCCGATAACACTACCCCAAATTACACGGTCCCGACTAGTGTAAATGGGGGTTTTACTGTATGTTGGTTTTACAATAGATGGCGATTATTTGAGATGACTATTTTACAATCTGACTAACTGTTTGAAGATAGGACCAAAATTGACGGATTCCGGCATTGATTACTTCATCAATAACAATGTTTAATTGTATCTTAAAATTAAAAAAAAAAAAAAAAAAAGTGTTAATGATAATCGCCTTTTGAGACACATTTTTTTTAAAATACGAGTATTAAGTAGCGAAATAAGAGAACTGATTTATTCATATTACGTATTTTTATTTTGTAATTTAAATTTCGGCTTTAATCATGATATAATCATCTGATATTGCAATCTCTAATTTCGATCAATATTTCAGTTAATAAAAATGAAATATTGAAAAGAATAAATAAGCGTATTTTAACAAGATAAAGTCAATCTAGTGAATGAATTTAACATAAATACTTATTGACTGCACGAAGAATAAGCTACAAGAAATAAATTAATTCAATTTTCCTGTTTAATTTAAAACAGAAATTAGATGCAACACCTGTTGTATCTATACACAACGCTCCGTTGTCAGGGGGTTAAACACATAATTCAACATCTTCCTGTCTTCGTTATGAGATCAAAAAATAATTTTAGAAAGTTGTTCGTTGCATAATTTAATTCAACACATGCAAAAATATTACTTAGTGATTGGTTTAATGTTGTGATACTAAATAAGCTGGGTAACACGACATAATGACTTATCCTGTTGGAGGTCAAATTACTTTTTTATATTCACATATAAAAACGATTAATGCGAGGGAAAATTCAACTAGTATAACTGTCCGATGATTAACACCGGAAGCATTTCGTATCCATTCAATGAAGGTTCTTTTTTTTTTTTTGTTAAATCATGAATAAATTATCATCGTAAGGCCACCACGAGAGATAACGGAATTTTTTTTTAATGTATGATTATTTCTCTTCGACTAACTACTAAAGAATGTTTACATGTTTCATTCAAATGCAGTCTCTTTCTGATGTAAACTATAGTCAGTTTTATAGTTTTGCATCGTATAATATATTTCTTCTGCATTTTATATACATTATGCATATCCAGTTTGTTGTGTTACTATTATATATTACTGTGACAATTCCGCTGCAGTGATGCCAAATGCGACTTCTTGTTTTTCTTCAATATTTTAATTTCTTACTTTTGATATATTATAATTCTGCTTTTTGCTGCGGTCGCCATTTGGAGATGACGATGATCTGGAATCAACAAGAGCTTGGTGCGCAACACACGTCGACCTCTCCATAAGCCAGAGTAATTAATGATCGTGGAAGTATGATCATGCGTGGGTGATGTGTGGTTTAAAACGAACAAATGAACGTTCGTGATCTTGCTCGATGTTATGTTCAGAAAATATTGGTCAATTTTGAGATGGTCGGATGTCCTGTGGCTGCATCTTGGAGCTATTTCTGTCATAATGGGCCGAGTGATCCAGTTTTACTTCTGATGACAAGATTTCTTCTTTTTCCTAACTTCGGATAGATCTGCCGATTACTTAGCTGGTTTGTATTTTTGTAAACAAAATATGGACCAACAATAAATGCATTAGCAAATTGGAAAGCCGTGTTATCAGAGACACCTGTTCATAAACAACAAGACGCGCAATGAAATATTACACAATTTAATATTCATGTTATCCTATTACTATTTGAAATGAGGTCACAGTTGCTTGCCATAGATTATAACAAATTAAACATGAATATTTATTATATTTTTAATTGATTATCATTGTTTTCGCTATCGCTAAAGATAACACGAAACAATGGCGAACATTCACAGTTTTATTTGGATTTACCAGACTGTTAAACCAGCTTGTTCAAATAGAAATATTGAGTGCCGGGTTGGAAACAGTAAGCGCCCGAAATTTTTATTTTTCGGATAATTAGCCTTTTCAGTGCTTCCCAAACTTTTTTAGAAACAACCCGAGTACCCCCTCGCCAAGAAAATGCATATACAATGAATAGCAATCAAAATATGAAGCTGCTTGTTGCACCAGGCGCAGCCAAATTCCGGTGCAGCGCGTACTCTTCCCGTCCCCCAGGGGATACGCGTACCAACACTTTGAGAGACAGTGATGTAAATGAACAAGAAAATACGATACAATTAATGATTAAGCAAGAGATGAATGTTTGTTTAACACTCGCGGCTCTGAGACTATAAAATACCCATATTAAATAGATATTTAAGAAAATGTGGGTATTGGGGTCGCATTTCTTGAGCTTAGAACCGGAAAAGTTAAAATCGAGCAGCAATGGAAACTATAATGACGAAGGATTTATAGGTTTTATCATTGTTCTCTTGAAATATATTTTATACATATCTGTCGGTCTGAAAGTAAAAATAGTCGAATTTTTCAGTTCTAACAATGTTCAAACCAGCCGGGGATGTTCGCAACCAACTCTTAATGCAGTGTTTATATTTTGTCTATGTATAACATGTCAAATTCACTTCGCACTTAGGGTAGCATAGATGTACCCTTTTTTTAAATCCAATCACGTGTCACGAAATTAATGACGGAGAGACATTTCCTAGACAGAACGTCGAAACATAAAACAGTTAAGAAAGACAGACCTTCGACCAACTTCATGTCAAAAAGAATATTGATTAAAATAATTACAAAAAAGTTACTTAGAATAAAATCGATAGAAACTATTCAGTTGGTAACAAAACGACTGAATTAATTACACTATTCGATTCAACAAGTTGGTATAATGACTGAAAATGTGTATTTCGTAAGTAATGTCGGAAATTATTAATCATTAGCTGTAAATAGAGATGTCGGAATTGTTCAAATGAAACACGGTTATGAATCAGATGACTGTTATCGCGCGGCTTACTTTCACAAAGCCACATCTCATTACAAATTTTATTATTTGCCGTGTTCCGAGCGAAACTCAGGTAGGTCAGGTGACGCAAAGCAAAATGTCGGCAAATTAATGCACTTCTACGTCAATATGACGACAGCATTATACAAATTCAAATTATTAACGTACATCTTTTGCACTCTTTGAAAACCAAGAATTAAACATCGGAAAATTACGGATTATTTTTTTGCAATATCTGCTACGTGTCTTGTTCTATGAGAAATCCAATATGATTTAAAATTGGTGAGTCGGTATTTTTTTAACAATAATTGGCATGTAATTTCTTGCGAAACCCACGGGAACTCGCTGAGCTTTCCTTTTTATTAATAAAACAAATTGGAAAAGCTGTTGATAATAAATAACCCAACACTTCTACGAAACGTTTCAATAAGAATATGTGTAGTGTTTTAAACCATTTATACATCGACTGTGTAAAGGGAAAACGACATAACCCACACATAGCTAATTTTACAGGAGACACAAAAAAACGTGTTTTGATGATTTGCGACTATATGCAATGTATGAAATAAACAAAACCTTTAAGTGCACTGAGACTTCTATACTGGTGTTTAATTGACATAATCTAATATTAATTTAAGAAATTGTCTAGGAAAAACTTCAGTCTTTTTTCTTAATTTAAATTTTCACAACTTTTTTCTAACTTAAAAGCTAAATTTAGATACTAATTCGGCATTTGCAGCTTACATCCTTTTGATAAAACGTGCATCAATTTGAATACGATGTGATTATCTAAAAAAAAAATCTGTTTGAAAAAACTGTGGGTTACACGTCCCTTTTCCTTTCCACATTCGATATATATTATAATATTTAAAAGTTTGCGAGCGAAGATTCCCACACGAAAAAATAGGGATAAAATTCACGACTTCGGACATTGAAATGGTATATGAATATCCGGTTGTTTCACAAGTCGTATTGAAATCACAAGAAGTATTGAAAAGAATTACACAAAGTGTTCAAACTTTTTGACACATTCTATCTAGTAGCCGACAATTGTTACAATACAAAATTGAAGTGTGTTTAGGTGTTACTATTTAACGACACTTTTAAATGTATCCACACAGCACTTGCACTAATCTTTATAACCAACTATTTCCGGGCACGTTCATTTTAGCCTCGTGATTTATTCTACAGAAACTTTTCGAGTCTCGCGTTGTTACACGACGTTGCCGACTTCGAATACACTTTAGCACTGATGAAAATACTTCCGACAATGGAAGTGCTGAAGACAATCGCCGACCGTAGCCGATGGATACGCGAGACAATCGGTGACGTAGCTCCTCGGGCGGATGCCGCAGCCGCAGAATGACATTCCGTCACAATTCTGGGAACCTCGTGGCTCGAAAATCGGATAAAAATAATAGCCCCGCTGCACTGGGAGTGCGAAAAAAAACTCATCGCCGCAAATAACGAACGATACGGATATGGACGACGACGGCGGCGAGGTCGGACGGAGAAGTGCGAAAATGCGACGGGGGAGGGGCGGCGCCGATTGCCTCGCGAATTATCTAATTTTTTTATGAGGCCGACAGGGGACAGCAGTCCACAGTGCGGAATTAATGCGGAGTGACTGTGTAAGCACTCAGTCAGCTGCTGGTTTGTTCCTATGACGCATTTGCCGGCAAATCTCACGTAGGAATTTTACTAAAAGACACAGTCTATATCGAGATAATCTGGACGTGTTAAAACGTGAGCGATAGCGGCAAAAATGAATTCATTATTATCATCAGATGAAAATAGCACGAGGTAAATGGCATTTGAGATAATTATCTTCCTTATTACACGTGCACCGACTCACATTATTCATTTACCGTGATTTGTGTCCAGTTTTGAGTCAGACGAATCCTCATACGGTGGAACTGCGATCTACCGTTCTCATAATCTAAATAGTATCGTCCCATCACATATATTATTTCAAATTATCATTTTTATTGAATATTTATCATTTACCTCATAAATATCACCCTCGCCTCGCATCTCGTTTTAAGTTTTTTTCTAATAACTAAAATGCCCCCCTTATAAAGAAAACTAGAACAGTACATCGTTTAATAACTGTAAATAATCCAGGACAAAGATGAGTCGACAGCAAAAAAAAAAAAATTACATGAGTTTGAAGGCTGGGTCTTTTGTTAAAATTAAAGTGTAAAACTCCAAATAGGTAACATAGTATTACGAACGTTAAAAAATAGATATTCTATCATCAATAAAAAATGTTTTTTAAAAATTGATAATTTTTGCGAATATTTGAACCTTTACCGCATTTTTCATTGTTTTATTATTAGTCAGTGACTAGAACTAGAATATATGTAAGTTGAACGAAAATTATTGAAGGCGTCTGTTTTTTTTAATTTAAAGCCAGAGTCAGACGTATTATTTGTCTATACAATATTGCGAACAAATAATTTAAAAAAATTGATGGAAAATTTACTTTTTTATTGAGTGTCAGTATACAAATTTTTTAGCACTGTAAAAGTGGCAGTTGGATTAAAAATGTTTCGCACAACTGCTTTAGGATATAAGATGTCGGAAATACACTTCACCGACAAATACATACAGCAACCGTTAAAACAGGAATCTACGTAGGTTGTGAACAAGTTTTCCAAAAAGCGATAAAACAAAATTCTTCTTAAATTAATTACTGTGGTGAAATATGGAACTATTTACCCTTAACTACTGAGTTACTGGAAACGGAGTTTCCCAAAAACACAAATAATTGAAGATATAGTTTTTCAGTGTCAAACTTACGGAGATGGCGAAAGCAGGACAAATCGGGTGACATGCTTTTATCCAGAATTGAATCTCGTACGCAAAATTTGTTATTAGTATCAGTCGTACGTTAGACACGTTAGCAGGCGCAGGGTTAAGATAATAAATCAATCAGTGTCGTGATGACAACTGTTCTTTAATTGAATCAAATCGAATTAATGGCAGCCAAGATAATTATCAACTAATCTTGATTGGACGACAGCAAATAAATGCAGCTGTCATCTTCATTTCGTCTAGTACCGCCGTTTCTAACTGACATTTCATTTCGTCTGGCGCCGCTTCGACATTTTGAAATTTGCATCGACTAGTATTAAAAGTCATGAATTAAGACTACTGAATTACGATTTTTTTATTTATCTCGTTGGAGTCTGTTCGAACGTTTAATTTTTTTTTCTATTACCGACCCGATTTACTCTTCGGTCAGTGACGACTTCGTGCTCCTGTAATGGGAGAAAACGCGGGGGCGGCCACGTGCCGCGTCCCAATGATTACTCAGCACTATCGACAGCATTGTTATCAGCATGTGTCAGAAGTGTTTCTAGTAGAACAATTAATATAGAACAATATTTTTCTAGTACTGGTTTGTTGAAAGAGTGTAATTAGACCATTAAATCAAGAGCCTAGCTAGTAATGATCAACTAGCAAATATGGGAACACACTTCTTCATGTCCACAAAATAAACTGACATGATTTGAGTCGGGATTTCTTAAATAAGGTTTAAATAATTTCTGTAAATTTTTCAAATATTAAACCGTTTGATATGTACAGGAATAACATACAAGTCAGTAGAAGAGAAAAGACACAGTGCTTCCCTTAAAATCTTTAATTATTTTGCAGTTTTACATACCCACATAAAATATTGAGACATTTTCTGTGTTATATCTTCTTAAATTATTGTGAACAGAAAATGCCACTCTAGCCATTTTCAGATAGGTTAAATATTGTTAAGTCCATTATGGTAGAAGGGGATTGTCATACGCAGCCTTTACGGCTGTGCAAATGATTTAGTCACAGTGAAAAAGATTGAAAAAAGGTTTTCTTCCAATCCCAAAAACTGCCCAATTGTTCGTCTCAAAGAGCAATTGCCTTGTCAATACTAATTGTCGATTGATAAAAAATAGTCACAGAGTTGTTTTTTAATATGCAGAAACTAGCGTATAAAAATCAACGAACCGTTTCTAATATCTTTGCTGAAAACCAATCTACTTGCCAAAAAAAAAACCGAAAAAAATGAAATCGCGGCGGGAAAGTTAGGTCAAGTCGCAAACACTACTTACTTCACTGTAAAAAAATAATAAGCAACTGTACATTGGCCAAAAGAGAGATAGTGCAAAAAGCAGACGTGGCTATTTCTAATTTTCCCTCATGGTGTAGTAGCCAGAGTACAACAGAGGTGGGAAACCATACGTTGGGAGGATTACAATAAAATCATTTGTTTGTAGTCAATTAGCAAACGATTAGTTTTAAAATATATATTCTACGTGGGAAACATTAGCTACACTATCGTAAAAAAATTTAACTGATTATAAAGAATGGATGTATTTATTTTTAATTAACTAATCTTAACCATATAGACCATAGGTTCCCAACCTTTTCCGGGTGGCGACCCCTTTTTATAAAAGCCATGTGACCCGCGGACCCAATGGAATTGAAAAGGGTATTTTTTTTCAATAAAGTAATTTTAGTTGACTGTAGTTTTAGTGTTGTAGTTCAAATCCAATATCGAAAAAAGTTGGCGACCCATAGGTTGGGAACCCGTGATATAGACTGTGGAAAGGAAAAGGACGTAACCCAGTTTTTTTCGATAATCACGATGTATACAACTTGATAGACGTTCTGTCAAAAGGGTGTACGCTGAAAATGCCGAATTAGTATCTAAATTTAGCTTTTAAGTTTGAAAAAAAGAAGAGCATGAGAAAATTGCGATCAGGGAAAAAATACGTAAAAAAAAGTTATTTTTCAAAAAAAATATTAAAGGTATATCAGATAAAGTCAATTCTTCCCAGTTCATCAGTCTCCATGCCCTTCAAGGTTGTGCATATTTTATAATTTGTCTTTAAGCCAAAATCATCAAAAAACTTTTTTTGTCTCCTGCAAAATTTGTTATGTGTGTGTTACGTTCTTTTTCCTTTCCACAGTAGATATATATTGGCAAAATTTACTGCTCTGCAGTTAATGAATGCATGCTGAAATTTTGTAACAGACGAAACAATTACTTCTAGAAGATTAGAATCTTCCGTAGACGCAGTGAAAAAAAACTACATATTAGTACTTAGAATCTCAAAAGATCAGCGAAAATTTAGTAATTAAGTGTGAGTAAAAAAAAAAAAAAAAACCACTAGGATTTGTTATACATGCAACCGCAGAGTAAAAAAAATTACAACGCTCGTGCGTAAATTCTGTGACTGCCCTGAGCACGGAAAAGGTTCAGCATCACGCTATCATCAGCGAGAAGCGTGCGGAGACGGAAAGTAATAACTAGTTACAGCAAATGTGAAGCACTTTTTTGGTGGCCCAGATAATTTGGCACATTGCATTCCTGTTCGGCGGCACAGCGCCGCGACGGCCGTATCTTTGTTACTGTACTTGTTTCATACTAATTTTCTCCACTTGCGTACAATAAATATCTTTCGTCCAATATACGCGAAATATGTCGCAGAAAATGAAAGGGTAATTTACACCGACCTAATTTTGAGACATAATAAAATTAATGACATGTACGTGTAAAGTCCAACAGCGGTTTGAATCTCAAATGATTAACCGATTAAAAAATAATCTACGCACATAACCTAAAACCTGTGGGAAATTGCAATCGTGATTTTTAATCACGATTGAAAATCAACAAAAGTTCTCGGCGAGCATTGAAGTTAATTAACATTTGATTAGGAAAATTTGTAAATAAAACACTCAAGACTTATCTTTAGACTATTTGGGATTTTTAACTGGATGGCTGCCACAGACGAGATACTCGTCAAATTTTTCGTGCTCAACACACCAGAGACGAGTAAATAACTAATTAAATTAATAATTGTAAATTATAGCCGGCGTGCTAGGTACAAATGTACTTTTTTCTACGGTAGCCAAAATTTTAAGAAATCCTGCGATGCAACCATTTACGTTTGTATTAAAAGGAAATGTTATAAATAATAGAGAAAGCAACAGATTATAAGTTATAAGAAAGACTAAAGGAATCGATTATAATTTTTGATTGGGTCGACTAAATTTAGATTGATTTATTTAAATAATAAATACGACCGTGATGTTTTTTTTTTTTTTTTGAAAAGATAAATGTACCAGGGGTGTGTGGAGTCTGGTAAAAAAATAACTACTCCGGCTTAAGACTGTTCAATTGCTCTCTATTTATTTCTAAAATTTCCTGGAAAAATAGTTTTATGAGCGTCCGAATTTAGGTGCAACATTTTTTCCCTTGTTCCTTGTTGATTGAACACGTGTCTTTCTGAAATTAAGTGATTAGCAAAAGTAGACGTGTCTTTTTTCAATCTAAATGCTCCCATGTGCTCTGATAACCTGGTATTCAATGTCCTTTCGGTTTTCCCGATATTTGTACAACAAAATCATAGCAATCTATAAATCCCGGATTTATGTAATGTATTCTATCTTAATCCCAAGTAATGTATTCTATCTTTATTGTTAACTAATAATTTCCACCAAGCACCGTCAGTCGAAATCTTAAATTACATACTAGTATATCTTACAATCAATATGATGAATAGATTATTAACTTTTCAATGTCTTTAGATTATTTTTCTCCGATTTTTCCTACTACAGCAAGAACACTCGACTCTACAGTTCTGCTTTAAAGTAAATCATACGAAGAGAATTTACCGCGGACGCGACAATATATCGTGTCATCGTCTGGACGTAGTCAGTTTATCACCACTCCACTCGGCTTAAAATAATTATCGAAAGCAAAAAAAAGTCAGTAAATATCTACGATTGTTAGCGGCGGTTTGAAGCATGTTTAATTTTTTAAACGAGAGAAATTCTAGAGCGGCCGCGATGGGGCAATAAATTCCACGGCATATAAATAATAATTATTTTGGGCACCGACCGGAAAAAAATTAAATTGCAATACACAAGTCGGTGAATAAGCAGGCATGTCGGATAATTGGGCAGCTCATTCGTCGCCGGACAACGGCGGATTTTAAATTGGTCCGATCGATATCGTCTTTTATCAGTTGACGACCGATTAAAAATAATCTAAATTCCGCTGCGATTATTTGGCATCTATTTGTATCTTTATGTGTTACGGATATTGTCGGCGGCGAATAGGCACAACTAAACGCTTTATAAACGTTGCCACAAAAAGTGCAAAATGATTAATCGCTTACAACGCAAGAATTCACTGATAATACATTCACGTCCAACGTCGGTGTCAGTCGATGGGTACAAGCGAAAGAAAAGAAGATATTCTTTTTGTTTTTCTAACAAAATTAGTTCACCTCAAAATAAAAACCAAAGATAAAAGTTATATGGAGCCTGACATGTAATCCCCAATAAAAATCATGAAAATACACTGTGATGATGATGAACGCAAGCGATCAGGCTCGGTAGAAAATGCAAATAAGCTAACATACAATATCGCCTTGCCACGAAAGAATATGGTAACTGAAACACTGCTATAAACCAACAACCCAATATGGAATTATTGCAAAATGCACTTCCCCGTTCAGACAAAAAAATACCAAGTGTTTTGAGAATAATTTATAACAAAATTAAACTTTCCCAAACCAACTCATAAGCCATTTTGAAAATTCATTGTTGGATGAATGTGGTAAATGACACGATTAAACCACGCAATTCCGACTCTATGTTTTTGGCCACTTATAAACTGCAGCTGTAGCTCTCGTGTGAACTATGTAATATGCATTTCTAAATGAATACAGCACTAGAAATCCTTCATAAATAATAAAAACCTATGTCTAGTTTAAAGCAATTCGCGCATAGACTAACTGATGATGATAACACAGAAAGGATATCAAGATCTCCATACGTATACAACTGGCATGTCTCACCTTATACTGATACTCCGTAACCCGACGAAGGACTCGTCGGTATTGCTTTCGACGAATTGAAGAAGTCAAAAAGCTGGTGGCTTGTGATGTTTATCATGCTATGAACCTTCGTGACTTGATCGGGTAGAATCTTAACGCCTGAATCATCTGTTGAAGAAGAAAAATAACTGTTTAGTAACTTATATAATCAACATAGTAATTAAAATATACCACATTGAGAACGTTCCTATTCTCGCGTGCATACGCTTATTTTGAACGGTCTGAAATAAGTATGTTCACGCAGGAATGGCGCTGTAGAGATCGTAACTTTTACACAAAACGAACGATGCTCGTTATAAAACTGCTGTACTTTGAATGAGAGGGAAAAATGGTAAGAGTTGAAAGCATCACAAGTAGACATAAGCAAAACAGTATGATTATAATGCGCCATTAACAACGAAGGCAGTAACTGCATGCGTCAACGATTCGATAATCTTAGAAAAAATGTGTTTTTAAAAGGTGTATGTATGCAATTATCTACAAAATATGCAATTGTCATGATATAGACTTATAAAAATCCAATCTTATAATATGACAGTTACTGCATTTAGGTTAATTATTTGATTTAACATCCATTGTGTAAATTCCCTGTTATATTGATTAACAGATTTCATACCAAACTAAATTATTTTAGATCATATGGCACTTAAAAAAAATGCCGTCTATATAGGTACAAAAGTTCCCTAATACAGTGTCGGATTACCCCCAAATGCACACAAGACGCGCACGCCCAAAGGCTCAAAATACCGTAATATTTAAAAAATATCAGATTGAGTATGTAATTCGAAAACCAGGCTCTCCAAATTTTATTGCGGCTGGGGTCTCCCAAGAGCTTACCCTGTCACTGGTTTTCGGCTTCAGCAATCGATACATATTATTTGGTTTCGTATCGTAACACTACGCATTTAGTATGCACGTTTCATGAAAAATAGACAGATAACGTAATACACATAAAATGATTTCACAGAATTTTACTTGAACGAATGGATCAGGTTAAATAATAATCCCAAGAGCTTCCCCGTCACTGGTTCTAGGCTTCAGCAGTCGATGCATATTATTTAGTTTCGTATCGTAAACATGTTCATTTAGTATGCGCGTTTCATGAAAAACATGAAAGAATTTCACAGAATTTTAGTTACCTGAGCGAATGGATCAAGTTAAATAATATGTTATAGCTATATAGCTATACGATAATGAATTGTGAAAGCACAAAATATGCACTCGACACTTCTCTCGATACATAACTGAGGCGACTACAACTCGATCAACATAAGTAGTACAACTTATTCAAATATAATTCCAACTAATTTTAACATTATATTTATTTATAAAATTGACGCCATGTATTTTTAGCAAGAAATCAACAGATAGCAAATTTGCAACAGGTTTGAGGAAAATTATCAAGTGTTGTTATGATTACGTAGAATCTAGTCTCAAATGCGTATTAATCATAACTCGTTTCGTAATTTCACGTGTGGTTTTTAAAGCTAAAAACTAACCACTATTTGTGAATTATATTCGACATGTTGGTTTAAATTTATGCAGCAATCAATTATACGTAGTCAACAAGTCAAATGTCATCATTGTCATTTCCCAGCAGGGTTGCCAATTGAAACTTTTCTCAATAGCAATATTTATAGTGAATCACAAAGACAGCGTTAGGTGGTTGAACTGTCAGCTTATAAAAATTGCGTGCTTGTCAATATTGTTCAATCAAATACAAGAGACACACACTCAAATGTTAATTACAATGTTATCTGCACCATATCGACTTTGGAAAGGAAAAAGGACGTAACCCACAGCTTCTTTTCAATAATCACAATGTATGAAACTTGATACACGTCCTATCAAAAGGATGTAAGCTGCAAATGATGAATTAGTATCTCAATTTAGCTTTTAAGTTTGAAAAAAAGTTGTGAAAATTTAAATCAAGAAAAAAGACTGAAAAAAAGGTTTTTATAATAATTATTGTGTTGTTTTAATACAAAATTTTGTTTGTTAAATATTCTGGTGTGATTCAATGTTAGTAATAGTAAATTCCTAAATAAACGTTTTCGTAACAGTTCAGCGATGGTTTTATTTAATTCTACCTACCTGTTTTACGTCGAGTTTAGTTCAACTGTTATTGGCCTTAATGACTTTTATTAGTGGGGATTTATTCTTGGGGTATAACATCGTGGACAAAAGTAGAAATTTCTCACATTAAATGAAACTCGCTCAAAAATAAATTACGAGTAATGTCAACGTTTAAACAACAAGTGGAACAACGTTGTCAAATTCATATTGAAAAAAATATCCACGCGTTTGAATGAATTATTGACGTGTTATGAATGTTTACGATATCAAATTGCTGGTTGAGAGTTCGAGTGGGTATGATAATTATTGATGTGATGGTTAATTTTTTCATCGAATAGTGCGCAACGCGTATATTATCCTATGGAAATGTAGGTGATAAAAAGTAATGCCGACTGAAATGGATATAATAGATTTTTTTAAATTTGAATACGTAATTAGAAACCGCTAGGTAATATTATTAACATAATACGAATTCCGTTCTTCTTCTGAGACAGTTGAACATTGATGTCGGTGGCAAATATGCAATATACAATCAAATATATCCATAGGAGTTCTCCATACCCCACTTATTAACGGCTATGTTTCCTCAAACAATCTTGTCAGTTAATGGCTACTATCCTTCAATGCCTATGCTCTTAAAAAAAGAGAGGTTGAGAAACTGAGTACAATTAATATATTGAGATAAACTCAATTAGGAGTCCATATGCTCCACATTGGGAGTGGACATGGTTAAAATATATAAATAGTTTATCGATAACTTGAATGTAATTTTATCCATGTTCGCTTCCAACTGGAGCATATGGCCTCCTAATAGAGGTATCTCAACAGATTTTTTTTCTACGAGAACCGTATGTCACTAAGTCGCTCAATCTCACTTTTTTCCGAAGTGAGTAGTAGGGAAAGAAGGATAAGGCTAGAAAAGGACTAGTGGTTAACTTATCACTATTGCTAGACCCAGTTATCAAAGGATCAGAAGGATTGCAGGAGAGGAAATAATGTGAATTGACATCGCAAACAACCCGGTCTTTGATCGCAACTTTGAATTGAACAATTCTTAAATTCACAGTGATCTTACCGGGAATCGAACCCAGATCTGCGTGATCGGTAGAGCAAACTCTAACCAACTGGGCCACATCAGACTAGGATGGTTACTCCACGAAAACATATTTGTAAATCTAATTTTACTATTTGTGAAACGTGTTTCGCAACTTTGATAAACATTTACAGACTGAAAGATTCTGAAGTCAGAAGATGTTTTTCAAAAAGGCAGAATACGTGTCACGACTTGAAACACAATCAGTAGAATAGCAAGTAGGACAATTTAATGTTAAATTACTAGTTTAGCGTTTCATCATAAGACTAGTTAACGATGACTGAAGCAATATGTTAATTAAAAGAAATATTACAAAGGTATCACAATAATGTCGCCGATTCCAAGTTTTCTTTCGTAAATAATTGCCAAGTAAAATGGTTGCGGCCGATTGGTTCTCTCGAAAACCGCAAGTCGTGGCTTTTACCATGACTAACATGGTATCGAATTTACCTGTAAAAGAGTGACTAACGAGAAAACACACGGCCGATTGGAAGAGTGCATTGTTAAGGGGTGACACACCTGTGTCCCGGAAAGATATCTTTGTTTGATTACAGATTATGAAGTTTTATTGAACCAATAACACAAACCGTATTTGCACTAGAAAACAGCGCAAGCTGGGGATTTGCAACTATTGCGAATTGCGAAATGCCGTCAATATTGGTTTAGAAACATGTTTATGTATATTTATTTATGTTCATAGGTCGGAGAGTTAAAAACAGGTCTTTGGAGTAAGATTTGAGAAAAAACTAATACTTTTAGTATATCAAATCAGGGCTGTGGATTCAAAGTCGTGGAGTCGCGGTGTTTTGGTCGTGAAAAACGACTCAAACCATTAAATATATATATATTTAATGATGTGTATTCAAACCACAATAATCAATACTATTGACATTGCATGCTTCACTGACTATTGATGATCTGAATACATTAGTATATACTATATATATATAAGTTAAAATGAAATTATTGAAAAATTTCTACGACCGTGGTTGCAAATCAGTTATATCATGCTTAGAAGTCCAAGAACGTAAATGATAAGATTACCTATAGACTAGAGGTCTGCACGGGCCGAAATTTTACAAAATTACCCGGTCCGAGCCCGAAAGACTCAGCCCGGGCCACACTCGTTACCCTAAGCCCAGCTAAGACTAGCAATCGAATATTTTTTTTTCTTCTACAAAAGGTCCAAAAAACTATGATATAAGAAAACCTTAATTATAAACATTGTATCACCCATATTAAAATAGATATTTAAGAAAATGTGGGTATTGGGGTCGCATTTTTTGAGCTTAGAACCGGAAAAGTTAAAAGTCTAAGAAAGTAAATGATAAAAATAACTACATACAAAAGTAATACATTACAATAACTGATTAAAAGGTAACAGTGGAAAAGTAGTAGAAAATAACTTTATTCATTAGCACGCAAACGTGGACCTGGGCCGAGTGAAAATAGTCGGGTAATAAAATGTGCTTCTTTCCGGTCGATTCGCATATCCGCTGGAAAAGTAGCAGGCAATGAGTCGGTCGCCGGCCACGTGACTCGCTCATTATTCTGAATGCGCTTTCGGCTGTCATGACTCGCCCGCCATCGCAATTCCGATCGCAAATGTGTTCCTTCTTGGCGAAACCGCCAGTGTATTTTTAGAGAATCGGTTCTTCACGGTCGACAATCTCTAGAGCTGTCCAGGGCTGCCACCGACTGTTGTATCGTACTTGATATGTTTTCTTGGTATGTTATATGCAGGAATGGGCTGGAGGGGGCTCGCACGAACCCCTTGTTAGATTTTACTGAGGCCGGCGAGCCCCTTGTTAACTTATGATTTTTTTTTTAAAAGAATTTAAAAAATATATATTTGACATTACAGCTTACGCCAATGCGTCAAATATTTTTTAAGTTGAAAGATCATACGAGATATACTCGACGAGAATTTTTGAAAGTCACATGAGATTAACTCAAGGAGAATTGACTTCACAAACACCCATGTCTTAGATCTCAAATTAAAATTTAAAAAATCCAATTTGACATTGACCTTACCGGGAATCGAACCCGGACCCACTTGATCGGTAGAGCAAGCTCTTATCAACTAGACCAAAGCGGGCGACAATATTCTCAGATGAAATTAGTATATAACTGTATTTTCTAATTTATATATTATATTATCTACGACAACGTTAGTATACACTAGAGGTCTGCACGGGCCAAAATTTTACAAAACTACCCGGTCCGAGCCCGAAAAACTCACGCCCGACCCGGCCCGGGCCCGAGTCTAATACCGCACTTGTTACCCGAACCCGACCCGAAACTCTTATTTTAGCTCACTGAGAAATTTGAAATCCTCGATTTGCTATATTTTTCCCCAGATTATATCCCAAATTTCAAAGCCCGGCCCGGCCCGGCCCGAGCCCGACTCTCAATTGCGCTTACCCGCCCGAGCCCGGCCCACGGGCCGGGTCGGGTAAGAGCCCGCGGGCCAGGCCCGGGCCCGTGCAGACCTCTAGTATACACATAAGTATATTTTTAGCTATTTACATTGATAAGTTTACTGTAAATTGCATATTGTTACACATTTTACATGTATTAAGTAACAATCGATTGCTTATTTAAGTATTGCACGTAATTGCATACGAGCTATAAGAAAAATCACTCCTTCTTCAGAACACTAAAAATTGCTTCGAGATTAAACGAGCCCTTGCTAACGTATTGGCAGCCCACCGCTGGTCATATGTTATACGACGTCAAAAGTTTGAATAATAACCCTACTTTACACACAGCTATAAGCTTGTATTGAGTGCAGTCTGTTAAAATATTATTTTACATTCAAATTTAAGAAAAAATAATAAGATGTAGTTTGAATTATAATAAAATTCTGAAGATGCTGCTTCTTATAGTAGTCTCAAACAAGTGTTTGATTATCAAATTTAATTACACAAATTTATCAAATACATCGGATTTTAATTTGTATGTCGACCGAGTCGGGTACTATGGCGCAGTGATTAGCGTTGCTGACTTCCGTGGCGGATCATGCGGGTTCGAGTCTAACAGTATTTTTTCGATTTCTGTTCGAAGGCGTAAGTGATTGTGATGTCTAAAAATGAATCCCCTCCACTCTTAGAATCCTTCAATAACTGGGATTAACGAAAGCTATTAGCTAACCACTAGTATTGCCCAAGCCTTATCCTTGTATCCCTACTTACTTTCTTTGGAAAAGGGAGGTTTAGCGACAGAGTAGTTCTCGTAGAAAAACTTCCGTTGAGGTACCTACATTAATCAAGAGACCGTATGCTCCACATTAGGAGCGGATATGGATTTAAAAATGTCCACTGAGGCTAAAGTACAAAATGTGATAATATCGATTTGTCAGTGTTAAAAACGTGTAAAACTAATATGTACGACGAAATGCACATTTTAAAACCATGTACAGGGACGTCCCGAGGGCATAGGCGAGTAGGCAGTTGCCCAGGGGCGGCAAGTCCTAGGGAGCGGCAAATGTTCACAGATTTTTGACACGAATTTGATTTAGAATAAATACAATGCCGCAATGATTTTAATAAACAAATTACCAAATCAAGATTCGATACTTACATAATGTAAGTGCATTTTAAGTCTACATTATTTTTTATGATGTGTAGTGAAAGGTAATAGTTATTTTTTCGTAATTTTTGAACAATAACATGGGTTTTTGGATCATGTTTATTCGTGAGGACCTTTGTCAATCAGGTACCTACAAATATACTATGAATCATCTGAATGCAAAACGGAATAAGTAACAAAATATTCGTTTGAGTAGGTACGTAGATGAGTAGAGGATTCGAACTTCTATGTGTATTCCTAGAATAATGGATAGTAATGAAAAAAACGGGCGCTATTTTAGGGGTCAGCCTAGGAACGTCACTGACCATGTACACTCCACATAGCACTGTTTTGAACATTCATTACTCTTCTCTTGAAAACAGAAGCCACCCCGAGAGGCTAACCAATTTTTGTAGATTAGATTATTAGTATGCGACATAATTCAGGTTTGTCAGATCATATGCTTAAAAATTAAAATTATTCAAAGTTGAATTATTCCTAAAAATTAGAAGTATTATTATAAATAAATATTTAATATTATCTTTTCACCAAACAAGTGTTTCTCAAAATGTATACCAAATCTTCCTTATTGGCGCGACCCTACACCGCGCAGACAGCGGTCGTTGTCTCGTTCCTCGAACGCAAGAGTAGCGAGCTCCGAATAATGAACGTCCAAACACTAACTTATCACTAATGTGAGCTTTACGTGAAGGACACTCATCCGGTGCCATTAGTCACTCCGCTGCAATTATCCAATATATATAAATTAACATAAGCACAGAGTTATTTCCATTCATTTAAGTGAGTACTGGTGGTTCCAGCGAGTGAGAAACAATTAATATCATATCATAATAACAAGTATCAACCATGTTTAAATCGGTCGGTTTGTATTTGAATCAGTCGTTTCGAAAACTGTAACGATTCATTCATCGAGGAAAATTAAAAACGATTCCGAACATGAAATTATACAGCTAAGTACGACCAAAGTAAATTAATTCCAAATGTCGTTTCGTCTGTATGAAAAAAAAACAGTCCAATCAAATTCAAATGTATGTACACGTAATAATGCATTCAAGAATTCACAAATCAATTCCGATTCACCCCTAAACGTATGCAGCAGTCAAAATCGTTTGCGCATTTTCCAAAATATATGGTTCTCAGTGAGTGCGAGGTACATACGCTTGTTGGATACGAGTCAAAAAATCTCAAATCTCGTCTCGGCGCACGCCCGATCGCCGCTGTTTCAGATAAGAAAGATTTTTCATAAAGGTTCAAATTCATTTAACCCAGTGATGCACAACCTTTACCTTCTACCGGGCCGCATAAAAGAAAACTCTTTTTTTTCAAACGTGGAATACGTTCCTTGTAAAACAATCGTACAGAAATAAAAGATTGGTTACATTAAATCGTGAAAAAATAATATAAACTGTATAAAGCAGCGATTTCCAACCTGGGAGGCGCAGGCTGTTGCAAAGGGAGACGCGAACAGTCCAAAATATATATTTAACCTTTATAAAGTGTCTTAATGACTATATGAAATAAAGGATGGGGAGGCGCGAAGATATTTTTTCTCCAAAGGGAGGCGCGCAGTAAAATAAAGGTTGGAAACCACTGGTATAAAGCATACTTATTGTAAACGTATATAAAATTGGAAATGTATATTTACAATGGCGTTCAGTTAATCAGTAAATTCAGTACGAAATAAAATTGCTTTCTGGTCTTTACAAACGTAAATTATTCCAAAAGCGTTGGGTTTAAAATATTTCGAGTTTCGGTGACAAACGTAAATTACCGCCAAATGAAAAAAAAGTACTATATCTATTTCAACGATTTAAGTACAGGTGGCAACACAGACAAAATAAGTTCACGCTGAAATACACTCCTTTTTTTCAACGCAAAATCTTTATTGAGTGGCTAGATCATTTTTTCTTATTTGAAGATCAATGTCTGAAGATAGATCGACGTGAGGTTCAAGGAGTAAAACAGTTCGAGAAGCGGTGCGATTATAAAGAGGCCTTATTTGAGTAGTGTCTAGATTTCGTTTCGTTTCGGTCCGAGCAAGGTCGCACCGCGTCGCCTTCAGTCGCTCGCGAATAATTTATTATTTTTTCGCGAAAAGCTATTTATTCGCTTCGTCGGATTCAAGATCGTGTATTATTGTCTGATTTTCGCGATAAATAAATGCGAATGAGATATTCCCGGTGATTGGCCAAACGTCATCGATTCGTCTGGCAGTTAGTTTCCCACGTGATCGATCGGAAATAGAGGTCGTAAAAATGATTCCATAGACTAAATTGAAATAGTTATTCCAAAATTTAAACTGGAACGTTCGTATCCTGTTTTACAGACGTGAGCTCATCCAAATAATATTGAGTTGTTTCATTCGGTATACTTAGGTATAAATATATTGATATTATGAATACAAAATCAGAACTAATACATGAATTGAATTGTCATAATAAGGTTAAGATAACCAAGTACAGTAAAACCCCCATTTACACTAAAGTCGGGACAGTGTAATTCGGGGTAGTGTAATTGGGGGTGTGAATCTCATAAAAAAACAGGGATGTGGTTTTTTCCGCAAAAAAATAAGATTTCCCTTAGTTTGGCAAAAAAATAAATATTTAGTTACCAAGTGATAAAATGCAAAGGGCGCCAAAATCCCACACAGACAAGTATACCGCTATACGTGTAAAACCTGGCAAGTGTTGAATACACAACATATGACTGTATCCGCGGTACAGACGACCGTATCGTAATAACAGCAATGGAATGCGATCGTGCAATTGGGGGATTTGCGGCGAATATTACAAGCCAGCGTAATTGGGGGTTCCAATGTATTCAGTTCAATCAGAATTAAGGGATAAAATTGGGCATCACGCCCTAGTCAGTACTATGTACTATTTCATATTATATAAAGACTAATATCATTTTGCATGCTTACTCAAACGTCTCTTTAATTTTTAATTTCAATGTTAGAAGTTTATATTATTAAAACCACAGTTTTTTTTTATTCGTTTTAAGTCAGTTTAACGTAGTTTATTATTAAAAATTTGTTGAAAGGCTAAATAATAAAGATTAATCTTTAATAAAGTGTATGCAATGTGAATATTTTCTGCGGTTGAAAAAAAAAGTAGTTTTCGCGATAGTCCGCTGTACATGCCAAAAATACGAACCGCAACATGCATTCAAAATGGAGAATTTGATTAGGAAATTCCATATTCGAAACAAAGTGACGTCAAGTTATGCAATCGCTTGATCCTGTGATAAAAAATGTAGTGTGTTCGATAATGACCAATTTAGTATTCCGAGCAGACCATGCACCATAGACGAAATGCACTGTAGACTTTTAAATTATTTTCCGTTTGAATTTGGACGTGGCAAGATTGTTTCGCAAATGAAGGTGAATAATACACTACTCATTCGCATCGGGGCACTTTTGCGAAATTTTGAAAAAAAATTAGGTACTTTCGAGATAAGCTCGATTTAAGAGTCCGTATTTATGTACGTAAGTACATTTACAATTTCGCAGAAATGACAAAAAAATAATCGCATTTATATAAAAAAAAATATACTTAAATGTTAAATATAAAGCAATTCGTGAAGATTTTTAAATAATTCTAATGTTTTTAATGAATCGAACTATGTTTCCGTACACTATTGTTTGCGTGATGCGATATTTTCTTGTAAGTTTGAATTGCACCTGTTACTATCATGTTCGTGAGTAACAAAACAGGTGGTAGAAGCGTTAAATAGCAATTTTTAAAATCAATAAATCCAATAGTTATTTTGCTGAAAATTAGGTAGCTGAAACGCAATATGCATTTGCAAACTGGAGGAACGAACGACAATTTTGCTGAACGGTTGTATTTTTAAATACAGTAAAATTCTGAAAATCATACAAATCTTTATACACTATGCAGTGACCAATAGTTTTACCTCATTAAATTTCTCATCGAATATATATCAAATTGATAGAGCTTAGAGGTCGGCACGGGCCAAAATTTTACAAAATTACCCGGTCCGAGCCCGAAAGACTCCATATTTATACTTCTAGAAACCAAAAAAAAAAACAATTTACGATTCTCTATGGAACTGGTAATAATTAAAATCATCATGGCTGACTTAGGACACGTACATAGTCTGAAATATTTTTCTGTAGAAATAAATTCTTTGCCCGAATCTGAATTGCGTTTACCCGCCTGAACCCGACCCGCGGGCCGGACTGGGTAGAAGCCCGAGGGCCAGGCCTGTGCCCGTGCAGAACTCTAATAGAGCTATTAAGATTTAAGTTAGCGTCAAAGTTCTTCAGAGTCTCCTTCATTGCTGATGATAACATTATGTGTAATGATTATAATACCTGATAAAAATAATTGTAGCAATATAAGATGTCGTTAAACGCGAACCAACAACGGAAGGATCAGAAAATATGCTACATAATGCTTTTACTCATCACATGATAATGCACGTAATAAGCGAAAACGGTACCGATCCTAAAAACTTGTTTTTTATTGTAATACCTTTACACTAAGAATTAGCAGTGAACCTTAATTACTCCTGGATCTATAGATAGCTTGATTCGTTCATGCAACACAGTGGCTATTTTTTTTATAGAAATATGCAAATATCAACTTGGTAGCACTGTATTTTTTTTTAAATTTTGCCATTTATTCGCCAAGCATTTGAAACTATTTCAATAAAAAAAATCTATGAAGTTTTTGTATGCACTGCTGGCATTGAAATATGTTTATCATTGCAACAACAAAAAATAGTAACATCGTAGAAAAACAATTCAACATGATCAAGTTCGTTCTATAATCCAGTGCTCCGCAACCTTTTCTCACCTACGACACACCAAAATTCTTCGTAGAATTCCGCGGCACACCAAAAGCAAAAATATATAGATATTAAATTGATACACAAATTTAACAATCAATTTTCGTTTTTAATTTGAAAAGTATACATATATAAAACTATTAATATATTTACTTTAATGCAATCTTAATGATTGTTATAAAATAATAATTAATTAATGTGATACCTGCGCTCGTTTCAATGAACACAAAAGTTTTATATTCGGGTCGATATTTGACAGCACAACCCGTGGTTCTTGGTCAAAATATTTTTTCATTGTGTATTTGACCGCGGCACACCTGAATCTGGCTCATGGCACACCGGTTGCGGAACACTGCTATAATCCACAAGACGAGAAGCAAAACCTACTTGACATACAATTTAAATAATAATAGAAAAATTCTATTATTGCAGAAGTAATCTAAAAACGGACTACTGCGCCGCTTAAATATAGATTTCAGAATACAATTCTCAGTTGATAATTAATACTGGGGAATGTTTAAAATAGCATTATTTATGGGTACGAGTTTGCTTTGCGACAGACAAGATAACAAAACCGGTATATACTACCAACACATATACAACCGAAAAAAAAGTACAGCAGAATTATTTCCGTACGTAACGCATTTTATAGATAACGGTTATCAGAAAACAAAGAAGCAGCTCAGCTGTTTAACAAGTGCGTGTAATTACTTGGGTGTTTTTTTATTCTCATGGAAACGTGACAGTGATTGATTGGCGAGCAGCAATATGTGAATATCGTGTCTATGGTCAGTATGGTTTCTAAGATTGCATTTGTATCGATAAACCTACTGATGTTTTTTTTTAACCCCCAGAGACGAAAGCTTTTTTTCGATAAAAAAAATATTTTTTAAGCCATATTGAAGTCACGGATAACTTTTATTCCTAACAAAATTTAAAAAAAAGCCAAATCGTTGTATAAAAACCCCGCATGAATTATATTAAAGATCATTTCATCTTTTCGGTCGAATTCTGTGCAATCCCAAATTATCGGTTGAATACAATTTATTTATTTACTGTACATTCCGTTAAAATCCAATTATAAAATTATACAAATGTCAATATGGCTGCCACACGTAAGAATAATCACCCTAGTATACCTAATACAAATGAACACAATTTTTCCATCTATACGTAAATTACGTATCGCCTGAATTATTAACTGCTGTGTGTCATTTTCACAGTAAGCGTGAGAAAACACAAAAAAACTTCTTAAAATATTTAACAACGTGTAACAAATCCATAATTGAAAACATTATTCAGACTCTGTAACAAGTAAAAGAAAGGGCGGTTTTTCAATACAGGAATCCAATCTCAAAGTATTCTATGAATTCTATATGTCGCCAGCTGTGATCTAGTTCAGTGCTCCTAACCTTTTTCATTCCACGGCCTACTAAATCTGAAAAAAATAATCCGCGGCCCTCCTCAATACAAAACATGTTCTGCGGCGGACCCCAATATGGGAAGCACGGGTCTAGTTGGTTGGAGCTTGCTCTACCGATCGAGTGGGTCTGGGTTCGAGTCCCGGTAAGGTCAATGTCAAATTGGATTTTTTCAATTTTAATTCGAGATCCAAGAGTCAATTTTCCTCGAGTTGATCTCGTATGATCTTTCTATTTCAAAATATTTGACGCATTGGCGAAAAAGCTGTAATGTCAAATATTTTTTTAAATATACAAAAATAAATTATTAATAATTTTTCTACACGATTACTAAATACGCAGTTCTTTGTGGAACGTATCTTCCGCGTAAAAAAGAGTTTGAGTGTACATACTCAATATGACAAATTGCATGGGGGGGGCTTGCATAACGTTTGCACGAGGGCCCAAAATTTCTAGCCACGTCACCGAGTTGAACACAGAAAATAACCAAACACCGACGTAGGGGTGGGGAACCTTTTCATTGATAAAGGCCGCTTTCATTAATCTTGATACAACATGAGGCCGCAGTAAAGAAAACGTCGACACCCTCCTTTTTTCGGCTATCGAACAGATAATGGTTGTTTCAGCTCATTTCCCAAACGATTGCGTATAATATTATAGATTATTGCATCAGAGTAGCCAAGGGGCCGCAGGTTCCCCTCCACTACACCAACCCTTCGAATTATACATCTAAACTGTATATGCAGCGGTGGGCTGGTAATTTGTTAACAAGGGGCTCGGTAAATCTCAGCCATAATGTCTTCACACCATGGACCATGGCTTTTTTGCGACTAGTTGTTTGTCTTAACAACACAACAAAGTCTTCTGTTTCGTATAACAATTTAAAATAAATTGCAGTTAAGTGCTGATTTGATCTTAAACGAATGATTTTCTTAACTTAACAAGGGGCTCGCCGGCCACGCCGAATTCTAACAAGGGGCTCGGGCGAGCCCCCTTCCAGCCCACCCCTGTGTTTATGCATGTAACAACGTTTAAGTACATTTTTTTTTAACTTTTACGCCAGATACATGGTAGGAGGTGGCGGTGGTTTCTAATGAATTTTCTTACAATATAGTTTTGTCAAACTACCCAATGTTATCTCCTATTGTATTGAAGTAAGATGGACACGTCTTCAACAATAATATTTGTAATAAATAATAGCATATTTCGTCATCACAACTTAACGGCCTTCTGAATCCACGACTTTATACAATTATTACGTGTGAACTGTCACAATATATTATCATATGAGTCGGCACTTTCTGTTTTACCTACGCTAATTTTGTTCTTATTTTGAAAATCGGGTCGCCGTCACAAATAAATTGCGAGTCGCTTGTTCGGAAATTTACGTGTCAAAAGGTACGTCGTTTTACGTGATTCATGAAAGTGAAATAATTGCCGAGGTGACGCGTTGCACATTTTGAGACAAGTCATTGAATTTTGACTCATATTGAACACGTTTATTGTGACTGGTCAGCCCACAGCTCCGAAGCCAGCCACAGTCCGAGCCAGGCGCATTGCACAAACTTTTTCCTGCAGTGGGCCGAAAAAAATTGGGTTCGGTAGTAAGAAAAGATGTAATATACAATAAAAATAACTTTGATTATTCCACGTATTGTGTTACAAAATGTGACACGTGTTTCGCCTCTTTCAGAGGCATCCTCAGACAACTACTTTCGCAAATGTTTGCTTAAGTACGAATGATTTTAATTTTACTATTCTGATATATTATAATAAAGATCAAAATAAAATGGGAGGGGGTGATAGAAAAACAAACAAACGATAATGGTAATACAAATGACGTTTACATTAAGAAATGATTATCTAATGAGTTGGATCAATTAGGACGGGTTATAATACGTGGAATAATCAAAGTTATTTTTATTTTATATTAAAATGAACTTCCACAAAGTTACCGCCGAATCCATCGAAAGAAAAGAAGTAATTTAAAGTATCTATTTTTTACACGGTAGATAAGTTCCACGAGAAATCGTGCAAAAAAGGAATGGAATTCATAGAAAAATTGAATATCCCTGAATTGTTATTTGAAAGATAACAACGTTGCGGTATAGAAATTCGTGTAAAAGCAGTAATAATGAATATCCAATACATAAGTTTCACAAAATATTACATATTCATAATATGGATATTAATAAATAACAAAAAATACCATTCATAGCTACTTGATTATCTATGTGTGAGCATTTATGAGGGATTGGGGGCCGGCTCGTGGCGTATGCTAATAGTAAGGCGCACACATGCGCCGCACTAAGATTTTAGCACTATCCGGTAATTCAGATCTAGATTGTCGAGGTTTAAGAATAAGAACTTAATATATTGAGTATTAAGCTGTTAAATCGGATCGATCGTTAAGCTCTATTTCATGAATTCTATGAATCTATTTATTCTGCTTATCGATGAAAAAAAAAGTTTAGAAATATATGTGCTGCCTAAGACTTGCACAGGGATGGGGAACCTTTTCTTCTCTAAAGGCCGCATTCATTTTTCTGATTCGACATGAAGGCCGCAGTAAACATTGACTAGGGAATTTTTGACTGGAAACAATTTCTAAGGCCCCGAAATTTGTGGATTTCCCAAAATTACCAGCGTGGGAGCTTTTTTTTAGGTCTTTCAAGGATTTTGACATCGAAAATCCAAAGAATTTACGAAATTACAAAAATTTAGAGAATTGGCCAGAAGGCCTCACCAGAGTAGCCAAAAGGCCGCAGGTTTCCCCACGCAGGACTTGCACATATATCGATTTCTGAATCAAGTTTGAATTTGTATCCTTCGATAAAATTAATTAAAATACCTAAATTTAAAATTCAATTTATCGTCATTGTTGAAATCAATCAAGTCCAATCATAGGTTTGCTTCCTTGTATGAAATTTTAAAGGGGTTTTAAAACAATTCAATATTCCGTTATATTGTTGGACTGCATATTTGTTTTAGTTTGACTCGAAACACTTCCAGTGGTATATTGTACAATAACAAAATACCGTTACAATAATAATAAACAAAAAAAAAAAAAACATTGTTCACCATTTGGAAAAGTTTTGCTTATCGCAAATTTGACAATGCCTACATCAAAATCCATCAGTAACTGGATACGGGGTATCGAAGAACAATGCGCCTCGTGTCGTCGTGGAAGTCACCTTCAACTATAATACCAACACCTGCAGTCAGAAGTAGCGAGGATAATAATATAACCGTCTGGCAAACTGGCTTATCGCAAATTCCACGCTTTGTTTCAAATCAAAGAAATAAAGGTTGATCGAGTTTGCCTAATTTTCAATACCATTATCCAAGTATTGAATAAACAGCTAAATACCGGAATCGCGGTTTGGGAAATACCAATTATGCATACCCTACCATAACCATACCCTATGTTACTATGCCCCTATTTGTATGATATGATAGGCGGGAAAGGAAAAATACACAAAAATATATGCGTAATATAATGCGAAAAATACACAAACATATAAGTCTCGCATGCCACACATAATATGAATTCAAAAATGAAAACACGTGATAAAATAATAGGATGATTCTACTAGTCGTTTTACAATCACTTTTACGATGTTTCAAAAGGCATTTCTAAGTATGTATGTAGTTATAAAAAATAAAACAAAATATGTCTTGACATTTTTCTTATACACAATATTGATTGTCCCATAAACACCACCCGTTATGTGTACGTAAACAGTGTCACGGCCGCCTTACATAACGATCAAGAAAAGAACGCATTTACTGACCATATTATTGGACCGATACAAAGCTGCACGGGACTTATATTTTAACGATGCACTATTGTGGTTATAAAAGATCAATGTATAAAAAAAAACGTGAATTGCTCAGCCATTTAGTTCAAGTCGGCGATTTCCAACCTGAGAGGCCTGGACTATTGCAAAGGGAGGCCTCGAACAGTTTAAAATACGTGTTTACACTTTATAAAACATATATGGGCAACCACCGGCCCGACGAGCTATTTTGTCCGACCCTGATTCATCTCGGCGAAGTATTAGAGAAAGAAATTAATAGTTTCAGGGAGGGATTAAATAATGGCTCCACTCCACTTGTTCATTATCACAACCATATAAGAAATAGCAGTGTTTTATTTAGTTTAATATTACTTTATTGTGTTTAATAATTTGGTCCGGCCATTCACTCGAAGACAGAATGATAATTTGGCCCCAGACCTAGGAAAGGTTGCCCATACCTGCTTTAAAACGTGTCTTTATTATCATATGAAATAAAGGATCGGGATATTTTTATTTTCAAAGGGAGGCGTAATAACATAAAGTTTGGAAACCACTAAGTATCCCGTGTATCCGTATACTGAGAATCTCCCGCTGTGATAAGAGTTTAATCTACTCCGCGTTGAATCTAATGAGGAATCAAGAATATCCCATTCCTCGTATGATGTTGAAAATGTATCGAGTGACTCAAAGTTGGCCTTAGTTGATATAAGGGCAGCGTGGCCTATTGGGCCCGTATGAGGGCGGACTGCAAGAAAACGGCTCTGCTCGTTTGGCATTCATCTCAGGGCAAGCCCCACGGTACGTGATCAGCGTCCTGACGTTTGTGCCCACAAGTGCAACCAGGCCTGTCAATCGAGCCTAAAAAAGTTTAATGTTCAAAATATTTGTTTTCCTTTCTTATAAGCAAAACCTAGAAATATAATTGTATGACTTCAGATCAGGTCAGTATCAGATTTAAAAAAAATATATACATTTAAATTCTCCAAATAAAAGTTGTTTACTACGACAAAATGTCCTTTCGCCGACAATTATCATCACTTGTAATCATTTCTTTTTAATTCTCCCTTCATCGCCGATTACCCCCCGGTCGTCCAAATTTGGACCTCGTTCTCGGCGATGAATAATTCAGAAAGGTTTCACGTATACCTACATACCATCAAAGATATGAAAACACACAATCATATTATTGTATGTGCAATAGATAGGAGTAATACACACACAATCATAACATTGTGTGTGCAATAAATATGAGTAATACACACATGACCTATTCACACACATGAGTTATACACACACACATAACAAAACACACACAAAACAATACACACAGCCATAGTAGATTCGCGAAAAATTGGCAAGGTCATACGCAAAAGTTGCGACCTCGCGCGGAACATGTTCGAGGCTCCTCACAACTACATAACACACACATACAAATAATTAATTTTGAAAAAAGAACAAGCCTCAGAATCGATCAGCTGGTGATTTGGATAGACTAAACAAATAATTGACGCCTTACACACTTTGATGGTTTGAAAATATATAGTCTTATACAGGTTGAATGTATTATATTATTATGTCAAATACCCGGTCATGCGATTAGCGACACCGGTTTTACAAAAATGAAATGAATGCTGTTGACAACGCGCCGAGGGATTATTGGAATATCACATTTGATAACAGTTCCACTGACTGTGTTATTATGAAATTCAGTGATACGTGTTTCGCCCTTTGGGAGGCATCATCGGACACCTTTCTGAGTGGGTCAAATTTTGCTCATTTCAAATACCAGCCCGTGAGTCACTAAATCGGTGACGTCATTTGGAAAGTGGGAGGAAAGGAAACCTTTGTGGGTCAGTGTCTGAACCGCGGGTAATAGGTTCTCCAGCACTGATCTATCGTAAGGTTATTTATTAATAAAGACATTGAAAAAAGACTACAAAGTAATAAAATGATGTCAATTTAATTAATATAACAACATAATTCCACTTTTTTTATCAAAACACCATGACCGATACGATCATTATCAACAGACAGTCTGTACCGCCCATGATGAGCGGAACCGATCCTGACCTTAATTTTTTTTTAAAAATGTGAAATTCGTGGAAATAAGTGTATTATTTTCTAATGTAATGCCTTCCGACCAAGAATTGACAGTGAACACCCAAAGGTATTGCTAACAATAAATACTCTATTCGTAATCGTAATATGACTTAATATCAATTCAAATACCTGGAGGATAACCAGGGCTTTGAACCGGGACTGAACCGAGAACAAAAAAACCCCGTTATTTTTGCCGGAACGAAAACCGGAACCGTGTGTGGTCGAGTGGTCAACGACGTTGGCTTCGGCTACGGAGGTCACGAGTTCGAATCCCAGTACGGACAGTTTTATAAATGGATTTTTCAATCGATTTATGAATCTCTGTTCGAAGGCATGGATCTATGTAATGTGTTGAATTCCCCCTCCCACCCATCCTATCCTATGAACGGGGCGTATCGAGGGCGATTAGCTAACTACTAGTCCTGTCCTGTCCTAGCCCTATCCTTCTATTCCTACTCACTTTGGAAAAAGAGAGGTTGAGTAACTGAGTGACAAGCGGTTCTCGTAGAAACACTTCTGTTGAGATAAACTCCATCAGGAGTACATATGCTCCACATTGGGAGCAGACATGGTAAAAAAAAAAGAAAGATAATTAAAGAAAAATCTTACGAACGTTCGGTTGCCCCAGTTTGCCGGCCGGTAACGCGCGAAATAACGAATGGATAACGTGAACATTAACGAACATCCGTCTAATCAAAACGATCACGAAGAATAATCCAAGATGGCGTGCCAATTAGCATTTAATGCGAAATGTTGTTAAAGCAAAAAAACCGTGGTGGGAAATGGTAATAATGCACTGCTAACCTGTGTGAATCGGATGTGATCCGAGTCAGATAAGTTGGTTCCCAACGACTCTTCCGATAGTTCTTTTTTTTTGAAGCACTCTTCGATTGAATCACACAAATCACGATAATCCAGAGGTCGATTGGTCGCATATCTGAAACGAATAAAACAAAAAAGTTAGTTTACTGAAGTTTTTAAATTATTAATTGGAAAAATAATGAGTTCAAAAAATATGAGACTGTTTTGTATTATCAGTCTGTTATAAGTTGACATTTTTAGTCTCAAAAAGCCTACAATTAGGGCTTGTCGGTTTTTAACAAACTTTGCAAAATTCAAAAGCCGTTTTTTTTATTATTGGTAACCCGGTTTCCAACATATTAGAATATAAGAGGCTCTTGTATTATTTGCAAACCTGGCTCATTCCAAAATGGTTGAAAATGAATGTAGATTTCATTTCTAAAACAATATACGTTTTAAACTTAATTTGAGTTTTATATAACTTTGGAATGGTATTTTGCATGTTATCAACCAGGTTGGAAAACTGCTTTCTAAAAGTACTTTATAATGTATTTTTATGCCCTATGGTGCAGCGGTTACCGTTGTCGGCCTCCGTGCCGGATCTCACGGGTTCGAGTCATGGATTTCGAAGGCATGGCATGGGTGTTTGTGAGGTCTAAAAATTCCCTTCCACTCTTTTCGGTCCTTTAATTTCCGGGTGTAGAGAGAGCGATTAGTTAGCCACTAGTCTAGTCCTTGTCCTATTCCTATCATTCTATCCCTACTACTCTCTTTAAATAAGAGAGGTCGTGACAAACAGTTGTCGTATAAAAAATCTGTTGAGATACCTCCATTAGGAGGCCAAATGCTCCACAGTGAGAGCGAACATGGATAAAAAAAAATACATTCATGGTTCATCTTTCACTGATTTTGAAACGACGGGTTTTTTTAATTGAACATCCCTTTATTGTGAAACTTTAAACACCGGGTTAAGATCGGTTTAAAAAAATATAAGAATTCAATGACCGGTTTTTTTTAAAAATTCGGTGTTTGTATAAATCCCGATATATAGATTATGTTTCATTTCAATAACATCGAGTGTGTCGTAGAAGAATTTTAATATTTATACGACACCAGACTGCCGTTGTGGTGACAGTAATTAAGGTTCAGAGCATATTTTCTGGGATTGTCCGATTATACCCATTGAAAGATATATTTTGTTTTTATCATGTAGAAATATAACCGCGATGGTCCTATCAAACATCCAAGAAAGTTTTTGTCAATGCAAATGAAACACTTTATCTACTCTTAAACATTTAATCCCTAATCATATTTCTTACCGAAACTAGTTTTAATGGCTGTGGAGTCTATAAGATAATACTCCAAAACCATAGCTTAAAACATGACTTTAATTATTTTGTTTAGGCTTAGTAGCATGCAGTGGCGCCACTTTTGAACATAGACATTTTAATACACATTTGTTTTAAATGACTAGAAGTTATTAGTTGTTTTCAAGCACGACGCCACGGGTCAGTTTTATAACTGCCATTAATTAACTAAAAATTATCGATACCTTAATTATTTATTATTCCAATTTTATTATATATTGTTGTATAATCAAATATAATGTATCTCGAGTGTAGATACCACAATCATTAAGGTGATTTTATCTTCGGTATGATGCAAATTTATCAAATGAAAAAAACAAGCTTAATATTTGCTTAGGAACATTTGTTTTCATTAGAAAGAGCTTAATAATTGCCCAAATCGTTCTATCCCCGATAATGTATTGATCTTATATGATTACGGAATGAGTCGTACTATACGGTCATCGTTCCTGGCACCTCCATCTCAGCTATTGAATCAATTATTCACACATAAGATCCAAAAGATGACGATACGAAATTTAAATAAACTAGGCGGCGCGTCGAGCATTGACTGATCTTTGTTTGACTCTAAAATGCTATCCTAGCACATCTCTACTCTTCGCGTTGCTGCGGCCTTTGAATAAGTGAATTATCCGTTAAGCACACGAGCAAGGAAGGAACTGTCATAAAAATCATAAGTAATCCAACCGTGTTGACATTGTCAGCCGTGAACACGTCGTAGTTGTAATAAAATTAGACTGCGCTAGAGGGATGATTGGTATTAAACATTCAACATGCGTTCAAAATCTCATATAGGTGATTTTCTCAACAGGTAGACGATAACTGGATAGTTACCACGGACGTGTCATTAACTGCATCCGGAGTTTTGGTCCCTATTTCCAGATCCCTGTATCCGGTATTGGACAACCCAAATTTTGAGGAAACTCCTCATTGTAACGCGTCGGTGACATCTCCTGCCATAACCCACCCGGATTGCTTTCTAACAGAATTAGGAAAATCGTCGAATTACGCTACCTTGTATTTGGAGAAAACGGCCAAATTAATTGTAGAAAATAAAATTGTTATGTCTAAGAATACATTGCTCTTTTAACTCTCGCGGCTCGGAGACTAGAAAAATACTTCTCTGCCAATGGGGGTCCTTTAGGGACCCCAGTGGTTTCCCCATTATTGGCCATATTCTTATGAATTTTAAAAAAATAGTCTAAGGGATTTAAAATATCTCTCTGCATCATTCCTCATACATTTTTGTTTATAAAAATCCGTGGTTTTTTAATAATCATATTTTAAGTTGCGCGTAAAAAAGACGTCATTCCAGTACAAATATGAATTTGCAACTGACGCGTTTAGCCCAACTAAATTGCGAACGATCGCTGATAAGCGGGCGCTTATCTCTTATCTTATCGTATTTATATAAACTACAAAAGGTCCAAAAAAACTATGATATAAGAATACCTTAATTATAAATATTGTATCACCCATATTAAAATAGATATTTAGGAAATTGTGGGTATTGGGGTCGCATTTCTTGAGCTTAGAACCGGAAAAGTTAAAAAAGAAAAAGTGTTATATAGTGTTGTATACATTTTTAAATTCATTACACGGCTTTTAAAGAAAGGTTTTTCTAGAAGAGTTTACCAGTCTCCGTGAAATTCAAGGTTGTGTATATTTCATAATTTGCTTTTGGCCCAAAATTGTCAAAAAATGTTATTTGTGTCCCCTGTAAAATTTGACGATAGTGGGTTACGTTATTTTTCCTTTCAAAACTCGAATTTTCATAGTGCGTTCAATTCATGTCTTCTAAAATGCAAGAAGTCGAAAATTTCAATTTAAATCACATTTGAGATAATACAAGCGACATAAAAATCAATGTTTTTTCAGTTCAACAGAAGGCGTTTAAATTTGAATCGTTCAAACTATGTACATTCTCACAGATTTTGTCACTAACGACCCGGGTTTCGCCTTTCGGCATCACGAAACATTCATTTACTAAGCGTCAGTTCAAGTTCATGCGTGCACTTGAACGCCTGAAGATGCCGAAAGGTGAAACCCGGGTGGTTAATGACAAAATCTGTGAGAATATACATAGTTTGAACGATTCAGATTTAATATTGAAATTCCACCAACCACCTTCAGTCGAAATCTTAAATTATTAGAAGGCATTTAGTTGTTTACTGATCTTTCGGAAAAAATGTCAGTTGATGACTTCTTGCTAGCAGCCGACGATATGTGAAATGTCATTGCCCTAGACGCCGCATGAGTAGGCAAAAGGGATCAAAGTCTGGGAAGTGTGACGCTTCTATGAGCGAGATTAGAGATGATTCTGAAAGCATTTTGGCTAATCTATTTTAGCGACCGTTGGCACCCGACGCAGACAATGGGCGTCGTGACGGCGGACACTGACACCGCGGCGGCGGCGTCGTCGTGGGTCATAATTATTGCCTAGTACGCACGGGGAGTCGCTCAAACAATCGGCCTAATGAAGCGGGCAGAGTTCAGTTTTAAGATGAAATCATATGGGCAAGTAATCTTAAACAACAAGTATTCAGAGACAAACGCGTATTGCCAAATTGTATAGGTTAAGTCAAGGGTAGGGAACCTTTCCTTCTCTAAGGCCGCATTCATTTTAACGATTCGACATAAGGCCGCAGTAAACATTGACTAGGGAAATCTTTGGCCGGAAATTCATGCATGCCAATTTCTAAAGCCCAGAAATTTGCAGATTTCCCGAAATTACCAGCGTGGACCATTTTTTTTGGGTCCTCCAAAGATTTGCCGCCTGTTGTTGGCTTCGGTTACGGAGGGCACGGGTTCAAATCCCGGTACGGACAGTTTTATAAATTGATTTTTCAATCGATTTATGAATTTCTGTTCGAAGGCATGGATGTATGTGATGTCTTGAATTCCTCATCTCCCACCCATCCTATCCTATGAACGGGGCGTATCGAGAGCGATTAGTTTACCACTAGTCCTGTCCCTACTCTCTTTGGAAAAAGAGAGGTTGAGCAACTGAGTAACAAGCAGTTCTCGTAGAAACACTTCTGTTGAGATAAACTCCATTAGGAGTCCATATGCTCCACGCTGGGAGCGGACATGGTTAAAAAAAAAACTTCGAAAATTTAGTAGCCAAAAGGCCGCAGGATCCCCACTCCTGGGTTAAGTTTTTAAATAAAGACAGTTTGATGTGAACGAACAATCTGTCGCATGGAGGATTGACCGCAAAAGAACATTAATATACGAGCCCTCAAGAGATGAAGAGAGCCAAGTAGTAAAATGATATTTTTTTTAATATAAAATAAAAATAACTTTGATTATTCCACGTATTGTGTATCAAAATGTGACACGTGTTTCACCTCTTTCAGAGGCATCCTCAGACAACTACTTTCGCAAATGTTTGCTTAAGTACGAATGATTTTAATTTTACTATTCTGATATATTATAATAAAGATCAAAATAAAATGGGAGGGGATGATAGAAAAATATATAAATATAGAGATATTACTATTACAATTTGTATTTTTTTGAGCTTATTTCATTTTTACGATACTTTGGGACGTGTAGTATTATAATGAATCCAACTAATAAACGAAATATATACCAAACTAATTTGAGTTTTAATACTGCGGCCAGTGTGGTCGAGTGGTCACCGTCGTTGGCTTCGGTTACTGAGGTCACGGGTTCGAATCCCAGCACAATCAATTTTATAATTATAAATTGAGACATGAATTTATGTGGGAAGGCGTGGATATAAGTGACGTCTTTAATTCCTCCATTCCACCTATCATATGCTTAAGTGGGGTGTTGTGAGAGCGATTACCTAACCTCTAGTCTTGTACGAGTTCTATCCTTCAATTCCTACTCTCTTTGAAAAATGAGAGGTTAAGTAACCGAGTAATAAGCAGTTCTCGTATATAAACTCAATTATGATTCCATATGCTTTAAATTGGGAGCGGACATTGTAAAAAAAAATGTTTTTCTTATAACCTTTAAATAAGGAAAAGCAGAAACTGTATTAAAGTCAATTATGTAAAGTTGAAAGAGAGTCATCCTGGCAATTGGATGTTTCGGGGTCCCGGCTGTTTCAACATCATTTATAGCAGCGATTCCCAACCTGAGAGGCGTGGACTATTACAAAGGGAGGCGCGGACAGTTTAAATTATTTATTTACCCTTTAGTGTCTTTATTACTATATGAAATAAAGGATGGGGAGGCGCGAAGATATTTTTTCAAAGAGGGGCTTAATATCATAAGGTAAGGAAACCACTTATTTATAATATCGACTGTGGAAAGGAATAAGGACGTACTACAGTTTTTTCAAAACAACTTTTTTCGATAATCACAATGTATCAAACTTTATAGACGTTCTATAAAAAAGATGCAAGTTGTAAATACTGAATTAGCACCTAAACTTAGCTTTAAAGTTTGAAAAGGATGACCTTGTAAAAATTAAATCCAAGAAAAAAGACTGTAATAAAGATTTTTCCTGGACAATTTCTTTAATTAATATTAGATTATATCAATTAAACACCGGTTTAGAAGTCTCCGTGCACTTCAAGGTTGTATATAATTCATAATTTTCATATGGCCCAAAATCATCAAAACACGTTCTTTGCGCCTCCTGTAAAATTTGTTATGTGTGGATTACGTCCTTTTTCCTTTCCAAAGTCGATAAATATTTGTGTCAACATATTTTTGTAATATCATGCTGTGATTTTTTTTATTATAACCGATATAACCAAAATATTAGACACGAACATACCCATAAATGATAATAGTATAGATCTGAAGGCAGACAGATTCGTCTGTATGTAGTGGTGGCATTTCGATGTGTAGGTGCGCAAAAGTGAGTCAGGGTCGTAGCCAGGCGAAATATAATTTAACAGTTTCCTTTTATTGCCTCACGCACACAGCCAAAGCGATTCTGATATCAATTACCTTTCATGCCCAACGTTATTATTTGTTACTTATTTTTTCGCAATTACAGTGGAACCTCCATTCTACGTATTGCAAGGGACCGTAATATGAACGAATAATGCGGGAAATCTTCAAATAATATCAAAATAATGTTTAATTTTCAAAAAACTTAATTTATTTATGTAAGTAAACGCGATGTAAAACTATTTAAGCGAAAAAAAAATATTCTACAAATCGGTCACTCGGGAAAGCAATTGGGACGGGACGATAACATTATTTAGATGATAAATCGAAGAAATCAGTAAATCGGAGAATGATAAACGTGGAATTAATAAATATTGTTATGACGGGGTCTTGGTCGAGTAAAAAATAAATGATTCATGCAAAAAAACGAAGAAAACGAGCGAGAACGGGAGATCGGGGTTCCACTGAAAAAAAAAACACTAAACGAAATGCGAGGCAAAACTATTTATTAAAAATATTCAACGAAAACGATCAATCGGGATAATATTTGTGACGGGACCAAAATATTTCAATGATAAATCGAGGAAAACTGTAAATCGGGGAACGATTAATGCGGGATTCTTTTAAATTGTTCTTATGGGTGTTTGGCCGGGACTATGAAAAATAAACGATCCATGCGGGAAAACGATTAGTGCGAGAACGGTGGATCGGGGTTCCACTGTACTTAATGGCATAACGAATACAGTTTTCATCCAATTTTAAAAATGAATTTTCACACATCAAACGAAGATTTAAAACCTGCCTGTCTGAACAGAGACGCGGCACATTTGGAATAAAATGATAATTTTGAGGGAATATTATAAAGTACTAGTCGGTTCCCGGCAAACGTTGCAATGCAACTCATAGACAGCGTTTGTGTTTTAATTGTATTTTTTGAAGTGCACGTCTTCTTTTTCGGTCTGTTTGACGTTTGCTGCCGATTGTTTATGGTACGACACGAGCGCCGTCTACTGTAGTTTAATTATACTACACCTATAACCTTCGCGCAAGTTTCATGAACGGTATGGCAGACATACAAACATTGATTTTTATATAAGACCTACTGTAAGTTAATTGTAATATGCCTATAACCTTCCCGGGAGTGCAAGCAAAAAGTTTGGCGAAATTTTATTGCAATCGGGTCAGCGGTTTGGCAGCCCATAGAGTACGAACAAACAAACATTCATTTTTATATGAGATATTGAAGATATCATCTCGTATTTATCGATTTCGGATATGTTACGCAAGATATTTTATTAACGGCCCACATCAAATATCTAATCTGTACCCATTTATAATTACGTGGAAGTTGCAACCACCCTTTCATGAAGGGTTGTTAAAATTATTTTTAATATAATATCTTATGTTGAAAAGTTAGGTTGTTTAAGGTTAGCGGCAGACCGATAGAAGTTGAGATTAAATTAAGAAGTTGAGAACGGAAAACAATAATGTATATTTTTTTTAAGAAATACAGTGGGGACATCCCACTCGTTTAAAAGAGGCCTCTCAAAAATAACGAAGCATTCAATATTATTGAAATCTATTCATATTTGCCGAGAATATAAATAATAACATCACTTACGAGAAAACGACAAACGTATGAACGATAGATCGGAGTAACGGAGTTGATCAATGATGCAATAGTTAATATTGAGAAATCATTGATGAAAATTAAAATTACAAATGTCAGCAACTACAATTCACCTCCAAAATATTGTTGCATGGCAACACAATTGACATTTTATTTCTTTGCACACGTAATAACTAATTTTAACAGCCTTACTTTAACTTGCGCAAATAACCCTGAATGTTTTTTTTTTTTTTTTTTGCAAAATGAGGCTCATTGCAGTGGAAATAAAATTGGTACATTGATTCGTAGCTTGGAGGACGAATTCCGAAATCAACTGTCGATTATTTAATTTCCATATAATTGGATTTGTTGGTAAATTTATGTCCGTAATTATAATACATGTTTGAATTAATGAACATTTGTATGATCCCTAAAAGTTTTGTGAAGATTTATTTACAGTTTTGCCCATTTTCGAAATATGGTCCTCATAAACAGATGCTCTAAGCAATTAGAGTTTTCCAAAGGACATTGCCAAATTACGTAAATATTTTTTTTTTAAATTAAAGAGCAATGCAGTGGAAAACTAAGCAGAAGCCAAAAATGAGAAAGTACACCAATTTACAATAATTTATTTCGAATAATTGACAGTGACAGTTTGTCGTTTTTCTTACCTTAGATTGTTTTAATTAAATATTTGACATTACAGCCAATGCGCCATATATATTAATGTTGAAAAATCATACGAAAAAGACTCGGATGAGAATTTTTGTAAGCCACTCGAGATAAACTCGAGAAAAATTGTCATCACAAACACCTCCCGTCTCAAATTTCAAAAATCTAAATTTGACATTGACCTTACCGGGAATCGAACCCAGACCCGCTTGATCGGTAGAGCAAGCTCTGACCAACTAGACGACAGCGAGCAGCATTATATGGGCCCACTATAGGTAAGCAAAGTGGTATTTTAGAAAAAAGTATGTTAGATGCGTTGTAATATTCTACACGTCTTAAAGTATCGTAAAAGTGAAATAACCTCAGTTGATACAGATTGCAATAGTTTTCTCCGTAAAATAAAAAAAATATTCAATCCATCAAATAAATGAGAGTACAAAGATCCAAGAAAAAGTTTCACCTTTTTACTAATTGACTCACTTCACCTCTCGGGGGACGATATAGAAAACTGTTTTATCATTGTAAATATTATTAACTGGTCAATCATTCAAGCGAAAAAGAATAAGTCCCGAGAAAAATAAAATTTACGTAAACAAATGACTCATCAGCTGTTTTCGCGAAAATGTGTCACAGTGTTAAGGGGGTGACACGTGCCTGTCACGTGTCACAGCTATTATTCCCCTACTGCCTACGTTTTCGCAGCATTCTATCTCTACCCTAGACGTTATTTTTTTTTATTGCATTTACGTTATGTAGTCAATTCTTTCAATGCCAACGTAAAATACTTCAAATTCATAACGATTAAAAAATTGATACATATCGGCTGTGGGAAGGACAAAGGACGTAACCCACGCATAGCAAATTTTACAGGAGACATAAAAACGTGTTTTGATGATTTTGGGCTATATCCAAATCATGAAATATACACAACCTTGAAGTTCACGGAGACTTCTAAGCTGGTGTTTAATTCACATGATCTTATATTAATTAAAGCAATTTTCTAAGAAAAACTTTTTGTAAGTCTTTCTTCTCGATTTCAATTTTCACAAGCTCATCTTTTTTTCAAACTCAAAAGCTAAATATAGATAGTAATTTGGCATTTGTAGCTTTTGATAGAACGTTTATCAAGTTTCACACATTGCGATTATCGAAAAAAGCTGTTTTGAAAAATTGTGGATTAAGTCCTTTTTCCTTTACAGACGATATAATAATAATAAATACCGGATTTACTGACAAAAAAACACGACGTTACGTACATTTTACAATTTTCAGACGAAGACCTCATTTTCATCCACAATTTCAAAGTTTACGAAACCAGTGTTCAATAAAATGTCGGTAATAATTTTTCATACATTCGATTAAAATATAAATGAAAGCACATTTGAAAATATGTTTGTTACAAAAGGTATCCGACATGCGTAACTTATTGTTACAATATTGCACGGTTCAAATCGGTTTAAAATTTCATCCGTGCATTTCAACGCCTGAAGATGCCAAAACCTGAGTCGTTAGTGAAAAAGCTGTTCACATTTAGAACAATATTTTTTAATCCATGTCCGCTTGCAGGCCTGCCTCCCAGTGGAGGTATACCAAGAGAAGTTTTTTTTCTACGAGAACTGTTCTTCTCTTTTTCGAAAGTAGTACTAAAGGCAGGACAGGACTAGTGGTTAACTAATCGCTCTCGCTGCGACCCGTTTTTAAGAATTGGAAGAGTGGGAAGGAATATTAAGACATCACCGACACTCATGATTGAAAAAAATGCTGTTTGTACTGAGACTTGAACCCGTGAGATTCGTCGTGGGAGCTAAAACGACGCTGACCTAAAAAGGTATAATCGGCGAGTTGAAAAATTCATGTACCTACGTTGGAATTACCTTACCATATTCAACATTCCCCTACGGTGCTAAACAAACTTCTTTTTTTACTTGGTTCTTTAAGGGCCATCAACATATCGGAAGTTTTTTTTAACACCGTCGGAAAGTGTTAATATGCACTTGTTTATTACCGGCATTCAATTATAAACTTTTATTTATTCCAGTTTTGAATGAGTATGCACAATTGATAGAATAACAACTGCTAAATAAAATAACGAAGACGTTTATTACATTTTACTCTATTATCTACGTCCTATTGAGTTATCTACTGAAAAGATAAGCTCGTATGTCTACACCGGTGAGTTATGGAAGTGTTAAATATCTTGAAAATGTTCTTTCAGATAAAAACATTAAATCCGCCATTGATTTGTGTCACATTTCAATCAATTTTGTCCATAAATGAATATTAAATAACTACGACGATCTGGACAATGTGCGCAAACAAATTAGTGTAAACTTGCTGCGTGGACTGGCGTAACATAAATGCACGGCACACATGCTAATTACGTTCGGCGTAAAAAATACAAAAAAGGGTTCTGAGAACTTACTCTGATGATCTTGATGCGAAATAATAATTATTTGATTGCCATTCGCTGCACGGGTTCCCATAGAAGGCGGCAGGAAGCGGCGTCTGGCTCGGCCGACTCACTGTCACTGCCAGGAAATGCATTTTCAGCGGAACAGACACTGTGACGTCACACAAGACGCCATGAAGTTGGCGCGTCAAAGTGATTCCGCAGAAACAACTGTAATTAAAAAAAGTAACAATCCATAAGTGACAAGTTCGATGAATTTTAAATGATTGCGACTAGTTTTTATTAGATGTTATTTTATAATGATTATGTTGGCCGTGTTTTGCTCTAACTTGTAAACTTATCAACGCGTTATGCAACTTTAAACTATGAAACGGGAAGAGATCATTGTGTACACATACAAAAGGAAATCGAAATGATACAGTCGTCGCAGCTGGCGACATTATTTATTAAAATTGTCATACGTATAACTAAGGACAATAAATATACTAGCAAAAACAGTGCGTATAGAAGTTTAAAAATAACATAGTTATCTGAGAATTGAACGCATGTTATGACCTTTAAGTTAGCAGCATTTACTTATTGCGAAGAGAAAACAGCTGCTAGAAGATACATATTACATAATTTTAAAATTTAAATCAACGACTGAGAATATTTCGAACAGGCTTTCAAAAATTTTAACTGGTGTTCGCAAGATCAAACAAGGGAAAATGAAAACCTATCGGTACCCATACATTTTATGTGTTCAATATTCTCAAAACGTGAGCGCTCAGTTTCTCAAATAAGACTTAGGTACCAACTAAATTATGTCTGCTTCAGTTTTAATCTGCACGCGAAAACGGGTCGCATTTCATTGACCGCCGTCGCTCATTTCAAGTACATTACTCATTAGCTCCTCACTTCACTTTGCTCAAACAGTCGTTGAAACAACAAAAAAAGATGGCGCGGGTGACTGTGCACTTGGCATATTAATTTTTTTATTTCCTTGCAAACGAATTTACGACCGTCTGCGGCACTTAATTATTATCTTTTTTAAGAATTCCGGGAACCAAAACCAAAACCACAACGACAGAAACGATTTTCGAAGAAATGAATAATTAACAAAGGGTTTTTTAAAACGCAGCGGTCGAGTGTTTTGTGCAGAATCGCCTGTATCGCGGCCTTCTGCATTGTGAACCGGTGACTAGAGAGAGCTTCATAAAAAAATGTTTTCCGTATTTTGTTTCAGCAAATTTTCAGTGACTTTATATTTAATTATACCCGACATGATCGATAATTACAAAAATGTGAAATCAAATAATCATTGCGCTTAATTTACAATGATATGTAATAATAAATGTGTTTATTAGCTACGACGCAATGAGTTAACCACAAATGAAATTCGTCAATTATTACAATTAGAGTCAAAATTAGTTTGAGTATATATTACCTAATTATAACATTAAAAAAATGTTTCATCAGTATGAAAAAGCGTGCAATGTGTTTATAATATAGCTAATAAACTGTGTTCATTCTCTCTTTGCAATATGCGCAATAATAAAGGAATGAATGGCAAAAAGTGGTTATGATTATACGAGACCAATAATTTATCGATGAATCGTATTAGTACCAAATTACGTATACAGGAATCAGTATTAAAAAATTAAGAAAGACGAGACACCTAGGATTATATTAATAAAGTTAATTGTCCTGTAACAAAGAATGTGACAGAGAATAATTTACGGTGTGATTTTTAGAAATGGTAAGCCATTCCTAGGACCATTTTTGCAATCAAAACCAGTCTATTGGGTTGCATATGTTGGTTGTGCATCATTAAAATAGAGTTATAATTATTTTACTATTATACATTTGAGACTGTATAAACTTAACTACAATTTAATTAAGTTCTCGTTAAAAATCGCAAGAAAAATCGTGTGTAGGTCAATTTGAAAAAAACTTTCAAAAGATTATATTCGCAATTCGGCATTGAAATGAAATTAAATGAAACTGAATACAAAAAGGGGCCGAGGTCCAAAATTTTCCTCGCAGCGTACTTATTTAGCATAGTAAAAAATCGCGCAAATTTGTTGATTGTAATAAAAGGAGCATTTTGTTATGTGTGGCGATGATTATTATATCGTGCAGCAAAAGATAATGCGCAGTTTTATGTATCTTAAAATTACTGACACGGTGGGCTTTATTTTAATGTCATGTTATGAAACGCCCCTGTTTGGATTCCTAAACGGTGACCGACCGTGGATTATATTTGCACATGATGCGCATGAATCAATTTTGCAAAATATGTGCAATGGTTTGTGGTAGAAAAAATCAGACATGGCAGCGGAGGATTCAATGTTTAATGGAAACAGAATTAAGACTTCAATAGATAGCTCACACTTCTACGATTCAGTATACATATGGTAACAATTAAAAAAAAAAAAGCGTGGCGACCAAGGATCGCAACCCCGGTATTCATGATGTTTTTTCAATACCGAAATGCCAGTTGTGAAAATGTAAAATTTTCTGTATTGAAAATAAACCAAAACCGAATTTTGAATGTACATAAATCGTCATATTTTAATATATTTTTTTGAATCAACAAGTTTTTGTATATACAAGTTTCATAATTTATGGCACTTATTCATTGAGTTTTATTATTTTAGGAAATAATGGATTGTTTATTAAAACTACTCATACTAATTTTTTAATGATGGTATTTCATATTTGAAAATTTTTAATACCGATTTCGATTTACTCGCCTGGTATTTAGATCCCAATTATTGGTCGTTATTTGTATTGATATTTGCATTACCGGTAATCAATATTAACTACCGAAAAACCTGTATCGATAGTTTCATTCGGTATTGCAATCCCTAGTGGCGACAGCATCGGCCAAGTTATAATAGTTGGCAATTACGTGACGGTTTTATACTGCGAAGCAACACTCAGCATGTTTAGTATAATGCTTTGTTTATGTTTGATTTTCGATCGACAAAAAGGCTCTATCTATCATTAATACAAGACAATATTCAAAGCGTAACAGGAAATAATCATTTATAAGTTCATCATGCAACTAACTTTTGCGTTTTACATACATAGTTGAAAAAAGTAATATTGGTCTTTTAAATACGTTTTAAACGGTCGAGGGAGTGTTAGAGCATTACGTAACGGGAGATTTACTAGTTTAAATATAATATAGAAAAAAGATCTGCGCTGAAAACGCAGCAGTATTATACGAACTGCAAAAGATGAGCGAGTGATCATACTGATCATAATAGAGACAACCGTTGATTAAAACGATGTGCAGGTAAAATCTGTGCGCGCATAGAAATGGCAGTCGTTAGGGATTTATCGAATAATGGCGCAACAATAATTAACAGCACTTCATTATAACTAAACTATTCGTATTACAGACATTATAATAACATACTTCAGAACGCCTGAAAGCGAAAAGCAGGAAGTCGTTCTAAGTAGGGCTTTCTATCTCGGAATCCCGATCAATTTGGCGCTCCGGATCACCTTAATACCTATCACGGGATTTACTATAGTATGTAAAAATAAATAGAAAATTCAGTTGGAATAAATTTAGTGTGAGATCAATGGCATTCCCGCCAGTGAAGCCTCAGTCATAAAATTGACGATTGTTTTTGTTGTTAATTAACTAAAACCAGCGGTGGGCTGCCAATACAGTAACAAGGGGCTCGCTTAATCTTCTCTGATATTCTGGGGAAAGTGTGAATGTTTTATCACTCATATGAAATTATATGCAACAATCATTAAAGCTATCGATTGTTATACATTATTACTTATTTAATTAAATTATATTGCATGTTTATAAATTATATAACGCAAAGATTTGAGAATATTGTTTTTCTTAATTTAACAAGGGGCTCGCCGGCCTGAGTAATATTTAACAAGGGGCTCGCGCGAGCCCCCTCCAGCCTACCCCTGACTAAAACTTCTAATTACAAAAGCTTTCATATGTATACATACTAAATCTTTCGTCTTGGTCGTTGGCTGTAACGTTAGATACATTTGGTATTAAAATAAGGGATACATAACAAATGAACACATGAAATTATGGCAAATGATCTATCCAATGGGATTGAAAAAATGTAGATTCCTATTTCCTGGGATCACATAAAGTGTGCGTGGTTGGATGCTTTAGTTGTAACGCAATTTACGCGCAAGTGCAATCAACATCTTATCAATTCAAATGATATTATTCAATAAGTTTCGTATCCTGGTGTGACTGTTTTAAATCTTAGCCTGGATTTATTAAGATATCACTGAATATCGAGTAAAGCCCTCCAAATCCATTTGTGTCTTTATTTACTTGCAACAAAATGTACACTTTCAATAATGTTTAATAAAAGTGTGTACAATGTAGCCATAATACAAAACTTAAAATGAATGCGATCGTTTGAAATGAAAATGTTTCCCTGCCCTGGTTTAATTAAATGACCGACTCGCATATTATGCAGTGTGAATCTTCGATACCGAAGAAATAAAGCTATTAAATTTATTATTCATACGTTATCTATTTAACATCACACAGATACTTAAAAGAGGGCGCCCAAATACGATTAAAAATTAATAGCCGATTCATGAAAAAAAATATATAAATATATGTTGTGCTTCAGGCAATGAAGGGTGAAAAAAGATAACTGAAACATGTGAATCTGATTCAGTTAACAATAAATTATCAATAAAACTTTTCAATGAATCTTTTATACATTTATAGTTAGCGCAAATAAGGGTATTATTTGCAAACAAGTCTCATTCCAAAATGATTAAAAATTAATCTTAAAATTCATTTTGATAAACAACGCACGTTTGAAAGGTATTTTTAGTTTTACATTATTTTCTAATGATATTTTGTATGTTATCAAACCATGTTTGAGATTGATTTCTAAAAATACTTTCAAAATTTATTTTTATCTACTAAATTACATTGATGGTTCATGTTAATATTTTGGAATGAGCCGGGTTTGCAAATAAATATGTAGCTTGCTTGATGTGTATCCCTCAGAATTCTTATAGCAATAAAAAATATTTAAGCTGTTACGCAGTATAAAAAAATAAATATTTACATATTGATTTGTACATTATTGATCAATTGCATAAAAATAATGATTATCATACTAAAACAAATAATTTAGATTTATTAAATATTGCACTTCTAGGTTATAAATATGTACATTGCAACGAGAGTAAGTCTGAAGTACAAATATGCACAAAATCAATGTGCCGAGATTATTTTACTTATATATGTACAAGGATTGGTATTTATCAATAGGATATATACAAATATTAGAACTGTACAATTCGAAGGCTTTGAATCAAAGGCGGCTTTTCTAAAAAAAATGAATTAGGAGTTAAGCTTGATTTTAGCAATGCCATTATCATATCTAGATACTATTGACCCAAAGCTATAACGTCCCGCTAACAAGATACGATTGGATATATCTACAAATATAATTGTGGGGTTATAATGCAATACTATTTCCAAAACTCAATCTTTTTAGTACAGTCAAATACTATACCGAATAACACAAAAAAAATAACATTTGCATACAAATATGATTTCCAATTTGAAAACGACAGTCTTGTAGACATATTATATTAAAACTGTTCAGTCGATTCCTTTGACTTGAATTATCCAATCTGCATACCTAACTCAATATCGCTCATTTCGGAAATAGTACGTTTTGCATTATAGCCCCACAATTATAATGTTAGAAGCACAAGGTTAATCAACTTTTATACTTAAGTTAAATTAAAAGTATGTTTTAGTAAAAAGGTCCATGTGATCCAAAAGCCCTCGAATTGTTTTCACTAGACCGTTAAGTAACTTGTTTCACTTACAATATTTAAACTTTTTTACGGAACAGCAACTAAAATATTCAATGTTGATATCGGTGGAATATTATTAAATTATGGCTACTAAAACTGAACTTGTAAATTCGTACGCGTTCGCAGAGCAGTGATTCCGCGGCCAAAAGTACACCGTCACTGACACACGCTGGTAATAAAACCATAGGACCTTCGTAAATTCGCGCAGTGGCGGTGCGAAATGTGGAGGCGACGATATGCAGCGAGCGCGCAGCCGGGAGGGAGGAGGGTGGTGCTCGCAACCGTCTGGGTCTTTCACCCGCGACTCCCCCTTCCTGCCTCCTCTGGCGGCTAACAATCCCGACCGCGACGTACGACTTTCGGCAAGAAAATGAATTCGCTAAATCACACTGAAGGCCGCGAGGGCATCCATTGTCAAGCTGCGGAGCGCGGACATTCTGTCACCATTATTTAATTAAAAACGACCTAGTAAATTGTGAGTGCGCGTATAGGTTGAAATCAACAAAAGGTTAATAACATTCATATTACAAGAATTTTATCAATTTTAATTTTTATAAAAAAAAACAGTATATTGAAGAAATTCCGTGAATCCAGACACATCAATCACGCACATTTGAGCGTCTTAGTTTCAAAACCTACCAAACTCCAAAAACCAAAATTGTTGGCAAAGTGCAAAAAACTGCGTTCTTGTAAATGCGTTTTGTCTGTATTTAGGTTTTGAAATCGAAAATTTATTGATCGTTTAGATTAATAAAAACACAATATTGATTTGTACTCACTTAACTTGTACTCAAATAGAGAACAAGTTGGCATCAATATTTGAAAAAAAAAAATGGTCTTTAGATAGGTTTTGAAATTGAGGTCCTCATTTATCCGTGGCATATAATAAAATTAAAGAAAGTTTCAAAATCGGAACGTCATAAATAATAATCAAAGACCCTTGTATTACATGGCAGATTTACAAATAATAATTCCGACACAAATGGTTTATCCAAACATGGATTTTGAATTTAAAAAAAATACAATCACTACAATTGAATAATAAAAGGAGACACCAGTCAGGAAAATCAAATATTGAAATCATTCCATAAAAAGAAAAATACAATTTGATTTACGAGCTATTTCACCGATAATTTAAAACTTCGGAATGTCAGCGAGTATGACTAATTCATTTTATTAGCCAAGTCACTTAATCAACTCTCCAAATATGTGCATTATATTACAATATCATTTAAGTTGCTCGTTTTAATAATAAGTCTACTTGTTGGTGTAGATGCGGGTGGCGGGTACTCCAAACCGAGTACTTATATTGAATAATATTATGATGAAATTATTGGGATCAATAAACAATGACGAACTCTATTGATATAAGGAGGGGAAAATAAGAATAATGTTATCAATCGAATGGTGGTAGATTGACCACGATTCTCTCGTTTGTTTTCAGATCGACAAGTCGAGACGTGTACACAAAGCCTCAAAGAATCGCGGCCAGATCATTTCAAGTGACTCATGGAGTTTCAATGGTCACGCTATTTATAGTTTTGTTTTTTATTTATGAATACTTATTATGGATGTAATGATTAAAGGCAATGATAAGCAGCTGTTTCGGATAGTCAAGATAGGTATGTCGAAAAAGTTTAAGACATTCTAATAAGAGCGATATAAATAGACTTTGGTAAAAAAAAAAGTGGTAATTTGAATGTCTAGTGCCATTTTGTTCTGATTATTTTAGGTGTGAGGTAGAAAAGTATATAAAAGATTCTTCAGAACCTGGTAAGTGTTTGACAGTAAATTCTAAAACAGTAACAAATGAAATGTTACAATACTTTATATGCAGATACGTCCATCTTCTACAAAACGGACTGTCTTTGTATCTCGATATATTTGTAACAGCGGTTAATATAATAACTAACTGGGTCAATAATCTTCTTATTAAGATTGCAAAGAATCAGAAGCAGAATAGCATAATATTTTGGTATAAGCCAACGTCAGTGCAGATGACTTTTGGATATGAACTATCAGTTAACTATATGTACTACCTTTTGGGTCAAAATTCATAAAATATCTATAAACGATTTGTATCTTTTAACTAGTTTCAACGTCATCTCAGACATAAAAATGTGTGTAGGAAAAATACGATTCATTTATAAATGTTTTTCGTCCAAGAGTTTGCTCCCTTTTATAATATTATAACATAAAATGGATAGTTTCAATTAAATAACTAAACAATTGTCAAGTTCTTACATATCGTTGATAGATTCTGCGGTAACATTGTGGAAGTTCATTTTTAATATAAAATTAAATTTGATAACTTTGTTATTCCACTTTTTGTGCTACAACTTGCGACACGTGTTTCTCTTGTTTGAAAAGCATCAGACTATCGCAACGTTTACGAATAAAATAAAAATTGTAATAAATTACTGTGTCTAAGAGACTTGAAGGGGCGAAACACGTATCATAAGTTGTAGCACAGGTGTGTTATAACAAAGATATGAAATTTAATTTTATATTAATGTTCCTACCTACTTATTTTATCTAGCTTATTTTATTTACCTATTAAATCTAGCCGTTAGACATATTCCCACCTCTGTTGAATGTGACGAAATCACAACTAAAATAAAGCAAACACTAATAAGTAATTATACGACAAATCATTCAATACATATAACCTATAAACCGTTCATGTTTCGTAACCAATTCATCTATTAAGTCTATACACGATCTTGGCAGTGAATTTAAAAATCTATTCGAATTACATATTCGAATATTGATTGCAGTTTATCTTATATGCAAGGCTTTCGTGAAAAATGTGATTCAAGCTTATCCGACATTTTTTTTCATAGATATATTATAATGATACGACATAAATAATCCGTTTATTATTGGAACACACGTATTAACATTGCCAGGAATTATATTTCCTTTAGTACTCTTCGGTGTTGCCATATTTCATGCATTCTAGACATGGGAAAATGCAACTAAAATAGGTAGGTATACGAGACGTCGAAGCAATACGAAACAAATAATTTATGTGTTGGTGCAGAGTTGTGGCTGATGAAAAACGGCCGAGTCGGATTCTGAAAATTGAATATAAAATTTTATATGACCGCTGACCGCGGGACGACCGCTCGCCCTCCAATGTCAGTGGTTCGATGCTCCGCCGGGCCCTCCTCCACAACTCTTTAGTTTTTTTTCGCCCCAGGGAATGAATAATACGACGTCCATGATAAGGCGACGTCTCAACTCTGTCTACGAGAGGACGGCCGATTTACAATCAAGTATAAAAAATATTTTATCCCGCCGCGTTCAATGTACCCGCACGATGGCGCACCAAAATACCTTTTCAAGACGACAAGAAGTGGACCACGGTACGAGTTTATAAATTATATATTGAGATGCAGAGCTTATTAAGTATTCCAAAATTATATATTTACCGAGGAATGGTTGTTAGCCGATCGCTCTGTGACCTAATTATTATAAATTTAATGATGAGAAAACGTTTAAAATTTCTGAATGGTAAAATGATAACATAAAACAAGCAAATATTGACGAAAGTAAAAAAAAAATGTTTCACAATAATTATAAAATAAATACGGGAAATAAAAAAAACGGACCACGTATGACAACAAAAAATGAAGTATGAAAAAGTTGAGAATGCAAAAATGCTCTGACATTTTTGTGGTACTCTAGTGTCTTTTTTCCCCCCCAGTAAGTATTCAAATACAGTATTTCAGCAAAAAAATTGAAATACTAATTCGCTATGATTTTTGTCGAACTAAATATATCGTTCGTTCAAACTTAAAATAAAGTTTTATACGTCAATGTGTCGTACGTTAATCTTATAAATCAGAAAATTATAGAAAAGACAACCTCCGTTTGAGCATCATTCCTAAGCCATTGTTTTAAAAAAGACATGTTAAATAGTTTAATTTGTAATGTCTGTATCGGTCATGAAAATATTATCAGCAGATAAAGTTTCATAACATTTAGATAAATAAATACCAAGAGGTAAGTCAATATAAACAAAAATCACGTGCAGTATTTATTTACAAAATAATATTCTAATTCTAACAAACTAAATGGTAAACTTTTGACGAAGTTACAAAGAAAAATAATATAAGCGTTGCGGCATCCAACTTCAAGTGGTATTTAGCTAGTGACGCAGACAATCGAAACAAGATGCTCTTTTTGCATGACGTACTAAATTATTTTTTCTGACTTCGGCGGCAGGTCTGGCCGCAGTAAAAATAACCTGCGCGTTCGCGAACACACTGACCGCGCTCTCCTCACGATTATAATAATGTACCAGTCACCCCATATTCACATCCTTCACAAAGGGACAATAAATATTATTTAAAACATTCTGCATTAAAGTCACGTACGTGCATACATTCAAATCCTCAGTATTCATCATTTCATGCTGGGTAATATAATAATTTACTCTAACGCATTCTTAATACGAAATTAAGATTTGAATTTGCGGTTAAATGTTGCCGTGGTAAAAAAATAAAAGAACTGAGGGTTTTCTAATCATATAATAACGAAGGTTTCAATTGACGCACTAAGATAGCGACAGTATCATTGCCACAACTTCCGATAACATTGTGGTATCAAAAAAGCACATAATATTATTATGTTATCCATGAACATCACATACAACGACTCTAGAAGCGGTTGTATTTCATTTTAACGAAAAAAACGAGGAATTAACTAAAAATGATTTTAAATTCTCAGTGTAATTAATTGAATTATACATACAATAATTTATTGTATTTATCCAACGAACAAGTAAACTTAAGAATAATTAAAACTATTTGATAATTGTGAAGCATTACCGAGAACAGTACCGAAAAAGAGAAATATCAAAGCGCTCGAAATTATGGTTGTATCACCTTGCGCCCATTAATTTCGGCAAAAAAAAAATGGCAAGAGTGGGTTAGCCTTGTCACAAAAAAAAACGGCATATCTCTGTCCAGACATCCTCGGCTACCCAGCCCGCCTACGGATTCAAAGAAAAACTAATTGTGTGAATATTAGATTGATAAAGTAAATACACAAGATATATAGACCAGCGGTCAGCAAAATGGTGGTTCGCGAGAGTTTCAGTGGACCGCAAAGCAATATGGAATTTCTTTTCATTTTTAATCCACAGTGAACTACAAAAAAAAAAGTGACGTACGAATGAACGATGATATTTTCATGAAATCATCTCGATCTAGTAGAAGAAAACTGTATAGCTTTTTTCCAAATATATTGAAGACTTTAAAAAATCTTATAGGCGGTTCGAGGAAGTAAAAATGATGAATTTTGTAGTCCCGAGGTATTAAAGTTTGCCAAACGCTGATGTAGAAAGATGGGTGGTACATTTTGAGCACATACAAAGTTTTTTTGGGAATTATTCTTCATATAAAAAGCCCGTGTCGAAGTTTTATTATTATCGAACGGAAAAGGTGTGTGATTAATTACTTCTACAACTCTAATGACAGATTAATATATATATGATACAAACTCATATAAAAGGTGTAATTATTAAATTTATCGTTGGTTTTGTGATTTATAAAATATTGCCAAGATTAATTAATTGTGTACAGTTACTTTTTTCCGTTTTGTAGTTGGGACACTCATAGTAAGTATGTCGATATAAGTATTTACTGAAGGTAGAAAGTTAAAAGTGAAGAAACAAAGGGTATGTCCAGATTCTAGACACGTGGTTAGTGGTGTCCGACTTAAAGAACGAACTGAAAGAATTGCGTGGAGTTTCTCAAGGTACAACATCTATCTAGGTATTTTATAATGTTGAAAAGAAGGTATCGCAAGCAATGCAAGATCAATGTTAATATTGCATTTCCTTTATTCAGAAGTTAGTTGACGAATAAGTAATTACCAGTACGAGGCAATATATTCGAGAAACTACTAGATACGCGTACCTAATAAGATTGTGGATTGATCGCAGCTCCGAACAACATTTTCAGAGACGCCGTAATAAACTTTCGACTACGTAGGTACTTATTTATCGGTGTCAGGTGGGTGTAGCGAATATCTTTTACGTACATTATGAAGGTTAAGCAACAAAAAAAACGACACATTTTGATTAATCTCACGAAATAACGTGCCGGCTTGGTTATTTTATAGAAAGAATATTCTAACGCGGTGCGGTGTATTTGAAATATAATGTGAAGGAATGACTTTCAAAAATTAACGGATGTATCATCTTAACCTCTAAAAGGACGGGTCGTTGTTCGAATGAGAATGGTCGGTGAAAAACGTACTTGAAGAATCTTTGGTAATGCAATCACAGCACAGAATTCATACCTCGTTAATGTTCGTGTCAAATAATAATAATTGAAGAGATACGACGGGGAAAACCAATGTGGAAACTGTACTTTTTGAATCGGAGATTGAATACCTATTCATAATTACATTTACGGGGAGGGGAGGGGCATTGAACTAAATCACCATTCTACGTGATGGTGGTATGCCAACTTGAATTATTTTTAAAGCACATGTAATTTTTCAATACTTTTTAAATAGGCAACCACACATTAAATTTAATATGCACTAAAGCCATGTTGCACAATGCAACTGACAAGACTGACTTTGAATAGGATGTTAATCCACCTGTAACGTGCGACCGGTTCACCCGATTTCGACCCCGATGACAGTTGGATGCCAGCGTAGAGATGTATATTATAATAGGAGTAAACTTTCCCTGTATAATTGGTGTGAATAAAAATTTAATGTGTGAGTGTTCTACGTTGCCAGCGTGGCCGAGAGGTACGTACCCTGTCTAGACGTCCCCCTCTGCGCCCCTCGCCGCGGCTCCGCCCCCGCCGACGAACAGCCGGCACTGCGATACCACACGTCGAAGTCTCCAATAAAAGACAATCACCAGTGTCTAATTGTATGGTAACAATATTTTCATATTTACAGTAGGGAAACCACTTTTATTTCATTGTCTGGCACGAACGGTGGCAACTTTTCAATCCGGCGGCCTCTTTTAAATTTCAAAAAAAGAAAACTTTTTGACATCATAGAGAACTTTTAATGAACTGCGACCGGCGAGCGCGGGTTTGTATTTGCGACTGAAATTTATGAACACAATCGAATGTTAAATTTTCTCAGGGTTATTTTTTTAACTTCTCGCGACTTCGCAATAATAAAACGATGTTGCAATGCGAACACAGAAGCGACTGCATTACGGTACTGTTCGCGATGTAATGAAAATTTGGTTTGATTCGGCTGCGGGCAGAGAAGGCAAAGAGATGCGCGCGCATTCACGGGCGTGCCCTCTCGCTCACACTGCTCACATAGCAACCGTCAGCTGACTTCCACGAAATATTGTACCTATGTATGCCCTCTTTTTCTCTCTTGCACTAGTCGCCGATCCCCTCCAAGCCGTGGCAGCAGTCCGCTTGCATCGGCCGTGACATTGCTGCAACGTCCACTCTCAGGGCAAATTTATGATATCGCTGTTAATCGGGAAAGCATTGCAGACTGTTCAATTACAATTATTTTCCATAATACAAGCGTTGAGATTTGCTTCAAAATTTATAAAATAAATAGTAAGGCTGTGATAATAATTTCCACTTGACACTGCAATATATAATATCCTCACTCAATCTAAGGTATTCCCACTGTCAGTAATAAATTCTTAATAGAGGCATTACTAAAAAAACATTATTTGTAAAATTCCATATTATTTAAGATCGTGATTGATGAGTGGCTTCGCTAATTACGAGCATCTGTTGATAATGTTCGTAATGATCGATTATTATTTAAATAAATACCTACCTATTCTCAAATTAAATAACTAACTCGACTCACAGATTACGTAATATTATTTATTCTATCAGGTTTCATTTTTTCTTTCCGGCATTTGGTTGACAGCTTACTGGCGTTAATCGCCGCCAGGGCCGGCTCGAGGATATCTCGAAAAACAAACTCTTCCCAGGAATTTACGGAATTTCCAAAATGAAAAGGTGCGAGACCTTTTTTTAGCTCTTCTCAGAATTTCCGAATCCAAAATCTTAGTGCGGCGCCTCTTCACGTGTGGGCCGCACTCTTTGCACATGCCACGAGCCGACCTTAATCGCAGCATACGTGCATAGATAGAGGTTCTTTGCTTTGCAAGTCATGTCACCGTCACATGTTTCCTCTAAATACAAACAGTCTTTAAAAATAAGAATCCATTCGATTACAAAAGAAAATAGATGATGTTTTAAACTTAAAGCATCTATCCGCGACACAGAGTTAACCCTTCCTAATTGATGCAACTTATTAGTTAATTAACGTAAATGTCATTTGTAGTATCATTATTGTTTGTTTGTTTTTCTATCCTCCCCTCCTTGCTTCCCGTTTTTATTTTTATAATATGTCAGAAGAGTAAAATTAAAATCATTCGTACTTAAACAAGCATTTGTGAAAGTAAGATTGTCTGAGGATGCCTCTGAAAGAGGCGAAACACGTGTCACAGTTTGTAGCACAATACGTGGAATAATCTAAGTCAGTAGTTCTTAATGGGGGCGTTTAGAAGCCTGGGTGGGCGTTTTTAATTTTTCAGAATTGCGGGGGGGGGCGCTGTAGGATTGTGAGGGGGTGATTGAGGATTTCCAATTCGTGAGCTAAAAAAAAGAGTTTCGGAGATATTTTGGGAAAAAGTGTAGGGAATTGAGGATTTCAACTTCCTCGGTGAGGAGGGGAGGGCGTTAGATAATTTAAGATAATTTATTTCTGCGAAAGGGAGCGATTCTTTCAATACGGTTTAGAAACACTGTTCCAAGTTATTTTTAATTTTATATTAAAATGATCGAATTTTGGAAAACGGATAAAGAATGAGGGGTTACCAAGCTTTTCGGACCCTAGAGCGCAATCTAAAATACTGCTAGGGTGGCGAGCACCACACTTTTTCAAAATCTCAAAACCAAGGAATTAACCGATTTGCCCAAAATATCACTGTGACTCGTTTTTTTTTTATAGCTCACCGACGAATTTGTTGGCGGGGGCATCGGAATCGGTCGGAGGGCGCTATGGCGCCCGCGGGCACGGAGTTGGCAACCCCTGCCTTACATCATAAGCACTATTGTTAAATTGTACTATTTCTGGTGGTTTATGGAAGACTTTTAGACCCACGTCGCTATGATAACATTGTTGTTATTCTGTGACAAACGAATCCCAAACCACTTGAAACGGGTTTGAGTTGATTCGATTTTAAACGTCAATCAGTTCACACGAAATCAGTGTTGCGCTGTCAAAAGTTACAGATAACAGAAGACATTAATTTATGAACAATTATACTTAGCTTTTTACTGTAGAATGCATAAATACATATTCAAATTTACTCAATTGAATGGGTATGTCAGTGAAAACTTTGTTGTGTTTGTCATACATATATGTTTTCCAGCTTCTTATAAAATGTTCTATAAAAATATATGTTTACTTACTCAATCTAAAATATGAATTCTGTTACTTTTTTATTGGTATAGGAGATCGAATATAACGATATAATAAATATCTCTAAGGAAAATTCGAACTGACATTCGAAAATCATTGAGACATTTAATAATGAGTTTGACATGTTAAGAGAATTTTCTGATTTAGAAACGTAAAATATGTGACATATAAGCCGTGTTTTTTGATTATCCGTGCCACCCTTTCCCCATCGTGACCCCGGATAATAGGGAGTTTACTATATATATACCTTCGTTTAATATAAGATTAGCGGTGCAAATGACAGCTAGGGTCTCAAATCCCGGGATCCCGAATCCCGTAATCCCGTTCAATTTTGCGGGATTGAGAATTTGTTTATCAAATCACGAAAATATATAGAATTTTGGATTTGGAAGAGCTAAAAAAAAACGAGTCACGGAGATATTTTGGGGCAAAAGTATAGGGATTTGAGGATTTCAAATTCGTCGGTGACAGCCTTTCGATATACAAATACATACGTCAATTTTTACCAACCATTTGGTATCAGAGAACCACCCGCTTAACGCGGATGGCGGGGTAAAAATTGTTCATCAAAACATGAGTAATCATAAATTGTTTTTATCAAGAAATCTTAGTTATAATAGGGCACAGCTTGCCAATTTTTAACAAATTACTTAATATTCTTAATTTACCCATTGTTTTATCCTTTACATCAGCGAATTCCAACCTGGGAGGCGTGGACAATAGCCAAGGAAAGCGCGAACAGTCAAAAAAAATATTACCCTTTAAAACGTGTCTTTATTTATATATGAAATAAAGGATGGGGAGGTGCAAAGATATTTTTTCTTATCAAGGTTAAAAAGGTTGGAAACCACTGCTTTACGTGTATGTTAATAATGGCGCCATTAGCTGTTACAATTAAATATTAACTGAGTTAATCACACATTCAGCATCAGATTAAATCACTCTGAGTAATAATATTGTTCACTTTTAGGGTGTTCACTGTCAATACTTGGTGGAAAGGGATTATATTATTGAAAACACAATATTCCTTTGTACTTCATTCTACTTTATTTAAAAGGTCGCGGCCGGTTTCGCTCATTGCGACCATTGTCAACTGAGTCATTGAATCATAAATATTGTGTTTTTATTAATTAAAGCCACCTATTTGGATAAAATGGTAACCTACTTTTCCCATTTATAAAGTATGTTACTGATTAAATATTAGGTAATTAAGTTAATAAACGATTATGTATTTGTTAATTGACAAGATGATTAGTATTATAAAACATGTCTCATGCGAAACTGATCGCTCAGTTGACAATGCTCGCAATGAGCGAAACTGGTCCTGACTTATTAAATAAAGTGGAATGAAGTACAAAGGAATATTGTGTTTTTATTAATAATAAAATTATTTGATTGATTCTTTGCAGTTGGATAGTATTTTCACACGACTTGTTATTATATTTAATTGAGCTTACAGGAAATGAAAATATGTGCATAGTTCAAGTTTATTATACATATGTGACGTTACGGTACAATCACCTTTCCTAGTGCAGTAATATTATTTATTTATCACGTAGTAATGAAGGTACTGAATATGGCACAAGTCAATCAGTCGGAATGAGTCACATCGAAATACCGATTCGAATCCACATAAATGATTCACATTTCGTGTTCCGCGGCAGTTGTGATTCACCAACAAAACACACGCTGCACCGCTTTTTAAGAGTTTAACAGTAATTTGACGGTAGAATTACTTTCAAATATTAATTGGCCGCTGATTATTCAGGTCACATACGGCAGAACATAGTTGGGAAGACCTGCATAGAGTTACCTACAAATACTAACGGTGTCCATATTTGGATAAAATGACTATGTCTCATATTTTTCATAATTTACTTAACTCCTAGTTTGATGAATTGATGTACACCCTTGATTTATAATAATACAGATTGAAAGCGTCAATTCCACATCAAAAACACCATTTTGTTATAATTTCTCATTTTTTAAAATATTGATCCGGAACGGTTTCAGTCATCACGAGCATTATCAGTTGACAATCCTCGCGATGAGTGAAATGTAAAATTCGTATAGCCTTTTGAAAGTGAATTGACAGCGAAAACCTTAAAACAGCGATTTCCAACCTGAGAGGCGCGAAGAGTCCAAAATATTTATTTACCCATTAAAACATGTCTTTAATACTATATTAAATAAAGGATGGGTAGTTACCTTTTTTTATTTTTTTTATTCGATAAACTTGTTTTCCTTTCTGCATCACACCGAAGACGATATCTCCTCAATGATACAGTTAAGATACATGTTTTAGGCACAATTTGTTTTTTTTTTTTTTATTCCATGTCCGCTCCCAATATGGAGCATATGGACTCCTAATGGAGTTTATCTCAACAGAATTTTTTTCTACGAGAACTGCTTGTTACTCAGTTGCTCAACCTCTCTTTTTCCAAAGAGAGTAGGAATAGAAGGAAAGGGCAAGGACAGGACTAGTGGTTAGCTAATCGCTCTCTATACGCCCCGTTCATAGGATAGGATGGGTAGGAGGGGGGAATTCAAGACATCACATACATCCATGCCTTTGAACAGAAATTCATAAATCAATTGAAAGATCAATTTATAAAACTGCCCGTACCGGGATTCGAACCCGTCCCCTCCGTAGCGGTAGCCAACGATGTTGACCACTCGACCACACAGGCGGCAATTTGATAGGCAACAATAATAATAATTAAAAATATAAAGATATTAATAAAGGTTAATTAAATACATTGAATTGGTATACCTACACGTAGAAAAAAATAATTAAATAATAATAAGCAAGAATGATAGTTAATGACACTAATGAAAATTTTTTAATTTTGAAACAGATATGATTAAGGATTGAATGGTGAGGGGCAGGGAAGGTAAACTTTTTCTCCAAAAGAAGTAGCAAATTTCTTGAAGTGACAGAAATTTTCTGGAGACGAAACTAGATCTGGATGCCCTATACGACCATCACGGTTATTTCTAAATAACGAAAACAATATACCTCTTTCAACGGACATAATCGGACAATTCCAGAGAATATGCTCTGAATCTTGATTACTGTCACCACAAGTGCAGTGTGGGTTAGGTTTGATTTTAAATTTATGTAGCTTGGCATTAAACGCACCGTGCCCGGTGATAAATTGTGAGGTCCAGTGATCCGGAGAGAGCCGGTATGGGTAGTTAACGAAAGTTTTCAATATTTCAAGTCTTGCAATAGCTTGTACGCATAATTTAATCAATTAGGAAGGTCGCTGAATCAAGGGATATGATGGCCAATGCAAAGAAAAGGTTTATAAAGTCGGCACCGGTGGCCCTGACCCCTGAGTACAGGTGACATCAAGTAACCCTTCCTACCGTGTATGTACCTGAATAAAAGAATAAGAAAGAAATATAGTCATTTATTATGTTCTATGAGTCATGTGAAAATCATATTTTTTACCAGGTATGTTGATTTAAGGAAATTCCATGTTGAAATTATTTGTATGTTTTGCCAGGTCTGTGCCCAGCGTGGTCAATTGTGGTCCCCCGTGGCGTTGTCAGCGGGTTCGAATCTCAATGCAGACACTTTCATCGATTGATGGGCTTAAGAGCGAAGGCGTGGTTATCTATAATGTCTTAAATTCCCTTATATAATATATTATTTTCTTTTTTTTAAGCACATTAGTGCATGGTTCAAAATCAGTCCCGTGCAGTTCTGCTCGGGCCATGAATGTGAGAAGTAGACTCCTTTTTTCTGTCGATAGCGTTGTGGAAGGCGGCCATTAAACGTTGGCTGCATATACTCAACGGGTGGTGGTAGGAAACCAACTTATATAATAATAATTTTATAGTTCCAATACTATATCCGATAATAGAAATGATTGACAAGCAATTCTCGCCGAGTGACAAATTTAAAAATATTGTTTGACCATTGTGAAGCAATATTGCTTAATTCAAGGGATGTCAATCTTTTTGTACTTTGGATTATACGGATATTTATAATTGGATAAGGTTAAAACAAAAAAAAAACTATTTCTTATATTACATACAAACAAAGAAACATAACTATATATAAAGTAAAACTTTCGTCAAAGAGTATAATATCAATTGGGCAGTCCCTCATAATAAAGAGAATTGACGATATTTCTGTAAGAGAATTATTTAATTCAAAGTTGTGATCGAAGACTGGGTTTTTGTGATGTCAATTCACAACATCTCCTCTCCTCCCATTCTTCTGGTCCTTTAATAACTAAGTGTAGCAATAGCGATTACTTTACCACTAGTCCTGTTCTAGCCTTATCCTTCTTTACCTAATACTCACTTTGAAAAAAAGTGAGGTGGAGCGACTGAGTAACAAATAGTTCTCTTAGAAAAAACTTCTGTTGAGATACCTCCATTTGGAGGCCATATGCTCCACATTGGGAGCGGACATGGATATAAAAAAGGAGGCAGTTGGTAAGTATTGTATACAATAACAAAACAATACTAACGTTTTTTTTATTCATATTTGTATTCAGCGTTTGTGAAAAAAATTATGTCACACTTTTATAGTGGCGGGCGTACACGAATCGGTCAGGGGGCGTAGGGCTCGGAATAACTGGTTTCAATAATTGATATGATGCAAGATATGCTTCTTACTACTGTCTTTGAGGAACATCTTGTTCCCAGAATAGTTTATACTACGCGGAAGACACTTACCGCGTAATATGTGCCTCGCCCCAACTCCCTGAAAAAAATGGCGATTTGATTGGACACGATGGTGAATCGAAAGGTTGGGTTGATTCTCGGTATCAAGGAGTGGTATATAAAATAATAATATATTAACATTACTCGTAATTTATTTTAGAGTGAGTTTCATTTATTGTCAAAATTTTTACTATTGTTCACGATGTTAAGCCCCAAGAATAAATTCCCACTAATAAAAGTCATTAAGACTGATACCGTTTATTTAAGAAGTTGCAATCACCGAACTAATTACATACAATGTTTAACAGACAAAATTTTGAATTAACACAAAACACAATACACAAAATTATTATATAACCTAGCTTGCTCACACGATTTTATAAATGTTAACAAAATAACAAAAATTGAAGCTACCACCCGCGCGGGAACAAAATGAGTTTAATTGGTTTTGTCGAAATGGAAAAAATATCAGTTCTCTCATCTCGGACAAAAAAAAACCACAAAAGAAAAATAACTGCAAGTGAATTTACAACTAAAGGTCTCTAGAACCACGTTCCAGAGACCGGGAAGTGTCCCCCACACACGTTGTGTACGGTTCGTGTCCCAAAAAGCAAGGAAGAAAAAAACAAAAACAATGCACGATCAAGTGCACGGATGAACTTGAACGCCTGAAGATGTCGAAATGAGAAACCCGGGTCGTTAGTGACAAAACCTGTGAGAATGTACATAGATTGAACGATTAAAATTTAATATTGAAATTCCACCAAGCACCTTCAGTCGAAATCATCATAATAAACTAAAGATTGATTTGATTTTTTTTGTTTGCTATCTTGGGAATTTATTTTCTTTCTAAACACGTGTTTTACACGAAGCCATTTACGTAAAGAGGTCGCGTATTTTTTAACCTCGTCATGGGATTTATTTAAAAATCATTAATAACTCTTGTCTCTCTCTCGCTGTGAGATTATTAGTGTTTTTTTCATTATTACTCATACATACTTGCAAGTACGTAACCGGTTTTCCTTTACTCGGCAAACTCATGAACATACGAGTCTTGCCAAAAATAGTCTTCAGTTATTCTGTATACATAACTAATTTGATTTTTTATACTCAACGTAATAAATTCATTTAAAAATTTACATTTTACTAAGCGGCGATAGGTGGAACATGATTTAAGTTTGTCGTCTTTTTTATGATTCATTTATATCGACTGTGGAAAGAAAAAAGGACGTACCCCACAATTTCAGAACAGCTTTTTTTCGATAATCACAATGTATCAAAATTGATACATGTGCTATCAAAAGGATGCAAGCTGTAAATTGTCGAATTAGTATCTAAATTTTGCTTTAAAGTTTGAAAAAAGATGAGCGTGAGAAAATTGAAACCAAGAAAAAAAGACTGAAAAAAAAGGTTTTTCCCAAACAATTTCTTTAATAATATTAGATTATGTCAATTTAACAACAGTTTAAAAATCTCCGTGCACTTCAAGATAGTGTATATTTCATAATTTGTTTATGGCCCAAAATCATCAAAACATGTTTATTGTACCTCCTGTAAAATTTTCTTTGTGTGGGTTACGTCCTTTTTCCTTTCACCATTGGATATCTATTGTCACCTTTTTCCATTTATATCTACAGTGCTCTTTTTATTTTTTTAAAAAGGTGCCGTAACTCATTTCTTGTCAAGCATTTTACTAAAAGTTTTTTTTTCCAATCAATGTCCGATCCCAATAGAATTTTATTTACGAGAACTGCTTGTTAATCAGTTGCTCAACCTTCCTTGTTAAAAGATTAATTTTATAGTATTTTCTGTATTGTCTGTTAAAAAAATGATAATTAAGTGTAGTAAGGTTCACATTTTTTTTATTCAGTTGGTACCTATTTCGTATTTACCCCCTTATCGTTTAATTTTTAATGAGAAAATAGACGATACATTAAATTTATATATAATAAAAGACTATTCATGTTTTTCTAAGCGATTAAAAAATGTTGCTTTTTAAAAGCACGCGATTACGTGGCGTGTGTCAAATCATCGGCCGTCATGTGTCAAAACAGCTACATTTGCAAAACGCAATGAACAATTTATGCTCGATAATATTTAGAAACATGATTAAGACTCATATTTAAACATGAATATATTCTCACTATTTACTTTGTTAGGTCTGTGGCAGGGATGGGCTGGAGGGGGCTCGAGGGGGCTCGCCCGAGCCCCTTGTTAAAATTCGGCACGGCCGGCGAGCCCCTTGTTAACTTAAGAAAATCATTCGTCTCTGTCAAATCAGCACCTAACTGCAATTTCTGTTAAATTGTAATACGAAACAGAAGACTGTTGCCCCTTCATTTTTTTTCAAAAAATACATTTACTTCGGCTTCATAATAAATATATACCCTAGCTGTTTATTGTCTATTGTCCGACAATGTTTAAAAATACCGATCTTGGATATATTATATTGTTATATTGTTAATAGATTTTTTTGATGGAACCGACATTCTTATTTACTTAATACGTGCATACTTTTTCATTTTACGACCTTTGCCGTAATAATTCTGCTAGTTTTGTTAATAATAGGTTCCATATATTTTTTTTGGTTATATGACAGCCTTATTCTTGGAACTACCAAAATATATTTCTAAGAAAAAGGATGAACCAAAGCTGTCACACTAATACTTAAGTTCAAGCAAGCAATTTTATGGTGGGCTGAATTTTTGAAAATTCATTACTTACCTATCAACTATAGAAATGAAGGCCTTTAAACGGAATTTGCAATTAATTATTTTATTTTTGCAACAGTAAAAATAAAAATACTTTTTTACTATGAATTAAAAAATGAATGGGCTTTTGTGGTTCATGCTCTAACACGTATTATGAAGAGTACACTAAGTGTTATGCAACAGTAATTTAAATAGGTGTATTTTAGAAACTAACTAAATAAGATATAATCCTTGTCACTCTGTGGAACATCAGCTGATGAGGAATTGTGTAGAATTCTATAATAAAATTGCCGAGGTCACTGTTTTATAATTTTTGTACTTCACCGCGCTAATTTTTACGTAAAGCATTTTGGGCACGTGTCGTCCACGGGAAGTAAGTGTCGTAAGGGGAAAAATATTTTTTGAACTAGTCTTTCCATCAAAGTCTACGAATTTGAAATCTTAATAACAAAAAAATATACATTTCTACATATTTAACAGCAACTGTTAAAAAAACGGACTTCTGTGATTTATTCTCTAAGCAGTGGCGGATTAAGCACTTAAGAGGTCCCAGGCGCAACAAAATTTGGAGGCCCTGTTTTTCGAATAACATAAAAACGTCAAAAAAATTCATGTAAAATAAGCAAACGTTCAATCAAGCATGTTTAATGATGACTAAAATCAACTTTAAGGCGTTAAAGGTTATTTTCCATTACATTCGGTCGTGTTATTTCGAACGTGAATTTGCAAAAGAGGATTCGGTGTACTTATTCACACACATCCGATCCCTTTTTACGCGATACTTTCTTTGCAGAAATCGACGCGTATAGAAAATCGCGTAAAATAAACCTAATTTTCATATAATTTGATAAGTTGGTTCCAAAAATCATAAAAATCGAGTATAAAAGTATCAAATCTGTATGAAAAACTTAAATTTTCCCTTCGAATTCGCGCAAAAAAGGATATCTTTTACTTAATAACCATTAATTTCTTTATATGATATAAGCATATATATGTAATGATGCATAACCGTATTAACTTTTTAGGAGTTATTCGCTGCTGTCACTGTCGTTTGCGAAATATAATCACCTTTATGGTGTCACTGTCAATACTTGGTGGAAAGGCATTATATTTAAAAAAATGAAATTCTCAATTTCACTGATTGCACCTTTTCACCGGTTTCGCTCATGATGAGCATTATCAACTGATAAGAGAATACCATCTTAGCGTTATTTATAGATAAAAAATTAGACCCTCATAATTAAATTATGTTTATGTGATTATTATATTTATTTTCCGAAGGAAAAAATCGCGTAACAATAAGTAAATCGTGTAAATAAAAGTAACGGTGCCATCTAAAAAAGTCACGTTAAAGTGAAATCGTGTAACAACAATCGCGTAAAAAAGGACTGGTGAATTTTGTTATGTCAATGGCCACAGAAAAAAGCCGGCTATAACGCGGGCCACGGGATATGTATCATCCATGGTGTAAAGGCATGGCTGAGATTTACCGAGCCCTTTGTTAACATATTAGCAGCCCACCGCTGGTCTGTGGTCGAGCGGTCAACGCCTTTGACTTGGTTTCCAATGCAACGATAGACGCAACTTTTTATTGAGTAACTGATAATCAGTTCTCGAAAAAAATATTCTGTTGAGAAATCCACATGCTTCTCATTGGAGCGAAATGGCGTACAAAAACTCTTGGCTAAAAATTGAATTGATAGCTCTCGTTTGTTTTCAAAGGTGGTAAGTTCGAAAACCTAAGTCAAGCCAGTTCATAAAAGTTATAGTCCACCGTCATTGGATGACCTCTATAGAGTCAAAAGAAGGAATGGAGTCGCGGACCTCTCAGGAATGATGCAAGTAACAAGGATGGGTCTACATTTTGACTCGTAGACTAGGGCGGAGCGTAGCCCTGACTTTGTTTCACCAAACCAACTTAAAAATAATTATCACAATTCAGCGTCGAATTACATTTGCGAAACAAATCAAATTGTCGCTCTAAGCACAATTTAACATATGGTTTGTTCTCACTGAATAAGTTAATATTATGTTATACGAGTACAGGGGTGGGGAACCGTTTTATTTCTGAAGGCCACATTCATTTAAATAAGGCCGTAGTGAAGAAAACGTTGACACCCCCCTCTTTTTGTCGACTGTCGAACATATATTGGGTTGATTAGTTGCGCTCTTTTTCCAAACGCTTGCGTATAATTTTTTGATCAAATTGAATATTTTGATCAAGTCAAAAGGCCGCATCAGAGTAGCCAAAAGGCCGCAGGTTTCCCTCCACTCTACTAGTATATTATTACCACAGCGCAACTGCTTGGGAAGCTCGGAGAATTTCGGGATTCACAATTGTGTGTGCTTTCAACTCGAACACCATTTTTTTATCTCGAAAAATTTGGTTATTGAAGATTCTACAGTAATTTAAAAATGTGAGACTTCTTTTAAAGCTCCTTCCTCAGAAAAGTTGCGAATTGGGAGATTGTACAATTATTCAGAAGCAGAGTCTTTTTTTGTCTCTATCGTTTGATAGGGTTGCGACTCGAGCGCATTTTTTGGTGGATTAAATGGATTTCTCACGTGTTCGCGGGATCGCAAAATTGGTCGGTATCCCGGGATCGGAGGCCCTAATCGCTGAGAAGAACCCATATGCTCAACATTGATAGCAAATATAGTAAAAAAAGTTTTTTGACTCCACCACTAATGTTGAAAAGTCTGTAATAAAATTGAAGTCTACAATGGCTAGCCGATTCGCGAAAAGGTCCTGCGTCTGTGTGGCGGGTCGCGGTCGCTCTCGCAATACATTATTTTATTATCCTTAGCCATACCATCACGGATGTATCGAAATGTCAGATGTGCATTTTTTGAAAATGCATTGGGTAAATTTCTCTCAGTTTCATTAGCTGTTATCTTACTATTGTGCAAAAAATGCAGCACGTCTCTGTGTTCTGAGCCAACCGTATTAGTTCAGAGGTTGTAGGGTAAAACTATTAATACACTTCCATTCTCTTTTCAAATAAGAAATAGGTACTATGCACCACTGGAAATCTACCTTTATAAGAAAACAAGCAGAAAGATGTAGTAATAAATTAATGTTCATTAACCTTCCAAGGACGAGCGTGACCATATGGTCACAGTAAACACCGTTGTCTATTGATCTCACTATTCATCCTTTTTCTACTTGAATATCGATACTTTCACTCATATTTGGTTAAGAAGGGTACAGACTTCAGTAAGTCATCAGTCGCGAGGACAGAAACGGCCACCAAAAGCACATGCAATTTTTTGAATTTCCGTTTTTTTTAATGGACTTTTTGAAACTGTTAGTTATTTTTTTATCAAAACGTAAAATTATTTACAGTTATGTTGCTAATATATTTTTATTGAAAGTATGTTGATCTAAAGAGGTCAAATTGTAAATATTTTTTAAAATTTCACATTTAGCTATATTTCAACCCAAAATGTTTGCGTGTCTGTACGGTTACTTTTGTCCTTACTACTGTCCATTAACACTATATTACACTGTAATAAAAGGATGATCATGACCACATAGTCATGCGGGGTTTCAATACAACGAATTTGCGTTTTTTTTTTTTAATTTTTGTTAGCAATAAAAGTTATCTGTGACTTCAATATGGCTTAAAAAATATATTTTTTTTATTCAAATAAAGCCCTCGTCTCTGGAGGGTTAAGTAAGCTATAATAAGCTACATATTTAACATAAAATGTTAAAAGTACACATCGAAGTTTACAAATAGCATTTTTTTTTTAATCAGTTAAAAGTTATTTTGGCTTATACCACAGTTAGAACTATCGAACTAACAGTTCTGACGATGGCATAAGCCAAAATAGCTATACACTGTTTTTTTTTGTAGAACTGAATACTTTGATATTTAAATGCCCATTCAATCAATAAGCTGTATTTGTTTATAAGCCTTAACTTTTTCGTTGCCGTAAATAATTAATAGTAATTACCTAGCAGGCCGGCTATAATTTGCGACTATTAATTTAATTAGTTATTGACGAGATAACTCGTATTTGGCCTGTTGAGCACGAAAAAATTCACGAGATATCTCGTACGTGGCAACCATCGAGTTAACTATTTGGGTAATGAAGAAAGAGGCCGTACAAACCTTATCGATTATTAATATATACATATATATATAAATAAAGAATCAATAAAATTTATTTGTTATAATATCATAGATAAACGTGTATTAGTGCATTATAAAACAATAGTTGGCTCGATATATGCCCGTACGCAAAATTACGGTACATTGAATTGGAGCTAAAATCAGCGGCTATAAATCGCTGCGTCGGCTTTTTCATTAGAGAAATGAGCAGTGATTTTTTGCTACTCCGTAACCAAAGGGTTAATAATATATCGAAACATGTAAGAATATCCGAATTTATATTTCTGTTACAAAGACTGTAGAAAACATCTTTATTGGTACAATTTTTGTATGAATACACACATTTAAAAATAGCCCTGTACCAATGTATTTTTATATGTCAGTCGATAATGCTCACGATGAGCGAAACCTGTCCAGATTTTTAAAGTGTTTTTTTAATGCCTTTCTACCAAGAATTAATAGTGAACACCTATAAAGTGAATGTGTTTGCTTGATACTAAAATATTGTCAATTGACCTGTCGGTAGATCTGTCGGCTTATGGTTTTTAAATTTATTGGAAGGAGGCGGTTTCTGCGGCAGCATAGCATAAAGACCCCCCTCCTAACCGTCCCTCTCCCACCTTGCCCATTCATAAATCTGCGAAACACTCCGCAGCCCCTGAAGCTTTTTCACACACCGCAACAAGTATTTTTTTTTAATTAATTCTCTTCAATGCGACGTCATTTCATGGTGAAATTAAAATAATTGAATACCTGGCGGTGCAAGATCATAATTCACAATCTACAACTAGTATTAGGCTATAAATCAGCAGTCATCGTTGAAGGTACGCACCATCTATCGAGGGAATCTATTTTTTCTAAGACTTGAAGATGTGAATTGTATATCTTTGAGAAATGCTCTCATTTCCTAGCTGTCGGGTCCTTGGCGGAGAATGCAGTTGGCTTCCGTGATGAATCTCACGGGTTCAAGTCCTGGTAAAAACAGCATTTTTTTAACATACCTTCAATAGTAAACCACATTGAAAGCGAACATTGATTTTCACCGAAAACTCTGTGGGGTTTGCGAAGCGGGCTTTCAGTTTTCTGGCTATTTTTACTTCGGACTGGATTGGACTGGTGTCTTTCATCTTTTACAGAGAGAAGAGTTGTTGCTCTATTTTTGTTTCTTCTCATGCTATTTTTTGATCGTTTTCTTTTCCTCTTTTTCTTTCTTCTTCTCTTTTCATCTGTCTGGGGTTTGTCAACTAGACAGGTGAGATAGGGAGTGTTGAAAGAAAGAGGGATTTAAGGAGGATTGAGCCTTCCCCAATCCCATTTTTTGAATTGTCTCAGACAACTAATTTTACATCAGGTCGCCTCGTCTGTTTTACGTCCCACTATTAAACACGCGAGGCGCTTGTCGTAAGAATTTTTTACAATTTATGAAACCGCTTTCTATAAAAATCAAGATAAAAAAAATAGCCCATATTGGTAAAAAGACTGCAAACAAAATCTAAAATGTTAAATTGAAAAAAATCAACATTTCCTAATTGGCCTGATGACATTTTCGAAAACGAATCCTACTGATCGTTCGTTACTTGGGGTTTTTAACGCTATGCAACAGAAGCCACATCGAGATGTTGCTGTAATGATTGTATTGACTTCAACCCGCAATTTAAAAATACTAAAAAATATTATATTTTAATGTCCAGGAATTGCATTTTGCCGTATGATTTACTTGGTTCAAATGTTAAAAAGTGGATTCTCAATAAAGCAGAATTTGTTTTTAATAAAACCGGTCATCCGTACGTCAGTTTTTCAATCTCTTTTCGGAAAGGGTAAGGAAACAAAGTGTTAAGAAACGGCTAATATTTGTAAGTCACTTCATTTTAGTTCCATTAACAACTTCGAATGTGATAGTGGTTATGAATTTTAAGAAAATTAATCATTGATTAAGTTCATTGAACACTTTTTCGCTATTTTAATTCAATTAACCTTTTTTGTTAAACTTCGAAAACCGATTTAATCAGAGCTTTAGAAAATATTGTAATTCGAAAATAGGTTTTTTATAAGCCCTAATTGCAAGCCCAACACTGGAGTGATTGGTATAAAAAAAAAAAAAAAATTCGTGCATTTTTGTACAAATCTATTAACGGATTGATTAATCAATGTATGAAAGAAAATGTCCGAGATTCGAACCCGCGACCACCGTCACTAAATATGACGAGCTCCCAGAGCGTTGAAAATTAGGCAGAGATAAATAATTCAAAACTTGAAGCCCGCTCCATTCTTGCACAAAGTCGACTGGAAAAACATAAATAACGTAATTTGGTCATGTTAAATGTCGCATTTTTTAGTGTTTTCCAGCCGAATTTTAGTATGTGTTATAGTACAATTGCAAGTGCACACGTTATATTAATTATAAACATTACTTTTCTTGTATTGGGCGGTGTTAACTGATGAATAACCAGTCTAAGCGTGCAGGTAGGTGCTGATATATGTAGATACATCGGATAGGAATTTAGCCTGCATCAGTTTGAGATGCAGTGATTCAGAGGTGGACGATGCGGTGTTGCGGAATGCGGTTCTCTCCTATTAAAGGTCTCGCGGACGTCTTCTCATCTCCTCGTCTCCTCGCCTCTTCACGGTCGCATTCCCGCACACCACGCTGCATGGCAACATTGCCAACCCAACAATCCGCAACAGCGAATCCTCCTAATAACAATATCTTTCAATAAACACTCACATTTTAAGTAATCATTGCGTACGTGTTAAAAAATACGTCGTTATGCTGTATCAAGTATTGAATATAATTAAAATTCATGTGTTTAAATATTTAAAAAAGTGTTTTTTTTAATCTATGTCCGCTTCCAATGTGGAGCATATGGCCTCCTAATGGAGGTGTCTTAACAGAAGTTTTTTTCTACGAGAACTGTTTGTTACTCAGTCGCTCAACCTCACTTTTTTCAAAGAGAGTAGGGAAAGAAAGATAAGGCTAGAACAGGACTAGTGGTTGGCTAATCGCTATTTTACGCCTAGTTATTAAATGATCAGAAGGATTGGAGGAGAGGAAATGATGTGAATTGATATCACAAACACCCAGTCTTCGATCACAACTTTGAATTGAATAATTAAAAAAGTGTATCTTTGCAAAATTTTTATGAACAATTGGAATTGAGTTTTTTAATCGTGGTTTCTATACATTCAACATTTGATTTAGGTTCATTTTTATCACTGAAATACGGGTATTTACGTACATTCAAACCCGTTTTTCAATATTTAATCCTTTAGGTGCCGTAGAAAAAAGTACGTAATTACCTAGCACGCCGGTTATAATTTCAATTATTAATTTAATTAGTTATTGACGAGTAGCTGGCGTATTGAGCACGAAAAAGATTACGAGATATCTCGTCTGTGGCAGCCATCGAGTTCAGAAACACCACGGCTTAGGTAATACTGGTATTGCAATCCCTATTCACTGACTATTCCACAATTCCCGAAAGAAAATTATCTTTGTAAGAGCTAATTCATCAAGCTGATTTGCATATTGAAATCAGTCGAATATATCAGTGCTTTTTAAACTTTTTCATGCCACAAACCGCTAAATCTGAAAAAATAATCCACGTACCTCCCGAAAAAAAGATAAATTTGTTTAAATTTTATTATCACAATAAATATATATTTTACAAAACTTACAAATAAAATGTTGTGAGATGGATGCAGTTGCATGTTGTTACATAAATCAATACCTGGTTCAATGTCAGAAATACTTGCTTGCAAGGAATCTTCCGAAATCCAGGTGAAAATACATGATCTGTACTTATTGTTAAATAAAAGTAATGACGAAAATGTTGTTCCACATAAGTATGTAGATACAGTGGCGGATTACCCTATAAGCAGATGAGGCGCGCACTTGGAGCCTCCGAATCTTAGAGGCTACATAAATAATTTATATAATATAACCTATATACTTTTTGTTCAGATTTTCATATTGTTTTTATGTTATCCGAAATAAAGGGTCTCGAAATTTTATTGCGCCTAGGTCCTCCAATGTGCTTAATCCGCCACTCTGTAGACATGTAGTCGCAAAAGGAATAAGAACAATACAACCAAGGCTTCTTTTAGAATATACGGATATCCTTGCTTCTTCTGAAATAGTTTTTCATTAAATTCTGTTTCAAACTGTAAATTTTCGCGCACCTTCGCAGAAAAAATGTGGACATAGTTTGGGAAGCACTGGAGTTGTGTCCAATATTCAACGAAAAATGCCACCTAAGAATTAAAAGGTTTATTGCACGTGCAAGTTAGACATTTAACAAAGGTTAGCTCACTTCGAAAAAAATAAATTTGGCATTTATTTGGATTTTTTAATTTAAAAATTAGAATGAACTCTTCTGGGATTTATCGTTTTTATAAGAAAGCTTTCTCTTTGGAATCATCATGTTTAAGTATAAGTGAAACAGTTTCAATTATGAGACTGTGACATAATATAATATATGAATGAGAAGAATGTGTTAAACTTTTTTCAAACATTTGTGTAATTTGTACAACTTTACAGAATTTCGAAAACGTCTCAGTTGGTTAAAACGACATTTATAATCAACTATGTATCTCGCTAACCGTCAACTGTATACAAAAGATCCTTAAACATTTTTTTTTCAATTATTTAATTCAAACCAAATAAATCATAATGTTTTAACCTTTACATGTATGTAAATTTTACTTCCATAAATTTTGTCGATAAAGACCCGGGTTTTGCCTTTCGGCATCTTATGGTTTTATCAAGTGTACGAATGCACTTGAACTGACGGGCAGTACACGGTTTGCATCGTTTATATCAGTGGCGGTTCGCGATCTAAAATCTTGGGTGGGCTAGAGAAAAGTGTTGCATCGTATACTATTTACGAAGTTGTGCATGTTTCCACTGTATATTATATATTAATCTACAAGCAAATTGACAAATATTACGATACTACTGCAAAGTATAAATTATTATATAATAAAATCAAAGCTTAAGTAAGTATGAAATAATAGAATAGTAAAAAAAATAACCTCAAATTCGTCTCCTTCAAATGAAGTGAACTACCGTGTTTTGTTTCATACAATACAACATGTCTCTGAATACAACGAACTCAGACGTTTACTTATTAACGAACAGAGATTGGTAGAAGTGATTTTTTATGTATAAGGGACCTATTTGAATAAGCCCGTGTGACGTATTGGCTGCAGACTGTATACCAAGGCGCAATCGTGTACGATTAGATGACGTTTCTATGGCCAATGGTTATAAAATAAATACGTTTTCTAATCGTGCTTGATTGCGCCCCAGTGTAAACAGAGTTTTGCAAAAAAGCATTCGTTTTAGCTCGGACTAATTTGGAAATAGTCCGAGCCAGGTGTTGCCAGACTGACGTCACGTTGCCTGTTCTGTATGAAGTATGTATATAGCCATTGCTTCTAGTATATTATCTATGCCATTGGTTTTTTTATGCCGGCTCGGCTTGAAATCGTAATACAAAACACAATCGAGAGTATTATTGTAGGTATACATAACATTGTCTTATATTGACAGAGGAAAATCAAAACAAATATATTGTATAAATTTGGGAAAGGTTAGGTTACGTTTAGAATTGTATTTATTTTGTTCAGCGGTCGAATTGCTGTTCATTTTTATTCAGTCATCTAAAGTTTTTTTTCTACACATTTTGGGTGAAAATGTAAGTCGGGCTAAGCCCACCTAGCCCCAATACGTAGAACCGCCACTGGTTTATATACAAAAATAAAAGTAAATTCGCACAGTATAATTATTGTTAACCTAATTGATATGAAAGCGAGAATTTATGACATTAATTAGTTGTAATGAATTAAGTGGGTAGATTATTATTATTGCGTATCTATGAATAAATTATTGGGTATTTCGAAAGTACTAAATTGCCAGACAATAACATGTAAATGTGGAAAATAAAATTTGTGGGTTTTTTAATCGACCTATTATTAGAGAATATTGATATTAAGTATTTGAGTTTATAATTAATCATAATCATTTAAAAGGGTATAACAATGGGGAATTGGGGAGATTTAATTGTTCATTTAAAATTGGAATACTGGAAAGCTGGCCCTATTTATTTCCAATATTTCTTGATAAAATAATTTATTTTTGCATGTGTTCTTATGTAACAATTTAACCCCTTCATCTGCATCGAACGAGTGATTCTATCCAAAAGCAGCCAAATGTAAAAAAATAATTCAAATTTGACATTCAATTTCCATCAAACACCTTCGGTCGAAGTTCCAAATTATATCAAGGATGTAAAAATATGTATTACTATTATCATGAACGAATGTCACTGATTCATTCAGAATCTAAACCTTCACTCTATCAGACTTTATCTTTTCTTATCTAACTCATTAACAACTAAACTTTTTTATTGTCTGTTATAAAAAAATATCTTCGTACCGAATGAATCAGAAAATTTCTTTTTGTTAAAGGTCCTGCAAGTGATGTAGGTAGACTAGCAATTATACATCAAACGCTGGAGAGGTCATTGCTCGAACGGGATTTCAGGATGGGCCCCTGGCGTCCACCACCCACCCCGATAACTCACCCACAATTTTCCCACCAGTTCGGGACCTCCCATTTCTACACCGACCCATACCAGAACACTTACTGTTTTTCGATTTCCCACCGTAAAAGTCTTATCCTTATTATTATTCAATTATAAAAATTACTTTGTATAAACTTACAATATGAAATACATAATAATTTTGTGAATCTACATAACCAATCGTATTATACGAGGCCCTAGTGTCTGCTGATTGATCTCAGTTATTGTTGAATAACGATTGCACAATCGGATTTCCCATGGGAAAAAAGTTGAATTTTTTAATTTGTAAAATTTGAGTAGAATTGAAATAGCGTAGGAGCCAAAACTCAGGGTGGGTTAGTAATTTAAAGAATTAACAGACCTGTTTACGTATCTTATAATGCAGTGTTCCGTAACCTTTTTCTTACCACGGATCTCCTATAAAGTAAACAGTATCAAGTAAGTAAAATTTTCAATCCTCAATCTTAAGTCCTGTCTGCCTCTTCTTTCGACCGGTGGGGTTCCGACGCCCCGGACGTCCGTCGGGTACTATCCATAGGATGTACACGGCGGAACTGAGGGATGCTGGCATTTCATTGGATGAAGCAAAGCAATTGGCGAGAGACAGGAAAACATGGGGGTGCCGCGTGGTGTCCATATGCTCTACATAAGGAGCGAATATGGTCAAAGAGTAAGAAGAAGAAGAAAATTCACATGCAGTTGTCATATTTCACTTGATGAAAGAAGTTTTTATTGCCTTTTATTAAACGTAGACCCTATCTAGGGCAATCAGCAATGCGATTAGATTTTCTTCTTAAAATTGTCACTGATGAACCAATAATCACTAACCTTAATATTATCCTAGTTGCAAGGACATTATTATAAAAAAAAACGAAGAAGAAAAGTGAATCAAATAATTTATAATAGTAATATTATTCATTTATTTTGGCCGCCTGTGTGGTCGAGTGGTCAACGTCGTTGGCTTCGGTTACGGAGGTTACGAATTCGAATCCAAGTACGGACAGTTTTATAAATTGATTTACGAATTTCTATTCGAAGGCATGGATGTATGTGATGTCTTGAATTACTAACACCCATCCTATTCTATGAACGGGGCGTATCGAGAGCGATTAGCTAACCACTAGTCCTGCCCATGCCTTATACTTATATTCCTACTTTCTTTGGAAAAAGAGAGGTTGAGTAACAAGCAGTTCTCGTAGAAACACTTCTGTTGGGATAAACTCCATTAGGAGTACATATGCTCCACATTGGGAGCGGACATGGTAAAAAAAATATATACTGTATACTTCTGCGATGCATTTCTGACGATTGTCAAGAACTAACGTTGTTTGTTGAGAAACGATCTCATTATTTACATTCTGTTAATATTATTGTTTATCTATCAAAGAGACATTTGACATTTCTCTGACGTGTTTTCGAACATATGTTCTGATGATAATATTATTATGTATCACAGAAGTGTCATTACATTTGGCCTTGTCAAGAATAATTTATGTTTGCGCGATACCGTATCGTTTATATTGGTGAAGTCAGTTCAATTTATCATTCTCGTGACAAAAAGGTCAATGTGATTGAGGCAGGCGACTTCAGTTGATGTTTAAAATACCTTCCTATGCACAACGTTCATATTGTTATACTTTCAGGTTTGAACGACATTACATGAAGAAATTTACTATCACATACCTGATTTAAGTTTTCAATTTAAGGTGTTTGGTGTAATTTCAATATTAACTTTGAATCGTTCAACTTTTGACATTTCTACACGTCTTCTCACTAAGGACCAGGGATCGGCCTTTCAGCATCTTCAGGCATCCAAGTGCATAGATAAACTTAAACTGACACTTGTTAAATAGTTGTATCGTGTATGCATAAGAAAAACATTTATTATCACTAAGATAAAAGCTTGCATTCTGCCGGTGCTGTTTTACGGTTGCGCATCATGGCACCTGACGAAGACTCAGAAAAACCGTATACTGAGCTTCAAGAACAGATGCTTGCGTCGGATAATGGGGGTGAGGTGGTTTGATTTTGTGAGGAATTCAGAGATAAGGGAGCGTACAAACAGCGTCCCGTCACGTCAGTGGTTATGGAGAGACGTTGGAACTGGCTGCGGATGCCTCCGGAAAGCCTCAATCCTGCCTGCCGATTCTTTCGACCGGTGGGATTCCGGCGTCCCGGACGTCCGTCGGGTACTATCCATAGGATGTACTCGGCGGAACTGAGGGATGCTGGCATGTCATGGGAGGAAGCTAAGCAATTGGCGGGAGACAGGGAAACATGGAGGTGCCGCGTGGCGGCCATATGCTCCACATAGAGAGCGAACATGGCCAAAGAAGAAGAAGAGATAAAAGCTATTGAAAACAATCTGGATTAATTTTATTAATGGTTTTATTTTAATGACATTAAATTAGTAGGGGAATCACATTAACAAATACAAGACAACACTGTCTGTCCAAATGCAAGAAAGCTTAAATTTTTTAGAATTAAATAAAAGTATCTACAGTAAAGAATTACATATTATTAAATAATATCCTAAATATGACAGGTTGCTCGTACTTCTAAATTTAATTCCAATTGATGCAACTCATTAGTTAATAATTTTGAAATGTCATTATTGTTGTCTGTTTCTATCATGCACTCCTCGCTTCCCTTTTTTATAATATGTTAGAATATTAAAATCATTCGTACTTTATTACTTAAACAACTTTTGTGATAGTCAGACAGTCTGAAGATGCCTCTTAAAGAGGCGAAACACGTGTCGCTATTAGTAACACAATACGTGGAATAATCTAAGTTATTTTTAATTTTATATTAAAATGAACTTCCATAAAGTTACCGCCGAATGCATCCCAATACGTGGATTACTATTAACACTCGAGTGTGAATATGGCATTAGTGCGGCAGTTGCAGAGCAACGAAGGGCAGAAATGGAGATTTTTTCTTGATTTATATTCAATGTTGATTGCAACTTGCTATGAAACCACTTTTTATTAAGTTTTTCACTGTGAAAACTTGGTGAAAATACATTTTCAAAAAAAACTTTTTAGTACACAACTTTTAAAAATTAATATAAGGTTTCGCAAAATAACTCTCGTGATGAGCGAAACTGGTCCTAATATAGGTATATATATCGACTGTAGAAAGGAAAAACGACGTAACCCACACATAGCAAATTTTACAGGAGGCACAAAAAACGTGTTTTGATGATTTTGGGCCATATGCAAATTATGAATTATACACAACCTTGAAGTGCACGGAGACTTCTAAACTGGTGTTTAATTGACATAATCTAATATTAATTAAATAAATTGTCTAGGAAAAACCTTTTTTCAGTCTTTTTTCTTGGTTTTATTTTTTTACAAGCTCATCTTTTTCAAACTTTAAAGCTAAATTTAGATACTAATTCGGCATTTGCAGTTTACATCCTTTTGGTAGAACGTGTATTAAGTTTGATAAATTGTGATTATCGAAAAAAAACCTATAATATTAAATATGCGGAGTAAGTTTAGTTGTTTTATGTTTTAAGCAGAGATGTGGAGTCGGAGTCGTGAAGTCGCAGTGTTTTAGCCAGAGTTGGGGTCGGTATCGGAGTCGTGAAAAACGAGCGACTCGGACCCATTTAAAGAAAATATTCAAAGATATGTATGTATTCAAACCACAACAGTCTATAATGTTGACATTGCATGCTTGGCTGAATAAAGATGATCTGATGGAATATATATAAACATGTGTACATATATGTATATGTTTAAATAAAATCACTTTTAGGGTGTTCACTGTCAATACTTGGTGGAAAGGCATTATATTAGTAAAAACACAATATTCCTTTGTACTTCATTCCACTTTATTTAATATGTCAGGACCGGTTTCGCTCAAATATTAATGTCATTATTTTCATTGTATCACTTTGTCAAAGAATTCCCAAATTTTAATTATGTTTGTAATTACTTTCAATTCCCATTCTAAATTTATTAATCTGAGATGACTTTTTAATTATATGTTAGATGTGTTAAACATTTTAATTTTGTGCTATTTTAGAATCACTTTCAATGTAATTGGTATTTTCTTTTCAATGCCAATTGTTGTTTATAACTGTTCATTTTTGTATAAATAGCACTGTTAAATTATATTTCTTATCAGTTGACGATGCTCGTAATGAGCGAAACCGGTCCTGACATATTAAATAAAGTGGAATGAAGTACAAAGGAATATTGTGTTTTTACTAATTTCAATAAAATGTTTGGAAAATTTCTTCGGAGTCGTCTTTTTTTTACAAGACTCCACAGCCCTGGTTTTAAGTAACATATGGTGACCAGGTTTTGAAAATATCAAAGGAGGACACTTCTGGGTTTACGGATTTCCTCAAATGGGACCTTTTTTTTAGCTCTTCCGAGTATTTCAATTGGAGGAAATGATTGAAATTTGATTAAAGGAGGGCAAAGAGGACAATTTTCCCTAGAGGAGGACACAGAAGATCACAATTTTTTAAGAGGACAAACTTTCCAAAAGGAGGACAATCCTCCTCAAAGAAGGACGTCTGGTCATCTTAAGTAACAGTACATTTACTGATTACGTACACGTTGCCCACCAATGTCTTAATAATCAATGATGTCTATCGGCAAATGAATTGCATTTGGTTTTTTTGACGTCGATATAAAGCATAATCCAATGAAGACGAAGACAGTTGAGAATTGAGATCATACTTCAATACTGAAAAGTGTTAAACTGTGTTTAATTTAAGATGAAATATTTTACTCATTCGTTATGGCCAAATCCCCGATTTTAAAAAGTTTATTAAAACAAATTGATCCCGATTTTGAAACGGTGACGTCGACGAGGGCAATGCGCTGTGGAAATTCGGTTAGGCAGCAGCCCCTCAGCGACGGAGGCATTGTACACTCGACAATCATAATAGCTGGGTGTATATAAAATGCGTCGAACGCACAGCGAACCGGAGGGGTTTTCTCACACCCCCGCGACTCGGGTGCAGGCTGCAGCTGCTGCGGACGGGGATGAAGAGACGCCGTGGGATGAGGACGAGGGCTCAGCTCCGAGGTCATCGCCCGTCTGCCTCCTGTCTGCGTCTGGTTGACACTACCATACCCCATATATTATATATAGACGCATCAAATTTATTGCACATTATGTAATTCGACGTCAATGTGATCGGGATTTTTTTTATCCCACTGAAGAATTCCTGGAATCCATCCCTATAAAGTCAAAGGCTAATTTACAATAAATTATTAGATTGAAAACGTCAGTATTAAGCGATAGACGACAACATTAGTTCATCAAAACTATTTGGGGTGAGCAAATTTGATTGAAAATGCCGGATTGCACTTGTGGGCACAACCATCAGGACGCTTATAATGTATTTATTGCTGGACTGCCCAATAGCTGCCATGACCTGATCTCAAAAGCATCTGCGAGTTTATCGAAGGTCATGTGGGATCTGATATTCTTGGGTTTTCTTTAAATTCAACGGAGAGTAAATTTTTAGGATATTTAATATCACTAACATGTTTTAAAGCACACTAGTACGAGATTACAATATCAGTCCTCTGCAGTTTTGTATCGCACAAAGGACATGAGGAATAAGTTCGTTTCATTTCTTGGTCTTTATTTCGTTGTGGAAGACGGCCGCAATTCAACGAATACACACACATAACGGTGGCATTTTATGTTAGTCAATAAAGTTCTTGGGGTGGCATTCTGCAAATACAGTTTTTTAAAAAAATCAAAAATGGAGTTTAAAAAACGTCAGAGACACCTTTAATTTTGCTTATTTAAAAAGATCAATCGTTTACCTACACGCCCAAAGACAATCCTATCGAAAAGTAACGCAATTTAAGTGGTTCAAATCTAAAATTAAAGCTCCGTTTAATCTGACACACACATTATGTATTTATTAATTGACAAAAAAACAACTACTGGATCCACAGATTATTAAAGTCATTCACCCTCTCTTTTCCAAAGAGAGTAGTAGGGATAGAAGAGATAAGGCTATGATAGGTGGTTAACTAATCGCTCACGCTATGCTCAGTTATTGGAGAATTGGAAAGGGTGGGAGAGAATTTTTAGACATCACAAACACCCATGCCTTTAAACAGAAATCAATAAATCTATCGAAAAGATGCTGTTGTTACAGAGACTCGAACCCGAGAGACAGCTGCGCCATAGATCCCTTTCCTGTTTGTAATAGTAAATTATTGTCAGTCTGAAATTTCAGTTTATTGTGTTACTATGTTTGTTTATCAAAATCATATGTCAGAAGTGGAAACTTGCAGCTTCTTAGATCCTCAACTGCAATATTTTAATCGGATTAAAAATTCATTGGTTTCTTTAATAATAATAAAATAGCGTTCCTACAAAGGTACATTCTTGTCTTATTTAAGTTTCTTGGATGCTACCTTATTTGTTTCTATATAATCAAGATTAATGAATTCTTCCGATTTGAAAAGGTTACCCAAAATGGAAAAAAAACGAATGGGTCAAATACACGGGTAGAAGAAGAAGAGATTTTCTTGTCTACGGACTGCACGCTGCTGCCTCTGGGTCAAAACAACAGAAAAGCTAGCGAAACTCTTCGCTGGACGAGCAATGCATTGAGTCGTAGCATTTTCGTCATATTTCCACGCAACACTGATCGGGTATCATGCTAACAAGGCGGCCTCGCGAGTTCCGCCTTCGGCCCGCCGCCAAGAGCCACTGATAAATATTAATATACCCAATTAGAGAATTGTGGCCACAAGAATTATTAATTTATTATTATGTGCGTGTTTTTTTTTTGGCCATTGCACGCGATAATTATTATGAATGTTAGTAAGGCCCGTGCGGACGATTACGATTCAACACTTATCTGCCTGCTTTTATTCAGCCAGAGTACTCGGGTGACCACTAGTTACGTTTAAATATATGGGCGTTCGTCAGCTGAAGTGAGCCAACTAGTAAAACGGTAAAACTTTTTTCTTGGATTTTTAAGTACAATCACGTCTTTATTTGATGTTTTGGTGGATTATATATTATTATTTTACGAATATAACACTATTGCAATGTGTACTAACTGAGGTTATCTCACTTTTACGATAATTTAAGACGTGTAGAATATTACAACGCGTCTAACTTTAAAAAAATATAAAATACCACTTGGCTCACTGCACCTTTAATGGGCACATATGTAAAGCAATGCGCACGTATAAATTGAAGTATTTAAAAAAAAATTCGTACAGTATAGAGCAGAGTTTCTCAACCTTTTTGAGCCCGGGGTCCAATCGTTTTGTCCCAAATTTATTTTTCTCTTCTCATAAAAATCAAAATATCAAAAACCCAGATATTTTTGCAGATTTCCCAAATTTACCAGCGAGGGACCATTTTTTTTAAGCTCTTCCAAATTTCGCCCGTGATCCTTAAGCTGTGCTGTGGCTCCCCAAAACAAAAATAAATCTCTGTGGCCCCCCTTTGAGAAACCCTGGCACAGTGGTATAAACGCGAACAGTTTTGTTCGTTATGAATTTATATCAGGTCAGTCCCATGGGACGTGATTAGCGTCCTGTGTGGCATATCCACAAGTACAAAAAACCGCTCTTAAAACAAACTTGCCCAGCACGAAAGAGTTTTCACATTGCTACGACCGTTATTTTGGTACCAAGCAGACGTTTCCCGTGGCGTAACAGCGTTATGCGGTTGTTCAGTTTTTAGTGCTGATATTGTCTCGGTAGCAGATACCCAAGAGTCGGCGGCTTGTGAATTAGCAAAAGCTTTATAGTTTGTTTGTAAGCCAAAAAGTCCTCGTGACTCCAGGGTCCGACCGACTATTCCCACTCAGAGTACATAAAAGTATAATCCCAGAGGACGTGGTTAACATCCTGTATTTCGCCACATGTACATGTCGGCTCATCAGAAAAGTTTATACACTCTCCCAGAAGAACATACAATATATTTGCCCCACTTGTGGAGACGCCCCAGCACTTATTTTTGCAGATTTTTTTCTTAATTCCAATATTTATTCACTTGTATTCCTAAAAAAATATTTCATCTGAAATGGTCGAAAATATTTACTCTGCAGTCTTACAGTATCTTTGATACAATAAAAAAATCTTGGATTATATGTAAGTTTGGAAAAATCGGTTGTTAATCATGATATTACAATTGACTGCTTCCCTCCGAAACCTTTAAGCGTCTTCCAGTATTTCTCAAAAATGGAGTTCAATTACGTTACGTCAAATTTGAATCATAGAACTGTTCATTTACGAATTCCAACATAGTGCTGAGCACATTAAATTACAGTCAATCCATTAACCCTCCAAGGACGAGCGACCATATGATCACAGTAATCACTGTTGTCTATTGATTCCACTATTCATACTTTTTCTACCTAAATATCGTTACTTTTACTCATATTTGGTTAAGAAGGGTACAGACTTTAGTTAGTCATCAGCCGCGGGGACAGAAACGGCCACCAAAAGCACATGCAATTTTTTGGACTTTTTGAAACTGTTGATTATTTTTTTTTATCAAAACATCAAATCAATTACAGTTCTTTTGCTAATATATTTGTATTGAAATTATGTTGATCGAAAGAGGTCAAATTGTAAATAATTTTAAAAAAAATCTCATTTAGCTATATTTTAACCCCGAATGTTTGCATGCCTATACGGTCACACTCGTCCTTACTACTGTCCGTACACAATATTACACGGTAATAAAATGATGAGCTTGACCACAGAGTCATGCGGGGTTTCTATACAACGACTTTTGTTAGTAATAAAAGTTATCCGTGATTTCAATATTGGTTAGAAAATATTTTTTTATCGAAAAAAAGCTCTCGTTTCTGGGGGTTAATCAACATAATCAGCGCCCCGGTACTTTTTAATTAAGCATTTACACCACTAATTTGCCCCTATGTGATCCAGCTTATTATGTTTAAGACGATATACCTTGACTTCAGCAGCCCGTAAGACGGTACCGGAATGTAGACAGAATGAACGTCACCTGACTAAAATAATAACAGTATAACAGATCAACGAAAAATACAGGTCGGTATGTAGACTTAGTGTGCGACGCGAATCTCTGACTTTGACAAGCAAACATTATTATGTATAAAAAACAATTCGTGTTTTGTGTCTCTCGAAAACATTACGCCCTGCCGAAATTCAAGCAATTAACACAATATTGTTACGACCGCTTCAAATACCAATGATGGAATCCATCAAGACCGTGCTAAAAGTATTTTGAAAAATATTTCACTCGTGAAAATAATGCGAAATTTTATTCATCATGAGTGTCTTGGCACGGGGCGAGTCAACGAACCGCCGATGGAAATTTATATGTGAAGATTTTATCGAGTTATTTTAAGCGCAAATGTGTCAAGTGTGTACTTATATTATAAGAAATTATGAAAAAGTGCATAGAATATTTACCATGTTTTTTTTATTACAAGACGGGTTTCACTCAGCTAGCTAGTATTTTCATTTGTAATCCACAATACATTCATTTTCAAGGATAGCATAACTTAAAAATCAGTTGTTTAACAATACAAATTAATTAAAGTTTTAAGCGATTTGTCGCCTGCTGTGGCTCAGTTGGTTAGAGCTTGCTCTACCGATCACGCAGGTCTGGGTTCGATTCCCGGTAAGATCACAGTGAATTTGAGAATTATTCAATTCAAAGTTGTGATCGACGACTGGGTGTTTGTGATGTCAATTCACATTATTTCCTCTCCTCCCATCAGCGGTGGGCTGCCAATTTCTTAACAAGGGGCTCGGTAAATGTCAGCCATAATGCCTTCACACTATAAATCAGTGTTTTTCAACCTTTTAGGGCTCGTGGCTCATTTGAGTGTCTTATTTTTTCTTTGCCCCCCATACCTGTTTTGTAGTATTGAAATATAAATATTATAAAGAATTTTGGGGCCAAAAAGGGAAAGCCCCAAAAAAATGTCGCGCACAAAAATGAAGAGGCTACAAAATATTTTGTTTCATAATAAAATTTAACCTTATACAGAAATTTCAGTTAGGTGATTTCATGATTTTCTCAACTTAACAAGGGGCTCGCCAGTCGTGCCTAAATTTAACAAGGGGCTCGCGCGAGCCCTCCCGAGCCCCCTCCAGCCCACCCCTGCCTCCCATCCTTCGGATCCTTTAATAGCATGGTGTAGCAATAGCGATTAGTCAACCACTAGTCTGATGCTTAACTGGGTGTAGAAATAGTCCTGTTCTAGCCTTATCCTTCTTTCCCTACTACTCACTTTGAAAAAAGTGAGGTTGAGCGACTGAGTAAAAAAACAGTTTTCTATGAAAAAAAACTTCTGTTGAGATTTTTATTGATTTGGCATTTACTTGGTAGAACTCCATTTTAATAGGGTAAAAATATCAAAGTATTTCAGTTCTACAGTTTTTTTATATGTTATACGTTTATAGCAATTTCGGCTTTCGCCATCGTCAGAACTATGCTTTAAACGTAAATTTGCTCAGCTATATATACTGGCTAAGAAGAGATACACAATGCATCATATTATTCACTCTAACTTCTGTTGAGATACCGCCATTAGGAGGCTATATGCTCCACATTAGGAGCGAACATGGATATATAACAAAAATAGTCTGAACGTGTTTTTAAAAAATACAGAACACGTGTCACAATTTTTATCATAATCGTTGGAATAACAAAGTTATTCGATCAAATTCAATGTTGTAGTTTTATTTGTAAGCTCATCATCATAGTTTAAAATGTATAATAATAATATGTATGAGTTAGTTTCAGTGCGGTGTTTCAGTTTTTAATTTATTATAAATTAATTGATAATTAACGCTGCATATTGTCTATCTGCTGATGAGAGTAGAATAAAACAATCTGACCGTTTCCGGATTGCTTTCTGCGGCCAGCCCACTGATCCGGCTCGCATACTCACTTGTTCTCTTTATAAACCAACCTACTTCATTCTTCTCAGCATACAAACACAATTTAAATGAAGCTACTGCCTATTTTTAAGTACCATTCATTATTTATTTATTTACTGTTATCTTGCTAATTGGAATATTTTGCAAACATATTTATTTTCCACAAAAAGGTTTCAGAGTGCATTGAACTACGTGTGGTTTTATTGTAGAGAAGATGCATCATGGAAAATAACAATATGCACATTTTTATAATGCTTTTAAACATTAAATCGTATTTTATTTCACAATTGAAAATCAATAAAGTAATTAATTGATTGATTGGTGCAATTTTAAATTTTTTAACTCGGCGAAGAGTATAGATATACGAGTTACACCGATAAATCATGATTTAACAAAACAATTCATTTAAAATAACTATTTAAGCGCACTTTCACATCAAGCATTAATTAAGTAATCAATGAATTTTAAAAGTTTTGCTTCTTCTGGCATGCAAAGCATTTTTTGACAAATAAAAGTTTACTGTTTTATCAATTATAAAATAACTTTTTTACCGTAGCAGATTTGAAGTGTGCTATCCAATAAAAAAATCATTCATATCAGGAAAATTAACAACACAAATCTACAGTTAAAAACTAACTTCGTTGTCAAACTCTATTAAGCTATTACCTTTTTACAATTGTATGACTTAACATATGGTATTTTAGAAAAAAAAACTATCTTAGATGCGTGGTAATATTCTACACGTCTTAAAGTATTGTAAAAGTCAAGTAACATCAGTTAATACACATTGCAATAGTGTTATCTCCGTAAAATACAAATATGCAATCGACCAAAGCACCAAGTAGAGACGTGATACAGTTTTTACACTCCAAATTTGACATTTTACAAATCAAATTAGACATATATATATAAACTGCAGAGATTAATAACAATTTAGTTGATTTTTGTATTTATATTTCTTTAAAATTCTTCATCATAGTCTCGTATTGCAATAGTTACTTCTGCGAATTACTATAATTATGTATATGAAACTATCTGGAGCTGCCGCGCAGGAACATTTATAAATTAAATTTACTGATTTACAACTGTATTTAATTAAAATGTGCGTAAATATACTTATTTAATAAATTATCAAAACCTAATTGTTTTAAAAAAATTACAATAGTTTTTTTTGTAAAATGTCCAATTTGGAGTGTAAAAACTGCAGTACTTAAAAGTCCAAGAAAAAGTTTTACCATTTTATTGGTTGGCTCAATTTACCTTTAATGGGCCCATACATAAGTAAAAATAGACTTAGTATCTACTGGATTACCTGAATTTTATTTATTGCTATTGAAAATGTTCAGTGGTGTTAATTTTAGTGAAGAATTAAATATATATGGAAATCTATAGCCCAACCACCCTTAGACAACCGATGAGACAAGGCAGGCCTCGACGAAAACTTACTAGCGTAGGAAGAAGTGTGTCCACTCATGTCCAGAGAAAAATTCATCTTGGACCCTGCTTACCGGAAATATCTGAACAAATACAAACATATCTTCAACATATTTCTTCTTCATCGTTCTTTTAAGTTTCTAGGGAGGGTCTAGTTGGGTATGTTTGATTGCAGCGCTGAGACTTTTAAATCGTCATATAGTTCTTAAGGTTTGCTGAGGTCACAACTCACCATGTCACAGCGAAATCGTGTCGGAGGAATTCTCCAGAAGACCAGTTGAGTTTCTAAGTAAATAGGTTCGCACTCTATTGATTGAAGTCATCCTTAACCATACCGTTTTATTATACCATACCTTATCTTATACCATTAATAATTTGGGTAAAATTTTATTAAACAGATTGCGTAGAATCATTTTCACAGAGTGTTATCTATCGCCTCTCTTGTGGAGACTGCCAAGCTTCTTATATAGAGTAGACACAAGTAGAAACTTTAATATTAAAATTAAAGAATATATAAGATGTCTTAAAAGTAACAATTTTTCAGAGTTTGCTAATCACTTAATAGAAAATTTAAGTCACAATAGTATCGTAGAAATACTCCATCGAGTAAATAAAAATTGTTAAAAAATGAAAAGTTTAGAATTTTTAGAAATAAATATCAACAATAAAAAAGAATTTATAAATAATATTCCAAATAGGACAGGTTGCTCGTCACTGCTTAATTTATTTCCAATTGATGCAACTCATTAGTTACAATATCATTATTGTTGTCTGTTTCTATCCCCCCTCCTTGCTTCCCATTTTTGAAATAAATCAAGTTAGAATATTAAAATCGTCGGTCTGAAGATGCTTCTGAAAGAGGCGAAACACCTGTCACTGTTGTTGGCACAATACGTGAAATGATTTGTCATTTTGATTTTTATATAAAAAAAAATGTATCATCCTTATCCATTTTTACATGTGGTTTTGATCTAATCGAGTAGCAAACATCATTAAAATACATTACAGTGAAAAAATTACTCCAGAGAAAGCGACGAAGAAGATTTCGGGTGAATACCAATAGGCAGAGGGATCAGGGAAAACATGATGCAGTGCAAAAAACACTATTTGTGAGGTAATAAAATTCGCACGTGTATAAAAACGATTTATTTCATAATAATATATTATTATTTATATAATCCTTCGCGATCAATTCCATAAGTCCTATTTTTCTTAAATTTACAAGTAAATACAGTAATAAAGGGGGCAATATTTACAAATAAATTTAAACGATTAACAATTAAAGTTATCTAAATTTCTATTATTAGTACAATAATAATTCATCAAAACATTAATTTATCTTCAGATATAATGCTTTGTCATTTTGCCATTTTAAAGTTTATTTGTGTGAACATATACATAACGAATGCAAAATATTTATAATTAAAAAAGATAGTAATAGATTTATAATACAATGTCATATTACAAACACTTAGTAGAAAATATCTACCACAATATTTATTCATAAGATACTTTTTGACGACCTTATATCAGATAGATTTTTATGTTCCAAATTATGGTTCAAAATACATTGCTGGTTCCTCGATTAATGATCATGAAATTGAATAGAATGATTTCAAATTTGCTTTTTACATTGAGATATAAAATTATGCTGCTTTCTTTTATTTTAAAATGTAAATACAGTCGAAATTGGTTATTACGAGGAAGATGAGACCGACTGAATTTACTCGTTATAAAGATTACTCATTATATCAGAGAATATGTATTTTTAAATGCTTACAACGTACCCATCACTATCTCCATCTGAAGCGGTCACATAACACAATAAATCGCAATTCAATCAAAAATAGGATTTTTTTACATGCAATTTCAACCATATGCGTCGATACTTTTTCAATGTTGTCGGCGAAAACACCAATTAGGTCCTAGTGTCATAAACGTTATCCGATCCTATTTTATTTCAAATCCAAATTTTATTGCTTGTTTAACGTTTTTAAAACGTTGTTTTTAAACGATCGACAAATTAACAGTTTTAAGAAAATTGATGACGATATTTTTGCTCGGTATTCCTGAGAAGTAGTTCGTTAAAAAAGTGAATAAATGTATGGAGAAAACCATAAACTAAAATTTCAACGAATGTTTCCTGATTACATCCGAGATCTCACTATTTCCGTGATCGTAATAACCGAGTTCGACTTCAACTAATATCGCAAATCAAATGTGGTCGTCCAAGTTAAGGACCTTATAAATTATTTGATTGTTCTATTTTGTATTAATACTTGGATGCTTTCGAAATTTGGCAACATGAATAATATGAGTAAGAAATCGTGAAATATATCCTATCGCCAAAGCAATTCCACGTATGGAAGGCAACTTCCTGGCTTGGTTGCAAGCTGCCGAGTTATATACATACTGAAATCAGTCGGTCATTGTTGCTTCAATCATGATATACACGGAACAAAATAAAATGATTACACGGTCGCGTTTGCGAATTTTTCGTTTCGGTCGACTGAAACAATTTATGTAATGAATCCGCAATAAAAAAGATTTCTTGCACATTCTTCAGTAACACTCGTTGCTCGCACGATTTTACTTAAATTTCTCTAAAGCAATGTATTGTTTGTTCTTGAATCAAGAGCAGTGCTTCCCATTTCAGTAGAAAGTACAAATATCTATATATTTAAGTCTGTCAAATCGGTGCTTCCCTTATTGGGGGCCGCGGGAATGCGGGATTGAGAAATTTGGATTCCGGGGAAAAGGTATAGCAAATCGAGGATTTCGAATTCGTCGGTGAGCTAAAAAAAAACGAGTTACGGAGACAATTGAGGAGGGCCGCGGATTATTTTTTTTAGATTTAGGGGACCGTGGAACGAAAAAGATTGGGAAGCACTGGTCTAGAGCACGGTCAACCGGGGGCCAGAGCATGTCCCAAGGGGGGCACGGATAAAAAATAATTTTAGAGGGGCCACAGGCAAATCCTGGAAGGGTTTAATAAATTATGGCAGAAGTGATTGCTTTATCTTTGCGAAAAGTGGTTTGATAATGCTCACAGGTGTGCAACTGTTTTGGACCAGATAATATTTGTTGTAGTCTTCTTTTATTCAATACGACGATAATCCTTGTAACAATGAAAGATATTTTAATACCCTTTCCCACATATTATCTTGTTGAATCAGGTTTCAGTGTGGTGAATAACATCATGACAAAACAAAGAAATCATCTGAAAGTCACTGAAACCTTTGTTTGTTTTTAACGAAAATTGAACCAGACATAAAATATTTAGTCTCACAGCATCAGGCTCAAGGTTCTCAGTAATAATTGAATTTGATTTTTAGTTTTTTTTTCAATATAATGTATATGCACTATTTTATGTTGGTTATAAAAACTTGTTTTTTCAAATCTCCTAAATTTCTTCTAGAATTTTTTTCACCAATAAACTGAATAGAAATATAGCGATTTTGGTAGGCGGTAGGGAAATTTTACCATGAAAATAAGCAAAAGTGGGCGGTAGGTATAAAGGGATTGATGACCTCTGCTGTAGAGATGAACGTTATTCCGAGTGTCGGGGATCGAGTGATGAATTTATTTAACTTATTAAAAAATATGCTATATTCAGTGTGAAGAAGAGGATGGACATGTATGGAAACGTTCTTCCTTCCTTATTAACTTCCTCAGAGATATTGAGAACAAAACCATTCCAGTGGTGTTTTATAACGATATAAAAAGCGGTCGAATATAATACATACAATTTATGTGTCTTTTGAAAACTTCTACTTTTTTTAACCCGTAAAATGCCATCCTAAAAAATCATGTTCCCTGCCATGATGGCATCTCAGTTTCACTGTTTATTGACAGTATTTAAACCTAAGTTAAAAGCTAAAAAATAATTTAAAAAATGTATATTTGCTAGAATACCATAAATGATAAATACTTATTGACAATATTTAGAGAAATATTGAATGATTTAATGGCTCAAATATTTACGATTGCATCATGGACATGGAGGTGTTAAATACGAGGTTGAAGAAAATTACTGACGATATAAGAAGTGAAATTCCTGAAATGTATATAGCACGTGTAATTATTCTGGAACTACAGTAAAATCCCCATTTACACTAATGTCAGAACCGTGTAATTGGGCGTAGTGTAATTGGGGGAGTGAATGTCATACAAATTTATTTTTGCGAGAAATGCAAAACTAAGATTTCCCTTAGTTTTTCAAAAAATATTTGGACGAAATATTTAGTTACTAAGTGTTGTTAGGTTCCAACACATAGACAGTCGCCGGCTATGCGTGTATAGCCTGGCACGTGTTGAATACACATACGCTAGCCAACATTTGACTGTATGCACCGCACAGGCGACCGTCTCGTAGCAACGACAATGGAATGCGACCGTTCAATTGGGGGATTTGCGGCGAATATTTCAAGTCAGCGCGTAATTCGGGGTAGTGTAATTGGGGGTTCCACTGTATTCGATTATCACATTGGCTTCTAACACTTTTGTTGATCAAAAACCATTGGAAAGTTGCCAGTTGGGTTAGGTTTGGGTAACAATGGATGTAATAGCCTAGTGACACGATTTTGTTCTAAAATTCTCTAGAAGGAGTTTTAATTATATGAATATCACCAAAGTGTTTGCTAAGATAAAGAATCATTAAAGGCATTTTAGATGGCACGAGAACAAATATTTACCCTAATTGAACACCGATATTTAAAAAAAAAGCAGCATAAAGAACGCAACTACATAAATAAATCAACAGTATAAAAATATAGTTGTGCACGTGACATTACTAACAAGATATATAACAGAAGTAAGAATAATTAATATCAGAAATACCCGAACAAAATATCTGATAAAAATACTTCACATCCGGTTATAATTTCTAAAACATTTATTTGTACGACTTTTTATTACTTTTTTTTTTATAAAAACTAATAAATAAATTAAATAATGTAGGTTTTACGATACGTATTTTTATGAATATAACAGACTATGAATGATTGATTGTGATTAGGGACACGCCGAGGCTTCAGTCATTCCAATATTCGCGCAGTTAAAACAATAATAGAATTTAAGAGTGTGATAATGATGAGTTGAATATTGGCTAAAATGGGACAGGAAAGTGAGTGCTCGGTTTCATATCATATCATCGTCAATATATAGATACAATTATTAATGAGAAGTTATTTGAAAAAGATTTATGTTGGCACGGATTCTTCTCGATCGAATCAAAAAGACTGCGCGCGTGCGCGGACGCGCAGCAGTTGGGAAACCCCCGCGCACTCATTCCGGGTTGGCGCGCACTACAGGACAGTTGATCGGTCCGCGCAGCCTTACGCAGCTAACCCTTCGGCTTAGAGCACAGGTTCCCAACCTTTTCGGGTGGCGACCCCCTTTTTATAAAACTTTACCATGTGACCTACTACCCCGATGCAATTGAAAAAGGCATTTTTTTTAATAAAGTAATTTTAGTTAACTGTAGTTTTAGTTTTACTATTCAAATCCAAAATCTAAAAAAGTTGGCGACGCCCCAGAAAACCCGTCACGACCCATAGGTTGGGTACCCGTGGCTTAGAGGTAACGTTGCTGGTGAAACGTCTTCAAAGCGTTCGATTATAAGACGCTCTCCTATCGTCTACAAAGCACCCACTCATCTCATTGCAGATTACATATTACAGATTGCTTTATTTTTATTGTGTTTAAATCTTCCGATAGCATCATATTCGAGTCATAAAATTTTACTGAGAAAAGAACCCGATTATAAAATATTCTTTTGTGTCATTATTGAGAAATAAGATAGTGACGGATTAAGCTCTTGGAAGGCCCCAGGCGCAATAAAATATTAAGGCCCTGTTTTACTAAGACTGAATTTAAAATATTAAATGTATTATTGCTATTTTGAAACCCCGACCGTAATCCGACAATGAATGTAGGCTTCGTCACACGGTGGATGAGAATTGCCTCGGCGCATTACTAAAATGTTTACCGTATAACATACTACATAAACGTAAGTTAAGAGATTTGCACTTGGAAATTGCCTATCTTAATTATCTATCTTAAAAGAGCAATTAAACTTCTCGACGTCGTCATAGTCAATGTAATATTATTCAATAGTAATATTTATCTTACAATTTAAACATTAGTCTGTACAATGTTACTTATATTACAAAATACTATATACAATGCTATATTAATAATTGGACTATTACATCTAGTTATTTACACGTCGTAAATATAATTATCAATAATCACGTATGCCTCAAATCGACTAATAAATAAATTGCGTTAAGACAAGCAACGATCACACAAAATTCATTAAAAAATAAAAGCCATTATTCTGGACGTAGAATTAATTCGCACAGCGCAGGCATTAGATAGTAATTAAATAAGTATTTTAAGCTGCCGCGCTAAGCACAAAGAGAGTAACTGCCAAACTACAACATGAAGAATGTTTAATATTTATTTTTCAAAGTAGATACTCTCACCCAAAAACCATATAACATTGACACTTGAATCTACAGAATATCTTAACATTCTATACAAAAATGTTACACAATCGTATGTCAATTTCTCCCAATAGCTTGAAACACAGATAGCCTCTCAGTGCTTAACGTGGCAATTTTGATTTTATTTCGCGAAAGCACTTCGTGCAAATGTACGCAGGAAAATTAACAAATGTATTATATTTAAAAAAAAAACTACCGATACAAACACGTACGTCACAATTGTATATTCATTCATTATTTCGTTCTATATTATTACTATATAGGGAAATATTGTTCAACATGTTTGTATGTATTAAAAATTGCTCAATTCTAATAATATGTTTCGAATGTTTAATTAAGTCGATGCAACAACAAAAAAAAAAAGAAAATTTAATTCATCAAGTATTTGTGGGTTAATTATATCTTACGTAATAATTGTTGCTGCGTATGATGTATTTATACATATATATTTTAGTTAACTACAATGAAAAAACGATCTGAATCTCAAACAAGTGATACGCGAATTGTATTCCTACTATCACAAAGGTCTATCCATCTTGCAATAAGGTTTAAGGTAAGTATCGGGGTAGAACTGTTGTGTGCGTTTTTTGAGGAAGGTTTTCAATCAGTATCAATTAAATGTTTTGGCAGACTGTGAATGAAAGTCGTTTCATTTATCTACAATAATATGTAATGCTTTTAAATTAACGAGCGACGAATATGTAAAATACTAGTTTCGAGATAATTGAACTTGAAAGTTTGTGCTGTAGGTATTTAGTTATTTTACTTATCTTGCTGATGCTTTGAAGTAACAGAGCGATATCGATAATTGTAAACGTAAAATTTTATTTTAAATGCGGCATTTTCTTGTTCAATTAAAATATGTCAGTGTTTCATTATAAAGATTTATTGGCATACTTATCTTAAAATCGACTTTTTTCACTTTATCTCACTGTTGCTATACTGTAGCAATGCAAATTCTCTCTTACAAGTGGTATTTTTTACATTCTAAGACCAAAAAGCTTTGTATTTGAATATTCATTTATAACACGTAGATTATCTATTTTGTTTGATAGGGTATGTTAATATAAACATAAAAAAGTGAAAAAAATAACGCGGTAAAATAATATAATGCCACGACATTTAAGATGTTTAAAAGAAATGTTGAAAAGTCGTAAATTGGAGTAATTTCATAACATCATAAATACAATGCATTCAAAAGGGGTCCAACTAGCACTACGCTTGGCGTATGTAAAAAAATAATCTGATTGCTAGTGGCGATGTAAATGAACGATTTATTAATTGGTTTGACAATCGTTAAGTATTATAATTCTACACCTAGATGCTGAATTGTAAGTTGGATAAATTTAACAACTAATGTTCTAACTTTAATTATTTTTGGCAGTTAAATGAATAAACTATCAACAATGCGTGCTTGGAGACAGATATAAAGGTGCTTTTTGTACATTGAATTTGCAATAGAATGATCGACGAGGCGAAACGCACAACCAGTGCAACGGTGATGTTTTCGACTATCAGGGATATAATTATTCATTAGAACATAACGATTTCTTACCTGTTCCGGCTCAATTATCTACATCAAGAGTCCTAGAATTACTAGTACCACAGTTCACAACAATAGTATTGCTTATAACAGATAAATAACGAAACTTAGATACTAGAAGCGTATAGAAAATGTTATTATTTGCAGTAATTAGATTCCTACTTAAAATAATATATATTTTTTATACAGTGAAAAGTTATTTGTAAACAACAAAAAAAATACACAATTATAACCATAACATATCGATGTCCATACGTTGACAACACGTAACCGACATTTTCTCATAATTAATTAAATATTGACATCTCGTAATTTACAAAAAAATATTTTTCATTGAAATTTTCCTAAAGATGGAAACACGTAACAGAAAAAAGGCCCACCAAGCTGCCAGAATATAGTAGAAGAGCTACATCGTTTTCTACTCTACTATTTGAAAATAGGTGAGTAAAAATTCCAACATGTTTACTGCAACATTTTTTATTGGAGAGTGGACAATCCGTAACTGGATTAAAAAAAAAATATGACAATTATGCATAATTTTTTCTATTATTATATGGATGAAGTTAAAAAAGGTGCATTGAATTGATCAAAATACTTGGAATTGTTTCCTCGTATCATCATAAAAGAAGAAACAAAATTAAAATTGTTAACTCGTAGCAAACATTCTTGTTAATAAAAAGTTTATTTAAATAATATCGTGTCAACAGATTATTTTAAATATACATAATAATTATTTTACTCCAAAGAGTCTTTTATTTTCATTGATTTCCCAAAAGTTATTTATTTATACAATTTTTTGGCTATGCTGTAAAATTAAACAAATGTCGGTTAAGTGTTGTCAACTTATGGCCGTCGTAATGTTACTCAGCGTGTGTAAGAAGACTAAAAAGTAGTTATTCTGCGCAGCAAAACGTTTTTTATTTATATAATACAAAAATTCATAGCAGGCAATTTTCAATTGTGTATATTGAAATAAATTATTTAAAAAAATCTACCGTGAGAGTCGGCACGATTTGAGTGGTGAGTGATTCGGAACCAAAAGTAAATTTTTGCAAATTTGAGCGATTGCAAAATTTTACTTTTGATTGTGTACATGTCGCAGTCAGATGTAGAAATATAACAATTTAAAGGTGAATCGGAATACAATCGGAATTATTTGATATTCAAATGATTATTACCAGTCATTGTTTTGCATGAATCGATTGAGTAGAATTTTAAACGCGTGTATTCCGGCATGTCTTTTAATTGTTTGCATAACGGTACTTTACTTGTCGATAAATAATTCAGACGTCTGTTTTTATCTCGGCATGATTGTCAACTCTGTGAAGATGCTCTGTCCAATTAAATCACTCTGTGGTGGGCTTCAGCAGCGATTTTAATAGATAAAGCAAAAAAAGACGTTTTGCGTTGGAGCGATGTGGATGATGTTCTTAATAATGTTACGAGTTGGTTAAAATTGGTCATATTCAAAGAGGCAAACTGACTGTTTAGTGTACGAACCACGTTATTTATAATTATCACGAGTGAAATTAGTGTTTACAACCCGATTGAAAATTAGATGGCATAATTTAACAAAATTAAACAAGGCCTTTTAAAATTAATACATTCACAAGACGTGTTAAAACCAAATCATCTTTTACCCAACTTGGTTTATTGCAAAGATACCTTTATAAAAACATATTTTTATAGAACACATTTTCAATTCCTTTGTTTTGCCAAAGCAGTTCATAACAGTAACACGGTCAAAAGAATTGAAAGATATTTATTGTCTCATATCATAGATGTGCTGACTCTGTTACATAGTCACTTTTAGGGTGTTCACTCTCAATACTTGGTAGAAAGTCATTATCCCTTTGTACTTATTTCCACTTTTATTTACGAAGATCGGGACCGGTTTCGTTCATGGCGAGCATTATTAACTGATAAAAAATAAAATTTAACAGTGTTATTTATACAAAAACAAATTTAAATAAAAAATACTTAAATTTATATATTTATACACTTATAATTTAATATTTGCTTTAGTTTATTATACCTTTTTATTTCAATTTGTTTTCGTTTAAATGACACTGTTAAATTCTATTTCACATCCGTTGACAATGCTCGCCATGAATGAAACCGGTCCTGATCTTGATAAATAAAATTGGAGATAAGTACAAAGGAATGTTGTGTTTTTCTCAATTTAGGTTAAATAGTCCGTTTGGATATTTACATCGATCGAATGACAGCGATGTTTTGTAAACCATAAATTAATTTGATGAACTAATTTACGGCAGCAGATATTTCAAGTGAAAATAGGACGCTTTTCAGGCAGTATGAAAATTAAATTAAACATTATAAAATGTGTTTTTTGCAATATCTGAGAAACAATAAATATATATATATATATTTATTTATTAAAACACTTTAGTCACACCTGCAAGTTTTATATGTACTAATTAATATGATAATTATTGACAAACTGTCATTTAAATTTGTTTGGTAACTAAATTATTATCATCGTTACATGTGAACATTTGTTCACCTCCACACGGAAATTGTTATATATTTCTAAAAATCCAATGGCAAAAGATGGTTTGGTTCTAACAACAATCAGTTAATCAATTGTGCTTAATAATCAGTTAAGTCCACGTATTATAAACCAGCACTAAGTCGGAATAGTAAATAAATAATCACTGTATTGTTAATCCGCATAGCCGAATTGTCGTATCACAGAAGAACCTCATAACCTGGGAGAGTGTTTATTTTTGTCAAAACGTAGCACTCGGTTATTAATTAGTCTGCGATGATCATTTCCTGGCAGCGGTCGAGTGGATCCGGCTGGCGAGGAGTCGAATCGAACGGTTCAGGGCGGCGCCTATCGCTCGGCCGGTTGGGCGGGGGCTCAGGAGCCGCCCTGGGCCGAGGGCGGGACAAAAGGGGTCCACCGCAGACAGGAAGGGTCGATCTGCTTTACGCGCCCCCGCCGTTTCACCCGCTCCATGTACTCGTCCAAGACGTCCTGGTGGATTAATCGACAGTTAAATAGTATACTCTCGACTTGAAATCGAGTAAATATGAAGGTAGCGCTACAGTTTAAAAGGTAAACAGAGTTTTAAATGATAAACTATTACTACATCGAAAGCTCGAATATTATGCTGAATACGTTAGTACGTATGTAAACCATTAATTAATGTACATACTAGGGCATCCAATCCCGGGCCCTTTTTTTGATTCCGGGATTCACAATTATTTCGGGATTGATCACGGGAAAAAATGAGAAATTGAGAGATTGCAAAATAGTTTTCAACTTGTATACCTTTTTTTGTTAGGTCGATGACTTGAAAATGTTGAAAATTGACCGATTCTAATTAATGAAAGATGTGCGATCTTTTTTTTAGCTCGCTCCTCCAAAAAAAGTAGCGAATCGACGGATTCCACAGATATTAAAAAATGTGAGAAAAAAAAATCTTTTTTTTAGCTCCATGCTTTCAAAGAGTTTACGACTGCCAGTGACTCCAGCGAAAAAAAAAAAAAATTAATGCTAAGAAAATCCCGGGATTATAGGATTCGGGATCACAGGATTGGAGGCCCTAGTCCAGGGATGGCAAACCTTTTTCGCAAGTGGGTCAAATTTGATTTAATTAAAAAAAAAAAAAAACATGTCGTGGGTCACATGGATTGAATAATTAAGGCTTTAAATAAAACAATCATTTCTATAAGTTCAAGAGGGTAAGATAATTTCTCACGCGGTTCCCTTGTTCGCCATCCCTGCCCTAGTACATCCATACATATATAGAAAAATTAACTAAAGATTTATTTCACCATAGATTTATATTTGTGTTCTTTCTAAAAAGCTTGATTAAAATACTCAACTATGATTCCATATTCTCCGATTAGGAAAGAGGTTAAAAATGAATTGTGAACTTTACCAAAATACACTTAATACAACAACGAATTCTAATGAAATAATCCGCTGACCTTTCGTTTGAGGATGATATGCTTCCCCTTCCAGTATTTCATCATACCGAGGGCTTGCAGTGTGCTGACGATGTCGTACGAGTTGATGGCCATCTCTTGCGACAGGTCTCGGATGCTAAGCGACGCTCCGGGATGGGCGCAGAGGTGCTGCAGGAGTACGTCTTTCCAGTATGAACGGTAGGAGATCAGCCCCAGATCCGAGAGCGGCTTCTCGGGGGAGCCTATCTTGCCCTCTACTCGCGTTAGAAGGTAGCCTGTAGGGGGAAAATTTTAAATAAATATTATTCAATTGTACTTCATAGTAGAAAATAACATCCCAAATAATTTATATGCATACTTCCTTAAGACGTGACGTAATTTCCCTGTTAGACGTAATGACCTACATTTAATTAACCATGTAGATAAATATCATTCCAACTATTACCTTAACGAATACACTAAAAAGGTAAGTATTTTTTTTCAATTTATCAGTTACTTGAATAAATATATTATACAATTTGATATTTTTTTTCGCTCACTATAATATAATAACTGTGTTATATTCAAAAATAAAATACTCATTTGTACTTATTCCACTTTTATTTTATATGATCAAGACCGGTTTCGCTCATGACGAGTACTATCAACTAATGAACATCATTACATCTATATTTTAATATAACATGTGTAACTTTTAGGGAGTTCACTGTCAATACTTGTGGAAAAGTATTATATTCAAAAATTAAAATACTCATCTGCATTAATTACATTTATATTTAAGGTAACGAGGTCCGGTTTCGTTCGCGACGAGTATTATCATAATTTATTACAATATTACAGTGCTATTTATTTTTTTATGTATACTACGTTTGCACTGTAATATTGTATTCTCTTATCAGTTGATAATGCTCGCCATGAACGAAACCGGTCCTGACGTATTAAATATAAGTGAAATTAGTACAAATGAGTATCTTATTGTTTTACCAGATATACTGTATATGCTATAGACAACAGAAACGATCCCTTGAGTAATTAAGGTCCTCAGAATTCAAGAAAAAAGTACATTCCTTTTTTCTTATAATATAGAACATTTCATTAGCCACTTTTAGGTTGTTCACTGTCAATACTTGGTGGAAAAGCATTATATTAATTAATAAAAACACAATATTCCTTTGTACTTCATTCCACTTTATTTAATATATAAGGACCAGGACTTCATTGTCAACTGATGCTCGTAATGAGCGAAACCGGTCCTGACATATTAAATTAAGTGGAACGAAGTACAAAGGAATATTATGTTTTTATTAACATTTCATTAGCTGTTAAAAATATACTGATAAAAATAAACGACGTTTTAATATTTAAAAAAATGTTCGATTGCCTAAAAATTATTTTAATATTCCTTCAACCTTCCAACTGAAAAAAATCGACCTTATTAAAAAAAAAAAACTTGTGGAGGGTAAGGGTTCGCAATCCCACGGGAATGAAAAAAAAGAGGATAAAGCCACCCGATCTATTTAAAATATTACTAAATCACCGATATATTTAAATTCTTGTTTTTTCATTTTATTTTAATAAATTTTCGTATTTATATACAGAGATGTATTCATTAAAATTCGTAGCTATACCACGAAAGAATTCGAGCGAACACGAAAAGGGGCCGTTCCATTCAAAACGGCGGAAATATAATCACGAATCAGCGTGCGAAAGCGTAATTTCAAAAAACAGTCATCGGCAAACCAATCGCACGTCGTACAACATCATCCTCTCTTATTCACAAGTCAGGGACAAAGACTGGCTGCCGTACGCCGTAGACCATCGTAGCAGGCACGTAGAGTAACGCTCCGGCGTAGCGTATCATAAACGTAGACCCAGCGTACTACGTGGCGTAGAGTGACAGGCTGCGATGGTGGGGGTCGCGTAGTCTACCGGCTGATTTCGAGCGGCGGAGGGCGGGTTGCTTTTTGTGAGGGTAGGTCGGAAAGCTCTATGCAGCTGCACCGGCAGCAGAGGCTTTCGAGACGGTTGGACGTCTTGCACACCCGGAGACCGTATCATAAATCGGCTCGTAAATAACTATTTAAGAATATTCATATCTCAACGTACAGAAATTATTTAAACACAATATGAGCTTAGGTTTAATGCTTAAATCGAGACGGGAGGAAAATTATAAATAATTGTCATTTAACCTTTCTCGATTTAAATAAATAAATTTTAATGTGTGCATAGTATCTACATTATTTTTTTGACGATTGTCTACTGATCGGAGCCAAACGGTTCGTACTTCTATAATTACTAACCATGTCCGCTCCCAATGTGGAGCATATGGACTCCTAGTGGACTTAATCTCAACAGAAGTGTTTCTACGAGAACTGCTTGTTACGCAGTTGCTCAACCTCCCCTTTTCCAAAAAGAGTAGGAATAGAAGGAAAGGGCTAGGACAGGACTAGTGGTTAGCTAATCGCTCTCGATACGCCCCGTTCATAGGATAGGATGGGTGGGAGGGGGGAATTCAAGACATCACATACATTCATGCCTTTAAACAGAAATTCATAAATCGATTGAAAAATCAATTTATAAAAACTGCCCGTACTGGGATTCGAACCCGTAACCTCCGTAGCGGTAGCCAACGACGTTGACCACTCGTCCACACAGGCTTCTATATTACATGAGAATTAATAATGTTACATGTACAGGGGCAGGGATGGGCTGGAGGGGGCTCGGAGGGGATCGCGCGAGCGCCTTGTTAAATTTTGGCACGGCCGGCGAGCCCCTTGTTAAGATAAGAAAATCATTCGTCTTATATCAAATTATCACATAACTGCAATTTCTGTAGATGGATAAATGTGAAAATTAGTTGTCGTTTCATTTTTTCATTCAGCGTTGTGGACGTCCGTGAGTCCCAGTACGAAAAAACATTTTTTCGATCGATTTATCTATTTTCTGTTCGAAGGAATGGGTGTTTGTGATGTCTTAAGATTACCTCCCACTATTCCGATTCTTCAATTCAAATGGGCGCTACTATCAGTTAATCACTAGTCCTGTCTTATGCTTATCATTTTATCCCTACTACTCTCTTTGGAAAAGAGAGATAGAGCGACTACGTAATAAGCAGTTTTCGTAGATAAATAACTTTCGTTGAGATACCTTCATTAGGAGGCCATATACTTGACATAGGGAGCGGACATGGATAAAAAATGGATAACATTTATCGAGCCCCTTGTTAAGATATTGGCAGCCCACCGCCGTACAGGGGGGTTAGGTTAGGTTAGGTTAGGTTTGTTTTATTGCCTATTTAGGGTATGGCTAGTCGATTACAAAACAACTATAAAAACCGTTATAATATATTTCATTTATTGCCATAACCGGCATTAAAAACATTAATGGCATAAAAAAGGTTTAATGATACATTTATTTGTAGTAATAGTTGATGGTGAAAACTTTATTAGTGTCCAAAATATCTTCTGTGCTATCTACATCATTTATACTGTCATACAGTTTTTTTTTAAAGAGTACTCCAGTATTCCTTTTAAATCACCAGATGCCGATCAGAATATATGATGAGGGTGCTTTTGGCTTGGAAAGACTCAAAAGTGTTTTAAGCGATTTAAAGACACATTCTGAATATTGAGATACCAAAATAGGAAAGAAACGAACGCCTGATAATCGATCAACAAATTGAAATTAGTACGAAGCAAGTATGTAGAGTGATCACCCCAATTACGCGAAAGTCGGGACCGCGTTATTGGTATAATGAAGCGCATACAAAAATTAAGGTTACGTTTTTTCGCAAAAAACGCAAAACTGCCAAAACTAAGAATAAATAAACATATATGGACGAAATATTTAATTACTGCGCGGTGAAATGTACGACACAGACAGCCGCCCGGCTGTGTGTGTACAGCCGCGCACAGCATTGACAATGGAATGCGTCCGCGCAATTGTAAACAAAAAAGCCGTGTATATATATATATATATCTGTCTTGGATTCGCGTTATTCGAGTTAGCGTAATTGGGGGATCACAGTAAAGGGTAAACAACTTATATACGCAAGACATTAGAACGCAATGACCGGGAAGAAATTGTTCATTGAACACTCTAAATCTAACGCAGAAGCTGAACGTACATATGTCAGTTTTCTAACGTAGTTATATGAGAATTGAAATCACCGAACACGAAACGCAATGTAAAATAAGATAATACGCATACTAAATCGCACAACCAGTCTAGACGGAAATCATATTTTATATATTCCGCAAAACGTCTGCCGAGTGAGAAAGACAGCGATATATGAGTTAACACCCTTTTGACAGGGACAGCAGATCAAACGAATCTTTATCGTAGGGCGCAGGGAGGGCGAGAGGGATGGAGATGGACGCAGACAGCGGGAGTGAACGAGTTGGAAATACTTTAACGCAATTTAGTAACTAAGCGCCTGTTATTTTTGGGTGATTTTCTTTGATTAGGGCTGTTTGGGTGGAGTGGGCCCTGTTGCCGGTCTGAGGTTGAAAATATGACAGCCGTATCATTCGTCTGTGGAAAGGAAAGATGATGTAACCCACACGTAACAAATTTTACAGGAGGCACAACAAACGCTGTTTGATGTTTTTGGGCTAAAGAGGCAAATTATGAAATATACACAGGTGCATGTAGACTTACAAACTGGTGTTTAATTACCTTAATCTTATTTTTTTAGAAATAATTTGTTGAAGAAAAACCTTTTTTTAGGTCATTTTTTCATGGTGCAATTTTTTACAGTCCACACTTTTTGAAAAATTAAAAGATAAATTTGGATACTAATTTGGCATTTGCAGCTTGTATTATTTTGATAGAATTTTGTGTATCAAGTTGAATACATTGTGATTATTGGAAAAAAACTGTGGGTTACATCCTTTTTCCTATCCAAAATTGATATTCAAGCGCAATATGAATCAACGTTTGCTGCAAGCAATGCCATAGATCATGGATGGCGAACCTATGGCACGCGTGCCCAAAGTGGCACGCTTGAGAATTTTGATGGCACGCTAACTATTTCCAAGTTCGAAAAAAATATTTTTTAAGTTTACAAAATTTAAATGTTGATTAAATAATCTTTGAATTATTAATTTATTCCGATTTATTAATTGTCAAATGTTGTTGTTGTAATTGTAATTTTTAAGCTTATACATAAAATTCAGATTTTTTAATTTTTTTTTTCTATTTTGTTATTTTTTTACTGCTTGGGCACGCCACACAATCAAGAAATAATATTTGAGGATTTTTGGCACGCGGACCCAAAAAGGTTCGCCATCTCTGCCATAGATAAACGATTGTATACAATCTTTTATATAGTACAAAGTATAAGGTTTGTTAATTTTAGATTGAATATTTATTTAAAAACACACTCAAATGCAATTTATAAACATTCTAAGTCAATACATATATCGAACGGGAGCTTGCAATAATCACTCGTGAATGATAGATACGAAAGACTTTTAATACACCGTCCTTCATAAGCTGTCGTATTCTTGTTCTTCTTCATTTAGCACGCACTGTATATTGTCGTTTCATATGATGTATCACAATCGAATGTTTAACTTTTCCGGTTCTAAGCTCAAGAAATGCGACCCCAATACCCACATTTTCTTAAATATCTATTTTAATATGGGTGATACAATGTTTATAATTAAAGTATTCTTATATCATAGTTTTTTGGACCTTTTGTAGTTTATATAAATATTATAAGATAAGAGATAAGCTTATCAGCGATCGTTCGTAAGATAACTAGGCTGAACGCCGCATAGCAAAGCGCGTCAGTAGCACATTAACATTTGCACTGAAATGACGTATATTTTACGCGCAACTTAAAATATGATTATTTAAAAAAAAAACACGGATTTTGAAAGAAAAATGTACGAGGAATGATGCAGAGATATTTTAAAGCCCTAAGATTTTTTTTTTTTTTGAAATTCATAAGAATAAGGCCAATAATGAGGAAACCACTGGGGTCCCTAAAAGACCCCCATCGGCAGAGAAGTATTTTTCTAGTCTCAGAGCCGCGAGAGTTAAACACGATGAGTGATTAGATGAATTAAAAAACACTTGGCCCAATGTAAATTTGACGAAATAGATTCTGTCCTGAAATAGTCCTATAACCGGCGTAAATCGACTCACTGAAAGACAACATAGCACATGTTCCCATCTTTCGATGATAGTCGTATGCATAGTATACCATGAAATATGTTGACGGACCTAGCCGTGTTCGATTCTCGTTCATTGCGGACAACAAAGTAATTCCTGGTCGTTGATCCATGCTCCCATCGCATCAGCAGGAGTGTGAGAAGTTCACGAATCTCTAGGTTGGAAGCCCAGCGGGGAGTTTCTTAAACTCGCGTCGTTTCGAAGACGACTTAGGAGTGAAAACAATAACAGAAAAATTATACCCACTGAAGTCGCGTTGATGAAATTGAATCAAATGTTATATACGTATAACGAAAACAATACAAAGACACAAAGGACAAACTCAACTAAGATTTAAAATAAAGAAGTTTTCATTGAAATATTTCGCAAAATACAGTACAACTGTTACTGTCAAATCCATCGTTCACCAATTTTTGCCCAGTGTTTCAATATTGGAACATTTAGTATTTTTTACTTCCAGTCCATTATGCATGACGCAATAAAAGTTGAGATTGCATCAGTCTCAATCAGTCTACAGTTAGCAAACGTGGGGATCATTTCGTGTAGTATTTTTTTTCAGGTTTGAACCTGTCGAGTGAGCAGTTTTTTTTATTTATTTGCACCAATTACGGGCAAATTCGGGCAAAAATTTAATGCTGAGAATTGTACAGGTTTTCTAATACGGCAATAATAAAAAAACAACATCGAACATATTTGGGCATAAAGGAATGCAAATCATGATTTATTTTACGTAATATGATTTCACAACTATTCATTTCAAGTCTAAATTTTTGATCAAATGTAGTCAAATTTATACATATCAAACGCCAAACAAATTAATCGCAAATCGCGAGTTATAATATATAAAGAAATACATGTACATCCAACAGTTTGGGATACCATCGTCTTAGATCTGTGAAAAAATGTGAAAAAAAAAATGCATCGGGATTTTAGTTTAAGACGGTCAGGTTATTGCACTTTTCACAGGGGCGACCGCCAGACGGGAGCGTGCGAGCGAGAGCGGCGAGGCAGGAGCGAGACGGAGCGCGAACCACGTGGGACGGGAAACTTCTACCACCCCCTCGCGTTTCTGCGCGCCTGATACATCGACTCGTACGAATTCGAGACGTGGATTACTCAAAACTGCCATTTTAATTATTTTTTACAAGTTGCGCCCGTCTGCATTTCGATAAACAAATATTCCGACGACTTTTAATTGTAAAACAGAACAAGTGGTTATCTAATTATTTGAATTATTATCCTGTCTGAGAATTTAAAGTTATGAACCCCATTTTAATTGTATTTTTTTTAAATCAAATACACATAGGTAAAAAGGGCTGTCATACTTAACCCTTTCCCTGCTTAATCTCGCCAAACGCGATTTACACTCTCACGCCTAAATTTTGAAGAAGTTATTAGGTAGTTATAACTATGGATTTATTAAAATGATTTTTACTATTTATTTATTTTAATTCTAAATTAACAATTCTTTTCTGGCAAAATCAGATTTTTAATTTTAATTTTATCAAAATTTAAAAAAATCGATAATCCCATTTGTATTTATATCATACATACAGTCTGCAAGAATGTTTTGCGCACCTTGTGAAAATCCAGTTTTGTATTTTAAAATGTCATTTAAGAGTACAGATGAATTATATCTTTAAAAATATCATTACAAATTTGTCTAAGCATGTACCCACATCGTAAATACAAGTGTTTTTACCGTTTTTAACATTTGTAACAGCTAATAAAGCGAGTATGATAACCCAGGTAGTAGAATTAACAAATCGTTGTACAGTAAAACCCCCATTTACACTATAGTCGGGACCGTGTAATTGGGGGTGTGAACCTCATACAAAATTAGGGATTTGGTTTTCCGTATCAATATCATGCTGCTTCATTTCTAGTCTTGTCCATACTTTGGTATATTAAAAATATATTTATCAATATTATTTTCCCGATCGGTGTACTTGCATGGTTTTCAATTTTAATTGCGGTCATAATTCTGATTACACAACCACGAAAATTGCATGTTGTGGTCAATTTATGGGCCAGTACTCCAAAATCAGGCTCCATGTTTTCTGATCGTCTGGTATTGCTATTTTCAACCTTTTTAGCAGAAGTCCTTTCGCTCGCTACTTGGGTCACTTTAACTGATAGATTTTCGGAATATCTCCAATTCAGAAGCTTTAGAGGAGTGTGGACGTACATGTAAGTCGGCGCCATTTTTCTGTAAAGAAGTTTGGACGTACTTTTGACAACACAGGAGTGTCTGTATGTAAGCATATATATGCTTTATGTATGAATTATATCTATTAATTGGGAAAAAAATGACGCAATTGTCATATTAAGAGAAGGCAGTGAAGTAAATTAAGGTCAGTATAGGTCTATTCACTCCTCTAAAGGTTAAGTAAAACTATTTCTTTTTGATTGACAAAGATTAGGCGTAGTTTGCGTTACGTCAAAACTAGATCTCCCAGACATCCATGGAAAATTTCGCATCGAGAATTTTCCCCATTTCAGGCGATGCATTGCTGAAAATGCGCTCTCATACTCCCTGGCAAAGGGTGTGCCAAGTTTTACCCGAAACCTGTTGCCGTCTCCTCGGCGGGGGCGCCCACCCCTGCGGCCTTGCCCCCCGACCCCGGGGACCCGACCTCTCTCCGGGCCCGTCTGCGGTCCTCCCTTGTTGTCGTAGGTAAGTTAGCAACCCGCCGAACGACATCGCAATAATACCCCCGAACGGGTCGTCAGGCAGACGAATTATCATTATTGATGTATTTGTTCTACCTCTTCAGATTCCTTCACGCCTGATACTCGCCGCGACGAAATATTGATATAAATAATTATTTGAAATGCTATTCTGTGACAAGAGGTAATGGTAACTTAATATATAACTGTTGGTGAAAACGAGAATTTAATAAAAAGCCGGGCCAAACTGTTAGCACGGCAAAATCTTGGCTTTAAATAAACTAATATCCCGGCATAGAAACTAATGACCGTACGACCAACCAATAAGAACAATACTTTTTTTTTCAACTCTCATGAAGTACCTATCGTATGTCAAACAATATACCATACACATACCTACACAAATGTACGCAGTAAGGGACATTGTAGAAGAAATGAGAGAAAGCTTCTTGTCATATTATCGCAAAAAATACTAACAAGAGACGCTAATTGCTTGCCTAAATTTCATATAATCAATAATATCAAAATCTACTCTAATAAACTGTCTTTATATCGCGATTTTACGAGAAAGCCCGACCTCGAAAATAATTACGAAATAAACGAATGTTTTAGGGCAACTTGTATGTTATAGAAAAACATATAAGGTAATGTCATTTTTTTAGTAGTGCTTGTTTAAAAATGGTTTAGTTAAATATTCGAAGATCCACTTTTTACGTCTATTACATTGAGAATTGTAAGCCTGCATTGGCATCGGAGATACACTTTTCGTTAGATGAGATCTTGAAGGTGTGATCAATATCTGTTCTACACTAGAGAATCTATAGTACGCAATTATCATGAGCGATTCCAAAATAAATCACTGAGGCAGATGTGTAACGCCCCGTGGTACGTGCGTAACTCGCTGCTTCACAGAGACTTGAAAATACCTACCATCCGCGAGTTCGTTCGTGAAATATCACAAAAGTTTCACAGCGAGGTAGGAAAACATTTTAACCCAACGATCTCTAATCTCCACAACTATGACGAGACACTGCCTGAGAATCGTTTTAGACCCAGAGCAGTTCTGCTTGACGACCCTCCATAGATCTTATGTCGTCTAAAATTGTCAATTTTAGAACGAACTAAGCATCACGAAAATGACTCTCTTTGTTTAAAAACAATTTGTGTACTGTATGTGTGTATGTACGTATGCGCATGTGTATGTACATTTACGGATATAGTATGGAGGAAGCATATGGAATGTGATTTGCAAAATAATGCATATGGAATTCCCGTGAACTTCTTATCTCTGTAGTGATCGCGCCCTTCCGTCTGCAAACGACGGTAAGGGGATGCAATTTACAATTTTTCATAATCTTTATCGATGAAGGAGACTGGAAGAACCTTGGTGCGTCCTGGTACTTGAAGCTCCATAAATTTGATATCCAAAAAAATCATAAGCGATGGGTTCCCGTTGAAAGTCAACTGACGGTGGGATGCTGAATGTGGAAGTTTTCTAAATCTAAAACGACACCGAAGAACATATTTATCAACAACAAAAAAAATAGATATTTCAACAGAATAAACATAGCAAAATTAAAAGCTTGATTTCTTATGAAACCTTAAGGGAATTCTCGTGTATTCAATAATTGTTGATAACCTTTGAACAAAAGTAAGCGCTAGGCAACTAAAAGCATCAAAAATTATCACCCGAGTTAAGGTAAAGGGTAAATAATAGTTGGACACCGAATTTCTACTATCAATGATCGATGTCTTAAGTCTAGTATGACAAACGCGAATGTTTATTTTTATTATTCTTCCACAACGTGTGATAACAATTCGCGATGATGCAATCGCCAAAAACCAAAGTGGCGCATGCAGTCGATGCACGGAAGGTGGGGGTGGGTTGCCAAGGTAAGCGAGGTCGACGGCCGGCGCCCGACGTCGCCGGGGCGGGCGTCGATCGATAGTGGCGTCTCGCCGGTACCGCCCGCCCCGCGACTGCTTGCAAACCCTCCACCGCTGTAGGCGGGCGGGAATCGCGCTGGATGGGGGCTCCCGCTGGCTGCAGGGAATGCCCTGTCACTTCGAACCCTTAACACATAACAACCGTAACGAAAGACCGACGCATACATCAGTACAAAGAACAGGTCTTATGACATTAGACACTATTGTGTTATTACACACGTAAATAATATTTATTAGTGCCTATTGAAAATACACACTCGTTGAGTATCAGTTTTCGATGTAAACGGAAACCTATGTAGGTATAGTCAGTGGACAGCTTTTTTATTTCAGATAGTGCATGTTTAACACTATCTGGCTACTCAAAACACTTGTCAACTGAGGCTTTAAGGTCAGCTAGCATCATATATTAATGTATCCATTGAAGAGGTTTTAAATGTTCGATATATATCAAAGGGCAGGAGGTTTATATTCCCATCTTCGAGCAAAATAATTACGTAATGTTCGACACATTTAAGGTCAATTGGAAAATGACGATGATCTAATGAAGACTGCGGCGCCTTACAAATGTGAGAAATGATTCAAGCTAAGTCCTATTGAATTAAGCTCGGTTAAGATAAAGTGTTCGAGTTATTTCATCAAATGCTCGCTTTTCACATTAATTATTTTCGGAAATATTGTGATATATTTAACCATATACGTATTCAAAGTATCTTTCGATCTAATTATTAAACAATAACGCTAAAATTCATTACTTTTCTTAAAAAACACTAAAACTTAGATTTTAAAATATATCATTTGACAGTATTTCTAGTCCATAATGTTCTGTATTTGCGAGATTTTCCACCGCCTCGCTCGTCTAGTGGTGTGAAAATCATCAATGCTCGAATCATTAAGTTATGAATGAATTTTCTAGTAAAGCGTAGGAGCCGAGGGTGTCCGAAGATCGCCGAGGGTTGGCCGTCATCGCCGGAGTCATTGCCGCCGGGGCGGGGGCGGGGGTCTCCGACTGAATGAATGTGACGTCACGCCGCCGCCGCCTCTTCTCTACGCCGGCAGGAATTCTAGTCTCGTGGGCGGAAAATTTTCAAGGGATTTTCGTGTTTAGGCGAACGTAAGTACGCAGTTTAGAATTGAAATAGGACAACCAAGAGGTATGGATAAGTAAGAATTAATTTTGCTACTACGATCAGTTCATTTAAGATCTGACCTAGCGGCATTTTAATAATTCCGTATTTTAATAAGGAATATATTTATCCCAGTTTTTTTTATTGACATTTTTGTATCCATGTCCGCTCCTAATGTGAAGCTTATGGTTTCTTAATGGAGGTATCTCAACAGAGGTTTTTTTTCTTTCTACGAGAACTGTTAGTTACTCAGTCGCTCAACCTCAATTTCTTTCAAAGTGAGTAGTAGGGAAAGGCGGATAAGGCTAAAACAGGACTAGTGGTTGACTAATCGCTATTGCTACACCCAGTTATTAAAGGATCAGAAGGATGGGAGAAGAGGAAATAATGTGAATTGACATCACGAACACCCAGTCTTCGATCACAACTTTGAATTGAATAATTCTCAAATTCATTGTGATCTTACCGGGAATCGAACGCAGACCTGCGTGATCGGTAGAGCAAGCTCTAACCAACTGGGCAACAACAGGTGACAAACTACTACTAGTATTAATTCGTTCCAAAAATGGTATACAATTTACATATATTGAACTAACATATTTTAGGATTAAAAGTACTTTAAATGAACATAAGAACATAATACTATTAGAATCTTAAACTAGAAAATTGTTCTGATGCGACAAAACATTAATTAAAATTATATGAATAGAAAGAGTAAAAATAATATATTATATGTACGTAAGATTTGATCTAAACAACTAGTATTTGTCATTAGTCGTCCTATGACGTATTGGGTGAGCCTGTCGAGTAAACTTCCAGTGATAGGCTTTCTAGCATGTGGCGTGGAAAATTCCGTTGGCTACCAGACGAATCCCTCCGCGGCGGAGCTAGCAACTGCTAACAGTCGGGAGGAAAACGTGCTTTTCCAGACACCCCCGACCATTGTCGCAGCCCTTGGACGCACCACAGACGCAGCTCCCTCCTCCGTCGCGTACGTTAGTGCTGTATCCAGCAAAGTATTAAAAGCCCAATCAATACAAGATTACAATGCAAAAGTAATTAAGGGCTTCTTTTATAATACAAATATACAAAACATGGAATAATTTTACATATTTACTATACACTCAATCATTTTTTTACGCGATACGTTAGTTCCAGAAACTGACGCGCAAAAAAACCGTCATTTTCATATAATTTGATAAAATGGTTCCATAAATCAAAATACTACATAAAAAAGTATGAAAAATGTACAAAAAACTAAAATTTTGCTTTTGAAATTGACGCAAAAAAAGTTTTTTTTTTAAATACTAACCATTGATTTCTTTATTTAATACTTAAATTCAATGTGAAACTTCTTAACATATCTCGTTCGCGTATTTTTTTAACGTAAGTGTGGAATTTTGCTCTGAATTGTTTGATAAAATGCTATTTTTCCTAGATTCTTGATCTGAGTCGATTATTATTACATTGGATTTGTTTTGATGATCTGACGGTTAATTTTATTTTTTACAATACCGGACGGACTTCTAGGATGCATTTATTTGGTATTTGAAAAAGACAATGAAAACCGCGCCAAGCCTAAAAACAAAGTGATGGTATTTAAAAATAATGTGGGGCAACATTTTTTACTTTATTTACTTAAGTACCTTGTCTAGTGCACGAATGCTACTGTCGTTGAATGGTGACATTTAATATGTTTGGAGAAGTGAAAACTCGTTGGAGTTTAATTTCAAAATTTGACTTTAAACTTATCGCTAATGCACTCAGTCGTAATAGGTGTAATTCCAGGCATATACGACAATTCCATTTATCATAATTGATAGCAACTTTAGAAAATGTCTCGATAAAACTATAAGGCTTGTTGGTAATAATTTCGCCATGATGGTTTGATTTATTAGATTTTTTAGAATTGAAATTACATGAATTTAATGTATCCACCCGAGTGGTCAAGGTCTTGGTGATCTTTCATTGCGGTGTAATAGGTTCGAATCCCAGTACGGACACTTTCATAAATTGATTTTAAAATAGATTTGTAGAGTTTCGCGAACTATCTTTACCCTCTCCGAAAGGGAAGTTAAGTGAATCTTCTCGCAGAACAAATTATGTTAAACTCAATTAAGAGTTGAGAGCAAAAATTAGGGCGGATATGTTTAAAAATGTATCAGGAGCATAGACAGAAAGAAGCAAGAGGCATTATTTCCCAGCGAGAACGATGTCTTATTAATGTGAGAAAAGGCAGCGATCTAAAATGTTTGTTCGGTGAGCCGTGAAAAATATTATGGAACAGCCATTAACAAAAAAACTCGATTATTGCTTCTATATTCTGTAAATCGAGTTAGTAGTAAGATAACATTATAATGAAAGATTTCTCACATAGGATGCACACTAGGAGTGTACACTTTTTAAGAGAAATTCAGATGAAGAAAATCACAGGCTACATAGTAGGTACCAATGTTTCCTCTAAGCTGCGCGCGCGCGCGACCGCGCACTCCAATACCAGACATATAATAATTCAAATAATATATTTTTAAATTGAAATAACCCTAATTCACCGAAATAAATTGAACATTTAGATAATCTTACCAATATTATTTTATCAGAAAAAGAAATTGATCTAAATGGAGTATATAATATAAGGATTAGTTGTACGGAATTTTATTAAGTTCATATAATAAGTTAATCAATTTTTTAGCGACTGATGTTTTATTCAGCTTATTTTCTTAATTTGAGCTTGATTAAAAAAAAAATAGAGCGAGTTCTGTTATTTCTAATGTTTTATTTAATACTCTTATTCGTAAAAAATAATTTATAAACTATCAAATGATTTTTTTTTTTGGATATCAAATTTATGGAGCTTCAAGTACCAGGACGCGCCAGCGTCAAGGTTCTTCCAGTCTCCTTCATCGATAAAGAATTTGAAAAATTGTAAATTGCATCCCCTTACCATCGTTTGCAGACGGAAGGGCGCGATCACTACAGAGATAAGAAGTTCACGGGAACTCCATATGCATTATTTTGCAAATCACATTCCATATGCTTCCTCCATACTATATCCGTACATGTACACACATATGCGCATACGTTTGACCAGATTTCAATAATTCAAAATGTATTATCTTCGAAACATCCCACCAAACACACAACAAAACTTTTTTAACGTCAATGTTGGCCGAGGAGTAGGCACAGGTACTTGATTTGGTGATAGCCATTGTTTTTTCCCCTGGTATTACTGTAAAGGACCCATTTTTTGTCCCCGGTAATTATCTTTCTGAGAAATGGATCCGTTTCGTGCCTGGACAATAGAGAAGCACAGATGGTCACGCTTGTTCCAAGGCCGTTTGAGAGAGTGTGTGTTTTTGAGAGAGCTTGCCTGTGTTTTTTTCCCAATCTTTTCAGATGATCTTGCACAGTTGTTATTGGACAGCCAATGTCGTGTGACAATTCCTTCACTATTTTACGAGGATCAGCTTCCACCAATGATTTTAGGACGTCATCATCGATTTTGAGGGGTCTTCCTGTTTTTGGTTTGTCCTTTAACTCCCTATCGCCACTTTTGAACTTTTGAAACCATCTAAAGCACTTTCAAAGTTTCAAGACGTCACCGTAAATGTCACAAATGGTCTTCGTAGCTTTTTTTGGTTTTAATCCTTTATCGAATAAAAACAGCATAAAACAGCGCAAATGTGTTTATTCAATCTCAGGCTTCTCCATTTTTCCACAACGGCAAAAAAAATATAAAATATGTTGAAATGGAAAGAGTACACACAGAGCTTTAAAATAATACCAACCCCGACGTGTTAGCTCAACGGCAACCGTTGACAAACAGATTTTAAAGTGACGCGCCAGAAAAAATGTCATTTCTTTCCGTTTTACCTAATACATACACACATACAGTATACAAACAAAATAAAAATATATTTTATCATGCAAATCATTTTTTTTTTAATATCAAATATTACAAATTATGCCGCGCATTTGTTCGGTTGGCCCGCGCAGTTAACCTCTCGTCTCAGAAGGAGCATTCGTAGTACCTATGAAAACTCTTAATTTTCCCTCTAACCTTTCCACGATAAGGTGTCCAATTCAATCATTTTACAATTGATTGTTCAGATAATGAAAAAACATATTCAGTTCACCAGTAAACATTGTTTTAGAATATTTACGAATGATTTTCGCTTTGAATGTATCGGGAGCACATATGCGCAGGTAGGAGGTATATTTCCAAACGTACCCGGTACACAAATAACAATAATTCGCTGCAAGTATGGCAGAGGCGCATGCGATGGCTGAAAATAGAATTAGCGGGTCGTCGACCCAGCCGTCTGGCGGGGAGGCGGGCGGAACCGGGAGACCCCGGTAGCGCTCTGCCCCCCTGGTCGGGGGCCCACCGAAATCTTGGCAGGTCTCGCCGTCTCCCCGGCTAAACCTTCGGCCGCTCCTCGCTGCAGACAGAGGCACGCCTCGTCCATCTGTTTCTAATGGCATTTTATTTTATCTTCAAACGAACTTTTATCAGATATATTGGAAAATCGTATTCAAATGAATGAATTAATCATTCCATATTTTCGATTGTTATGCTTATCCGAACATTTTAAGCTATAACGTGATATATCATACGCATCGGTGTCATCATTTTATCTTTGATAATTTAAATGAATTATTAATTAACTACCGAACTGTTGAACCGTTCAGTGCGTTCATTGTATACATGAAATAAACCATATCGACTGTGGAAAGGAAAAAGTACGTAACCCACACAGATCAAATTTTATAGGAGGCACTCTTGAAAAAACTTGTTTTGATGATTTTGGGCCATATGAAAATTATGAATTATATACAACCTTGGAGTGCACGGAGACTTCTGAACTGGTGTTAAATTTACATAATCTAATATTAATTAAAGAAATTGTCTAGGAAAAACCCGTATTTCAGTATTTTTTCTTGGTTTTAATTTTTTACAAAGTCATCTGTTTTAAACTTAAAAGCTAAATTTAGATACTATTTCGGCATTTGCAGCTTGCATCCTTTTGATAGAACGTGTATCAAGTTTGATACATTGTGATTATCGAAAAAAAGCTGTTTTGGAAAACTGTGGGTTACGTCCTTTTTCCTTTCTAAAGTCGATATGTAGAACTGTATATTTAGTTAGGAATTGAGATAATTTATATGAGTTATTAAAATCATATTGAATAAATTAATGACGTTATAATTAGGGCATCCAATCCCGGACAGTTTTTGTGATCCCGGGATTACTAATCTTTTCGGCATAATATAAAGCCACAATTGGCTAGAGATCATTGCCGGTAAAAGAGGGTTGTTAAAAGATTCCAGATGTTTTGTCAACTCAAAGTGACGAATTGACACATTCAGAATTATTCAGAAGTCGGAGACCTTTTTTTTAGCTCCACCCCCTGAAAAAGTTACGAATTGACAGATTTACAATTATTGAGACTCGGAAAAGTTTTTTTTAGCTCGGTACTCTTAAAAAGTTACGGATTAGTACTAAGACGATCCCGGGATTACGGGATCGCAAAATTAGTCGGGATTGGGTCCCCTAGGTTTTTTTTTTTTTTTAAATCCATGTCCGCTCCGAATGTGGAGCATATGGCCTCCTAATGAAGGTATTTCAACTGATATTTTTTCTACGAGAACTTTTTGTTATTTAGTCGCTCAACCTCTATTTGTTTTAAACAGTAGTAGGGATAGAAGGATAAGGCTAGGGCAGAACTAGTGGTTAACCAATAGCTCTCGCTACGCCCAGTTATTGAAGGATCGGAAAGGGTGGGAGGGAAATTTTTAGACATCACAAACACCCATGCCTTCGAATAGCAATCGATAAATCGATCGAAAAAATGCTGCTCGTACTGGGACTCGAACCCGCGAGGACCGGCACGGAACCCCACAACGCTAACCGCTGCGCCATAGGACCCGACAACTCGAGAAATTATAATAAATATTCAATAAAAACACACGTATAAAATTACACTCATTTAATTAAAACCCAGAACTAGTAAATTTAATTAAACAAAGACAGTCTTTTATGTACTTGATTCAAGATGTTGCTTGTTACATGTTTCTACTAGGGCTTGTCGGTTTTCAAAAACCGGTTTTAAACACCGGTTTTTTGGCAAAATTTGTGACATTCGAAAACCGGTTTTTCAACTCCGTAACCGGTTGTGCCGAATTTTATATAAAATTTGGGTCTTTTATTTGATGGCTCAAAGACCATATGCCCCACATCATTCATTACCCAGCGAAAGGGTATTTTCGATATCAGGAAATTTTGTTACAAAACGATTAGTGGACGCTTTGTGTTTTCTTAAATCATATTTGCTGAGGAGTAACACCAAATAATTTATAGTTGTGTATTATTATGTATATAAATAAACAACATAAAAAATTAACGGTTTTTTCAAAAGGTTTTTGTGTAAGCCCTAGTTTCTACCTTCTGCGCGAAAATAAATAAAAAAAATGCTACAGTACTTCGTTTGAGTGTCCGTTTAATCAATTGTAAATATGTACAATCCTGATGTTGAATTCAGTTCGTAGAAACAATATACGTTATGTTAAATACTATGTTTTTGTAAAACAAATTCCAATCGCAGTGTTTTGGTTCGACGCCACTGCTGCCAATTGATTCGCGATTGAAAATGTCGTCTGCAGTGTGTGCCTGTGCACTATAGCATCTAAGAGATATTCCTTGGCGCATGCACCTCTGGATATATTCGGTTCCTCCAGCGTTACCTCCTCGCCTTTTCTCATCCCCTGGTGTCTGGGAGTGTCGCATCCGGCAGCCAGACCGCTGAGAAAATTTCTCCGGCGTTCGTTACCATCGAGACGTGCGCTTATACGCACGAAATGTGTCAACGCACCGAATAAAGCATAACGCCCTGATACTCGGAACTAAATTAATTAAAAGGAAGAAAATCGCCCAAAATACCCTGACTGTGAAAGAGAGAGAGGGATTTATGACTAAAATCAATAATTAACATAAACTACACGCGAACTAAGAAAACATTTAAAAATACAGTAAGAGATAAAATTATATTATTCCAAATATACATCGAATGTGGAAAGGAAAAAGAACGTAACCCAAACACACGTAAAATTTTACAGGAGGCGCAAAAAACGTGTTTGATGATTTTGGGCCATATGCAAATTACGAATTATACACAACCTTGAAGTGCACGGAGACTTTTAAACTGGTGTTTAATTGACATAATCTAATATTAATTGAAGAAATTGTCGAGGAAAAACTTTTTTCGTGGTTTAAATTTTTTACAAGGTCATCTTTTTCAAACTTAAAAGCTAAATTTAGACACTAATTCGGCATTTGTAGCTTACATCTTTTTGATAGAACGTGTATCAAGTTGGATACGTTTTGATTACAGAAAAAAACCTGTTTTGAAAAAACTATGGGTTACGTCCTTTTTTCCTTTCCACAGTCGATATGATATGTAGGGTTGCCATATCTGCCAAGCGTTGATATGGGATATTTGTGCTACCAAATAAATTAATGGTTTATTTTACTCTGATAAAAAACAACAGTCTAAGGAAAATAATAAAATGAAAACGCATAAACATTAAATAAGGAGCAAGGCTAACCAATTTTTAAAATTCATTCCCGTTCCCAATACAGAGTATATGGCTTCATAATTGAGGCATCTCAACAGAAGTTTTCTACGACAACTGTTTGTCGCTCAATCTCTCTTTTTCCAAAGATAAAGGACAGGACTAGTGGTTAACTAATCGCTCTCGCTACGCCTAATTATTGAGGGATAGGAAGGATGAGAGAGAATTACACATAAACCCATGCCTTCGAACAGAAATCGAATAATCGCTCAAATAAAATGCTGTTCGTACTGTGACAAGGGTTGCCAGATTTCTTGAAGTCAAACCGGGACTTTCGATTTGCCCAAAATACCAGCGTGTTTTTATTTACCTCTTCCGAGACTTTCGAATCCTAATTCGAATTTAAATAGTTTTCTCTAAATTTCCGGGACAATTTAGTACTCATCCGGGATGCAGGACAGCGATTCCACTTCCGGGACACCTGGCAGCCCTAACTGTGACTCGAACCCGTCAGATCCGGCACGGAAGCCAACAACGCTAACCGCTTCGCCATAGTACCTGACAATAGTATTACTTCAAATTAAGTTTCACCGGTTCCTTGGCACCTAAAAATAAGACTGTTTCAAGAGCCTAATCAATGATGCATCGACAAAGTTTCTTCAGCATACTTTATAGCATGTTGGAATATTATCATAACTTAAAACTACTATACATATCCATTTATTTATTTATTGTTTAAAATTTAAATTATAGTACATGACATAACAGCTTACGCCAATTCGCCATGTACTTGACAAATATATTCACTAACTTCCAATACAAAAGCGATGAGACGAAATAAAGAATTATAATTCCTCGTGTTGTGTTGTAATATTTTAATTATCGAGTATATTAAATAAAAGGTTGCCGACCGTTAGGATAGGCAGTCCGAGACTAGACAAAACTAATCGATTAGTGGAAAGGCTTTTGTCATAGCAGTTCGTAAGTAGTTTTCTTAGCTCGCAGGACATCGAGCGCCTCCGATCTCTGTCTGACTCCTCATCCCCTGATACTTTCGTCTGGATATTATCTGTTTACGCCTGTATTAACCACATTATTACTTTTACTTTTTTATTTGACATTGCAGTAGAATCACAATCACCCTCTCGAATAATCGTTTTCAAGCATATACAATAAACATATAAGTATATTTTTAAATTATAATACGTAGATTATATCACTTATGTCTAGCCCGGTTATATATATATATCTGTCCGTTGGGTCAAAAACGGTATTTCTATTGCTTATACTACTGTGCCCAACCAAGTACATAATATTTATTTATTTGTTATTTAAAAAATTAAAAAATACCATTTTTTCATAAATAAGTTATGCATGTCATTTTCTTTGTTTTTTCAACATCTATTGAAATATTGACATCTCGTAATTTACAAAAAATATTTTTATATAATTTAAGATTTCGACTGGTGGAATTTCAATATTAAATTTGATCGTTCAAATTATGTACATTCTCACAGATTTTGTCGGATGAACTTGAACTGACCTGGTTCATTCGTGCACTTGAACGCCTGAAGATGCTGAAAAGCGAAACCCGGGTCGTTAGTGACAAAATCTGTGAGAATGTACACAATTTGAACGATTCAAATTTAATTTTTCATTGAAATTGTTCTAAAGTTGGAAACACTTAACAGAAAATGTAGAAGAGCTACATCGTTTTCCTTCTATTTGAAAATAGGCGAGAAAAAATTCCAACATGTTTACTGCAACAGAGTGGACAATCCGTTACTGAATTAAAAACAAAATTTGACAATTATGTACATTTTTTTTATTATTATATGGATGAAGTTAAAAAAGGTGCATTGAATTGATCAAAATACTTGGAATTGTTTCCTCGTATCAAACATTCTTGTTAATAAAAGTTAATTTAATTAATATTGTGTCAACAGACTATTTTAAATACACATTTATTTTTTTACTTATGTTTTCATTTTCATTTCATTGATTTCCCAATACTTATTTATGTTTAAGGTGTTCACTGTCAATACTTGGTGGAATCGCATTATAATAAAAATAATAAAAGATTTTTAGTACTTTTCCACTTAAAATTTATTTGATCATGACCGGTTTCGCTCCTCGCGAGCATTATCTGATAAGAAAAATAAATTAAACAGTGTTAAATTGAAAATAAAAAGTTGTAAGCAACTACTAACAATGAAAAAGAATTTACAAATTACATTATAATTAAACAAAATTAAAATGCTTAGCACCTATAACATACAATTAAAAAATCATCAATAAATATAAGTAGCAAATGATGTCAATTATAAACACAATTAAAATTTGGGAAATTTTTAAACAAAATGAAATGGATGGATTTTTATTTTCAATTTAACTTGTATAAATAGCACTGTTTAATTTATTTTTCTTATCAGTTGATAATGCTCGCGAGGAGCGAATCCGGTCTTGATTAAATAAATTTTAAGTGGAAAAGTACTAAAAATCTTTTATTATTTTTATTACTTATTTATGTATACAGTTTTTTGGCTCTCCTGTTAAATTGAACAAATGTTGGTTACGTGTTGTCAACTTATGTCCATCGATATAATTTAAATTTGCGACACAAAATAAGTATTGAATCCAGCAAAACTCTTGTTGTATAATATTACTCTTATTGTAAAAAATATTGCATAATATATCCAACGCGTAAAGTCCAAAAATACAACCGCGTTACCACAATCATTCATATTTGAAGGGGTAAGTATCATAACTTATGATCTCCGAAAATCTAGTTTTGAGAAAATCGCAAAAAAACCACAGGAGCACAATTTTTCGTAAACATAAACAATGTTATAAATTACCACGAATATTTATCGCAAGTGAAAAGTAGCACTTTTCTTAGATGAAAAATATACTATTACACCAGTGATTCCCAAAGTGGTTCCTACAGACCCCCAGGGGTACCTGAGACCGCTCAAAATTTATTTGGGGGTGTAATTTTCCTTGGGAGTTGTTTCACCTGGGGGTCCGTGGTCAAATTTTTCTCCATGAAGGGGTCCGCGAGCATAATAAGTTTGGGAATCACTGTATTACACCATAAACATACTGATCGCCGATTAATTCTTTCTAATCATGTCATATTATTTATTTATTTAAAAATGTGTGCTTAGACACCGATAGTGATCTTTAGCCGAGGTTTTAACAGTGTTCGAAGTAAATTTTAATTAATCTAACTATTTTTTTATATATGTAGTATTGCGTTTATTTTTTGGCATACTTATCTCAAAAACAATCCAACATAGAGATTATGAGTTTTGAAACTAATCCCCTCATTTGTAGGTAACAAAAATTATTATCATTATCAATAAAAAAAAATACCGTTCATAACTTACGGATTGCAAAAATAATCTAAATATTCATTGCTGTAATACCTGACATCCTAGTCAATTTTTTTTACATATGCCAGTTAAAATCTCAAATAAGATATCAGTGGTTCTAAAAGCCAGTAATATAATAAAAACAATACGACAGCCGAAACGCAGAAACACTATACAAAATATTAAGTTAATTCTAACTGAAATAACATAAACTTGGATTTAAAAACTGTACACTGGTTTAATGGATTTTGTCTATATGATATCATGAAATATTTTAAATCGATGATGATGGTTACTTACTAAAGTCGATGAGGAGCCGTCCATATCCTTGTCTCTGGTAAGGCGGTAGGGTGAGGATGCAGGAGACGTTGTAGTTTAGCAATGAATTTTTTTCCTGAAAAAAGGTAAGAGAATAAATAAATAATGGCTGTTTGTGATGTCAATTTACCTCGAGTTTATCTCGAATGGCTTACAATAAAATTCTTATCAAGTTTTTCTCGAATGATCTTTCGACTTTAAAATATTTGGCGCATTGGCATAAGCTGTAATGCTGAATTTTTAAAATATAAAACAGACATGTACAAGGCGGGAGCAGTTTCGACTACTTTAAGTTAAATCATAGCTGTAAAATATGAACCATATTATACCCGGCAAATGTGCAGTTACATCACATGGTTCATATTTAAATGATGGTACATAGTTTGTTTTCTATCTCATTTAAATTGAAAGATGACGCTGAAGTCACTCATAATCATGCAAATAAATAAACAAAATATTCTTAAATAAATTCTTTTGTCTGCGGTTAGATATGGGATAAACAAAGCCGTGCTGCGTATGACAGATGTAAGTCAGGGGTAAGAAAGAGCTCGGCAGAGGTCAGATTTAATGTTGGCGACACGTCACCTGACCGAGTGACGCAATCGCGATCGATCGGAGGATTCGCCCACGGAGGAGTGGATGACCATATCGGGAGGTCTGCGGCGCGATCGCGGATTGTCGTGGAACAAATTATAATAATTGAATACAGGTACCTACATGCATTAAAAGAGAAAATTATCGATTAAATGATCATCTTTATTAGTAAAAACACAATATTCCTTTGTACTTCATTCCACTTTATTTAATATGTCAGGACCGGTTTCGCTCATTACGAGCACCATCACAGCGAAACGTAATGAGCGAAACCGGTCCTGACATATTAAATAAAGTGGAATGAAGTACAAAGGAATATTGTGTTTTTACTAATATAATGCCTTTCCACCAAGTATTGACAGTGAACACCCTAAAAGTGATAAATGATCATTCATAAAGTGATGCGAATAGAAAATATTCTTTGAAGAAACCCCTACGCTATCAGGTAGGGTATCCATCGACCCCCATCGGCAGAGAAGTATTTTTCTAGTCTCCGAGCCGCGAGAGTTAAAATAAAATATCCTCTGACAAGAATGAATAGAAATTAATTTTGATATCTGTTTAACATGCTCATCAGATACTTTCTTTCTTTGTAGGTACCTACCTATACAGGCGGACCTCTACTTTCGCACAATTCGCTATTTCGCAAAAATGAAAGTGAGGCAGAAGAACCAGAAACAACCATCAAGACTTTAACAATAAAAAATATGAACGAAGCTTTTATTACTTTCGATGGATTCGGCGGTAACTTTGTGGAAGTTCATTTTAATATAAAATAAAAATAACTTTGATTATTCCAAATTTTATTATTGTGTTACAAATTTTTACCCATTTTTATTTGATTTTTGTTATAATTTATCAGAATAGTTATATATTTTCTAGCGGCTTAACCCGTCCTAATTGATCCAACTCATTAGATAATCATTTCTTAATGTAAATGTCATTTGTATTACCATTATCGTTTGTTTGTTTTTCTATCATCCCCTCCCATTTTATTTTGATCTTTATTATAATATATCAGAATAGTAAAATTAAAATCATTCGTACTTAAGCAAACATTTGCGAAAGTAGTTGTCTGAAGATGCCTCTGAAAGAGGCGCAACACGTGTCACATTTTGTAACACAATACGTGGAATAATCAAAGTTATTTTAATTTTATATGAAGCTTTTATTCATCTCGATACATTTTTGAATATTATGGAAAAATTTGATCCCAATGGAGAACTCATATCTCAAGTGGGTAGAATGATTCATAAAAGCACTGCACGTTACAGAACTCTATATGAAGAAAAAAAAAAGAGTAAAATACAACTGACTCTTGACAAATTTATTTAAAAAAATATGATTTTTATCAAATACATAAGTGAATTTTGATAAATAAAAAAAAAAATGTCAATTTTTGTGTTTTTTTTACATCCCTCTACTTTCGAACATTCAACATCCGCACACATTTTCAGGAACCAATTGGTATGTTTAAATGAGTAATAAAAATGTATATTCAGTCAAAAATATCAATTTACACAATTTTTCTGATTTTAATATTGTCCCTTTGACGAAAACGATTGTGAACCCCTGTTATAATCAATAGAAATTCACATAAAATGATTTCAAAGCATCAAAATATAGTCAGTCAAACTAAAATTGTCACGAAACAAGAAAAAATCATATGGGTTTGTTCTTAAATATTTCTTAAGATATTATAATTACAATCTCAATTATGATTTGCAGCCAATTGATTGTGTAAAATAAGCAGACATAGTAGAGACGATGGATGAACGATTAAGAAGGTTCGTAAACTTCAAAAGCAGGCAAAATAAATGTGAAAAGACCAACGCGGAGAACCAACGGACGGTACCAATTGGATGTAAATTAAGACTCGATCGGCATGAGTCTTCGGATGAAAAAGACTTCCAATCCAGCAGCGAACGACTTTGACCTGATGATCATGACGAAATAATATTTCAGACTGTTTCATACGTGTATTCAATATTTGTGCATTGAAATGGATTCGATTCAATTCGCCACCTACATAATACGGCCAAGATTCGATACAATCTCAAAAGCCTACTAGGTCGTCCTTTGTTCGCGAATTACAGAATAATAATAACAGCGAGCGAGAGGGGGGCCCTCCGGAGGCTGCGGGGGCGAACGGGGGGAGTCTCCAGACGAGGCCGCGGCACTGACCCACATGGGGGCGAGCCGTTGCGACAGCCCGAGGACCGGCCGACATTACTATTCTTGCGAAAATACCAAAGCGCCAATCACGGGGCATTGATAAGGCACTGCAGGTATCAGAATCATATATTCAGGTATTTTAGCGGATGTCTCTTAATATTCTCGTTTATTATAGCTGATAATAATAAAGGAAAAACAAACAGTCGGTTTATCAATTTGTTTTGGACACTATTAAAACAAATGATTTGTCTGTTATCACTCAACTAACTTTGCTTGGCATTTAGATCTGACGTCTAGCGGACGCTTTACCCAAGCTATCGGGTGGGTCTCTGTGTCCAAATCATGAAGTTTTGAAGCGTCGGCAAAAACAAATTTCTGCCAGTAAAAAATAATTAATTATATATCATAAATAATAAGTCGATTTTTTATCGTTTTTTGCATATCGAAATCGCATTCCAGGTTGTTACGCTTCTTAACAATTTATAAGTATGTGATTTTACTTGAATTTTTTTTTTGCCATGTCCACTCCCAATGTGGAGCATATGGACTCCTAATGGAGTTTATCTCAGCAGATGTGTTTCTACGAGAACTGATTGTTACTCAGTTGCTCAACCTGTCTTTTTACAAAGAGAGTAGGAATAGAAGGATAAGGCTATGACAGGACTAGTGGTTAGTTAATCGCTCTCGATACGCCCCGTTCATAGAATAGGATGGGTGGGAATTCAAGACATCACATACATCCATGCCTTTGAACAGAAATTCATAAATCGATTGAAAAAAACTGTCCGTACTGGGATTCGAACCCGTGCCCTCCGTATCCAAAGCCGACGGCGTTGACCACTGGACCACACAGGCGGCTAACTTGAATACACGTTAAAAATATAAAAAATGATTTTTTTTTCGGCATGGAACGCATTATTATATTTTACATTGTTTTATATGGGAACAAAATGTTTGACATAACGAGTAAAATTAAACTAGTTATGAGAGGTTCCACTGTACAAGTAAAGCACCCGCAAAAATTCGCAAACACCAAAGGTGTGCCACGTCACATTCGATTGTCGAAAAAACCCACACGCACACAGTCTCGGGGCGTCACGTATCCGCCGCACACACTGACAGGCGCGCACCTCGTGCAGTTTCGCACAGGTAAGTAAATTGGCGTTCCGCTCTCGAGGCTCCGCTGCGGCGCTGGCTCGCCTCTCACCTCGAACCGCAGAAGCGAGCGAGCGAGTTGCGCAAGCACCGACGCGACCCGTCCAACCTGGCAACAATCGAACGGCGCGGCGTCGGGCAGAGAGCAAGCAACAGGCGGACGGCGAGCGGGCGATGCCGGGCGCTCAGAAACCGTGAGGAGGTGGCGAGAATCAAAACGTGATTTCGTCGGGTGACCAGCAAAGCGTGCGACATACTATTTATTATAGGCTGGTATTTTTCCGGTCAGAATTTAAATAAAATAATAAAAAAAAACATAACATAACTTAACTTAATAACTTTAATTAGAATTATTTTCATAATGTACGTTTCCATTGTAATCTTGGCCGCACACGACCCGGGTTTCGCCTCTCGGCATCTTCCGGTGCTATTCAGTGCGCGAATGCACTCGAACTGACAGGTAGCGGAAGTTTTGTATTGTCTATATACAGTGCTTTTTTTTGAAAAAAAAGGTGCCGGAACTCACTTTTTTCGAGCATTTTCTAAGAAGGTATATTATTTATTATATATTCGAATATCATTTTGATAGAATTAATGACGGCTTTTCGTATAATGCATAGAAAATAAAACAAAATATACATATTTTAAAATAGAAAAAATAAAATTAAACATTTATTAAAATTTCGAGAAAAAAGGTGCCGTTCCGCCGCGTTACAGGGTAAAAAAAGCCCTGTCTACATACAAACACACAAGTTCATTCGCTCTAAACGTATTGTTAACCCAATTGATTGCGAGAGATAGTAAATTCTCGCTATAAATATCAGTTTAATTTATCCTTATCTACCTTTAAAAATTCCCATATTGTTTATCATTCTTGGAAACACTAAAGTCATATTCAATAAATGTAATACTATAGTTTATAAATTGGGTTGTTAGAGTAAATCACAAAATGTATTGTGTATCTGCTCTAAGCCAGTGTATACAGCTGAGCAAATGCAGGTTTAAACACAGGTATGAAGATGGCTCAGGCCAAAATAGCTATTAACTAATATTATTTTAAAAAAACTGTAGAACTGAAAACGTTGATATTTTTACCCTATTATATTAATCCAATTATTACTTCTGTTCACTCTTCATTCTATAAATATGATAAAAACTGAGATTTTCATCAGGCCTTAGGGAGAAAGTACAAAATACGGCTTTTTTGTTTGATAACAAAATAAAAACAGTCACGATCGTCGTCAAATAGCGTTTTTTTACTAACTATTAACCAGTGATATTTTCAATCGCTTTCATTTTACTCATTGCAATGTTGATTTATCTAATTTATAATCCTTCATTATATGAATTAGTAATCGGCAAATTAGACAAATACTTTGTAAGAAATCATTACAAATGTAACTAAAAAAAATATAGAGCGCAGTTCTGTACGTTTAAATGTATGTATATTTAGTATACCAGCGAATATTTTTTTACTTCTTACAGTTGAAATTTAGTCCACGTTCGACAGATGGTCACTCTAGCAAAACTCCACCAGTAGCTGAAGTCAGTCGGTCTGACTTCAACTTACTGGTGGAAGTCTCAATGTTCATTGTGTTGAGCAACGAGTGGTTAGTAACCCAAGAGTACATGATGATATTATTATCAACAACCAAGATGAGGTGACATAGCAACCATTGAATACTTCCACTAACAAAACGATGAAAGGATATGTAGCAGAATGATCACTTCGTCTTTTTTTTTTTAAAGCTAATAATGAACTTGTTGGCTTGAACCAGTTCTGACATTTATAAAATTGTATTTGTTTAACTAAATTTACAACCGTTCACTTTCAATCTTGAAAGCAATGACAGTACATACAGTTTATTTTTAATTGTATATAGCAGCCGTCGGCAACTGGTGGTCCGCAGATGCATGTTCTGTCTCACTCCCTCCCTTGTTTTATATTCTTCGCTTTATTCACTTTTATTTAAATATATAATATTTAACACAAAAGTCCATATGGTGGTCCGCCGGATCAAAATTTTGACATTTTAATCCATCTAGTGGTCCGTGAGTCCAAAAAGGTTGCCGACCGCTGGTATATAGGCATACAGGCGGCCCTCGACTTTTGCACATTAGATTTTCGCACATTTCGCTAATTCGCACAAGTTAGAATTATCACAAAAAATTAAAAGCTTATTAAATAAAATAAAGCTTTAAAAAAACTGAAATTATTTTGAAATTAATGATTTTATTTAGACTATTCCGTAAAGTAAGCATACACAGTCCCGTAAAGTTTTTTTTACATCCCTCTACTTTCGCAAACATTTTCAAGAACCAATTATGTGCGAAAGTCGAGGGCCTACTCTATTCCGAAATAAGAATTAACGTCTTTCAATACGGGAAGATGTCCATAAGCAGGGGTGGGCTGGAGAGGGCTCGGAGGGGCTCACGCGAGATTTAAGAGAAAACATTTTTCCCAGAGTAGTACATAACTGCAATTTCTGACTTAAATATACTATCTAAGACAGCTTCCAGTACACATAGCACTACATTTTTAGCCATTTACATTGATTAGTTTATGGTAAACTGTATATGGTTGCATATAGTGTATTAAGTAGCAATCGTTTGCTTATTTAATTATTGCATATAATTGCATATGAGTGATACATTGCTTTGAGATTAAGCGAACCCCCTTGTTAACTTAGTGGCAGCCCACCGCTGTCCGTAAGTGACCTTCCAATGTTCATATCAATGTATAAATAAAAATGCGTAATTTCTCGTTCACGTAACAAAAAACGAGCCCTTGATTCAAATAAACTGAGCAGCACAAAGCCTTACGTGGGGGTGTTTGCGGGTATGGCACAAAACGAACGGAAAAGAAGCCGGTAAATAACATTAGAGGAGCAATAAAGATTTTCGATTATTAATGAGCTGGCAAGTGTTCGACAAAGAAACACAGGGGCGGATGTACGTCACTGTATTTAAAAAAATATTGGAATATGTCTTATCGATCGATGGCCATACGTTGACAACACGTAACCGACATTTTTTCATAAAATGAGTTATGCATATCGTTTTCTTTGTTTTTTCAAGCTCTATTAAAATATTGACATCTCGTAATTTACAAAAAATACGTAACAGAAAAAAAGCCCACTAAGCTGCCAGAAGATAGTAGAAGAGCTACACCGTTTTCCTAATATTTGAAACATGTTTACTTCAACATTTTGTTTTTGAGACTAGACAATCCGTAACTGGATTTAAAAAAATATATTTTAATTTTTTCTATTATTTCTATTTGTCGCCTGCTGTGGCTCAGTTGGTAAGAGCTTGCTCTACCGATCACGCAGGTCTGGGTTCGATTCTCGGTCAGATCACAGTGAATTTGAGAATTATTCAATTCAAAGCTGTGATTGAAGACTGGGTGTTTGTGATGTCAATTCACATCATTTCCTTTCCTCCCATCCTTCTGATCCTTTAATAACTGGGTGTAGCAATAGCGATTAGCCAACCACTAGTCCTGTTCCAGCCTTATCCTTGTGTCCCTATTACTCACTTTGAAAAAAGTGAGGTTGAGCGACTGAGTAACAAACAGTCCTCGTAGAAAAACTTCTGTTGAGATACCTCCATTAGGAAAGCATAAGCTCCACATTAGGAGCGGACATGGATTAAAAAAAATATATGTATTATATGGATGAAGTTCAAACAGGTGCATTGAATCGATCTAAATAATTAGAATTGTTTCCTCGTATCATAATAAAAGAAGAAACAAAATTAAAATTGTTAACTCGTATCAAACATTCTTGTTAATAAAAAGTTTATTTAATTAATATTTTGTCAACAGATTATTTAAATATACATAATTATTTATACAGTTTGTACAGGCGTTTGGAAACATAGCGCAGACAGTCGAAAAAAAATGGGAGGGGTGTCAACGGTTTCATTACTGCGGCCTTATGAATGTGGCATTTAGAAATTAAGAGGTTCCCCACCCTGGTCTAAGTAAAGATAATACATTTAAAAAAAAAACAAAGCCCTGGGTACAAATAAGGAATTCAAATAAAATTGAATCTCCTACAAAAAGAGACCTTCGTCCTATAATAATAGTTCAACAATAAACACTGTTACGGTACGGCCTAGAGGTCTGCACGGGCCAAAATTTTACAAAACTACCCGGTCCGAGCCCGAAAAACTCACGCCCGACCCGGCCCGGGCCCGAGTCTAATACCGCACTTGTTACCCGAACCCGACCCGAAACACCGAGGAATTTGAAATCCACGATTTGCTATACTTTTCCTCAGATTATCTCTGAAAGTCCTTTTTTTTTTTTTTAGCTCACCGAGGAATTTGAAATCCTCGATTTGCTATACTTTTTCCCAAGATTATATCCCAAATTCCAAGGCCCGGCCCGGCCCGAGCCCGACTCTCAATTGCGCTTACCCGCCCGAGCCCGTGGGCCAGGCCCGGGCCCGTGCAGACCTCTACGGTACGCGTACACCTAATCCGTCATCGGACGAACTATGCTCGGCCGTCGTCGGCTGAAGTCGTCCGATCGAAACAAACGTATGTGAAGAAATGAGAACGCGTACACTAGAGGTCTGCACTGGCCGGGCCTGAGTATTTCGGGCTCGGGTCGGGTAATTTTTGTAAAATTTCGGTCCGTGCAGATCTCTAGGTAGCAGTGAATGCAGATGAACGGCCGAGACTTTACGTCGGAAAAGGTTCGACACGAAGTCGGCCGATGATTCGGTTTTGGTGTACGCGTAGCATTAGCCCTATATTATGAAAGTCGAGGGTTACGAGGTTGAGCGAACGGAATCATTGCAGCCAACGAAATTACGACCACAATCATCGTAACATGAAGTACATACCGAGATATGTGACATTGAATGAAATGAAATATTGTTGTAAAATGGGGCAACACATATATGGAGTTATTAGGAAGGTGCTCGACTGGTTCACTTTGACGTTTGCATCGTGGTAATAAAATACATATTGCAGTCATAGACAAATGGCGTTTCTTGATATTTGTATGCCCATTTTTACTCTTCGCTCAGTAGATGAATAAAGTAAACGAATTTTTAGTAAATTATTGGTAAAATATAATGTAATATAATAAGCAGCAAATGTTTTTACTTTCCTAAACAACAATCAAATCGTTGTCTTTTTGGCGAACTATTTAGAACAGGGGTCGTAGACCTGGTTTGGTTTGGTCAATGTTTATCGAAAATTATTATTCATGAAACAGCAGAGCTATCGTTAAAAAATCCTCCAAAAAAGGAGACTTTCGTTTGTTCTTAACGAAAATATTCGTTGACAGATGATTCGCAGACTAAGGGTCGTTATTGCTAGGTTTCGATGGAAAAGAAGATAAAGAATTTAGAATTTTCCTGATTTAACTAGATGGCTGCCACAGACGAGATATCTCGTCGATAACTAATTAAATTAATAATTACAAATAATAGCCGGCGTGCCAGGTACAAACGTATTTTTTTCTACGGCAGCCAAAAGGTTAAGATATTCTCGAACCCTTATTTATACTGGACTGAATTACTGCAATGTTGGTGGTAAAGTAAGGAAATTTTACCATAAAAAATGTACCAAAGTCAGCAATAGGTATAAACTAGGGATTGTTGGTTTTCAAACCCGGTTTTTTGGCAAAATTTGTGACATTCGAAAACCGTTTTTTCAACTCCATGACCGGTTGTGCCGAATTTTCCATAAACGAGTCTATAAACAAAATGACAGAAAATATGTATCTTTTATTTGATGGCTTAAAGACCGACCACACGCCTCACATCATTACCCAGCGAAAGGGTATTTTCGATATCAGGAAATGTTATTACAGTGGACGCTTTGTGTTTTCCTAAAATATATTTTCTAAAGAGTAACACCAAATAACTTCTTCTTGTGTATTATTATGTATGTATATAAATAAACATAAAAAAATGAAAGTTTTCTCGCTATTTTAATTGAACTATCCATTTTTTGTAAGACTTTGAAAACCGGATAAAACCGGTTTTCAAACAATATTGACATTAGAAAACCGGTTTTTTCAAAAGTCGGTTTTTGTATAAGCCCTAGTATAAACAGATTGACGAATTTTGATTTAGAACTTTGTTTTCAATGTATGTATTTTCCAGTAAAATAATGATTTCTTATAAAAGAGAAAAACTAATTGAAACAAGAAATATTGAAGATTTTTAAACGTAAGTTGGGAATGGATGGGATGACAATTGAGATATACAAAATAAAACTGTTGGATTTTTGTGCTAATGGAAAACCCGATGGGGTTGAAGATAATGTGATGGTCGTTATTGGAATATGACGTCACAGAATAATGATTTTTGACAGCTACGGCGAGGAACAAAGGCAGCGGCCGGCAATCATATGATTCCGTTAGCGAGACGACGAGACGTTCGGAGTGACGGATGACGGCGAACAGTGAGCGAGTGACCCACTTAATTCCAATTGAGAACGGGTACACTCAAATAAAAAAGAGACAGTAATAATTTGATCAATAAGTGTATTTGAACGAAATCGCCGTCTCCAAAAACGTATATTTTCCAAAGTTACGACAAAATCTGCTGGACCGATAGCGAATGCTTATAACACATTAAATGTTTTTTAATAACTTTGTTTTATCATTCGATACTGCCTTCCCTGTTAAAAGATTTGATTGGAAATATCCGTGCATTATTGACGTAACAAGTTAACACGTTAGTTCAGAGGTCGGAAAACTTTCAAGAGACATAAGTATGCAATAATTAGTGTCTGAAAAGCCGCGGTTTCCCGACCCCTGCGATCGACGATTTTTCATATTGCCTAAAATAATATCCATTGGCTTATGAAGCCAAATTAATAAAATATATATTTTGCCGCCTGTGTGGCCGAGCGATCAGCGTTGTTGGCTTCGGTTAAGGAGGGCACGGGTTCAAATCCCGGTACGGAAAGTTTTATAAATTGATCGATTCAATCAATCGATTTATGAATTTCTGTTCGAAGGCATTGATGTATGTGATGTCTTGATTTACCCCCTCCCCCCCGTCATATCCATTGAACGGGCGTATCGAGAGCGATTAGCTTACCACTAGTCCTGTCCTAGCCCTATCCTACTATCCCTACTCTCTTTGGAAAAAGAGGAGGTTGAGCAACTGAGTAACAAGTATTTCTCGTAGAAGCACTTCTGTTGAGATAAACAGCATTAGGAGTCCATATGCTCCACATTGGGAGCGGACATGGTTAAAAAAAAATGAAAAAATATGAGGGTATTATTTGCAAGCCCGGCTCATTCCAAAGTTTTTGAAACATGAACCATGCATGTAATTTTTTTTTTTTTTTTTTAATCCATGTCCGCTCCCAATGTGGAGCATATGGCCTCCTAATGGAGGTGTCTTAACAGAAGTTTTTTTTTCTACGAGAACTGTTTGTTACTCAGTCGCTCAAGCTCACTTTTTTCAAAGTGAGTAGGGAAAGAAGGGTAAGGCTAGAACAGGATTAGTGGTTGGCTAATCGCTATTCTACGCCCAGTTATTAAAGGATCAGAAGAATTGGAGGAGAGGAAATGATGAGAATTGACATCACAAACACCCAGTCTTCGATCACAACTTTGAATTGAATAATTCTCAAATTCATTTTTGTATCCATGTCCGCTCCTAATGTGAAGCTTATGGTTTCTTAATGGAGGTATCTCAACAGAGGTTTTTTTTCTTTCTACGAGAACTGTTAGTTACTCAGTCGCTCAACCTCAATTTCTTTCAAAGTGAGTAGTAGGGAAAGGCGGATAAGGCTAAAACAGGACTAGTGGTTGACTAATCGCTATTGCTACACCCAGTTATTAAAGGATCAGAAGGATGGGAGAAGAGGAAATAATGTGAATTGACATCACGAACACCCAGTCTTCGATCACAACTTTGAATTGAATAATTCTCAAATTTACTGTGATCTGACCGGGAATCGAACCCAGACCTGCGTGATCGGTAGAGCAAGCTCTTACCAACTGAGCCACAGCAGGCGACATGTAATTGTTGCATGGTGCATGTAATTTAGTAGATAAAAATAAATTTTGGAAGTATTTTTAGAAACCAGTCTCAAACATGGCTTGACAACATCCAAAATACCATTCCAAACTAAGTAAGACTAAAAATACTTTTAAAATTTACATTGTTTTTAAAAATAAAGTTTCTATTTGAATTGTTTGCAAATATTCCCAGAGGTCTCAACTTTGCATCCTAAACTACCCCCGCTAATAAGCTAACAATGCAGTATGCAGTGTGCAGTATGCCAAATCGTGTGTTCTGCTTGCTTTATTTAATATTCCATTGCATTGCCCTCCTTATTATTAATTTATTATCTAATAACATATTATAAATTATAAGATATACAATTAGGGTTGCCAGGTGTCCCGGAATTGGAATCGCTGTCCCGTATCCAGGATGAGTACTAAATTGTCCCGGAATTTTGATCAAATCCCGAAAATTGATAGGATTTTGGAATTGGAAGAGCTAACAAAAAAAACGAGTTTCGGAGATAATCTGGTGAAAAAGTAGGGTAAGGGATTGAAAATTAATCAATCCCGAAATCCCGGATTACAAAAAGGCTTTGGGATTGTATACCCTAATTCCTGGGTTTTTGGATTCGAAAGTAAGCAAATCGGACAAATGTCCCGGATTCACTTGCAAGAAATCTGGCAACCCTGTATACAATATATGTACTATACCAGTGACGGCGAGCCTTTTTGGGTCCGCGTGCCAACAGTCTTCAAATATTTTTTCTCGATTGTGTGGCGTGCCTAGATTGTCACAGAAACTCGTTTTTTTTTTAGCTCACCGAGGAATTTGAAAACCTGTCGTTTTTAACATTTGAAGGTTGAATTTGGAAATCGTTCGCGTGCCATCCAAATTCTCAAACGTGGCAATTCGGGCACGCGTGCCATAGGTCCGCCATCACTGTACTATACAGAGTTATACGACGCGGTCCAGGGGTTGCCATCGAACGTCGCAGCGAAATAGTCACCGGCATGGCACCTATGTATGTATGACATTGGCCGCACGTTATACGCGGAAAGTCACCGCCCTCCAAAAAAGGACAAGGTGTCTATTTTATTTATTTACAGCGCTACCAAAGTGGTCGGGCATAGCATAGCACCAGACTACAAAGAAATAAAACTCGCAAGGAATAAGCTGGGTAGTCTTGAATCAATTTTTATTCTTTTCCAGACGTGTAAAACAATAATAAAAAAAACATAGACGCAATAAAGAAGAGGCGATGCGAAAAAGCGAGTGCCATTAGTGTGTATCGTCAGTGAATAATTACCAATTCGCTAATCGGATCGAAGAAGCATAGCGAATTGCATTTTTTTTAATTTGAAAAAAAATGCTAAGAGATGCTGCCATATAGAGTTCACAACTACATATTATATAATACAAGTATAATTATGGTGACCATACTTTTGAACAAATACAAGAACATGTTTCATTATTTATTTGCATGAATAATTTGAGCCCTCGAGAGATGAAATGAGCCAACTAGTAAAATGGTAGAACATTTTTCTTGGACTTGTACTACAATCACATCTATATTTGGTGTTTTGGTGGATTGCATATTTTTATTGTACGGTGATTACAAATCTTTTTCTGGGACAATCCCGGGACAAATAGCTCAAAACTCGTTTTTTTTAGCTCACCGAAGAATTTGAAATCTCCGATTTGGTATACTTTTTTTCCAGAATATCTCCGAAAGACCTTTTTTTAAGCTCACGGGAGAATTTGAAATCCCCGATTTGGTATACTTTTCCCCAGAATATCTCCGAAAGACTTTTTTTTTTTAGCTCACCGACGAATTTGAAATTAACAATTTGCCAATTTCGTGTCAATTTTCGGGATTTACTAAAAAATTCTCAATCCCGAAATCCCGGTATAGCGACCATGTCAATCCCGGGATTTCGGGATCAGAAAATTGAACGGGATCCCGGATCTCGGGATTGGATGCCCTAACCACAAACACCAGTGAGCAGCTCTGGGACTATTGATAATGAGTTTCAATACAACAATAAAATTCCGTTTCGATGGGTTTATGTTCGTGCATTATATCTATATGAATACACAATATTCGTGAAACAAATCTTGTCTCGATTTTAAAAATGATTAAATTGCATTACATTTTTGAATAATGAGTCTGATAAATAGCACGATAAACCATAGGCGATCATGATTTAAATTTAGTTATATTACAAGGTATTCTCCGAGGGGAGAACTCCTTTGATGAATTTAATTAGGTATTAAAGATACAACAATAAAATGGTAGGTGGTTGGACGGCATACGCAGAAGGTGACCGCGCGCCCACGAGACCGCATCGGAAATTATTATGCGGGCCCAATTGGCCGCCCACGAGACGGCAGAGTCCGGCCCTGGACAATCACGAAATTAGCCTAACCTCGCATGGGACTTTTGAAGCGGCGATCAAAGGACTCGCGTCTAAATCTGAAATATCGAACCAGATGTACGAGACGACGCATGATCTTATGTGCAAGGTCAGCCGCGCGTCGTGCAAACACAAACCGATGGCGATAATCAATTCGCAAATCAGCGATATTGATGAATGAATTGGTAGATCTCCACTATAACAAGGTCACATGTATTGGAATAATTCCAGAGGGCGGTTTAATATTCATGATAGGTGGCTATTTCTGCATTACCCCGTTGCCAGAACAAGGAATTGACGAAATTTTGTTCGTTTATATTAGAGGCCTGACCAACACAAATTGCATCCCGGGCCTCGCAAAAAATTCCAAAGGCCGCACATATATGCGTGCATTCATTATACGAAGAAAATACTAAGCATAGTTCTGACAGTGGCGAAAGCCGAAATATCTATCAACGCATAAAATATAAAAAACTGTAGAACTGAAATACTTTGATATTTTTACCCTATTAAAATGGAGTTCTACCAAGTAAATGCCAAATCATTAAAAGAATATATATACACTTGGGCCTCGTATAAAACGGTTATATGGTTTCACAAAAAAGTCGTGTAATACAAATCCGTGTCATACAAGGTTTGAAGTGCATACAAAATTAGGGATTGCGTTCCATTTACATATCTATTAAAAGAAATTTAAATAACATAATATAGCATTCATTCATCATCACTATCACTTAGAATTCTACATGTTTTACTCTTTTTCGAGATCAGTTGTAAGTTTTTATCATCATCGGAAGACTCTGGATTTCTTGTGGTTTTAGCCTTCAAAAATTCGGTAATAAGCGATCGTCTGCTTTTAGCGTATAAATCATTGCGTATTTCCTTATAAGGTTCCAAAATTTGTTATAATTCCCTCTTAAATTTCGAACTTCTTTCTATTATAGGATCCTTTTCAATATTTATTTTTTCTTATTTAATAGCCAATTCCAAGCCGTCATTTATTGTTTTAAATGTGAAACATGTAGCTTCTTCGCTGCAACTGCTTTCTGAGTCATTAATTGTAGTAGGTTCATCCAACATTTCGATTAATTCTTCTTCGTTCAACGTACGATCCTCCAATATTTCACGTATGTCATGGATATCCGACGATATGACGTAAAAATCAAACTTTTTTTTTTTTTTTTTTAATTGAAGCCGTGTTATATAAAGCGTGTTGTACGAAAAAAATACCACAATTTATACAACCGTGTTATACGAGGCCCAAGTGTATATATATCGACGAAGTAAACTATATTATTCAAAACTTAGAGCCGGAGAGGGAGGAGCTCTTTGTTGAATTGTATTAAGGCCGGCGAGCCTCTTGTTAATTTAAAAGTAAACAATATTCTCAGATAAAATTAGTATATAACTGCAATTTCTGACATATATTATCTTCGACAGCTTCATTATACACAATAGCACATTTTTAACCATCTACATCGATAAATTTAGGGCAAATTGCATATTGTTACATTATTACATTAAGTATTACATTTAATTGCATAGAAGTGAAAAAAAAATCACTCTTTCCCCAGAACACCGAAAATTGCATTAAGATTAAGCGATCCCCTTGGTGACGTATTGGCAGCCCACCACTGGGTTATTCAATTCTTTATCCAAGAAGCAGTCGCTTAAAAATCTTCTCAGAATTTTTCAAAACTGAAAAGCCATGTGTGTGGGGAGACGAGGCGCACAATTCCGTGTTACGTTCACTCCATTCAAGACGCTTTCCTCATATTGTCTCCCTCACGCGACACAGCGGCTAAAATGCGGGAGTGAAAGAGGCGGCGAATGCGAAGCAGGTAAAAAAGTTCAAGACAATAGGCGGGAAAAAGTTAACAACCCGTTCAAGAGACGGACCGAGTCGTTTTGCCGGCAGAAACCTGCTTTGATTATTTTTACGGTCGGCGTTTATAAATTTTAAATAATCTTTAAATGCAGCCTCCGGGAAAAGAGTCTCAAATTGAGGTATCTAAAAATAGCCTAACCTCCCAAACAATAATAAATATAGCCCTTTGAGTCCATACAGTCAACCTCTACTACAGCGGTCACCAAACTACGGCCCGCGAAAAGTTCTGGATTTTTGCATAGAAATTATTCATATAAGAAATATAAATTTTCATGATTTAGTTGTGAATTCACGACATATATTTATTTCAAATCATCAATTGTCATACAACTATCTGGTAGGGGACTCAAAGAGAAGGAAGTTGGATAGAAATTGGAGGCGAGACGACCAGAAAATTCTCGAATATTCTCATTTATTGAAATTATAAGATAAGCAAAAATTTGTTTAAATTCTAATTATTATGTAACCACACAAAATGAAATAATATTTAGATTGAGTTCCAACAAGAATTTATTGGTCGTCCGGCCCCCTTAGTTTTTAAAAAGATCAATCCGGTCCGCTTCTCAAAAAGTTTGGTGACCCCTGCTCAACTACATCAGTGAGAGCCAAGAGAGCCGTGTTCGATTCCAATTGGAGTATTTTTATGGTGACTGGTGAGGTTTTTATTTCTACGATGGTGCTCGTTGAGCGATGATTTTTTTGTGAATTTTAAATATCTTTTATTGAGCCTCACGGGTTTGAATCCCAGTATGAACAGTATTTTTCAATTAATTTCTCAATTTTCTGTTCCAAGGCATCGATGTTTGTGATGTATAACAATTCACCCCCACCATTCCTATCCTAAAATAATAGCGTAGTGAGAGTGATCAGTTTACCACTAGTCCTCGCTTAACCCTATCCTTTTTATATGTATGTACTATCTTCGAAAAAAAAAAGTTCTCGTAGAAAAAAAACTGTTAAGATATTTCCGGTAGGAGGCCACATGCTACACATTAGGAGCGAACATTATTAGGGTGTAACAAACAATTCATTATCAAAGGAATTTACAGACAAATGTACAAGATATAAATAAATAGTAAGTGGTAATAAATATTTTACTGTAAAATAATGAACTAGTGTGGCAGAGTGGTCAACGTCGTTGGCTACCGCTACGGAGGTCACGGGTTCGAATCCCAGTACGGGCAGTTTTATAAATTGATTTTTCAATCGATCTATGAATTTTCAAAGGCATGGATGTTTGTGATGTCTTGAATTCCCTCCTCCCACCCTGTGAACGGGGCGTATCGAGAGCGATTAGCTAACCGCTAGTCCTCTCCTAGCCCTTTCCTTCTATTCCTACTCTCTTTGGAAAAAGAGAGGTTGAGCAACTGAGTAACAAGCAGTTCTCGTAGAAACACTTCTGTTGAGATAAACTCCATTAGGAGTCCATATGCTCCACACTGGGACCGGACATGGTAAAAAAAATAAAAATATTTTAACTATGTGTAGGCAATATTGTATCATATAAAATAACTCAGATTATTCCACGTATTGTGCTACAAACTGTGACACGTGTTTCGCCTCTTTCAGAGGCATCCTCAGACAGACTTACTTTCACAAATGCTTGCTTAAGTATGAATGATTTGAATTTTACTATACTGATTTATTATAATAAAAAATAAATAAAAATGGGAGGCAAGGGGGGGATAAAGTTACTGCCGAATCCATCGAAAGAATTTAGTTAACTTATGCTCCACATTGGGAGCAGACATGGATTTAAAAAAAAAAGCATAAATTAATATATTTTACCTACAGCAACATACAATCGTTATACAAGATTTGACATTTTGCAGAAGTTGCATTTGAAGTTTTTTCTCATTGTCAGAAAATGTTTTTTTTGCATGTAATGCATAAACATATAATAAAAAAAAAAAAGTGGAAAAAGTACTAAGTCTTTTATTATTTTTATTATAATGCCATTCCACCAAGTATTCACAGTGAACACCTTAAAAGTGAGCATAAACATATGTTTTAACGACTGTATTATTTAAAATAAATAAAAGTTGGCACATTTTTACTGTCGATTTCACGGTTTTTTTTAAATATTACCAAAGTAGTAAATGCGTTTTCTCTGACACTATTGGAGTTCAAGATGTGAACATAATATCATGAAAATAGAGCAAAAATCACGAATCCTTCCCTCAACTCGACAATGATCATTTCAGACATTCGACACTATTGTACCAAGGATGCTACGACTCGGACGGACAAGTCACGTTGTTAGATACGAGGGATCTATAGATATCCATAATGAATATAAAGGAATGTCTGCATTTGACAAATCACGCCGATGATATCAAATCTCACTAAAGCCCGCACGATAGCAAATCCATTTACAATGCAGACTCTATTCTAGAGACTCCAATGCAATTATCGAATACTCGATACTCGAAAATAATCGATAATCGTAATTTATAAATAAAGATTTATTTACAAATTTTATTTACTTATTTGAAAAAATAATATATATAATGTTTAACTGGGTGTTGCGCGTGGATTTAACCGTGGATTTAAAAAGGTAAATAATATATTTCTGTAACAAATGATTTTGCCCAGTTTTGCCTTTGACTATGATACTATGCGAAAATTTATTTTGTTACTTTTGCTTTGGGTCCTGCTGAGTTATCTTATCAATGACAAGTTTATGATGACAAGAGACAAAATAAAATATTGAAAAATAATCTTTTTGATTTGCCGACTAATGGATGCAGTTGTGGCATAATAAATTCAGAAAGTTGTACATGCCTTTACTCGTATTTTAATATTTCTTCATCATTTATAACAAACAGTCAATAAATGTACAGTAAAACCCCCATTTACACTATAGTCGGGACTAGGGCATCCAATCCCGGGATCCTGTTCAATTTTCTGATCCCGAAATCCCGGGATTGACATGGTCGCGATCCCGGGATTTTGGGATTGAGAAATTTTTAGCAAATCCCGAAAATCGACACGAAATTGGCAAATTGTGGATTTCAAATTCCTCGGCGAGCTAAAAAAAAAAAACGAGTTTTTGTGACAAATTGGGGAAAAAGTATACCAAATCGGGGATTTCAAATTCTTCGGTGAGCTAAAAAAAACAAGGTTTGGAGATAATCTGAGGAAAAAGTACAGGGAATTGAGGATTTCAAATTCCTCGGTGAGCTAATCCCAATCCCGGGATTGAAAATTTATCAATCCCGAAATCCCGGGATTGGATACCCTAGTCGGGACCGTGTAATTGGGGGTGTGAATTTCATACAAAATTAGGAATTTGGTTTTTTTCCGCGGAAAATGCAAAACTAAGATATCCCTTGGTTTTGCAAAAAAAAATATGGACGAAATATTTAGTTTTTTTAGTAGTAAATATCCCGCACACAGACAGACGCCCAGCTATGCGTGTATAGCCTGGCCCGTGTTGAATATACAGACGCTAGCCAACATTTGACTGTATGCAACGCACAGACGACCGTCTCGTAGCAACGACAATGGAATGCGACCGTGAAATTGGGGGATTTGCGGCGAATATTTCAAGCCAGCGCGTAATTTGGGGTAGTGTAATTGGGGGTTCCACTGTATTAATGAAATTGAATAAACTTATTTTTTTTTTATCATCTAAATAGATATAAACAAAAATTTGAATTAATAATATGTATATATTTTGGTACATCCGACACAAATTACTACTCGATACTCGAGTAGTTGAGATGTCGAGTAATTGGAGTCTCTTCTCTAGTCGCAGGTATAACTGTCCTGCGATGTCAGATTTCGCCACGACCGCTTCACGGTACAGTCAGCGCATGTTTTTTTTCGTCTCACGTTTATTACAAGGGAATACATAAAGAAGTATCAATAAATACGATAATATGTACAATGTAGGCAGGGACTTTGTTGCAGGTCGGACACCTCGCCAGCCGGCCTCGGATAATAATTATGAAAAAGGCGAAATGTGACGTCACGCTAGCCGAACCGCGCATAGCCAGACAGTGATTCACGAGCATTCACGTCGCATCCGGTGCACCGTGACCACTGCGCTTTACTCTGACGCTGCAACGCTTGCGCCAAGCTTAAAGATTCCACATATTCAACTATTTTTTAATATTTGTATATTCGAATATGTCTTTAAAATAATGTATGATTTAAATAGGTACTTCCTTGTTTGACGCCAGGCACCGAAAAATGCAACGGTCGTAAGCGCACCTCCATGTCCAGATGAGATGTTAATCAACCGAATTCAAAATACAAAAACAACATTAAAAATTGCCCTTTTTTATCATGCGATAATAATCATAACGTGAACATTTATTGTTTCCTCAAAACAAGACATCGACTTACTTTTATTGAATAAATAGCAGGGCTGTGGAGTCGGGATTCGTGAAAAATGGGCGGCTCAATTTTTTTTTGAAAAATATATTTAATGGTAGCCGTTAAATTGCTCGAATTACAAATTATTCGAATTGCTTGGTTATTTAAACGATTTTTCACGACTTTTTCTACGAATTTCATTTTTATCTTGTGCGACACTTGTTTAGAGAGTGAAATATATAAATAATTTTCGTAAGTATTTATTTTAACCGTGTTCGCTCCAAATGCGGAACATATGATCTTTTAATGGAGTTTATCTCAACAGAAGTGTTTCTACGAGAACTGCTTATTAATTAGTTACTCAAACTGTTTCTATATATTTCCAGAACACATAGAAGACTAGGGCTAAGACAGAACAAACGGACAAAACAAACGGAAACAAATTGATTATCTTGTTATTCGAGCAATTTCCATTCGAGCAATTTACCGGGAACCATATTTAATGATGTGTATTTAAACAAAATAGTCAAAAGTGTTAACATTTCATGCTTGGCTGACTAAAGATGATCTGATGGTATACATATGTATACAGGAGGACCTCGACTTTCGCACCTAATTGGTTCCTGGACTTTGTGCGAAAGTTGAAATGTTCGAAAGCCGAGGGAAGTAAAAAAAAAACACCAAAAATAGTACTAAGTACATACTAAATAAAAATTATATTTTCTTAATGAATTTGTCAAGCGTTAGTTGTATTTACTTTTTTTTTTCTTCGTAGAGAGTTCTGTAACATGCCGTACTCTTATGGATCGCCCTACGCACTTGAGATATGCGTTCTCCATTAGGATCACATTCTTCCATAATATTAAAAAATGTCTCGAGATGCATAAAAGCGTCGTTCATGGTTTTTATTGTTAAGGTCTTGATGGTCTCATCTACATTGAATATTTGACCAGAGGTATATTCTCCATCTTCAATAATTTTAGAAAATGAGGAAATAAAGTCTTTTGCAGCATCTTTATCCGCATCAGCTGATTCTCCAGTGAATTTAACATTGTGTAAAGAATACCTTGTTTTAAAATTTGAAAACCAGCCGTTACTTGCATGAAACACCGTGTGAGTATCATCTTTTAGTCTAGCCTTCCAATCCTTATGCAAATTAAGAGCTTTAGCTTGAATCATCGAAGTACTCAGAGGTACGTCTTTTTGATTTTGGTCACTAATCCAATACGACAAAGATTTCTCCATTTCATCCAACACTATGCCGTGCCTTTTGGAAAGAACTTTTGATAATACATTTCCACAAGATTTTACATATTCCTTGATTTTATCTTTATTTTTTAATATCGAACATATCGTAGACCTGTTCATATCATACGAACGACCAATTGAAGCATAAGACTCTCCATTTTCAGATCGTTTTATTATAGCCATCTTCGTTTCGACTGTATGAAGTTAATGGGTTCTTAATTTGTTTTTTGCCATATCTACTTCACTGTTTTTTCGTTTCCCATTCGTGTTAAAGTGGGTACGAAATATTTGTGACAAAGCTCGCGGAACAATGCACCTGTACGTGCACTGACGCAAGACTAAACCTGTCAAAATTAGGCGGGAGTGTTCGGATGCGTTCAGATGTATTCGGATGCATTCGGATCCGCTCGCGTTCGTGTGTCAATGCATATGTGCGAACAGTACGTAACACTTTTGATAGTACTAACTTAGCTCATATGCGTTTCGTTGTAAGACAGGGAAATTACTGCACGGAATCAAAACATTTTTGCATTATAAAAAAAAAAAATTTTTTTTCAATAATGTGCGAAATAGCGAATTGTGCGAAAGTCAAAGGTGCGAAAGACGAGGTTCTCCTGTAATCACTTTTAGGGTGTTCACTGTCAATACTTGGTGGAAAGGCATTATATTACTAAAAACACAATATTCCTTTGTACTTCATTCCACTTTATTTAATATGTCAGGACCGGTTTCGCTCATCGCGAGCAATTTAGTTCAGTTGACAATGCTCGCGATGAGCGAAACCGGTCCTGACATATTAAATAAAGTGGAATGAAGTACAAAGGAATATTGTGTTTTTACTCACATATATATAAGTTAAAATGAAATTATTGAAAAATTTCCTCGGAGTCGGAGTAGTTAATTATTTTAAGGCTGGAATCTGAGTCGGAGTCGTCTATTTCGAAAACACAAACACTTTCTTTCTTTGAGTGAAATTGCAACGCTTGCCGGCTAGTGTTTTATACAAAAAAAAAACAACCCGTTTTACTATATTAATTTTAAGACTAAATCTAATTGAAAATATCAGTCAACGACTTTATGAAACCCTGTATCTTTAATACAGCCGGCAAGTTTTTATTTGATAAGATCAGGACCGGTATCTCGATCGCTATTTTTTTTGTATTTAAACTGCTGTCGCCCGCATTGAAATCATCGATGGTACTGCGGTCGAGGGTGGGGGTGGTACCAGTGCCAACAATATTTTATGCAAACGCATGCAAATTGACAGGGCAATCACATTTGTGAGGTTCTGGACCTCTGCGCCGGCGGGGTGTGGGTTCGGGCGGGATTAGCTCGGTAAATAATTGCCGGCAGTCCCCCCAAACATCACTCAAAACAAGCTGACAGAATCGCCCGGCCGTAAACCGAAATTGTAAACATCATGATTTTGACTCGATCAATTGTCAGAATTCGTTTACTTTATATCAATAATGAATATCAGTCTATTTGTATCTTCAATATACTGGATACCCGTCGATCAATTCTACAAATATATTTTGCATACGAAATTCATCTTCCAGAAGATATGGCATGCAATTAAATTGTTTTCTTTGAGTCTCCTTCATCGCTTATGTTTTGGTCATTTGTATTCCTTTACCATCGTTGCCGAAGGAAGGGCGTGATCGCTACAGAGGTGATTAATCATCAGTGAAGCCAGTTTCACGGGGAAACCATATGCACTCATTTGAAAATCACATTATATATACCTCCCCACATACTATATGCATACATACATAATATACGAAGGGAAGTCGACCAAAGGGTCGTTTTCACGATGCTGAGGGTTGTGTTTTTACGATTTATTTAGTTTTAGATAAAAATAAATTTGATGGTGTACATGCTTGTATTGAAAAAAAAATTCTTATACTAAATTCCACAATATAAGGACCGGTTTCGCTCATCGCGAGAATTTTCAAATAGTCAACTGAAAATCTGGAATTGGTACAACTTGACACACGTTCTATCACAAGGATGTTAGCTGAAAGTGTCCAATTAGTATCTAAATATAGCTGTTAAGGTTGAAAAAAGAAAGGCTTGTGAAAATTGTAATCAGAAAAGGGGACCTAAAATGGTTTTTCTTGAACAATTTATTAAATTAATATTAGGCTAAGTCAATAAAAAACCAGTTTATCAGTCGCCGTGCATTTCAGGGTTGTGTATATTTCATAATTTGCTTTTTGCCTAAAAGCGCCAAAAAACGTTTTTTGTGTCTCTTGTAAAATTTGATATACGTGGGTTACGTCCGTTTTCTTTTCCACGGTCGATATAATATATATTGTCGGTTTGCTGCAAGAAGTCATTAACCTTTAGAGGAGTGAATAGATCTATACAGACTGCCTTGTCTATACAATTTTGTGACATTTTCTCAATGAATATAAGTAATTCATACTTAGGACATATATATATGATTACAGACAGACACTCCTGTGTTGAGTTTAAAGTACTTACATACTCATTTACAGAAAAATAGCGCCGACGTACACGTACGTCCATACTCCTCTAAAGATTAAGTGACATTAGGACGAAGACACTTACATTTTACGGCCGTTTTTTTCCTACTTATGACCGTATTCTTCGTACGCTTCGTCGGTAAGTTAAAAAAAAAAACGATAGATCCCGAATTAGCAGTAAAATATGTAGCCAACGTTGGTTTTCCACCTAATTCAGCAGGCAAGGGACACGCGACGCATCTTTCCACTCGTCTACGGTGCATCCGAGCAGACAACGAGGGAGTTTTCGATAGATTTGCGAGTGTTTTGACCCGCGCCGCGACGTCTGGCGCGTCGGGTCAACGGCCTCCGGGGCCCGAGCCCCCCACCCCCGCGCACGCAGCGGGATGCGAACCCGGCCGCCGAGCTCCTATCTGCACCGCCATCTCCGGAACGATTTCCCTCACACCCCGGAGTCGGCGTTTTCGCCCGGCTCCACTTGAAAACGTGCACTATTCCATTGGATTTACACAATAGTTAATTATGGGGCTTGTATTATGGTCAAGGAAATTTGAATGAATAACTAAGTATGTATACGTTAAGAAGTTTGAAGATTAAGCCAGCGGTGGGCTGCCAGTACGTTAAGAAGGGGCTCGCTTAATCTCAAAGCAATTCTCGGTGTCCTGGGGAAGGGTGAATCACTCCCATGCAATTATGTGCAATACTTAAATAAGCAACCGATTATCACTCAATACACTTTTAATATGTAAAAAAAATGCAATTTACCGTAAAATTATCGATGCAAAATTTACATATTACAATATAATACAATAGTACATTTTTAACCATTTACATTGTAAATTGTTAAAAATGTACTATTGTGTATACTGAAGCTGTCATAGATAATATTATACATAAATCATAAATTGCAGATATATACTAATTTGATCTGAAAATAATGCTTTCTCTTAGATTAACAAGGGGCTTGCGCGAGCCCCCTCCAGCCCACCCCTGCTCGAATGGGAGATGTATTATGGTCAAGGAAATTTTAATGAATAAGTAAGTATACGTTAAGAAGTTTGAAGAATAAACGATGAAAGAGAAAAGAATTTAAAAAAATTATTATTGGAAAGATAGGTAAGTTACAGAAAGTACGAGCTGAAGTCTTTGAAAGATTTTTTTTTTTATTTTAACAACGTTCAATTAATTGGGGAAGTTATCAGTGGCGGGTCCAGAAATTGTCCCAACGAGGATGAGGATCAATAGCAATCTTTTTTTCCGCCCATTCACTGAAGGCACAACGCACTGGTAGGTCAAGCGGCTTCATTTCATGAAATGGCAAACCAAACTGAGCACAAATAGCTGTCAAATTGACTGTCGTTGGAAAAATTGCGACTAATTCGAAAAACAAACATTGAAAAAAAAACACTTATAAATAATAATTTATTTTAATTTTTTTATTATTATTATTAAATATACAGAACAAACAACATTAACATCCACCGTAGCCACTGCTCAGTAATTGACGCATGCGATGAATGGAGTCCGCTGACATTGTGGAACTGTGCAGCCAAAATATTATTACATTAACAAATTCACTTCACCCTTTGATTGTCTCGTCACATTAGTCTTTTCTAACGACCAAGTTTAGTGACACAACACTGTGCCACTTTTTGCTATCGATATTGTTTGAAATGTCGTAAGGAAAAAAAACACCTCAGCTTGAAATATAATATGTGGCAACACAAGACACCTGATTCTTTACATAAGATTTCGAAATAAAGCGATTTAAGCAAAATCAATATTTTTTTGTTTTCTAGAGTAACAAAAAATGAAAAAGAATATCAAATGATAATAATCACTTATAAGGTGTTCACTTTTATTTCTTGGCAGAAATGCATTATAATATTTTAAAAAATAAAACACTTTTTGTAATATTTTCACAATATGTACAGTAAAACCCCCATTTACACTAAATTTGCGACCGTGTAATTGGGGGAGTGAATCTCATACAAAATTATAGATTTGGTTGTTTCCGCGAAAAATGCAAAACTAAGGGAAATCTTAGTTTTGCAAAAAAAATAAATATGGATGGAATATTTGACGTGATAAAATGCAAAGCGCGCCAAAATCCAACACATAGACAGTCGTCCAGCTATGTGTGTATAGCTTGGCACGTGTTGAATACACAGACGCTAGCCAACATTTGACTGTATGCACCGCACAGGCGACCGTCTCGTAGCAACGACAATGGAATGTGACCGTTCAAATGGGGGATTTGCGGCGAATATTTCAAGCCAGCGCATAATTAGTGTAATTGGGGATTCCACTGTATTCATCGGCACTAGTTTCGCTCATGACATGCATTGCCAACATTTTTTTTCTTAAATGATAGTGATATTAGAAATTAGAAGAATCCTATAACTAATGAAAATAAAATCACGGTGAATGATGACCCAATTCGTAGTCAAAACCAGAGAAATGACACAAACTCCCAAAGATGTCTTTATTAACCATTAGAGTGCCGAGGAGCGCGATGACGCTCTTTGAGATTTGGGCCAAAAGTGCGGGCAGCGCCATCGCGCCGCTTGTGATTTTTTTTTTAAGCCATGTCCGCTCCCAATGTGGAGCATATGGACTCCTAATGGAGTTTATCTCAACAGAAGTGTTTCTACGAGAACTGCTTGTTACTCAGTTGCTCAACCTCTCTTTTTCCAAAGAGAGTAGGGATAGAAGGATAGGGCTAGGACAGGACTAGTGGTAAGCTAATCGCTCTCGATACGCCCATTCATAAGATAGGATGAGTGGGAGTGGGGAATTGAAGACATCACATACATCCATGCCTACGAACAGAAATTCATAAATCAATCGAAAAATCAATTTATAAAACTGTCCGCACCGGGTTTTGAGCCCGTGCCCTTCGTAACCGAAGCCAACGGCGTTGACCACTTCAATTACCATTACCCAGATTAAATATCTTAATAAGCGTTGAACATTGATTTTTTGCAGAAAATTATCAGCAATATCTTTGAGAGAGTGGTCTTCAACAGCTATATCATTTATAAATGAAATTCTACCAATAAGAAAATGACACGTTAGCAATTTACTTCATGAATCGACCTATGTACATATAAGAATTTGTTTTACAAAAATATGCATCTTAAGCAAGATATCTTTTTTTCTTTATATGATAAATTTGTATACAGTGGAACCCCGATCTACCGTTCTTGCATTGTTCGTTTTCCCGCATGGTTAGTTCATTTTTCATAGTCCCGGCCAAACACCCATAAGAACAATGTAAAATAATCCCGCATTAACCGTTCCCCGATTTACCGTTTTCCTCGATCTATCGTTCAAATATTTTGGTCCCGTCAAAAATATTATCCCGATTGACCGTTTTCATTGAATATTTCTCATAAATAATCTTACCTCGCATTTTTTTTCGTGTTTTTTTCAGTGGAACCCCGATCTTCCGTTCTCACTATCTTCGTCTTTATGCATGGATCGTTTATTTTTTACTCGACCAAGATCCCACCCCGTAATAGCAATGTTTAGTAATTCCACGTTAATCATTTCTCGATTTACCGATTTCTTCGATCTATCATCTAAATATTATCGTCCCGTCCCAGTTACTAATCTATCCCGATTGACCATTTTTGTAGAATATTTTTTTCGCTCATAAATAATCTTACATTTCATCTGGTTGCGTAAATTTTTCTAACTCAAAAGTCAAAACTAAAATACCTAAATGAAGAAAACTAGAACTCTAGTTGAGAAACTGAAAATAATTAAAGACATTGGAAAAAATTCAGGAGAAAAACGAGTCAACATAGCAAAAAGGAGTTAGTTGACTTAGAAATGTACGCGATTTTGAATAGTGTTTGTTAAAATTTAAGTCCCAAACTGCAAATAGGCTACTTAGTTTGTATTAAACAAGTTAAAAATACATTTATTTGTTATTTAATTAATAAATAAATGAGTTTTTTGAAAATTAAACATTTTTTTGTGTTATTTGAAGATTTCCCGCATTATCGGTTTCCCGCATTATTCGTTCATTTATTACGATCCCTTGAAAAACGTAGAATCGAGGTTCCACTGTAATGTATTAAATACTGTCAGAAAAATGTTAAAAAATGAAAACAGTTTTTTTAATTCAAAGTTAATTTTGACTTTTTAGAAAGACTTTTATTCAGTTCTGGACTTTTTATTAATTTCTTCGTAAAAATGTCTTATTGAATGTTTTTTTTATAAAAACATTTAAATATCTATCTGTGGGTGAAATTTTTAATAAAATCTGTCAAAAACTGAGTTGAATATAAATTTTATAAAAGTATCCTTTTCACCACTTTTTATTCACTAAATTTAGATGATATATAAAAAATGGCTCAGCACTCAAATGGTTAAAGATACTCTCCAAGATATATGGTACAGTTTTTCGACCTCTAGTTGGAACTGATTTGGCCAAACATCGTATGGCAAGATACTGATTCTTTTCTTTTATAGTTAAAAGAAATATTTTAAATTTGAAAGATCATAAGAATAAAATTCAATGAGAATTTATTAAGTCACTCAAGATCAACTGGAGGTAAATTGATATTACAGACACAACGTTTTAGGTTTCAAATTTAAATAATCTTAATTTGACATTGACCTTACCAGGGGTCGAACCCAGACCCGTTAATATCTGTTAGATACGTAATTTTGCAAACCATTCAACGTGGGATTACAATTTTTGAAGTTTCAGTTTTTTTTTGTTGAAAAAATAATTTAACTTCTTCCCGCAAGGCGAATATTCGGGTCAATATTCTGCCCCCTGTCATCCATCTCACCTGAGCATGACGAAGAAGATGACCCATTTTTTTGCAAAATGCCTCAAATACTTGAGAATTGAGTACTTTGTGTTAATTTCATTTATAATTTCAATGACATTTGATAATACTTCGCTGTGTCAGATTCAGATGATTTTTTTCTGGTGGTACTTTTTTTATTTTGGTTCATATAATCTTATTATTTCACTTTCTATAAGTCGGGACGATTTTGATGGAATGGATGGTTGAGATTGTTTTAGACATTACAGACAACCAAGCCTTCGAATGTAAATCCATAAATCAACCATATGCAACTGCCCATACTGGGATTCGAACCCGTGAGCACCCCAACAGACGCCAATGGCATTGACCACTCGACCATTCTCACACACCGTGTCTCATTTACCTCGACAGTTTACCGAATTTATCATGAGTAAAATTTCGTCATTTTCGACTTAGTTGAAAAAAGATGAGAGGCAAAATAACAAAATTTCCAAAACCTTTTCTATAACAGTGCATGTCAAATAAGGCACAAATTGTAAAAAAAAACATCAAAAAAAAGCTTAAAATGCGTTTCTTATACAATGAAATTTTTTGAGATAAGACAAGTTGGCTCACATGGACAGATTTACTTTCATGTTAATCTTTCCTTCCCTCTGATATGTATTTACTACAATTCAACTCAAATAATGTGAATTTATGTATTCCTCCGTAATATAATTACGAATTATATATTTAAAAAATATGTATAATTATTCATCTAGAGCGAGGAAAATAAATAATTTGTCGACAAATCGGGGATAAACTCACCAATACAGAAATGTTTGCCAGCGCACCTGATCTGTGTGCGCATGTTTGACCGCGTCTGACTATTCAATAGCATATAAGTCGTCATATGTGGTGGTGCTGCCGGATATTTGCGATGCCTTTTTCTCATTTTCAGACAATTTTCAGTGCCAACATTACAAAAATTGTTACATTTACTTGAAATATGATTAAATAAATCAATATTTATGAAGACTTAAATTTTTCCGATGTTTAAATCACTTTGTCATATGGTGTACAAAATACATATCATCGGAGCACGCGGGATTTTTAGCATAGTATGGAAAAGGTTAAGGATATAACAAGGGTGAATTAGGAAGATTAGCTCATCCTTGTTATATCCTTGGAATGGAACGATTTATATGCATTTATTGTACACCATCCAAGTAGTCAGAAAAATTGGCAAATTTCTAACCTTGCTGAAGTATCCGACGGTGTGACAGCCTTCGGAGTCGGCGAGAGTCATCACATAAAAAAGGAAGGGCTCCACATCGTAGTAGAGGGTTTTGTGGTCAAGGAAGAACTTGGCGAGGAGGCAAAGCTGCTGACAGTACTGTTTGTGTTTCCGCCCGTCCACTTGCCACACGCCCAATCTGCCTTTTCTGTATACCTGTGGAAAAACAAGGTCACGCAATTAAGACATATGGTAAGAGTCATACTTGTTTCGTTGCTGAGATATATATATTCCCCCTGTCGCATAGAAATGAGTGGATTTTCTCCATCTGTTTACAATGCTCAGCAGAGAGACCAACTTCACGTGGACATCTATGGAGAAGATATTAAAGAAGTTTATAGGGTAAGAAGGATTAAAAATAAATGACCCATATGTAGTCTATGATTTGTGTGTGATTTTCCATACACGGTTCATTATTTTCTTTGCCTTAATTACCTTTCAAAGATATGTAGGAAAAATAAACATGTTTCAGTTTCAGACTCACTTCGTCGCCAGGCGGATGTCTCCAGACACATTTCGCTCTATGCCTGGTGATGCCGGTAGCCGTCTTGTGATGATTCAGGCAAAACTCGCAGAGGTAAAGTTGAGGAAGTCGGGCAGCGTCAGCAGGATACGGTGATTGATACCACGCTTCCATACAGTACTTTCCCATACATACAAATCTAAACAAAAACATATTGAGTCAAATAAATACATATGTATAACATGCTCATCAGCAAAGAAACATCACCGAAAATGAAGTATTAATAACTCTAACAATTGCTTGTATTTTCAGTACACTCTGATGAGCATTATTGTAGTTAATAATCACTTTCTAGTTCATGGCATTTGCCCATTTAGAAAAACTTGAAAGTCGAGACCTTGTAGAAAGCTAGCAGCAAACAGTTTTAGAGTGGCAGATGATTGTCTGCAATGCAGTTTAGGATTGACTGTGGTATGCCTGGCGAGCAGCGGATACGCAACAACAGTAAGCAACAGTGGGCGAATGGAAGAGGTTAATCCAGAACATGCTTCTTTCAAATTTAAAATTGATATAATAAAACCGAATTAAACTTTGGATGTGTGTTTATCAATATCATTTAAAGATTTTTCATAGATCGAGCATTTTAACCTTTAGAGGAGAATGGACATACTTTTAACTCAATACAGTAGTGTCTGTCTGTGTGCAAATATATGCTTCAAGTTTGAATTACATATATTCATTGGAACAAGGTCACATAATTGTCATCTTAAGGAAAGTCTGTAATGTAAAGTAAGGTCAGTATAGATCTATTACGAAATCACAAAACGTTAAGTTGTCCATAAAAAAAGAGCCCTAGTGTCACAGGAGTAATGATGCCATACTCCTGAATTTGCTGTGGCCCACAAGCGATCCACAACACTATCAATTGGAATTATCAACTATTTTTTAAGACACAATGTCTTCACACAATACAATAACCATACTAAAGAATTATTTCGAAACACATCCCCAACTATATTTATTTCCACAATATTACGAATGAAAACAATTCTTACAACAATTGTGATCCTATATTTGAAAGCTACAAGCCCTAGACTAACTATTTTAGTTCTGACTTCTACCACCAGCCATGTTATGATGGTAGATCAATATACACTGATCATAGAGATGATTCTTTATAAGAACTTGAGTCGTTCGATACGATACAGCAGTTCAAGACGGGAAGTGCAAAAAACTACTTTTTGAGTTATTAACATCATTGGATTCGCCATGACAAGATCTACAATTTTCCATAAAGATATCGCAGAAGTTACTTTTTGAAATTTTAACTTTTCACTACTAATAATACACTCATTTGAAAATTTTATATGTGAATATCTTAACACCACATATTTGGACCATATATAAAGCATCAGTGAGATAAATCGAAAATACTAGTTTCGAGATAATTGAACTTTAAAGTGTTAGGTTAGGTTAGGTGTTTCACTTTGTAAATAATGAATTATGGTTTTATTTAGTTTCATTTAAGGTTTATGATAAAATACAATAGTAGGTTTTTTTGAACACTATCATCAGTATCTAATATTGTTAGAAGTTGCAGGGCAATATCAATAAATGTAAGATTTTTCTTTTAGATGGGGCATTTTCATTTTAAATTAAAATAATTCCGTGTTTCATTATAAAGGTTTACCTTTCAGCAATCGATTGGCATACTTATCTTAAAATCACCTTTTATCAATTTATCTCACTGTTGCTTTATGGTTGCGATATGTTTTTAAATTATTTATTATTTTTATTGCTTTCCTGCTTTGATTACTTACGTTTTCAGAATTATTTAAAATTGATAAATAAACAATTCAATGCACGATTGAAGGAAAATAAAATATATAGAAATTGAAAACTGTCATTATACACAATACCAATTGATACATTTTCATTAGCTTCAAATTAGGCCAATCAGATGAATTCTGAACCAAATCAATGTGTCATTTAAAAAAAATCTTCTTATACAAAACCTTTGGCCAACATAGGCGATATAATGAATAGACCAACCTAGTCCCTTTTGAAGGAGGCATATTCTTGAGTTCCTCTTCGATCTTGTAAGCGGCAGCCGCCTGCGCTTCTCTAAACAGATTGAGATCATAATTGGAAACAAATCCTTCAAGGCGGGGTTCTCTCTCTCCGGATCGTTCCGCATCAGTTATCGGCGCTGCACTCGCCGCCGCACCATCCTGGTTTGCATCACTCGATGATTGAGGGGGTTTCCATTTCGACCGCATTTCCTGAAAATTAAAATTAAGTTTCATTCGGATAGGAATCAAATGGTTGTGGAAAATAAAATTATTTGACACCAGCGTGTCGATAGGAGTTGAGGAGTTTATATTTACATAAATTATTGACCGATTATATGTAAATTGTTTACTAACCTTAACTTTGAGCTGATAGTTTCTGTGCTCAAGGCTAGGCTGCGTTGTTCGTCGGCTAGCGAGGGCGTGCTGCGATTTTCGGCGGGTTTCTTGGAGGGCTCGCACGATCGCTACTCTTTTCTTACATTCTTCTGCCGTCGTATTGTGATAGATTGGACACGCCTCTATCGTAAAGTGCTTCTCTAACCGCCCGCCTGTAAACATTTTAATTTATTATTTACTTAGATATTTACTATAATGTTAAATAATCCCACATTATTCGTTCCCCGATTTACCGTTTTCCTCGATCTATCGTTTAAATATTTTGGTTCCGTAACAAATATTATCTCGATTGACCGTTTTCGTTGAATATTTCTCATTAATAGTCTTGCCTCGCATCTCGTTTTGCATTTTTTTTCAGTGGAACCGCGATCTTCCATTCTCGCTTTTTTCACTTTTTGTCTAAAATGCCTAAATGAAGAAAACTAGAACTCTAACTGAGAAACTGAAAACAATTTAAGGCGTTGAAAAAATCTAGCAAAAAAAGTTATCTCAGAAAAGTACTCGAGTTTGAAGGGTGAAAATTTAAGTACCCAATTACAAATAGGCAACATGGTATGTATTAAACAATTAAGCAATAAAATAATAAATTTACATATTCTTTAATAAAAAAAAGTGTAATACATATGTAAATAAGTTATTTAAAAAATTAACACTTTTTGGTATTATTTGAAGATTACCCGCATTATTCGTTGATTTATTACGGTCCCTTAGAAAACGTAGAATCAGGGTTTCACTGTATTGAGATCCTTTTTTGCTATACCCGGTATCAATGTTTTTTTTAACACGAGAGGTTAGCTGGGCGGAAAATACAAAGATTGAGCAGGCCAATCCAACAAATGCGTGGCATAATTTCAATATTTTTGCTAAAAAGTTGATATGTCATATTCGATACCGGTAATGCAATCAATACATGTAGGCAACCAATACAAAAGTCATTACGTTATGTATGTGTTGAGCGTTAGAGATCCAGCTCTATTAGTGTTTGGAAACTAATAAATTTGAGAATAGTCTTGCAGGGATTCGAATCAGTGTACACTACAACCGAAAACTATCAATCCCAAGAACGCTGACCACTCGGCTAGAGACTTACCGAAATAATAAAAAGTCAAAATAAAATACAAATGGCAAGCCTGCATCATGTTGGTCATAATTTTATACTTGGTTCATTCAAACTGTTGTCTTTAGTCAAAGAAGTTTCTTACTGAGGTGGCCCACTGAGTCACACCCAGGCAGCGGACATCGGGGTTCTTGGTGTTTGTCAGTGGCTGACTGAGAGGTAATCGAACTGGGGGAGGTGTTGGCGATCCGGCGTTCAAGAATGGGACCGATGCCTCCTCGGCCCTTCACAGGACACATCAAGGCAGGGGGACCTTTACTCGAAACTGTCGCACGTTTCACAGGACTCTTGGATGCAGATCTAAAACAATTCGTTACCTAGCATTAGTGTGAATATTTGCTTTCAATTATCATATGCGTACATAGTTCATGGTGTATTTTCAGGATTAAATTAAAACACTTTTCATTGATCAGTAACAACTGATACAATTTTGAGCTTAAGTATAGCTATAATTCTTGTACATAGTGGAACCTCAATTTAGGCTGTTACTTTCAAGTCCGGCTTATTCCAAAATTGTTGAAACATGAACCATGAATGTAATTTAGTAAATAAGTATAAGTTTTAAAAGTATTTTTGAAAATCAGTCTTAAACATGGCTTGATAACATACAAAATATTGTTTCAAAGTAATGTAAAACACACTTTTAAAATGTATATTGTCTTACAAACTGATATTCAAGTTTCATTTTTAAACCATTTTGAAATGAGCCGTTTGCAAATAATACCCTCAATTTATCGTTTTTTAAGAGCCTCACTTTGGGATTATTGCCTATATCTTTTGGTACATAAAAAATATCAATAAAAGCGGAAAACCAATGGATGTAAGAATAATAGATTTGGATTCCACTGTACTTTGATATTTTGACCTTATCAGAAATTTAATCATTCCAAGATACCTTTTTGCAGGACCAGCCTCAGGATCTGAATCCGAATCACTGTTTACGACTCGACCGACCACATGCCTTGATTTACGAGCACTTGTCGATCGTGTCAGCTTGCGGGTTACGTTAACGGCATTAGCATTGCTTGCAGGTTTTGTATTTTCTACGTCAGAGTCCGTTCCGGGAGCTGCTGCTGCTGGCGTTGTCGTTGTTGCAGCAGCTGTAGGCTCTTTAGTTGGAGTATTCTAAAAAAAAAAATTGCAGCATAAAAATAATTCTTATAAAACAGTTTTCAACCCTGAGGAACATTCAGGTACTCTTTAAATGAAATTCAGAAGCTAAACTAACCATCATTTGGGAAGTAAACTTTAATTCTAAGGTTGAACTTTCTAATTAATTACATCACATAGTTATTTTATCAAGGAGTGCTTAATCTATTACATTTCATCAAATTGGAATTCTCAGAAACATAACGCAAGGTGACGGCATCTCTGCTGATGAACCAGTTGATTGTTTTTATCGTACATGCATTATAAACTGATGTATAATGGGTAACGGATATTTTATGGAAAAAAAATTGTGGTGAATAATTACAATCGTTCAACTCAACTAGATTTATCAAGGCAACAGTATCCAACTACTATCAATTGAAGACACAATTGAATGAAGAAGTTATCTTACAAAATCAAAATTTTGAGAAATTTTTGGTGAATATTTTTTTACTTGAGAAAAATTAATGTTTGATGGATGAGGATCATAAAGAATTTATTTGTTGAAACTTTTATGGACGGAGGCCTTTAAAGCCTATAACACGTTCATTCATTTTTAAACATAATCCCTTTATTTATTGCCAAAATAGTAACTATAGAAAATTTAAAGATGTCCAATACATTCATATTGAAGAATTGGATACTTCAATTAGTAGAATTTCTGCATTATTTTCAATGATCGATACATAATATGATTTATTGAGAAATAATAAAATAACTTGCCTGCACAGTATGCATAAGCGCGCACGCTAACAGCAAGATTTACATTAATCCTTTGAGAAGTAAGCGAATTGTTACTCAATCTGGTTTTTCTTATATTTTGATTATTTGTACTATTGCTAGACACAAAAATTAAAAAAAAATTTTGATACAAATTCATCTGGGATGAATAACAATTACTATTTCAAGAAATAAATATTGTGTTGAATTATAAAAGGCATAGTTAAACGTGTAAGGTAAACTTATTAATTATTACTTAAAAATAATTTTTCAGAAGCTATTACTTAGAATTTGGGCAAAGATCTTTTTTTCTCTCATCTGTGTGCCTGTGATGCTCTACTAATGTCGATTCCAGGAAGGAATTCGACCCAAAATGGAATTTTACATTCAATATTATATGGTTAGCGATTTGTTTACAAATATTAACCTTTTTAAAAAATGCTTTAATTTATTTGCAACAAATAATTAAAATTGTGCGAGTGTCAAAAATTATATACAGTAAAACCCCCATTTACACTAAAGTCGGGACCATGTAATTGGGGGAGTGAATCTCATACAAAATTAGGGATTTGGTTTTTTCTGTGAAAAATGTAAAGGTAAGATTTCCCTTAGTTTTGCAAAAAAAAAAATATGGGCGAAATGTTAAGTTACTAAGTAATAAAATGCAAAGCGCGCCAAAATCCAAAACATAGACAGTCGCCCAGCTATGGGTGTATAGCCTGACACGTGTTGAATACAGACGCTAGCCAACATTTGACTGTATGCACCGCACAGGCGACCAGCTCGTAGCAACGACAATGGAATGCGACCGTTCAATTAGGGGATTTGCGGCAAATATTTCAAAGCAGCGCGTAATTCGGGGTAGTTTAATTGGGGGTTCCACTGTATATGGTTTTTATAGATTTGTAGAGAAATAATGACAATTCAATAAAAAACATGTGCGGTGATACTCATCAAAGGGTTAAAACCTCGACAGTCATTACTGCAGATAGATTAGGTGTAGAAAAAATAAAAATTTTATGCCAACCATTTCTTTAGCATGTTCACTATTAATTTAATAAGTGAATTCATGTCACACTAAAATCCACCGAGAAATTAATAAAAATGACAAATAGTACCGAGGGCTCAAAGGACATGCTGCTTAGCTGTTTAGTAAAGCAGCGATTGCAACAGGCAAGATAAAAAGCCTGACACGATATGGAGTAGATAACACACTTAGCGAGTTTTCAGCTCTGTATGTGTTAGAACATTTCTGTGCCATTTACCAGGGCAGTAAAAATGTAATCAAAACTGGATGAAATTGTCGACCGAATAACATTTGACAACACCAAAAAACACATGAACACATGGCGATGAAACACCTTTCATTAGCGATGCCAGGAGATTAAACCCTTAAGCTTATAAAATTATAATTATCAACCAAAGTTTACGAACTCAGTAAAACTAAAGAGTACTCTTCAATAGCACGGTAAATAGGCTATGCATTAGGGGCCAAGTCCAACTTGACACATAAAATCTTCAATATCCAAGTACTAATGCACTGAAAGTTGTTAACTACACTATTCAAAATATTTTGACAAGTTATTGTGGTGTTGACTTCATTGTAAAATATGCCAGCACACAACAGGAACATCTAGGTTAGGTTCAAAATAAGGAATAAGCTTTTTTCTTCTATATTCAGCGGAACCACGATTGATCGTTGTTAACTGTTTCAATGCCACTAAACTGTACCGCAGCATGTAGAATTTTTCATATCAAAGAATTTACTCAAAATCGTCGAAGCCAGAATCCTTACTGGACTTTCTTTTCTTGTCGTATTATTATTACGATTAACTCGCAGATTGCATTTCTTCTGAAATTTTTTCAACTACTTGAATTCTGTTTACTTTCATTTAGAATCCTAATTTTTTTAATAAGAGCCGTTTTAGTTAATCAGTCGACTGCAACAGATCAGTAATGTTATCAGTGAGTGAACAAGACATCCTAAGAACATGAAGTTTCCATCATACTTGCATTCTTGGTAATTATGCGAACAGGAAACCTACATCGCACATGCTCCCAAGCAGGATGACAAATTATCGACCAATCGAGGAAGACTATAGATAGGGGAATGAGAAATGTAAGACTTTTCAACACTGCTATTATACTAAGAAAAGATTGAGTTTCTACTGTATTTAGTATAAATAGAAGCTTTTTGAAAGAAAGGCCAATTTATCCACATTCTAATTTTTCACAGGCCGCACGTGGTAAAATTGTTGAAAAATAATGATTTATTATACTAGACGAGATTTACATTTTATGTATTATTTTTAATTTAATATGTAGTCACATAATTTTATCAGCTACTTCAATCACTCTCCACTCTGCATTACGTGCATATTTGTATGAACTGTATTTTCTGTTAAGACAATCGATCAGTGCACGGTTTCAATAGTTTTTTTTTATTATTTAGGGTGATTTTTTTAATATCAATTCACAGACATCTTGCAACGACAAAATTCTTGGAGAACTAACGTTAAAATGCGTGTTTTGAAAACAATACTCTAAAAATAGACTGTACCTGCACCACAGACGATGTGACTCATTGTAAAAAGATGAATTTCTGTTGCAAGTCTATACCAGTGAAAATATAATCATTCAATAATAAAAAATAGCATTAGTTTTATATCAGTGATGATTCAGATTATATACCTTTGCAACTGCATAATTTTTTTACATATCAAACACAGATTTTAATCATATTTAGTGATGAAGTACATGGTCGCGGTTTGTGCATCACTGGTGTAAAGGGTTGGATTATAATTTTAATATTTTTTAAGAATAATGACAAATCAATACATTTACAGTCGTTCAAATACCGAATTTCAGTTGGAAGCTTTGTTAATTCAAAAGACATTGAAATGCCAAATCTTTAATAGGCTCTTCTAAAATAATTCTGACATAACTAATGTAGTTTTGTAATCATTTTGTCAGTCGAATGAATATAATATATTTAATTATAGCTAGTCATTTATACAGCTTGAGAAATATTTTTTACCATAATAGCGTGATTATACGTAAATTACATTTTATCAAATTAAATTTGAGAGCAAATACATTTATTATTTGATTCGTCACGGGGTTGTTAAACATAGTTGTCGTTAGATCAGTTACTCTTTACCTGCTATTGTATTGGAAAGCTTCATAGAAAAACAATAAGAATACACGCAGCAAATTTTAAATGGTAGGATTTAGTTATTTGGAGAGGAAAATGGTGAGACTGTATTAAAAAAAACAGATTTCGAATGGTAACTGAAATTATTATCATATATGATATGATTGCTGAAGAAAGAAATGTGGTGTGATTCAAGTAAGCCAATTTAAAATTCTCAATACCTTATCTGTCTTTACAGGATCAGGTTTAGACCCTTTACTTCTGGCGAGTTTCGCTGTTATAATCGCAGCTCTTTTAGGTGCGGGGACATTTTTCCTAGAGCCTGCATTACTTTCATTATCTGAACTCGACGTAGAACCCGTAGATTCACTATCTGTAGAACTACAGGAAGATACAAACGCCTTTGATTGATACTTTACATTCTTTTCGGGTTTTTTCTTCACAGCTGGCGGAACGTTAGGCGCGCTCGCTCTTTTTTGTTTTGAGCTCGATTCGGGTTCTTTACTTTTTTCAGGGGGAGCGTCAGATTTTTGTTTGTCAGAAGACACAGAGGTCTTGGGAGCTCTGCCTTTCGGCTTGGACTGGGCTGCGGGGGTACTGTCCGCAGCGGGTTTGGTACTTTTGGAATCGTCATCGTGGTCGGATTCAGAACTGTTGTCTGGGGAAAATATACTCTTTTTCTTCAGAGGTTTTTTAACTTCGCCTTTCGCAGACCCTGTAAGCTTAGCCGGCGGAGGTCTGGCGGGCGTGCGCGTCCCACTCGGTCTATTGGCGGGACGGGACGGCCGAGTGGTCACCGTCGCCGAGTTTTTCGGCTTGGTTTGTGCTGATGAGCGTCTTCTGGGAGGCGCGGGTTTGGGTTCTGTGCTCTTGCTTTGAGCATCATCTTCGCTAGAAGACACTGACTGCTTTTTATTCCTGGTTTCAACCTTTGCGGGGGTTGGTTTGTCTGTTTTTGTTTTGCCATTTGTTGATTTGTCCTGTTGTTTATTAGAGGCGGTCGCAATTTTGGCGGGAGGCGCATCCGCACTCCGGCGAGTGGCAGAGCGCTCTGCGGGCGGGTCGGTGGGCACAGTGGGCGCGGATGCCGCGGCAGCGACCGAAGAGGCTGCCTCTCCCTGAGCCCTGGGCGACTCTTCCGATGTTGTTGTTTCAGTATCGCTGGTGCTGCTTCCCGAACCTGAACTGCTGGAAGAGCTTCCGCTACTGCTCGAGTCCGAGCTGGAACCGGAGCTCGACTCCGTGCTGCTGTTCGCCTAGAAAATAACAAGTGCGCGGAGATTATAAACATTGGCTACTTAACCTAATATTTGGTATGTGGAATTGGGATGTTGACGGCATTAATACTCAGGGCGGGTGTGGTCTTTGCATTACCTGCTTTTTAAGGGTCATGTTACTTAAATTATTTCAAGTTATCAGTGTTATCCTTGACAAGTTTCTAAAAAAACGTAAACAGACACAGAGAGGACGCCATTAATTCTTTGACATTTTTAATAGTGTAGCCATAACGCATAACGTATGTTCGTAAATATACTTCGATATAAATTTTTGAACACGTATAACTTCATAATAATATTACATTATTACTATTTAGGTACTTACAATATATTTTGGAAATTTAAAATACTTTAGCATTTTAACTGATAAGAAAATTTTATGCAGCTAATAAAATTGAAATTTACCGGAAAACAATTACATGAGTGATCTTTTTTTAAATGAAAACGACAAATTATGTTGTCTTTTGAAATATTTGTCTTGTTTTTTCATATTACATACTTAAAATAAAAACAAACAGCCTCTTCCAATCTTTCATTGACGATCATTATGTATTGTTCATCAATAATACATAGACTATACTATACACTTCGGTATATTGGTTAGTAAGCATGTTTTTCAAATTAACTGACTAAGATAACAGAATGATTCACAAACACACTTACGCCATTCACTCTGTGGCTTATATATTATTATATATACACTATATAGAAATATGTCAAATTGTATTGTGCAATAACAAGTAACAATAATTTACCAGTGATGTACAACTTATTTGACAAAAAATCTAACAATATACATACAATTTCTAATTCATCACTGGCCACAATCATTAAAGATGTTAAAAGTAGTTTTATTTTATACTAGACTAGACACATATATCATTTTTATTTTGATACGTACATATCAAATACGCCAATCACTCTCCACTTAGAACAAATTATTTCTTTGTTACTGCATAGTCATTTTGGAACGCATGCTGCTCACGTGCCGCATCACTGGTCTGGTGGGGTGTCTCGATACTCCTTTATTTATTTTGTGGATTTAAAAAATATTTATTATATAAACCTAAAAGTCTTATTTTCAATGATTTCCCGTAATTTTAAATTAGGTTACAGAATAAGGAATATTCATCAATCACATATTTTTTTCTAAGTTTTACTATTATTTACAGCAAACATACCTAATAGTTATTTGATTTACTTGGGCTTCGTATAATACGGTTAAATGGTTTCATAGACTAGTATACTTTATGTGGCTCTAACAAAACATTGTGTAATGCAAATCCGTGTTATGCGACGTTCAAAGTTTAATTACATCCACTTTTATTCACAAAAACACTCTAAATAAGTTAATCAATCATTCTTCATCACTTATATTTGCAAATCAATCCTATTAATTTAAAATAGTTTCAGTAATTAATCGGTTTAATTGATTGTATGTTTTCATCTTCGTAAGGTTGAATATTTTAGGATAGATAATTTATATAATTTATGCAGATCCAAAAAATCAATAATTTGAGTTTTTATACCGTCAATATATTTTGAAATCTTATTTTAATTTTTATTCATGACTAGAAATATTTTTTCCTCAGGTTGTCACCTTTGAGGCGATATTTATCAAGCATGCCAACTTCAAATTAGTCAAACATCACTATTAGAAATGTCAAAAATATATACAGAAAATATTTATTCAGAATTCTTTTTTTTCGCTCATGTATATTATTTTGAAGAAATTAGAAGCTAATGATATTCTTCTAAAGAGTAATTTTATATGGTGTACACCAATGCTCCTAAGGTAAAACGTTCAATAGTAATTTTGAATATATGTGCAAGCCGTGGCATTTATAGATCCAGATAAGATAATAGGAATTTTGAGCATATCTTCTATTTTAATAAGGGAAATCGACAATCTTTCCAATAATTGATTCATGGGTTACGTTAAAAGTTAGATTTTTTGGAATGTATGTACAAAAAATATGTTGAATCTGACACTTGACAGCAGATTTTTAATTTTCGTTTTAACATTTGTTTGAAAGAAAATGACTGATTGATCGAAGATTTAGATTAAGAGCATCCCAAGAGAATTGTTCCCTCACTTGCATTTCTATTCACTATTTGCTTTTATATTCAGCCACAAGTTATAAGATATCAATTACATTTCATTTTATTTGCTTGCACAATCGAAATATTATTATAAATCTGACGGTTTTAAGTGTAACAGATACCAAGGTTGTACCTGTCAAGGAGCTCATTTCCAAATAATGTAAGCTGTATTATCTTTTCTTCCAATTTTATTGTATAAATTCGCCGATTGCTTATTGCTGGTTTATTCTCCGAGTCGCAAACAATGTGGGGCATTTTTTTTTGTATTCGGTTGTAAGACCATGGGCTGGAATACTTGAACGTACACTCTCAAACAGTGATTTATGCCCTGAGTCATGGATCTCAGTGTTGGTTACATTATTCCTTTCTAACATATATTTATATCTATTCTATCCAACCTGAAAAACAAACAGATTAGCCAGCAGTTTATTCTGTAGCACACAACCAACTCTTCGTAACACAACATCTATAGGGATGCTCAATTAGGAGTTCAAGTGCTCCACATTTATGGCAGCCAGATTTCTTGACATCAAAAACGGGACATTGTCGATACTTGCTCACAGGGTCTAGGGCACTAATTTCAGTGATTGTATGAGAACCAGTGTATACAACATCTTATGGCTACTATTTTCGACAGTGCTTCCCAAAATTTTTATGCAACGGCCCCCTAAAATCTGAAAACCTGCACGCCCAGTTAGGGAATAACTGAAATATACCATCCTAAATTGCATTTGACGATTTGTTTGCATGAATATATTTTTGTAATATTTTACTTGGATTATTTACACTTTCAAAAGATTAATAACTAGTATTCGGGCTGGCTTTAAAAATATGCTATTACACGTGTTTTTGGATATTTCTTTAATTTTTTGCAACTTAGTAACTGCGAGGACTCAGTATAACTGAATAATGATTGCTTAAACCCGGGATTTTAGGCTGTCCCGAAAGATCTCTTCGGGACGCAGGGACAAGGGACTTGAAACCGGGACGCCCTGGCATCTCTATCCACATTGGAATAATTAATTCTAGCCTCATTATGTTTATTATTAACACATTGATAGAGACACGTATTTTTAGTATCTATTCTTAAAAACTATAGCGTTTTAACACTTAAACTTCGCGTTTCGGAGCAAATAAAATTATAACTTTTAGCATTTATTTATCGTTCATTTTTTAACCATAAATAATAAACTAAAAAGTCAATTTTTAATATAGCTGACTGTACAATATACAATTTATTGATAGAAAAGATTTTTAAATTTTGAAAAGAAATACAAAAACAAGGACTTAATTTAAAATAGAGAAAAACGTACATATGTACAAAAGTACAGATAGACTATTCGTATTCATGAGTACAAAACATTTGAAATTGTTGTAAAAATACAATATAAGAAGAAATTAATTAAAAATAATGAAAATCATATGTTCAAAAACAAAATGATTAAAATTTATTATAACTTTACAAAGAAAATGTTTCAATAGATGAGTATTTTAGCCGAATATGACAATCTGTTAAAATTAGATTATGAGGTTCTAATGAAACGTTCTGCATCTACACCATTTGCAGGACATGACATGGATTGAATGACAATATTGTTGAATTCCAAATGTAACATTTTTGTAGCAAGTAATAGCAGAAGAGTATCTGCTTTTTACCCCACATTGAAATTCATCCAAGATGAGATAAGAAGAAAATCTAATTTATTGAAATTTTACATTTATTCACTTATTTTGACAATTTCGCAATAATTTCACATATATTGTATTTATCACTTCTATATCGCATTTATTGCAAAACGCGATAATCACGTATCTCTACACATTGGCTACGGGGAGAATATGCACAAAGAACTTGTTAAAAGTGCGGTCTTCTTTAAATCATCATAACTTTTACCCTAGTTGGAAATAATTGTTCAATATTTGTGAATATATTAAGCTATCCTTCTTTATTATAGTATAAGAAAAATAATGAAATAATACATTCTTTTATTGATCAGTACTTCAAGTTCTGTTGCCGCATGTTTTACCATTTCAGATTTTTTGTTAAAAAAAAACACTTTTGTGTGTGAAAACAATGTATTGTTCAGCTGTTTAAAATCTAACGATAAACGAAATATTTTTTTTTTCATAATACATTTGTAGAAAATATATATGAAAGCAAGTTGATTTATGCAGAAGGTAAAATAAAGATTGAGTATGACCAAAGCCTCCTATAGTGAAAGCCATGCTATTGAGTTGAAAACAGGTACTTTTTTCAGATGAGCGGGGCGGCGTCATAATTTTCAAAGTAATATCACATCATTATGAAACCATTTATTACTGTTATTTTGAAACAAATACATGTATATATTGTAATTATATATCTTTTCAATTAAATCTTTTTTTAAATAAGAAAAAAACACATTTTCTAAGGTTTTTAAATAAAAATCTCTGAGAACAAAAGCAAACAAAGATGCCAAATCATTTTATTCAAATTATTTTTTTTACAATATTTCAATACAGAATATGAGGTTGGATAGTTCATTAAAAAAACCAACGTTATATTGGGATTTTAATCAATTAATATTAATCTCGAAATTTATTTGTGCACACTGGTTCGTCACTCAATCTTTCCATACGATTTCTCAAGTCATATCAGTAATCAAAAATCAGTAAGTCAAACTAGGGTAGCACAATTCACTTCATTCTTTTTTTTATATTGTTATTGATTAAATCATCATTTACTTGGTATATTGCCATTATTATATGATAAAAGACGCAGCATTTATTTCATAATATTACAATAGGCGTCAAAATCTTATATAATATTATATGAATTCCGCTTGTTACCGTCGTTTATGTAATTTATAATTTATATTCTATGTAACTGATAAGTTAAATTTTATTGGTTTTTACCACACATCGCATTTCTTGCCATTCGCTATATTTCTTACAATCATTACTTAATTTGCATATATGGCACTTCCGATGTATCGTAAATTGTAAATTAATAACACCAACGAATCACAGAATATCCACACGAGAAATCTTTCAAACATACATGTTACATTTAACGAAAAATATGCTCATAAATTGAAATTTAGAGTTTATCTACGTATAACCGCCATACAATTTGTTAGTAAAGGCAGGGATTCAACGGCCCGCTCATAATTTGGTGATTTTCTACAGCACTGCTTGGAACTTAAGACTGCTATGGTATGACTCGTTTTTTCATTGAACTCGGTTAAAACCATTGAAGTTACTTGTATATCATTGATCGGTTATGCCTTTATTGATTTTCAGTTATGGGTTGTGTCCAAAGTCGCAAAGAGGTAAACGACGTTCACCCGAATGTGTTTCGTGCAGTCAATATTGACAATGATGGGGCAGGATTGTGGGCGGGTCAACTGGAAGTGACGGATGCCGAGCTGATACTCTACCGTCGCGGTAAAGAGCCAACTCGCTGGCCCCTTCGCTCTCTAAAAAGATATGGCTATGACGGGGAAACTTTCAGTTTTGAGTCAGGTAACTCTTTTATCTATTCAGGGATTTTTTAATGTGATCACTCTTATTATTATTTTAACACATTGCTTACGGCTATATTTTTAAAAAAAAACTGACTTGCGGCGGGTGATAAATAATCGAGACAAAGGGAGTTTAGAGAAGAGCTCCGCACTAAGCAATCGACCTCAATTACGTCAGTAAACTTCATACTGTGAGGTGCGTATCAACAAAACGAACTTTTTTTTAAATAAATAAAATAATATATAATGGAAAAAATATATTTAGACGATGTGATTTAACTATTTTCATAATATACAGTAAAACTTTTTATTATAAACATCTTAGACTTGGTGACCCATAACCATTTTTTTTGATACAATTAATATTTGGAGAATATATTTTTGAACATTTTAAAAAATCCTAGCAGGTGTCCCATTCTGAGCATGGTGCACTCTGAGATCGGGCTTCAAGCCACAACATCTACGAGATTAGTTTAAGAAAGTGAAGTGATTAGTAGAACCATCTGAACAATGGCAGCCTATTCTTAACACTCAAGACCCCGGCCCCGCACTAACGCGGAAATGGTCGTTATCCGTTAAATCCCGGCCCCACGCTAGCGCGGGTTTACACACGTGGGCTAGTAATCAGTATCCGTTAAGGCAAAACTAATTTATTTCGAGTTTTTGTTTTTTTTATGCTACTCAAGAGGGTTTGTTGCGTATGTGTATTTTTTTGTGTCGATTTACTTTATTATTTATGATTGAAAATGACTTTTGAAATAAGATATGTTTTGCTTAAGAATACTTAAAATTAAAATATTTTACGAGTTGACTTTTACTTTTATTAGACTTAAAAAACATACTGCTGTTCGTTTTATATTTTGTAATATTATTTAAATAAATTTTAGTACATTTGTGTTGGTCGAAGACAACACATTCTCGTTTCTGTGATCGCGATATATTTTCTGCTCTTGTTTTATTGCATTCAGAGTTTAAAATTTTTAAAAAAATGTTTGTGTTGTATAAGTAATGTGATTAAAGAGGTAATTTAAAAAAATATTTCAATTTTTGCATTTTTTTCTTTAAAAATATTTTTTGTCTATGAAAAATCGAAAAGAAAGTGTCGTTTTTTACTTATTTTTGCTATGCTAATCATTTTTTTTGTGTTCGCCAAGTTAAACTCATCGGCAAAAATAAATTTTAAACGTTTTTTATTGTAACTTGCTAAATATTGGTTTGGCTTGCAAGACGATGGGTGAATGCGTCATACATGCCATACATGAAAATTTAATTGATTTATTGCGTAATTTATAAGTAAAAGTGACAGTGTTGTTAATATATAGTTTTAATCTTATGTATTTTGAAAAATGATTTCGTTAAAAAAGCACATAATACGTCAATGCAAACAAATGTTACACAGTTTGAGATTTTCTGGATGCCGTAAAAATCAAACTATTAAGTGTCATAATTTATTGGTTCGCATGGTTATGGGCATTTACTTTAATTACGCGTGTCAAATTTTTATTATTTTCGGTTCTTTTCAATGATGTCATCGTCAGTTAAATAATGCATTTTTATCGCGTCACATACTCGTTCACAAGACCATTCATAGTCCCAAAAACTAATCACAAAGACCGTAAAAACAAATCGCAAACTTGCTTGCAAAAATCTAAATAGTAAATAAATTCAAATACACATTACAATATGACACAAATACGGTTTAAAAATCTCTATTGTCTCAAAAACAAATGGCAAAAGTTCACAAATTATTTAGTATAATAGAGTAAAATAAACTTCATATACGATTACACAATAAAGCTCGTTAGTATATGTAACACGGTTTAACAAGCACAACTTTTTAACGGTTTAACTGCAAAAAAATAGCTTGACGCGGAGAATATTGTTAGGTACTGCGCTACCTAAGAATGACGATTCTAGCATCGTTTTCATTTACATATTTAATCGTGTTATTGAACCAACAAAGACTCGATAATCGAAGTTTTGCCTTTGGCGACATTTTCCAATCACACATTAAAGTAAATATGTCAAGAAATAAGGTGTTTGACATGCGTTTTTATATATGGAAATCAAACGCATAAATTTGTGCACACCGTCACAACAGAACATTTCTGAAACGCACAAATTTGTGCACACCGTCGCCAATGTGTTAATATTAGATTATTTTAATCAAGGAAAGTTCAAACAAAAAAACCTTTTTTTTATTTTATTCTAGTCAAATTATTATGTCAATTTTAAAAGCAGATGTATAACTGGTCATTTGTCTTTATTCCTATTTTGATTGCTTTCAATTTGAGTGCGATGGAAACATATTCTACATTGACTATAATATTGGTTGATATACATACAGGTCGAAGGTGTACTACAGGGCAGGGCATCTACGCCTTTAAATGTCGTCGGGCCGAGCAACTGTTTGAAACTCTAAAAGTGTGCATTCAGGAACGGTGTGCTGAAAGTGGAATGGAATCTATGGCTTTTAATGGCTCTAATAGACCCCCCTCTACGTTTCCGAGGCCACCTGCGGACACATCGCGACCCATGCCTCTCGACCACGCCGACTACTTAGAGCCCGCCCCTCCTCCATCCTCTGTTCTGCTGTCTCGATTTTCTGGAACAGTTCGCTTAGGATCTGTCAGCAGCGGTCCACTCAGCCCTGAAGTGCACTCCCCTGGGTCTCCGAACAGCGCCAACATTTTGGAGGTGATGCCTCTAGGTCCTCTACCTTTCGCTGGCGCTCAGGTCACTAACATTTATCAGTTGCAAGACTTTTACCTGCGGGAAAATAATAACAACAGAAAAATTGGATCTGATCCCGGAAACCACTCTTATTTAAACACTAGAGACTTAACTACGGACTTGGCCACCTTGAGACACTCCCTTCACAATCAGAGGATGGCCTCCTTTGATGAGGACGGGTCGCCCGTCCGGATAATTGATCCTTCCTTGGATGCACCTCTCTCGCCGACCCACAGTGTTGCCAGCGGCGCATACGCTTTCCTCACTGTAGAACCCGAGGTTGACGATCGTCTTTATATGAACTTGGCTCCTGGTGATCTGCCCGTTGTCGGGTTGAATCGGCCGTCAAAACCTGCCAATATAATTTTCATCGATCCAGTTAAGGTTGAATTGGAAGAAGACCTTCAGCACAATTACGCCAATTTGGGACCGGGCGATGTCAACTATGACACGAGACTTTTGGCACGCCGAAGCCATTCTGGTGGTTTCGCTGTGGTGCCCGGATCTCCCGCAAGCCACCTCGAACCGCCTCGAGCGATGAACTATGCTGTACTCGATCTGGACGAGGAGAAGGCTGAAGCGGAACAAGCGGATCCACCCCCTCTGGCTTTGGACGGTCTGGTGAAAGCCGCGGCCGGCTACACGACCATCGATTTCCGAAAGACCGGCGCTCTCACCTCAATGTCTCAAGGTACGGAGGTGGACACGGAAGGCTCTCGAAAGACGCGGCACAACTCCACCGCCCTTCCGCCGGGTCCCGCGGTCACCTAGCGTCGGTGGAAGGGGCTCAAGCGTTGAGCCCTGCTCTCGCCCTCGCAGAACAACGAAAATTCCGCGGCCTCCGTTACAATAATAACTAACGAAACAGAGTTAACTCCAAAGATTTTTTGTCTAACGATTAAGTTGAATTCATCGCAAAGTACACGGTAAGATTTTACTTTTAGTATTCTTTCTAGTGCATACAGTTAATAAATTTTGCTTGTGTGCAAAGTTATTCATCAATCTAATTAGGTTCCCATATCCACCTTCATTTGTGGTTTATCAATTTGGACAATAAGATACTAGATCAATTCTTTTCCATGGAATCCACATCTATCTTTTTGAAAGGACTAAGTATTTAAATTTCTGAAGTTTATTCTCTATGAGTTCTATGGCACTATTATTGATTATAAATGATCTGCCTGTGCACGAGTGCAGAGTCTGCCTCTGTAGTCCAGCGGACAGAGCTTTACTAAAGCTATCAGACGGTCCCGGCTAGGTCAATATCAGATTTAAATGTTGTATTATATTATTTGAAGTCTATTTTCTCTTCGTGTTGATCTCGAGTCACTTAGGGTTGAGTGTAAAGACTCAGATATTGAGACAGTGGCATCTATGAATGAGGAAAATTGTTGAATGATTTTTTTCGATCATTCTTATCTAGCTTACTCAAATTTTGAAAACGTTTATTATGGCATTTCTTATGGCAATTATTTCAGTAAACTTTTTCTACATTGAGTTGGTAGAGTATCATCGGCGTGTTTAAGCAGCAGCATACTATTTTTTTTCAACAAATTAAATTATATCGAGCGTTAATGAATAGAAAATAGTTGTGCCAAATAATTTTTCGAAATTTGAGAAAGTTTATTTAGCAGCTAAAATATTTTGATATATTGAATGTCTTATGAATGTTTTAAAAAGATTCAGTGTGATAAATGTATTTCTTTTCTCGCGAGACGCTTCCCGGTCAGGCAAAATACAAACCACGCTTAGTAATTAACGTAATTTATTTTAATTATATACATATACACGAGTCGTTTAATTCAAAAAAATGCCAAATATTAGAATAATTGAATATGTGATCATATCATCGGGCAGGGTTTTAAGAATGATCGCAAAACAATAGATTGGGAATTCACCGTGACGATGTTTATTTCCTGCCATTGAGTGTTGCAAATCTTGCCTGTCTTTCCTTTCTGTCATATAGTTGCAATGTTATTGAATTGTACTGTTATTTAAATAAGAATCTACGGATTAAGGACTAATTTTACTGATGGTGCTTGCTATCTTTTTAATTTATTTTTCAAGATTAAACTACAGCTATTAGGTTTCTTGTTATGGTGCTTTTAAATGGTCTTCGTTCCTGTTAAATAGTAACAATGGATGGTTCACATATTTACAAATCTTGATCCTTTCCGGTCCACAAAAAAAAAAAAAATATTCCACCAGGTCCACAATAGATTTACAGTATCACAAGGGAAACTAATATTTGCAATTGTATTTTTTTTTCGAAATATATACGGTAATGACGTTATTATTTATATTTTAAAAACTTCTAAAGTATGATAACAGTGAAAAAATTTATCATAGCCCAGGTTTTCTCTTACATGTTATACAATATATATAACAAGTTTCTTTTTTCGCGATTTTTTGTAATTTTAGGCATTTTTGCAAGGTTAGAATTATTAGAATAATAGTACATATCGGTGATAATTTTCAAGTGCAAGTGGCAAGTGTAACTGTTGGAAAGAAGAATGCAAAACTTAGCGCCTGTGCTGCGCGAGTCCTTTTGTATTCATTGCAGGGATACGGTTTCACATTACAATATTCATAAAAACCATTTGATTCTTTGTTCAGGATACCACTGTAATAGGTACGAGTGGAAAAAAAATATATTCAATACATTTGAACTTATTTTAACTCTATACCAATAATGATAAAAAATGTCGAATGACATTCGACATAGGACCCACGGGAATAAAATCGATGTTGAATGAGATTCGACTTAGAACCGGAAAGGGTTAAGTGTGTAAAAGATGTGTGAAAGAGCTCTTCCTCGTTTTACTAACATTAACACTACCCAATGTGGTTTAAATTGAGAAAAAACTCTTAACATACTTTGTTTGCAGATATTTTCATTAATTTTAAAGCATCCATTTTAATGAAACGCTAGTGACAGAACCTTAATGTAAATCCGGCTAGTGCAATAATTAATTAATTATGTTTTCACCTGTACTATATTTGTTGCAAGTTATCCATAAAAAGTCTATTTCTTGATGAAGAGTCTGTGTTATAACTTTTTCTGAGCCAGATTCGAGATATCTTGATACTAATCCGTGCGTGTGATATCCCGGACCGCCTTCAGCGTCCATATATTGCGTATAAATGTGATGATATGATCGATTTTATAATTTACTGCATATACCGACATCCATGTTATCTTTCGAATAACACTTCGAAGGTTAACATGGTCGCCCGCCGTGGTTTAGTTGGTTAAACCTTGCGCTACAGATCAGGTGTGTCTGGGCTCGATTTCCGGTATGGTCAATGTCAAATTTAGGTTTTTTCTATAGTTCTGTTCTAGGCTTCTCCTTCTATCCCTACTAATCCGTGAAAAAGGGACGTTGAGCGACTCGGTAACAAACAGTTCTCGTAGAAAAACTTCTCTTGAAATACTTCCATTAGGAGGCCATATGCTCCACATTGGGAGCAAACACAGATTAAAAAAAAAATTGAGACCTAAAACGTAGGTGTTCTCCTCGAGTGACTTACAAAAAATATTCTGATCGAGTTTTTCTTGTATGATCTTTCAACTTTAAAATATTTGGTGCATATCCATTAGCTGCAATGCCAAATATTATTTTTTAATTAAAAAAATAAAAAACATTGATTTTGGATTAAAATCGTTTTCCATCAAAAACAATTTCGCCGAGTTTAGAGTCCCCGGTGCGGTAGTATGCCGTGAGTTGTTTGTGTCAACCTCTCTTTTTTTTCGATGAAACAAGTGATAGAATGGTAGAGCTGAGACAGGACTAGTGGTTAGCTGTTTGCTCTTGGATAAGTAGGAGGGATTTTAGACATCACAGGCATACATGTCTTAGAACAGAAATGCATATGCAGGCCATAAGTTGACAACACGTAACCGACATTTGTTCGATTTCAGGAGAGTCAAAAAACTATGTAAACAAATAACTATTGGGAAATCAATGAAAATGAAAGACACTTTGGAGTAAAATAATTATTATGTGTATTTAAAATAATCTGTTGACAAAATATTAATTAAATAAACTTTTTATTAACAAGAATGTTTGATAAGAGTTATTTTAATTTTATTTCTTGTTTTATGATGATACGAGGAAACAATTCCAAGTATTTTGATCAATTCAATGCACCTGTCTTAACTTCATCCATATAATAATAGAAATTGTTATAATTTTTAAAAATCTAGTTATGGATTGTCCACTCTCTGATACAAAATATTGCAGTAAACATGTTGAAATTTTTCTTCAACTATTTTCAAATAGTAGGAAAATGGTGTAGCTCTTCTAATATCTTCTGGCAGTTTGGTGGGCCTTTTTTCTGTTACGTGTTTCCAACTTTAGAGCAATTTCAATGAAAAATATTTTTTGTAAATTACGAGATGTCAATATTTTAAGAGGTTGAAAAAACAAAAAAAATGATATGCATAACTCATTTTATGAAAAAATGTCGGTTACGTGTTGTCGACCATCGATATATGAAAATGTCAAACCACTACCAAAGCTGCATCGTTGACCAGACGACTCATTTAATCACGGACCCTATATGTTTTACTTTTATCTCTGTATTGATTATTGTCCTTATGATTTGAGATAAAAATGTATAAAATTGTTTTGATTTCATTTTGAAGGCTATGCACATTTATGTCAATTATCTGCATCAACATAAATATATTTTTTATTAAAGCCCATGAGAGGTCTAAAGAGAAATTTTAAAACTTTCTATTCCAAATCTATTCAAGCATAATTTTTATTATAAATGTGATCTGTTATTATGTAGCTCAAATAGGAAATTTTGTTTTTACTGATTTTATTGATCAAATATTTTGAAACCATTTTATTATGAAAATTAACATACCTGGCATAAAGCTACATCTTGAATTGAATTCTACCAAAAAAAAAACACCAAAACATTCTTTTTAATGCCCTATTTATGGTCTATTGTCATAAATAAGGATTGAGGTCATTTTGTAAATATTTTTTGTTGATTCTATAAATAAAAGTACAATACGGTAATTTTATTGGGCCTAATGGTACGGTCAATCTTGTGCACCTCTGAAACTGTGGCGATGTGAAGTCTGGGCGAGATTTACGCTATTTTATTTTGAATCTTGGCTTCTCTCCGATGATCGTTGTAAGCAATTTCGACTGTACTTATGTTAGTTCTTTGAAATCTTAAAATGCTGCCAATTTGATTCACATGATTTCATATCAAGGCATAATTTATCATTATCAAATAATAACGTAATGCAAGGATATTTGTTTATATAATAATTTTATACAGTAATCATCAGTAAGATTGATTAGCTAGGAAAAGCATATACCAAATATTTATTTACTTAATTATCTTTACTTGGCCTATCTTTAATATACCCTTCTCATCAATTCCACATTTTTTTCTTGTTAATATTTAAATGAAAAGAAAATTCAACCGGAGATATACCAAAAAACAGTGGCAGATTACTCTAATAAGCACATGAGGCCCGCACGCTTGGGGCCTCAAAATAGCATATATTTTATAAAACCATAAGAATATTTAAAATTCATTTTTAGTAATTCAAAAAACGGGGCCTCCAAATTCGATTGCGCCGCCCGAGTGCTTAATCTGTCACTACAAAAAAATAATTATCAACTGTCAACCGCTTTTTAAGTTTAAAACTGAAATAGATTTAAATTACAAAAGGACTTAACCAAAAATGGTTAAGCTAAATAAAAAGCTAGAGATTTACCAAAAACATATTTTGTATCAATGCATGTCTGTGTTAATAAATGATATTTGTAATATACTCTATCTTAATTTGTATCGCAGTTAATTACTTGTGCCAAAATAATGCCAAATTGTCAAGATTATATTAAAGTCTGTATTTTATCTCGGGTAATAACTACGCTATCTAGCCTTTTCTGACATGGTTGTTTTCTAAAATCTGTGTATGGGGTGAACATAATGTAATGCATGCAAATAGTATGCGCCGTGGCTTATATTCATTATTCGTAGTTCATATTGAAAATACAACTCCAGATTTTGTACAAAACAATGAAAAAATTAATGAATTATCTTGACTTATTAAGGTATTCATGCCATGCACGGAAGTAACCTGATACATTACGTCAAATCGAAAACAAAATTCTTCTAAACCGTAAAAAAATCCATGTACAAATGTAAACCACTGTTTACATACTGTGACAATTTTAATTGTGTTATAATGTTGGGCGTCTCTCTTGTGTATATATTTTTCAAATCCAACTAAGATTTAATACAGACTTATGTATTACGCATTGAATAAGAGTGGCGAGATCATTTCAAATTCTCAAAATTTAGGCTTTAAAGATTATATCTTCCATGACATTTTATCATAATCAAATTGTTTTGTGCTCAAGTAGTATGTTGTATCTTTTTTATATAATGTTCAATGTTACGTACTCTGATTATAATTCAAACTGTGCCACACTTATTGCAGATAGATATCTGTCAACAACTGTAATGTTGCAGCAACACCTGTATATATCATAAATGTGGAGTCAGACTGTTTTAGCTATAATCGTACTCGAAAAGTACTAACAACTTCGATTACTTTAAAAAAATATATTTATTCAAATCACTGGTCAAAAGTGGTGTCAAGCAGCTAAAAAATAATTTAAGTTGTATTTTAAGTTACGGTCGGAGGCGTCTTATTTTTTAACAACTCCACAACCTTGGCATATACATGATAACTAGATTTTAAAAACTGTCAAATATATTTTCGAATCATCAGTGCATATTTGATGCGTAAGCTTGGTGGTCCGTAAAGGGTATAACGTTTATTATAAGAATGTATTGTTCATTCACATAAAATGATATTTTATAGGTTAAGTATTCTAAGAATAATAATGTTATATGAACACTTTATTTGTAATGTTATGCATAAAAAAAAAATACAAGACAATAGGTTTAATTAATTCTAATGTATTTATTTACAATGAACACATTGAATAGTTTATTTCACACATAAATGAGGGGGACGGTAGATCTGCCGTTTAATCTACAAAATAACCTTATTCTCTAGTGGAGGGAGTTTGGTTTTCTAACTGTCATCTTCCAGCATCTATGCCTTGTCAATCTTGCTCCGTGCAACAAATCCACCTGTTTCTTTACAGTCGAATTAATCGTTCAATCGTCATAGAATTCATAATTTGTTTGAAAGTATTTTGAATTGTATCTGGTAGTTATCTGTTAACTTACTGAAGCAACAATATCCATCATCTGCTAAATAATGATTGCGTTTTTTTGTTTCTATCTAAGTTACAGAAAAGCAGGTAGTATCAAATAAATTTGTATTCAGCATACATTGACTATATATTAAATTTGTTATCTTACTTTGAAAGTGTTTTAAATTGAGCAACATTGCCTAAGAGAATCCATATTTTAACTCAATGGCTGCTACAGACGAGATATTTCATAAAATTTATATCGTCAATAACTGATTAAATTAATAATTGCATATTATAACCGGTGTGCTAGGTAAATACTTACTTTTTTTTACGGCAGCTAAAAGGCTTAAAAAAATACCAAAGCTCTATGGTGTAATATAAAATTTAAAATAACTTTGATTATTCCACGTATTGTGTAACTAACTATGACACGTGTTTTGGTGACACGTGTCTATGGTGTATTTTACTGAAATAGTTCATTCTTTGTGTTTCTTCTTGCAGATATGTTGTTTGTGCTTACTAGGAAGTGACTAAAAGAATTTAACATTAATTTATAGGTTGACCTTTAGAGGAGTATGGACGTACGTGTATGTCAGTGCGATTTTTCTGTAAATGAGTATGGAAGTACTTTAAACTCAACACAAGAGTGTCTGTCTGTAAGCATATATATGATGAATATATATGTATGTATTACATATATTCATTGGGAAAAAGTCACAAAATTGTCATGTTAACACTTTATAAGGCGTTTTTTAGTGATTGGCGCAAAAATATATTACATTCTTAAAATCGACACAACTTCTAAACCAAACAATATTTTTGGCTGAAATTTTCAAAGAAATCATATGTGACATTTAATCATTAAAAATAAAATAAAAACATTTTGAATACATCATAATTTCACTACTTTTCTAAGCTGAATATAAAAACCTGTTATTAATTTAGTAGATAGCACTCCACTTGTTATCAATATGAAATATTCAAAATATTTTGTATAAAAAATAACATTAATCCATACCATACAATTATATAAATAATTATAGTATAAAATCCTCATTCCTAGAAATTTACAATCACTGGAAGTGTGAAATCTGATGCCCTAAATATTCGAGAAACATGTGTCACCTTTTAAATTAAAAAAATACTATGTGTGAATGAACATTCAGGGCATAATAAATTATGAGTTTTATTGCTTATTGTCAAAAAAGGTCACTTGCCGCGGCAGTTGTTTTGAAGAAATCATTAAATTATGAGTCAATATTCCAACAAAACCGATAAACGTATTTTTACATTTCCCGCCTATAATGTGTTAAGAAAAGGCAGTAAATTAAAGTAAGGTCTGTATAAATCTATTCACTCCTCTAAAGGTCAAATCTGTTATATCACAAATTGATACCAACGTTATATATAAGACTTTGTTAAGATTGCTCGCAAACACATTATATTATACCAGTCTATAGCCATAATAATGAAGTGACAATATTATAGAAAATGTAATCTCAACCCAATGGAAAAGTTTACGGTGATAATAGAAATGAGAAAATTCTTGCCACTGTGATGTCAACTCAGTTTATGTTGCCATGAATTTAATGGATGCTTCTCGAGTATGTTGTGAATTACTGGAGATCTTTCCGGTTAGCGTTGTCACTTGATATGATCAGACCAACTATGGCCCGCATCATCTCATCGGTGTTTTAAGGAATATGGAAAAATGTTTTTTTAAGTTTTCATGTAACCTAAGTTGACATCATGGTTTAGGTTTATTTTAACACATTAAAATTATTATTCTGTCTGATTTGCTCATAATATATTTGATAACCTCTAGTATTCAAACCTTAAAATCCAGTACAATATAAATAGGCAATATATGTTTTCAAAAATCAATCGTATTTTTGGCTCAAATTATAGTAGAAGTGTTTTACTAAGTTGGCTTATCTAAATTATACTGTTATTCATAAAGCAAACACACTTATTAAGCGTAGTTGAGTATCTCTAATTTTCGATGAAAGATAAATTCCTTTGTACACTCATCCCTCCATTTACGTGGTACATAGGTTTCACAAATTCTGCATTAGTCAAGGCACATAAGACGTATTATACAAACTTTTAACTATGCGTTGTAAAATTAAAAAAAAATATATTTACTTTTTGAAATAATCAGGGCTGTGAAGTCAGACTTGAAAAAGACTAATAAACTTCGAAAAAAAAAATTTACTTAAATCGCTAACGGTCAAAAGTGGCGCCACTGCATACTACCAAGTCAAAAAAAAATAATAATCGTGTTTTAACCTTTAGAGGGGTATGGACGTACATGTACGTTGGTGCCATTTATCTGTAAAGGAGTATGGACGTACTTTTAACATAACATAGGGGCTTATGTATGAATTACATGTATTCATTGGAAAAAAGTCACATAATTGTCATGTTAACAAATGTCGGTAAAGTAAGGTAAGGTCAGTATAGATCTATTCACTTCTCTAAAGGTTGAGCTAAGGTCAGAGTCATCTTATTTCTAAACGAGAACACAGCCCTGGAAATAATAAGTAATATTCGTCCCCGATTGATTTGTATCTAAAAATAATGTTTTTACATTTTTGTGTGTAGCAATCGTACAAATAATCAAAATGTACGAAAGAAATTAATGTCATAAAAATAACTCGCTACTCAAAGGGTTAGTTAACATTCACCTTTCAAATTATATGCTTTTGATTTTTACAAATAAAATGATGGATAATTTGATCATGCTAAAGTGAAATCACATAAAACAGGTACTGCGCAAATGAAGGTATGAGTGAATCCTATTGAATTCTAAACTGACTTAGCCACTTTTATATCATCTTTAGTAACATTATACTGATGATAAAAATTGTGTATCGGCATATCTCCATATTAAATTGTGACACAATGTCTATTTTTTTTATAAAGAATTGATACAGTAGTGAGTATAGTGAATATTTTTAGGATTTTTATAATTTACACTGTTATTGCGCTAAAACAAATAATACCAAAGTATATGATTATGTATGTAGTAATGTGAACAGCAGAAATTACGTTTTTTAAATTGATGGAGAAATATATATAAAGTATAAAATATAGTAGTTTCCTAAAATTAATCTATGTATGTATCTTTAAATTATCGGTGTTAAAATAACAAAACTGTTATTAGATTGTTGCTGCTCTGATAATGTCTTCTTTTAAAAAAAGCGTGTAAACTGCATTTTTTGTAAAATGTGATAGAATATGGTGAATCAAAAAAACTATAGAGGTAAGTTTTTTTTTAATAAATATTTATAATATAAGTTTAGTTTATCAATTTTAAGTTGTTCACCGTCAATTCTTGGTGGAAAGGGAATATATTAACACAATTAAACACTTGATGAACATATAAATCTATATAGGTCTATTTATACAAAATTAAGTAAGCCTAATAACAAGATGTAGCAAACAATTGGTAAAAGATTTCTTAAACTGATATTCATCGCGTTGATGGCTTGGTGACGAAGGTCGCCAAACTTTTTATTTCAAAAGAGCCAAATAAGATTATCATGCTCACTGAAACCTTTTCTTTATGATTGCAATATAGAACTGCCTAATTTTGAAGTGTAAGGTCTTTTTGATTTAAAAAATAAATTAAGAAACTGCAAAATTTTAGTACAACAATAAATTAGCTGTGAATTCATTTAATACAGTCCGCATAAGTTTTCTGCACCTTGCGAAAATTCAGTTTTTCATTGTAAATTGTCCTTTCATAGTTTCAGTTAAATTATATCTTGATATATATCATTACAAATAGTATGAAGCATGTATACACATTTAAAATATAAATGGTTTTACCGTTTTTAAAATTTTTAACAGCTAATAACGAACTTATTAAATCTAACCAGGTAGTAGAATGCACAAATCGTTATATTCATTAAATAATTTGTGATTGATATTTTTTATCAATTGTTAATTATTGATAACTGTTTACATCTTAGGTACATGAAAATGTGTTCAATATAATTCCTGATTTTTTAAAAAGATTTTTATTCCAATTGATATTTAATTTTGAATTTGAATCATTAAAATTATGTACATTCACACAAATTTTGTCACTAACAATTAATATTTAATTTCCCAACCTTTGTTTTATGTGAATCCATAGCACAGTTGTGAAGGTCGTTGGCTTCCATGCCGAATCTCGTGGGGTTGAATCCCAGTACGGACAGCATTTTTCAATAATATTTATTATGATATAATTTATCTAAAGGTCCTAAAGGACATTTTACAATAAATCACTGAATTTTCGCAAGGTATATAACTGTATAAATCAATAATTTCTCTGTGTTATTTTTACCAAAGTTCTTGTTGATTCGCTATGTTTTCATCCTTTTAAATAGGTAGTCGAAGTAACTGCTGTACCTATAATGATAAGTATATTTTCACCATTTAAATATTATCAGTAATCATAACGACCTATTGCTAAGAGATTGGAAGAAGAAGACTATTTAAGATGACACTGAAGTTTATTCACAAACAAAGAGATGCTTTCTTTAAACCAAATTATATTGATACATCATGTACAGGAGTTAAACCAAAGTCCTGTATTTGAAATGTATCATACATTTCTTATAATCTAAATCTATTCATATGATATAATATAATGTAAACGAGGGTTGTTTCTAGTACATTATATACATTGAACAACATATACATATGTAAAGTTCTACATGTAATACTTTTAAGTTGTTTAATTTCAAGTTGTTACTCTCGATACTGATCAATTTATCATTGAAGGAACAACTTATTAAATAATTTAATTTTGTGGATTTTATAAGCAGTTGATAGTGAAAGAAAAGAGACATTTAAAAATGAATATTTTTATATATACCTTGTAAAAGATACCTTTATTTATATTGCTTAAAATCTATGTTTAAGGATCATACAAGTTAATAAAGTGGATTCTAAGTCTATCATTTTTCACTAAGAACTAGTGGATATAAATTGTTTATTTGTGATAAAACAATTTGGGGATCGACTACTTTTTATAGTGACACAAAAATCGAAATGCTAGTAGCACTACATTTTATGAATATCTTTTTAAATTGAAGTATTCCAACGCATTTTATCACACAATGAACAGAGGCGACACATCTGAGAGAATTCCAACAACCACTCGTTCAATGAAAATAAAATAATCTAAAGCCTCAAACAGTAGTTTTACCTCAAGGCCTGTGTTGTTTTACGGAGTAGCAATTTAAGCTATTTTGACAACTGTATTGTGTGTAATTTTAAAGTTGAAATTAAAGTTTTGAATGTAAAGGTGATGTAATTAGCAGAAAGAATTGAAACACCGTCTTAGTGAAATTTTGTGCGATTAACTCTCTAAACCAGGGGTTGTCAACCTAGTCTGTACCGGCCACTACTGGGCATTTGAGGTTTCCATGGTGGGTGATTTTGTTTTATTTTGTAATGATACGGCAGAGAAATCTGAAAATTTCTCAAAAAGGAGACCTTTGTTAGTTCTAAACAAATTTTCCGGAATTTTCAGATACTGTTTTGACAGTGTTTTGAATATTTTCCAGGACTTTTTTTCAATCTAGGTTAGGGTTGAGAATTTTTCCGACATAGATTTTGAAATTTATCAAAGATTTTGCCAAAATTAAGGTCAGCCTTACCATAAAATTTGACCATTAAAAATATACAAAAGTGGGCCGTAGGTATGAATAATTTGACAACCCCTGCTCTAATCTAATCTGCAATTTTTGTAGTAAAATAGTTTTCACCAGATTTTTGTGTGCTGCAATAATAGTGTACCATGTTTTTGTCCTAAGTCCTTTTCTTCTGACTGGTAAATTGCTGACTTTTCTCAAATACTTTCCTTTGGATGTATTCGATAGACATCGAGGATGGTGGTATGACTCAGGAGGAAGCGAAGCGATTAGTGAGTGACAGGGAATCCTGAAGCCACCATGTAATGATCATAAGATTGTTAATCGATATATTTCTTATATGAAAAGATGTAATGTGAATTGTAGATTTTTTGATGAAGTCACCTACTAAAAAATGATAGATTGGGGTCCACTGTATTAAAAAAATGATTCATAAAGCCAAATCTTTCTTCCAATTTTTATCATTTTGTTATTGTTAATGAAGGTGAAAAATGTAACTAGTAATATAAATTTCTTGATTCCAAGTCACTGTTTCTCATATTGAGTTTATTTATACTTATCATTGCATACCCTTAATCTATTGTATTCATTTAACCTTCCAACTCTAAGAGTAGGTACCTAGTTTTATAAAATGTGATTAAATCTGTTGTATCCCTAAATATAACTATATGTATTTTTTTTAATACCAAAGATTTTCTAAAACTTACAAATGAAATGAAACAAGAAATGTGTAATTATTTGAAAATTTACATAATTATTTAAAGCTGTAAACCATAAAGAAAGAAATACAAATTAGGATCTGTGCAATCTGCTGTTTTATTTTTATTTAGTAGGTGTATGTATATACATGCCAATCACTGTAGACAAGTGAAGATACTCTTGTTTTTGTACCACTAATTATCACATAATATTATTTAACAATCAAGGGTTTAAATTCCAATATTACTCTGCGTGTATTAATTTATGAAATTGTATTCAATGGCATGATTGTTGGTTGATTTTATTCCCCCTGTTTAGTATATTAAAAAAGGTAACAGAGGTGATTCTTTAATAATAGTATCCTTCCTCTTCCTGAATAGGATCTTGAGTATCTGACTAATGATGATTAAATACTTACTGTTGCAAGAAGTCAATTTGCAGTCATTGTGCTTCAAGTGTACATGAATAAAAATATAAGCCTGATGGGTCATTAACTCAACAATTTATCTATGAATTGGTCAGTTATCAGGGGAGAGATAAACTAGCTTTATTCAAGAAGACTTAAGCAAAACTAGAATACAATAATGAATGCAAAGTTTAATTCAGATAACATTGTGTGTTTATAGTAGAGGTCTGCACGGGCCCGGGCTTGGCCCACGGGCTCTTACCCGACCCGGCCCGTGGGCCGGGCTCGGGCAGGTAAGCGCAATTGAGAGTCGGGCTCGGGCCGGGCCGGGCCTTGGAATTTGGGATATAAGCTTGGGAAAAATATAGCAAATCGAGGATTTCAAATTCTTCGGTGAGCTAAAAAAAAAAAAAGGACTTTCGGAGATAATCTGGGAAAAGTATAGCAAATCGAGGATTTCAAATTTCTCGGTGTTTCGGGTCGGGTTCGGGTAACAAGTGCGGTATTAGACTCGGGCCCGGGCCGGGTCGGGCGTGAGTTTTTCAGGCTCGGACCGGGTAGTTTTGTAAAATTTTGTCCCGTGCAGACCTCTAGTTTATAGTTTGTCGAAAGGTATACCGTAAACACAAAGATGTTTCAGCCTGAACATAGTTGAGAAAAACTGATGTCAGTAATTTTAATAATAAATTGTGAAATAGGTGCAATTTGGACTAAACACATAAGAAGCCCCAGGCGCAATAAAATTTGGAGGCCCTGTTTTTCGAATAACATAAGAACGTCAGAAAAATCCATGTAAAATAATGAAAATATGTCAAAAATTTGGATAAAAAGTATATGGGTTGTATAATATAAATCATTTTTGAGACTCCTAAGATTCGGAGGCCTCGAGCGTGCGCCTCATTGTAGGGTAATCCGCAACTGAGAGCAAAAATTTCGAATAACATAACGAATTTTTAATATAAAAAAGGCGCGCATTTTTGCAACAATAATGTAAATACCAACCTAAGTTTATTTTATGAACCTTATTATGCATACTTGAACAAATATTATTTAAGGAAGGTAAACGCAAAAATACTGCATCATTTTAATTTTGATTTAAAATGAATTATAATAATTTTTTGCATAATTCCTATAGTAAAAAAAATAATTGTAGTGATGTATATAAGCATTTAGATGCAAATAAAATAGTTCGTATGAAATAACAACCAATAAAACTACTCGGATAAAAGAATCACATTCAAAATCTCCAATCAACCTCAATCCCGCAATCTGAGCCGCAACGAAATAGACGATTTATAAAAAACAACATTTTATTTTAAAACTCATCTCGTTTGGTATTTATTTTTTAGTTTTTTTACGGTGGGCTATTTTGTAGCGTAGTTGTATGTATTTCAAATAACTAAGTAAATTTAACTAAAATATATTGTTTTATTTAGTATATTTGAGAAGATTTTGATGAGTTAATATAATTATTAACTTGAAATTATTAACTAAAAGTGGCCACTATCTGAAGTATGTCAATAAATAGCACATTAATAATGTGTACACAAATTTATAAAAAAGCGGCTTAAGTAATGTCTACATATTGCGTTTTCTATGACGTAAATAAAATTAATTTGATTAAAATAAAGAAATAAGGTTACTGAAGATGCATGTATTTTTTTAAATACCAAGAAAATTACCATGTAATATTTTTAAAGGCCATTAATCGATTAATTAGTTCTATAATAACGGTTCAGTGTTTGTCGTTACTAACCTCCTTGCAAAGTTTATGGTAACCAAAGCGCAGTTTATATCCACCTCTACTTTATGCCTACAAGTTTAGGAAAACAACGGTTGCCTTGTGTGTATGAAGTACGTTTGGCTGACTGCGCCGCAGGTGAAAAATCTCAAAGTAAGTCTCGGTGTCTCGTTTTTCGACATATCAATAATTGAATGCGTCGTTTAATATTTAAAATGTGAGGTGTCCGCCGAATCTCCGCGTTCGGATGAAAATTATTCGCGAAATTGTGTTGGCTTATGAAGCTCAGCACCCGGGGTGTGGATATTGCGTTTGACATGTTTCGCATCGAAAAAAGCGATGTTTTCTATTCGGAAGACTGTTTTATCACACACTGGCAATGCGTACGGTCAAAATAAAATTTGATCTGCCATCGGCTGTGCCGCTTTTTGCAATCAAACTGTATTGTAGGTTAGGTTGTCGCTACAATATAGTTTTGCCAGTATGACTTTTGTTTTGTATTCCGCTTACTTTCAGTCGTTATGTCGAACGTGTAGCGACCGCAATCTAAATAATTGACATTAATGCTCGCTTTATTTGTTTCAGTGTGGCATTAGGCGAGGAATGATTGCGTTTAGACAGAAAGAGTCGTGTTACGTATCAGTAGAAAATTTGATAATACCTAAATAAGTCGGTGACGCAGGACTGAAACGATGGCGGCTCTGGCGGAACAGGCGTCTAATCTGTTGGATTTCAACCAGAAACTGGACATAGCGCTGCTGGACAGCATAGTCGAATGCCTGTACACAACTGTAGGAGAACAGCAGCGGGTGGCACAGGACATCCTCACCACACTCAAGGAACACCCCGACGCGTGGACGCGCGTCGATACCATTCTTGAATTCTCACACAACCAGGAGACAAAGTATTACGCCTTGCAGATCCTCGAGCAGGTCATTCAGACAAGATGGAAGGTGCTGCCTCGCAATCAGTGCGAGGGAATAAAAAAGTATATCGTGGGACTCATCATAAAAACCTCGTCGGATCCTGTCACGATGGAGGCCAACAAAGTGTATCTAAAAAAATTGAACATGATTCTTGTGCAGGTTCTAAAAAGAGAGTGGCCCAAAAACTGGGAATCTTTCATCAGCGATATAGTCGGAGCCTCTAAAACTAATGAAAGTTTGTGTCAAAACAACATGGTTATTCTAAAGCTGCTCAGTGAAGAAGTTTTCGTTTTTAGCGCGGGACAGGTCACCCAAACCAAGGCAAAACACCTCAAAGACACTATGTGCGCCGAATTTAATCAGATCTATACCCTCTGCCAGTTTGTACTGGAGAACTCGCAAAACGCTCTCCTGGTGGAGGCTACCCTAACCACCTTGCTAAGATTTCTCAATTGGGTCCCCTTGGGTTATATATTTGAAACTAAATTGATCAGCACGTTGATATTCAAGTTCTTAAATGTGCCTATGTTCAGAAACGTGACACTCAACTGTTTGATGGAGGTGGCAGGAGTGCAGGTGCCAAACTATGATGACATGTTTGTCGCTCTCTTGGTGCAGAGCATGGAGCAGCTGGAGGCTATGCTGCCACTCTCCACTAACATCCGGGAAGCGTACGCTACTGGAAGGGATCAAGAGCAGGAGTTTATTCAAAATCTTGCCATGTTTCTTTGCACCTATCTGAAAGAGCACGGGGCTCTTATTGAGCGGAAGGGTCTCAACAACACCCTCATGAATGCCCTCAATTACCTCGTGCTCATTTCCGAGGTTGAGGAAGTCGAAGTGTTTAAAATTTGTCTGGAGTACTGGAGCAGTCTCACATTCAATCTCTACCAGGAGGCCCCGTATGCGGTGAACTCACCACACGGACCTGTCAAGGGTCGCCGCCAGTTATACGCCGATGTGCTCAGCAAAGTGCGCTACATCATGATTTCACGAATGGCCAAGCCTGAAGAAGTCCTCGTTGTGGAGACTGAGAACGGAGAGGTCGTTCGGGAGTTCATGAAGGATACAGATGCTATCAACTTATACAAAAACATGCGCGAGACCCTTGTGTATTTGACTCATTTGGATTTTTCCGATACAGAACGCATTATGACACAAAAGCTGCTAAATCAGGTTAACGGAACAGAGTGGTCTTGGAAGAACCTTAACACTCTATGTTGGGCCATCGGCTCCATCTCAGGTGCCATGATGGAGGACGACGAGAAGCGCTTCCTCGTTACGGTCATCAAAGATCTTCTCGGGCTGTGCGAACAAAAGAAGGGCAAAGATAACAAGGCCATCATCGCCAGTGACATTATGTATGTGGTCGGACAGTATCCCCGCTTCCTGCGCTGTCATTGGCGGTTCCTCAAGACCGTCGTAAACAAACTTTTTGAATTCATGCACGAGACCCATGACGGCGTGCAAGACATGGCTTGTGACACTTTCATAAAAATATCTCTCAAGTGTCGGCGATTTTTTGTGACCCTTCAACCGGGCGAAGCGTGTCCGTTCATCGATGAGATCTTAGGAACCATTAGCTCAATCATCTGCGATTTGCAGACGCAGCAAGTGCACACTTTCTACGAAGCCGTCGGCTATATGATCGGGGCCCAAGTGGATCAAGTGGCGCAGGAGCAGCTCATTGAAAAGTACATGGCTCTGCCCAATCAGGTATGGGATGATATAATATCACAGGCATCTCGGAATGTGCACATTCTAAAAGATCAAGAGGCAGTCAAACAGCTGGTTAGCATTCTCAAGACCAATGTGCGGGCCTGCACCGCTCTCGGTCACACCTATGTGGTTCAGCTCGGCCGTATCTATTTGGATATGTTGAATGTGTACAAGGTGCTGTCTGAGAATATCAGTCATGCGATAGCGTTAAACGGGGAAGTGGTAACCAAACAGCCGCTCATCAAAAACATGCGGATAGTGAAGAAAGAGACTCTCAAACTGATTTCCGGGTGGGTGTCTCGATCCAGCGACCACGCTATGGTTTTGGAGAGTTTCATTCCGCCTCTGCTGGACGCCGTGCTTCTGGATTATCAGCGTACGGCAGTCCCGGTTGCCCGCGAGCCCGAAGTTTTGGCGGCCATGGCCACCATTGTCAACAATCTGGCTTCTCATATTACTTCGGAGGTGCCGAAGATTTTCGACGCCGTCTTTGAGTGCACTCTTGAAATGATAAACAAGGATTTCGAAGAGTATCCCGAGCACCGCACCAACTTCTTCCTCTTGCTGCAGGCGGTAAACAATCACTGCTTCAAAGCTTTCCTCAGCATACCTCCCGCGCAGTTTAAACTCGTTTTGGATTCTATAATTTGGGCGTTCAAACACACAATGAGAAATGTCGCCGACACGGGACTGCAAATACTCTATCAGCTTCTGCAAAACGTGGAACAGCATCCTCTCGCGGCTCAGAGTTTCTATCAGACTTACTTGTGTGACGTTCTCCAGCACGTCTTCAGCGTGGTCACTGACACATCCCACTCGGCCGGTCTCACGATGCACGCCACTATTTTGGCCTACCTCTTCTCTTTGGTGGAAGCGGGCAAAGTGACTGTACCACTAGGACACCATTCTGATAATACATTATACATACAGGTATGTGTTGATTTTAGGTCCTACTGAACATATATATGTTTGTTTTCAGCATTTGTACTCGATGGACTCTCATGATAATTTGTATTACTGAAAGAATGGTATTATAATTGAGCGTTCTTCTCTGAATTCCTGATTTGTGAACATAATTTGCTTTTTTCCTAATGAATTTTTAACTAGCAGTTCAATAAAATTACTCAGTGAGTGAATATATCATTAAAAAATTTCTATTGATTAACTGTTATTTCTTATGAGTGAGTTTAATTACATTCATTTATTTAAAATGCCTTTTTTTTACATTTTTTTCAGGAATATGTGGCAACACTATTCAAAGGCGCATTCCCTCACCTGACTGACAGTCAGATCAAAATAACTATTCAAGGACTATTTAACTTGAACCAAGATATATACGGCTTTAAGGATCACCTCCGAGACTTCCTCGTACAAATTAGAGTGAGTCTTTTGTTATTGTTAACTATAATAAAAAGCAATTTTAGAAGTTGCACTTGGTTTATTAAAATTAAATTAAATCTGTTACCCTTTTGTCATGCAAGATAAATTGAATATCCATTGTTGTATTTGTTTTGGATTTCGCAAAGTCAAAGGTCATCATTCCTAACTGTTGTTATAGTTATTTATGACAAAAATGTTGTTTTTATTTTTGTGCATTTGTTGTGATCAGAAAACGCTAACCATGCAAACTCGATCTGGTTATTGTGTATAGTTTGTGAAAGTAAACATTACCTTCTGGTGTTTTATTCATCTCATCAATTTTGATTATTATACAATATAAAAGAAAAAACATATCAATCATGCAACTGTGAGGTAAATTCTACATCAGATGTTTTATTTCATATGGTAGATCCATTACTTGTAATGTGAGAGTGCATTTTTTTGTTTTGAATTTATTTTGATTTGTCTAAAAGAAGTTTAGCATTTTGATGACATCATCCGAATAGTAAAGGAAATGTGTGAGTCATCCTATTAGCCAATCTGTTAGCTTTGTTTTGAGATTCAAGTTTTAGTAAAATAGATTTTATCTTAGGTTTATAACAAAGAAATGTGTCCATTTTACACATAGGTTATTACAATTCACATCAGTATACTCTGAAATTGGAATGTTCTATTATATATAAATATGTTAGTGTTTTAAGAAGCAATTATTTAAAATTCTGTCGGATTGGTTGCATTGATTTTTTGAAGGGTTCCCAACCGAAGCGCATATGAGATTTTGAAAATTAAGAATAATGTGTTGGATTCATTTTGTTATTACAAAATTTTTGTAAATTACATTATGAAGGATTGGCAATAGTCACTCGGATTCAATTGTGGGCGCTTGTAAACCTTTTTAATTTGTCATTGATTTGGATTACATTTCATTGGAATCAATTTGTCATTTATGTATTGCCAACTTGTATCTGTTTATTTTTTATATAACAAGGACTCTACTATAATTAATAAGGTTATGACCTGTGAAACACTACAGATATGGTAATAATAAAAGTATTTTTGTCTTGCTATATATGTTCATTGTATTTGAGATTTAAATAGAGCCTTCTAGTCCCAGACCTTGATTTATACAGCCCCGCGGCAATTCTATCTTTACTATTGTTTTTAATATTTTGCATCAAAGTTCACACCAGCAGAAAGGCTTTTTTGTGAGACTTAAAAGTCTGTCTCCGCACACTCATAAATCGCTGACAGGGGCTTAACGAGAGTCTATTAAAATTTAATTACGTTATGACATCCGTTTGGTATGTTTTCATTTTAGGAATACACCGGTACAGACGATAGTGATCTATTCCTGGAAGAGAGAGAAGCGACTCTCCGCCAAGCGCAAGAGGAGAAGAGAAGAGTTCAGATGTCGGTTCCCGGCGTGCTCAACCCGCACGAATTGCCGGAAGACATGCAGGATTAGCCTCCAGGTCCCCGACCGCAGATCCGCCTTTACAGTGTCGCCACCCTTCTCGACTCCCGCGGACGCGTTACCGGATGAACTCTTCTCCGGACGCGATCCGCTCTCGCTTCGGTACACGCAGTCCAGACACCGGCTGAAAGGATGACGGAGCCGACGATGCCACATTGGCCGCGGTATCTGGCTGCCGATGTTTGTTTACTTTTATTTGTATGTCACCTAAAACACGTGAGTGTGTCTAATAGACAATGACGCAGTGATTATTTGACATCGCATTACATACGATGGAAGATTTGTGCGGATAGATACGGTGAATATCCTTGAATTGGAACTGTTATTTATAGATCATGGATAAATACAAAAGAAACATGAGGACGGTCGTATGATGCTTTGTCTGAAACTGCGGTAAAATAATATTGTGAAAGTTTTCCTTTGATTTCAATGAACGGACTCGAGTCAAAACACTGCAGCCGATACGATACATTTGTTATGAATTTGCTAGCGATCGAGTCGATTGAGATGCGTATGCCCTTTCTTTTACTGTTGCGTTTGGGAAATTTGCGTGTTCAACTCCCGCCTCCTGTGTCTCTAACTAACAAAATACCGGCCCGCTGAATTGAACAAAAAAATTACGCTCATCTATCAGAATGGAATGAAAGATTTTTTTTTTTTTTATCGGTCATAGGTTCAGCTTATCATTATAACTTTTATTCATTAATGTTTGGATTGTTTCATCCTGCGATTTGCTTGTTTTAATGTTAAGGTATAAAAATGGATTCTTTTAAACATACAAAACGACGATTGATTGTTTTAATCGATCGAAAATATTGTTATAATATTCAAACGAAGTTTTAAATCTCCGACAATCCCCGATTGCTAAGATTTTATTTTCTCAACGAAACATTGCTAGAATATAGTCGCTTACTTGATTCAAAATTAGCATCCTCAATAGCGTTATCTTAAAACGCTTGTTGATATTTTGTTTACTAACAAATATAGTTTTTTTCACCCCTCGAACAGTCGGTCGCAAAATTGTCCATTAGTGCATTTCATATGAGGCGTAACGCTACCTATTCCAGTATATGCATCTTACAATATCTATGCGCCAATTTCCGAATACAGTATTCATTTTTTTTTAAAACCACCCGAAGAGTCACGGAATTAGTGGAAAGATTATTCAACTACCACGGGACCAATATGAAATGTCGCAAGGGGGTCTGAAAAGGTGAATCTGGATATTGCATTTGTTTTCATTTAACATAAAATTATCGAAAGTAGATATTTTTTAAGCTCAGGTGTTATAACTGCCTTAAAAGTAAATTAAGAATGTGTTCAACTGTTTTATTATTTTCAGTCACGATTGAAAATATACACGATCAACAATTGTATGCTAAATCTGACGTGATACGTCAGATTTATTCGATTCAATCCGTTACATCTATTGGCGGTTCTCTATAGTTGGATTCTCTAAAATAAATCAAATTTTTAACAGAAAATTCTTCAATGTCTCGATAAATATTCAAATAGCCTCAAATAAACAATTAACTTATGAATTCCGATTTCCACATAATAGGAAAATTTAACACGTATGTGGTTTGATAAAAAAATAGTCACTTATCATCATCAGTTCGAATTACGGTTGGAATTACATTCATCGGTTTTCTTCATATTACAAAAATTTTCAATGACTGTTTTGAACCGCTGTCCCTAAAGTTTCTTTAAACAACTATTGTATCTTACATTTTTAAATTAGTTTTCTTATATTATCTATCAAAATGTTTCTTAGTGTAACCGATTTATAGTGTTTAGTTTCACTTATATTTTAATGTAATTTATATTTGCAACACTGTATCTTATGAAAAAATATGATATAACATTTAGAATGTACATTGTTAGTCACTTTATAGAAGTGGTCAATTGATTGATGAATTTTCAGCCGCGGATGTATTTTTTCCATCTCGATTAGTCTATTATGTAGAATTACAATGCTGTGTATTTGCCAAAAGGAGACTGTTTGAAATTTTTATTCTACACTCAACACGATATTCAAATAACGATGTGTCATTATCCCAGATAAAGCCCACAGTCACCACTCTAAACCTTGGAGACATCATCTCGTTGATCGAATAAATACCAGTGTCCTGTAATGCATCGTAGGCTCTGAGCATATTCAATCTATTGCTGAATTTTTTACTAAATCGTGTGCTTTATCTTGTCAAATAATGTATTAAAGTTTAATGATTATTTGTCTGAATAATTTTACAAAATAGGCTCATTTTAAAACCGCACAATGACAGTGTATCATTTCCGGCTGTTTTAATTGAAAATGAAATAGTTATTTTAACACCTGTAACACGTCTTTGATTGATATTTGTGATTTTTCAGTTTCCTGTAGCACATAATGATAATATAAGTTGTATTTTAATACTGTATCGCAATTTACATAGTGAATTTTTGGCAAAGCGAGCAGACGTTTCAGACACTTTTTGTTGTCGATCGGGGTTCAACGTAAATCTTCACCGCTCTTGTTCGAGTGATGTACTTATTTAGTTAGAACTATAGTGAGAATTAAGTGCTTTACCTCATGATAAGGTCTCTTGTGGGACGTACGAACTAGAGCACGTGTTGTGTTTCAATTTAAAATAACTGGTGCAGCTCTTTCGCGCGCACTGTTCTTTAGGCAACCGGATTAATATTACGGGCAACTAACGTACATCTTTGAGTTAATGCCGCCTCTTTTTATATGCTGAGTGGTCAATCGTAAATGCTTCAATGTATTGTTACAAGTTTTTCTATTTGTCATTTAAAATGTAGTAACTTGTTTCAATGAATACTCACTTAAAACCGTTATTTTATTTTGTTTACAGGCTAAGATTTCAACAGTGACTGGTTTTATCTTTTCTTTATTCTACTGTATGTTATTTAATAACTTTGCAGCTTATCTGCGGTAAGAAACGTTTCCTGTAATTTTGACAGAAAATTCAATCTTCGAACATATTTCCAGAAATTAACCCTTTGAGTAGTGAGTTATTTTATTTATATATTTTTTTTTATGTTACTTAATCTGGGAAGAATAATTATTATTCCAAGTAGTCGTTGAACTTTTAAGAAGCTGTCAATTCTCAATCGGGCTGAGATAGATCATTGTCGACTTTATCTGTTGACATGTTCTCTATTGACGCTTATTCCAGGATGAGAATTGAATAAATAATTTATGATCAATATGTGGAAGGCCAAAAATCACAAATAAATATATGTAATATCCGCTTGTGAAATAATATTACCATTTCGATAAAAAATATATAAAACCGGCAATAGACAAATAACACTTTTCGGCGCACACGTGTGCCGTTACTATTCAAAGGGTTAACGGAATAATGTTCATCAATTCATCTCTGGCACTTAAGTCTGCTGCAAAAAAACAATGGTTTTGGGCTAACATTCTTGAACTCATTAAAACTGTATCGGAGTGACTGCAGATATTAATTTGTCACCGAATTGTATGTGGTGGCGATTTTAATGGATAACATTCTTTTATGATTATTATCGTTGCCTTGCTCTGTAAAGCATCAATGAATACTGTCTTGTAAATGTATGAACTAAACTGGCATTTTGATGTTTAATCGTTTCTTTTAATACTCGGTTTACCTGTGCTCAGGTAATTTGCGGCTATACGTATGACTTTATTATTGAATTGACAACCTTTGTGAAAAGTCATCATTGATATTTTTTTACTGTGTTACATCAACAGAGGCGTTTGCCTTAGGTCCATGTAAATATTTGCCGGGCCAGATGCGATTAACATACATAGCGATTTTATTGTATTTTTCGAAACGATTGTCAATTTAATTATACCAGTAAACTTGGAGTACCGATAACTCGTTCTGACGGAGCGCACTGGGCGGATCTGATCTGAAAAGAAATTGAGAGACGCCGTTAGACGTCGTTTGATCGGTATCGGCGTTCGGTGATATGGTTAGAATCATTTGTACATTTTAAGGTAGTTATAGACAGGAGGTAGGGTACGGAGACGGATCGGTTTGAGATATGTGTACTGCTCCGAGGTGTCGTGTCCATTCGCGGGAGGCGGCAGGCCTGCCGGGCGGGCTTAGGAGATGGCTCTCAGGGCGACGGAGGTCGTGCGGGAATCGAGATGACGAATGCGACAAGACGATCGGAGTGAATTTATTATATTAATAATATTATAATAGTTTAATTAGGAGATGTCCGACTGGGCGTTGTATGGCTGAGAACAGGAATGGCGAGCTCGGTGTCTGGTGCGTGACTGCCGTATGACTGTGCGCACTGTGAAAGTTTTGTCTGCATATTATAGAGATTTTTACAAGAAAATGTTGGATTTTTTTACTAGCCTTTACACTTGTGGACGATGTATCCTTGCTCCCCCCGCCCTGACCATATTTTTTTCATTTCTACGCTCGCAACGCCGGAATAATATCTGCACAAAAAAATGTAAAAATATGTCACTTTTATTATGTTCCAGTTTTTATGGTTAAGTTTAAAATAATAACTACTCCTCTATCTTGTGATTTTTGTCTTAAATTTTTGAAGGCCGCTAATTGTATTGATGTATTAGTTGTGTATTGACAGGAAGGAAAAAAGAATCTGCAAGAAAAGTGAGTTTAAGAAAGGGAATTTATTTCAACAGCTTTATTAGTACCGTTTGCCCTAATGATTCTTTTTCATTTAAAATGATAAACATAGTTATATATTTCGTTACTGAAACTTATTTACGATATTGCGAGGTTTTTCTTCAGACATAGCTTTAGTAAATACAGAACGCAAATTAAACAAAATTAACTAACCGCCTCACTAATTCGTGAGACAACATATTTTGCATATTTGAACCGAAAAACTACTGATCGGCAAACTGCTCGAATGTATATAAAACTGCTCCGTTTATATAAATAAAAAGATTAAAATTACGAAAAAAAAAAAACCACCACGCTAAAGAGCGTGCCACTATATCGGATAATTCTGATGCCTTTCCCGACGTAATGCCTTTATTTCCTTTAATAGTCTTCGTTTGGAAGATGATAATATATTTTTAAGGAGGTCACTTCGATTTCAAGTCGAGGCTCTCGTTATTTTCTTGTTTTAAATTAAGTACGATCGAACTGTGAAATAATATATATATTTTTTCTTAATTGTTTTTTATTTGATGTTAGGTTATGTGAAATGTGTTTGCGCAGCGTATGATTCCGGCGTTGCCGAGCGACTCCGCAGTATTCTTCGGAGGAATGTATTATTTTTTTTTAATATAAAGAACATTTTAATTAAACTGCATTTTAACATGAACATTTATGTAGCGTTTCTAATAATGGAATAAGTTAATACGACAGGTGGTCTTAGAGTTTCTTCGTTAACTTCGGAGGAAAGATGCTCCGCACTTAAATCTTTGTTATGGAAATTTGTTTGAGAATCCACAAGCATATTTTAGAAATAAAAACATTGAAAATTGTCATCGCTGTTTTATTTATAACTGTTATGCAAACTACATTATGAGTATGACAACGACAAACGAATGTTTACTGTTGCGGTTTGGTCACAAAGAATCGTCCAGTTGGATTCCTCAGCGTTTTGAAATATATTCCTGTTGATACAATTATCCCTGGATTTGACGTGTATAAAGCTATTATAATTTATATTTATTGCACAGCATAAACACTTGTGGACTTCCGTGCTGGATCTCACGGGCTCGAGTTCCAGTATTAACAGTATTTTTTCAATCGATTTATCGGTTTCCATTTGTAGGCATGTGTTTTTGTGATGCCTAAAAATTCCCTCCCACCCTTCTGATCCTACCAATAACTGGGCGTAGCGAGAGCAATTATTTAACCACTAGTTCTGTCCTATCCTTATCTTTCTATCCCCTACTACTCTCTTTAGAAAAGAGAGGTTGAGCGACTAGTAACAAAAAGTTCTGTTGAGATACTACCATTAGGAAACCAAAAGCTTTGAACAATTTTGATTATTTTTTTATAAAAAGAATATAATATTTTTATTAGTGGTTTCCCCGATTTTGAATATTTTTTTTATATTTGGCTCAAGTCAAACACAGGAATCAAAATTTTCTGGTGTTGGTCTATTTCGCAATATTCTAGACACATTTCATTTAAGAAAATGTTTGCTCACAAGAATATATTAAACTGAATGCTGATAATAAACCTAATGCATTGTTTAAGAATGGAAAATTGTATGCTAATGATAGCCAGCGTGTGATTGTGTTCTGTATTATCAAGATGCTGACGAAGATCTTTAAATTTATTTGTCCATGAACATTTGATTTCCATGTATTCTAATTCTTGTATTTTCTTGGTGGGTAACAGTGGCGGATTACCCCATAAGCGCACTATCTCCAATCTTGGGGGCCTCAAAATAGCATATATTTTATAAAACTTAAAATTTCAAATTCAGTTTAAGTTCGAAAAAAAGGGCCTCTAAATTTGATTGTTCCTAGGGCCCCCCAAGTGCTTCATCAGTCACTGGTGGGTAGAGGTCTGCTCGGGCCCGGACCTGGCCCACGGGTTCTTACCCGACCCGGCCCGTGGGCCGGGCTCGGGCGGTTAAGTGCAATTGAAAGTCGGGCTCGGGCTGGGCCGGGCCTTGGAATTTGGGATATAATCTTGGGAAAAATATAGCAAATCGAGGATTTCAAATTCTTCGGTGAGCTAAAAAAAAAAAAAAGGACATTCGGAGATAATCTAGGGAAAAAGTATAGCAAATTGAGGATTTCAAATTTGTCGGTGAGCTAAAAAAAAAAAAAGGACTTTCGGAGATAATCTGGGGAAAAAGTATAGCAAATCGAGGATTTCAAATTTCTCGGTGTTTCGGGTCGGGTTTGGGTAACAAGTGCGGTATTAGACTCGGGCCTGGGCCAGGTTGGGCGTGAGTTTTTCGGGCTCGGACCGGGTAGTTTTGTAAAATTTTGGCCCGTGCAGACCTCTACTGGTGGGTAACTCCAAATATTGTAGTGGGTAATTCAGTTTCCTGCAGGTTGTAAGTTGCCAACCACTGGTCTACAGCTTACATCATTCGATGAACACAATCGTTAATTTACAGATAGTAATGAACTTTTTTAAAAGTTAGGAAAATGAAACGTATTAACACAACCAGCTTACTAATATAGCAGAAAAAAATTTCTAGTACCAAACTGAACTAAAACTGGTCAAAAATATCCAGTTCTGAAATATATATTTCATATTCACATCTTTTATATGGCTTGATTTCTGCGATGTTTCATGAAACCTATCTATCGCATTAATCGAGGGATAAGTGTTGTTTACTCTACATTCCATAAAGCTCTGTGTTCTTTGCCAGAAAATCTGGTTATTGCAACATCGGTTCAACCGGTATAATTTGTCCACATAAAATGTAGAAAACAGTTTCAAAATATTGCTGGCTTATATACTTACTAGTGGAAAGATCAGTGTCAGGTTTTTCAGCAGACTGAGGATTGTTAAATAAAACACGATGAAGATTATTTGTAAACATTTATTTACCTTATTTATGAAAATAACAATGTAAAATAATAAATTAATACTTAATCAAACAGCCATGGAAAACACTTAACAATATACCAAATCTACTGAGTAGATTCATTCCGAGGGGCGAGTAGAAATATAGTTCTGGATGTAAAATATTTTAGCACGACATTTTCCATTTTTCATTATTTTAGAATCTTTAAAAAAAAGTACCAATGTGAACAGAACACAACAGTGCTTGCAATTAAGCAAACAAATGATATATTTTCTTTAAAAAAATAATATTGATAATAGGGTGAGCTAATCATGTATAACAACAGAAAATGACTAAGACTATAATAGATGGCTAAATTTGAAAGACGTAGTCGCCTTAATTATTGAGTAAATATTTATAGCAGCGAATTGACAACACAATTCAGACATATTATTTATTTGAATTAGCTTTTCCGTTGTATATCTAGATAACTACCGTTTGTAACAAGACAAACTGGTTTTGAAGTTATGATCGAGTTAATGTAATTTTTTATTTTCTATTTATGACGGCAGGCAAATATGTTGTAAACTATATGGTTTCAGCTTCGATCCTTTCATTGTCTTAAAAAATATATTATTCAAAAATAAAGTACCAATGGTGGTAAGAAAAGAGCCTAATACTAATAATAGTTCACAGTTCTATTCATAGATGGATCATAGACAATAAACAAAAATCACCGGCATATAATTTCTAATAGTGATTTGAATGCTGAAGCGCTACTCAGTAAATTTAATGATTGAGGGATATTTGAGCCTAATCTAAAATCTAATACTAAAGTTCCGGATTTCCTGCTTGGCGATACTTTCTCGGTTCATGAGTTCACACCTTTCGATCTTGCAGCCAGGTGAACCCTTGTTGGTGAGCCATTCGATCCTGAAAATATTAAAAAAATGCGTGAAAATCAATGTACACATAATTCGCTGCATTTTTCACTGTAATTTTGTTAGTGTTTTGTTATTGTTTTTTCCCCACCACAAAAAGATATCACAAACAAATTTATTTGACACCTTTTCAACACGTCAATAACTATTTTTGATTACATTTATTCATTTGTCATCAGTTATTCATCAGTTGACGATGCTCGTAATGAGCGAAACCGGTCCTGACATATTAAATAAAGTGGAATGAAGTACAAAAGAATATTGTGTTTTTATTAATTTATTAATTTCCTTGATACCCCAAAAACAATCTTCAAATTTTTAATCCTAAATCTCATGATGCATGTGTAAGTAAGTTTTTAAATGTGCCTTAAATCAGGTATTTTTAAAGTGCTCTTTCATGGATAATAGTAGTATAACTGTGAGGACTCGAATTTGAAACATCATACTTGAAAATGAAACTAAAACAACAGATTTTTCATTAAAAGCTAACAATGAGAAATATGAATCGGTAATGTTTGGGCATAACTTGATAACAAAAGAATTGAATTAACAGGGAGGCAATTTAAACAAATACTAATGTATGAAAACTAAAATACCGTTTTCACATTTTCGATTATTACTATTTTTATGGATTTTATATCAGTTTTAAGTAATTACGCAAACATTTATTTTACAATCTTTATTTTTTATACGTTTGCAACAGTGTTTCAAAAACCAGTTATCAGGTCTTTCCCAAATAACAGCAAAATATAAAAACCCACAATCTTATCAATTCTTCATAAAGTTTGAGAAATATTACAATTGCATATTGTTTTAGACAATGTGTTTATCCAGTAAGGGATAAATTTAATGATTTTATCACAAGAAATTTTACACGTTTGCTTCAGAACACTAAATTTTGTTATTTTTTGTGGGATTTATTGTGGTACCCGGTAGGTAGGTAGTTCGTCGACTGCACTCACGGATGTTAGAAGTTTTTTTTTTACATTTTTCAATAAACCGTTTGCAGTATAGTATACATATATTATGTTCATACCATATTATGGTGATTTGTCAATGTATGTACATACGAATGAAAACAAATTCTGATGCTTATTTATTTCTTGATGCTCTAAGCACGTGCTCGGGGTGCTTAAGGGCTATTCCAGCCCTGATTATATAATAAGTGAAAATGTTATGGAGAGCTGATTCAATGGTCATCGAATTAAGAAGCATCAAAAGCATGTTTGTTAAAATTTGAAGGCATAATCGATTCTCAACGAGGAATTCAGTTTTTTTTAAACCATTCATGTATAATATTTTTAACTCGCGTATAAGTAAGCATAATAAAACAGTAGAGATCAAAATATTGATAGTCCTAATCAGGTGACATTGCAGGGTGGCCCGAAAATTAAGCAATCAATTCCGAGAGAATGCGGCCATTAGTTACGCCACTGGATGCCTGCCAAATTTCCGGAAAACATTCCTCGATTCGACAATTTTCATACACTCCTTCAGCAGTGGTGAAGTTCCTACTTAAAAAGTCTTTGAGCGTTGACTAATTATAATATTTTAATATCTCTATCGGATAGAGTCTATCCGAAGTGCTCCAATTTCTGCACCAACAAGTTTCCAACCAAACATTATTCCGATACATACCTACATAGTTACAAAAATCACTATTTTATATCTACGTAAAAATAAAAAAATTGTTGCAAAATTTCCAAAACCGTGGGAGCGCCAAACCCAAGCGCTCCCGCCCCCGCCCCACTACACTACTGTCCTTATGTTTGACTTGTTCTAATCGAATAGTCTGAATAAGTTGAGACCGTGGTCGAGTTGACAGCATTGATGGCTTCGGCTGCAGTGTTCTCAGTCTCGAATTCCACGACCCGCAGTCTCATAAACTGGTTTATGGATTTCTGTTCGAAGACACGGATGCCTGTGATGTCTAAAATTACCTCTCATCCTTCCGGTCATAAAAATAAGGCGTAGCGAGAGCGATCAGCAAACCTGTAGTCATGTTCAAGCCCTATCCTTCTATTACTATTTTCCCGTAAAAAGAGTGGCTAAGTATTAAGCAGTTTTAGTGAAAAACTACTCTTGAGATAAGCTCGATTAAAAGTATATATCCTCTGCATTGGGAACGGACATGGTAAAAATAAAAAAGTGCTTGTAAATTTTTGGCACCGCATTCTATTGACCATGTTTTTATTAAGCAATCATTCCGACTTCAATTTGACATGGTCAGTGATCGCTACCAGTGGGTAATCAATACTGTCAATAAAGTATCGATGATGTTGGCATGGTGTCACAGAATATTTTCGATTGTGCCAAACGGCTTTCGTTTTTCAATGAAAATTAACGAATCCGTTTGTAATTTATTTTAGTATTATAATAAAAGACATTCTTTCCGAAAATTGAGCGAATTTTGACATGAGGTACAGTCACATTGATTAATTTATTGTAGTATGTATTTAAATCAGTGGTTCTTAACCTTTTCGAAGTCACGGTGCACTTTTGATCATTGGAAAAAGTGGCGGTGCACCAGAATTAGGAGGTAGAAAAAAATATGTGGACATATTTTTTATTTGACTTTTTTGGTTTTCACCAATTTGCGGATTTTTCGGTTTTTACTATTTTGCGGATTTTTTAGTTTTTACCAATTTTTTCGCAGTGCACTTGCAATAAGCTCGTGGTGCGGTTTGTTTCATAATACATATAAACCATCTACAGCAATTATTGTTGATCTGAATTTTTTTAAAACCTTAACAAGGGGCTCGCCTGACATAAGTAAAAATTAACAAGGGGCTCGCGCGAGCCCCTCTGAGCCACCTCCAGCCCACTCCTGATGGAAACCCATGTTTCCGAAAAATGAATGACACTATTGTGTATAATATTTCATTTCATTCAAATCATTGTGTGTTCGCTCTTCATCTAAATATTATATAAGATAGGAATTTGGTAAGCAGTGTCTAAATATATAAAGCTATACATTATTTTACCGTATAAAAATATTATGTTGAAATAATACTTGACATTATTTATAGAACGATTAGCTACGTAGTGCTGGCGTGGCTTCGCGTGCGGAATAAAATAATATAACACGGAACAAAATAAGTATTCTAAGTTTAAAGTATTTTCCGGATTTGTGGTCCAGTTGGAAACGTACAACGTTTCGGCGCACTTGTCTGAGGATCGAATCACCATAATTTTGAGTAAAATTGATTTGATTTCCCATTTAACAGATATTTTCACAGAAGTTTCACTCAAATAAAGTCCGTACAACTATTGAAAAAAAATGTTCAACGAATTTGTACTTATAGACCTAATAGCATCAAATCTCCCAGTACTGTGGTCAAGGACCAACGCTCGTGAGCTTTTAAGCTTTCGGTTTTCAGCCAAGCAGAGCCGAATCAGAATTTTTAGGGGCTTTAAGGCAAACGCTCCCTACCGTATTGGCTCCATTTCCCCTTTCAGAATATATTCACCTCTACTCAAGATAGTCTTACTCAAAAAGTATATTCGAAACAGTATGCTTACATATACGTGATGTTGAAATTCTTTGATATTTTAAATGTATGTACATATGTACGTATTATAAATTTGATATTTTTTTGTAACTAATTACTAACAGACTAAACTGTATTAAGCATATTTCAATGAATACAAATTTAAGTAGAATTATTACAGGGTATTCAGGTTTCAGTTAAAAACCAGGAATTTCAGAACTCAACCGAACTCTAAAACACCCCACTGGCAAAGAGCTCCTGTTTTAAGTACTCAAAATTTTTTCAATCCCTAAAGCAAATATAGTTTTAAGAACATATTACTGTGAGGTCCTAAATATTAAGTAAAACTTTATATTTGAAACTGAAACGTAAGATTTAAGATTTTGACTGAAGGTGCTTGGTGAAATTTCAGTATTAAATTTGAATCGTTCAAATTTCGTACTTGTCATTTCAAGTTAATCCGTGCATTTGAGCGCCTGAAGATGCCGAAAGGCGAAACCCGGGTTGTCAGTGAAAAAACATGTGGGAATGTACACAATTTAAACGATTCAAATTTGAAACTTAAAAGCTAAAATATGATGATTGCATATGTCAGGGTTTCCCAAACTATGTTCCGCGGAACACTGGTGTTCCGCGGAGCCAGAGTAGATGTTTCGAATAAAATTGAAATGGTTTTACATGGTAGTGTTTCGTTATATTTTCCGGACATGCGACGTGTTCCATTCCATAAAATGTTTGGGAAACTCTGGCATATGTTATAGAAACAACGTTTTTAACAGTTATTCATAAAAACAAAATAAAAGCTTACGCATCATTAAAAATCAATCCTAAAACAAACAACTTACTGTACAATCATTTCTTCATCACCAATGTCCTTCAGAAGTAACGGAATGTAATTAAATCACTTTTTTACAGGTAATCAGAAGCGACAAAGTTGCGTAAATATTCTAAATGGTACAAACTGTAAACACTGACATTGGATATGCATTTTCCTTCATTGGAACAATGTCTATGGGCAGCCATGTTGGCATCGGATGACGTTTGCAAATTGCAATTATTCAATGAAATTATCAAATTAATTCAGGCCAATGATAACAATAATTAAGCATTGTTATTGAATCAGGGAAAGGACTTTAAGTTGATTGGCAAATGAGTGGTGATTATTTTTATAAACATATTAAGATTAAGAATTAAAAACGAGATATTTAACAAGTTTATCCATCATCAAGCGAAGAAAGATCTACAAACTTTTTTTAAATATCTTCGATTATTAAGTATCAAAAGTAATTATAAATAAGGTAAGGTGCATGATAAATAATAAATAAAGATTTTAGAATACAAAATAACTATTTTTCGAGTCTCATTGTAATTGGATAGCAATAAACTTTGAAATGATTGTATGTGTATTATTTTAAATCTATTTTAGATAGCTTTTGATTATTACCCACCCGTGACTTTGAAAAAAATATACATACATTTAAATCATAGCGTAAGATTGACTTGGATGTTTTCAATTGTTCGATTTCCCATTACGTTTGTATCCGACGCAAAATGCGAAAACACGTGCAGTGGCCATTAGGGCATCCAATCCCGGACCTTTTTTGTGATCCCAGGATTGACAATTTTTACATTAAAATCGTGTGTCAATTGCTCGGCAATTTTGAAATCCTGAGATTTTTCAAACAATTTCAAGTATATTTCAAAAACGCATGAATTTACCGGATTCCCAAAAATAAGAAAATTTTGAACTTTCCTATTTTTCTTTTTTTACACTTCGCTCAACTTTTTTTAATTTTCTCATCCCGAAATCCCAGAATTAGTCCTGTCACTAATCCCGGGATTGGAGGCTCTAGTGGCCAGTCTAGTACCAGACTCATTTTATTCTACCTTTTCTAAAAAGAGCGGCGAAATGGAAGTCTAACTAAATTGTTCATTCAATCATATGTTGTTGACATTTTCAATACGCTTTAGATTCGACCCAGAGACAAGTTTTTTTTGAGCAATCAATTTAGAATTTGCGACCCTGTCGTAATAATAAATGCATAGAAGTTCACGATCAGCAAGGACAAGGTGTTCACAAATGACTGCTGCCAAGAATTATTTATTTACCTGGCTCATAATATCAAGTTCAGCTGTATGAAATAACTTAACTAAACGATAGCATTGAGATTTACAATGTTGTTTGTTACTAACCCAATGCTGACAGTGCCCATTTAAGAACAGACAATTAGTTTAAACTTAGAATGAAGTCGTGCTTTGTGCTTCCATGATAGTATGGATTATCGATAGTACGTATCGCTTAGTTACAAACAATTCAATCATGTAACTTACATGATTATTGTTATAAGCGTTGGTTTGTGAAATTTATAGTCAAAATACACGAGTAACATTAAGCTGCCGCAGCCGAAAGCTCGCACCTCGGCGATTCCCGTTTTTTTTTTAAATTTTATAAAACTCATATTGGGCGCATACATGACAGCATACGAGATGTAAAGTAAGACTATTTATGAACGAAAAAAGAAATATTCAACAATAACGGTAAATCGGGATAATATTTGTGACGGGACGGTGATATTTAGAAGATAGATTAGTAAATTGGGTAGCTTGCAGTGAAATTTCACAGACGTCACTATTGCGGTTATGAGAGTTGAACAACTATTGTGCGTGCCAAAGAATGAATGAAGCAAAATACTGTTTAAAAAAAAATATAAGACAATCGCGTGCCAAAAACGAAAGTTAACGTGGAAACAATAAATTATAGCGCGTAAACAGAATTTATGTCGCAAACATAATTAAATACAGATAACATACCGAAGCTTTTCTGAGCGACGAACAATCGAATCTGTCAGAGCGAAGATATTAATAGTTTAAGTTGTTTTAACCCGTAACATGCCATCCTAAAAAATCACGTTCCCTACCATGATGGCATCTCAGTTTCACTGTTTATTGACAGTATTTAAACCTAAGTTAGAAGCTAAAAAATAATTTTAAAAATGTATATATGCTAGAATACCTAAAATGATAAATACTTATTGACAATATTAAGAGAAATATTGAATGATTTAATGGCTCAACTATTTACGATTGCATCATGGGCGTGGAGGTGTTAATGTATATTTAGATTCAATTATTACTCTATTTTAAAATAAGCAAAATACAATAAACTGAAAATGCGTCATAGAAATCCATCTTATTAACCTATTATTCTCATATACATATCGACTGTGGAAAGGAAAAAAGACGTAACCCACAGTTTTTCTTAAACAGCTTTTTTTCTAAAATCACAATGTATACAACTTGATACACGTTCTATCAAAAAGATGTAAGCTGAAAATGTTGAATTGGTATTCAAATGTAGCTTTTAAGTTTGAAAAAAGAAGGATATGATAATTGGAATCAGGAAAAAAAACTTAAAAAATGATTTATTTTGAAATAAATAATGAATTTATGTTAGATAAAGTCAATTAAAAATCAGTTTATCAGTCTCCATGCTCTTCCAGGTTGTGTATATTTCATAATTTGTCTTTGTTCCAAAATCACTGAAACACATTTTTTGTGCCTCCTGTAAAATTAGCTATGTGTGGGTTACGTCCTTTTTTATTTCCTCATTCGATATTTACATAAGATTAAAAATGTTATATCGTTTAATGCAGTGCTTTTCCACCATGTGACGCGGTGGAACGGCGTTCCAGCACCTTTTTTCTCGAAGATTTTAATGTTTAAAATCAATGTTAACAAAAAAATAATCCTTTAAAAAAAATGACTTTTTATGCCGAAGACATTTGAAAATATTTTTTTAAATCATGTTCTCCCGAAAAAGTAATAAATGAATTATTAGAACTATGATTAGACCTACAAGATCGATTTATGTTCGAAGGCGTTGGTATTTGTGATAATTATCCTTCCCACTCATGCAATCCTAAAATTATCATAGCAAAACGAGAGCGATTAGTTAACCACTAGTCCTGTATCAGCCCTATCTTTTTATCGGGTTTGAGCAACTGATTAATAAGCAGTTCTTATAAAAAAACTATGTAGAGGTACCTCCATTAGGAAGCAATATCCTCCACATTGAGAACGGACATGGAGTAGGAAAAAGCACCGGTTTAATGAAAAAAAATGGCTCGTATTTAAACGGTCAGAATTTTAATTCAGTTTCGGTCAGAATTTTTAATACATCGGTCAGAATTTATTTTACACTGGTCAGAATTTATATTAAATGGTCATAATTTATCGGTCAGAATTACAGAGGGCAGAATAAATAATTTATGGTCAGAATTTATATTAAGTGGTCAGAATAAATATTAAATGGTCAGAATTTATATTAAATGGTCAGAATATAAATGGGATCGGTCAGAATTTAAATGGAATCGGTCATATTTATTTTGACAGATGGTCTGATTTTTTTTGATGATATGATGTCATCGTATTGCGTTGCTATTGGTGCAAAGTGAAGTTGCTTACGGCAAATCGTCCAATGGGCGATTGGACGAGCGTTGCTACTAGCGCCACGGTCATTGAATGAATCACTATTATTGCGCGCCCAAAGGAAGAATTGACAGATGTATACAACTTGACACACATTCTATCAAAAGGATGGAAGCTGAAAATGCCGAATTAGTATCTAAATTTAACTTTTAAGTTTGAAAAAGATGACCTTGTAAAAAATTAAAACGAAGAAAAAATACTGAAATAAAGGTTTTTCCTAGATAATTTCTTAATTAATATTAGATTATGTCAATTAAACACCAGTTTAGAAGTCTCCGTGCACTTCAAGGTTGTGTATAATTATTAATTTGCATATGGCCCAAAACCATCAAAACACGTTTTTGCGCCCTTTGTAAATTTTAATATGTGTGGGTTACGTCCTTTTTCCTTTCTACAGTCGATATAATACACTTATTGTAAGGAAAACACTATTTTTTTTTAATTGAAAGAGGTGAGTATTTTTTATTTGAATTTAAAAAAGTGAAAACTAACAACATTCATCATAAAGCCTTGGTTCCTCTTGGAATCCTACATCCACTTCGGTGGATCCCTACCTTTATATAAACAAACCGAGTGGTATGTAATCAGATGATGCGTTATTTGTAATAATAATGACTCATTATAAGAGTCTGCTTTTCCACACATAACATGAATGTTGAAAAAAAAGGATTATTAATTTAATTTTTTTTTTATTCTGACCGAAATATTTAAATTTGACCGTACAATAGATTTTATTCTGACCGTATATTAATTTTATTCTGACCGTATATTAATTTTATTCTGACCGTTTATTAATTTTATTCTGACCGTTTATTAATTTTATTCTGACCGTTTATTATTTTTATTCTGACCGTTAGTATTTTTATTCTGACCGTTAACATTTTTATTCTGACCAAAAATTGAATTTTATTATGACCAAAAGTTGATTTAAATTCTGACCAGAAATTGATTTAAATTCTGACCATTTATTTTGTTGCCAAAAAAAATATCGATTCGGAGCATAATATGGACTTCTCATGAAGATTATCGCAACAGAAGTTTTTCTACGAGAACAGCTTGTTACTCAGTTGCTTAACCCTTATATTGATTAAAAACTAATCCACCTGATTTAAAATTGTATAATAAATATAAATAACATATATGTAATTCTTATATGTACACACAATTAGGAAACCGCTATAAATCATTGAATTAATAATCATAATCGCCTATAAAAAGAAACTATATCGCATAATTTTTAGTCTATGTTTCATAATTCGATAGTTAAATGGGTACAGGTACAATATATACTCACATAACGTTGACTCTGTCTTTGGGGCCTTGTATTTTTCCAACGATAGTTCCCCTCTTGGTGTTTTTCACCCACCCTCCGATCTGGAGCTGCTCTGCAAGTTCTTTGCAGTACTTGGTGAAGTACATGCCTAAAATTATAATTATTGCATAGTTATTTGACAGTTTTAATTTGTTGGGTATAAGAGTATCGACGAAACACATCAAATAAAATTCTCAGCCAAATAACAAATTTCAGTTTGTTATTCAAACATTTACAAGCAAATAGAAATCTCTTGTTTTCATTGATGGGAATAATTTACTGTTTATATCCCTTGCAAACTTGAAGAAATAATAAATAACCACCAACGTAATTTAAAGTTGGTGCAATATGATACATTATAGGAGGGTTGAATGTTTATAATCGATAAGACATTACTTGCCAGTAATAGTAATATATACATTTTTTACACTATTTTAAAATAACGCAGCCCACTTGAAAGAACAAATACTATATTTCTACACGAATTTTTAATACAAAAAACGGATGATGGATTTCGTAATAAAAAAAAATCAACCACACAATATAATAACAAATAAGATGCTTCATTAGATCCTAACAAATTAGACATGTTATCAACGAAAATTGTCATTTAACAAATTAATGGTAAAATAACATAAATGATGTCACGAGCCAGCGTTGGGCTGCCAATACGTTAACAAGGGGCTCGCTTTATCTCAAAGTAATTCTCGGTTTTACGGGGAAGGAGTGAATTGTTTTATCACACCCATGCAATACTTAAATCAGCAATCGATTGATACTTAATACATTTATTATAAGCAACGTAAATTATCGTAAACTTATTAATGTAACTACTGCAGTTAATGACTAATTTGATCTGAACATATTGTTTTCTTTTAAATTAACAAGGGGATCGCTGGCCATAGTTCAATATAACAAGGGGCTTGCACGAGCCCCCTCCAGCCCACCCTGTAATGAGATATAAAACGTAAATATCCTTGACAAATAACAAGCACAAGCATAAGAGAAAGCTCACTAAATGTGCTTATAAAAATTAAAGTAAGTTTTATTAGTATATCTTACATTATAAAATATTTAGTTTACATTAAAAAATATATTGATGGGTAAATTATCTTTAATAATGAGAAATTGGAATGAATTTTGAGTGATTTTATTATTAATCGAAAATGATTTAATCACAGCTGTTGGCACCTGCTTGTTTTCAAAATAATCAAACAAAATTACGCTGGAATATTTTTTATACGTGTGGGCTAAATCTTCGAACGATGTCGTTAATGGTATGATAAAATTGTTTTGGAAAATATTAAAATAAAAAAACAGTATATCCCACGATTCGACCTAAATTTTGATATATTTTCTGTGAATTATCATTATTCTTCCGGTCAATTGATAATACTAAAAAAATAGATTTTCTTACTTGAGTGTTATTAATTATCTATATCCAATTATTACAGTTTTTACTTTAAATAAAAATAATTTCGTTTAACATAATAATGCTAATTGTTTTTCAATGATTTTATTGCAAGAAATATGTATTTTTGATGTTTACAGCAATACTAATATATCGACTGTGTAAAGGAAAAAGGACGGAACATACAGTTTTTTAAAAACAGTTTTTTTCAATAATCATAATGTATCAAACTTGATACACATTCCATCAAAAGGATGTAGGCTGTAAATGCCGAATTAGTATCTAAACTTAGCTTTTGAGTTTGAAAAAGATGAGCTTGTGAAAATTGAAATCAAGAAAAAAGACTGAAAAAAAGGTTTTTCCTAGATAATTTCTTTGATTAATATTAGTATATATCAATTAAACACTATTTTTGAAGTCTACTTGCACCACAAGGGTTTGTATATTTCATAATTTGAATATGGCCCAAAACCATCAAAACACGTTTTTTGGGCTTCCTGTAAAATTTGCTATGTGTGGGTTACGTCCTTTTTCCTTTACGCAGTCGATATGTAATGTGAAAAAAGCTTTCCACAGCGATAAATCAATGAACCGCTTATAATTGTATTTATGACAAACAGAGAAAATAAAAAATATATAAAGCATGTAAAAAATAAAATAAAACAGAACCATTCATTAAAAAAATAGATAAAAACTATAAGTCGATAATATATTTATAATGTCTATTATTTTTATGTTAGTATACATTTCCAAGCAAAAAAAACATAATATGTCAATTCAATCAGTAAAATGTATAATTAAATTAATTGTATGATACTTAGTATTAGCAGATTTCTGTGAATTAAATAATATCTTGAGAATTTAAAGCGTTATTTATAAAGGAAAAATATCGTTGCGCTGTTTATTGTAGAAACATTGTTTTTTGATAATGAATACTTCTCAATTGTAACCAATCTTGATATAAGATAATTATGATAAAATTTAAAGCTGATTTCAATTAAACTTCACATTGCGGACTCATATTTTGTATAGTATTATGTTATTGTAAAATTGTATGTTTTCATCACTTTTTCACTTATTTTAACCGTTTTAAATGTTTAATGGGTATGTTAATATTTCCCGTTTGTTTTTTTATTTAATGTTGTTGTATTCTTGTGATGTTTTGTTAACTCGCTGTACATCGTCGACATACCTTGGACATTGCCGAAAACTTCAAACTCAGACGAAATAACAATCGAACAATCCTCTGCGCCCATTTTGTGAGCTGCCCTTGTTACCACTGCCCGTACTCTTGTGTCTTGAAGCGAAGATCTGGCGACGAGAGTTTCTTTTTCTCACATTCTGTCAAATGACGTGCGTACGTTTTGATACCGGTGGGGTACATACAATTAATATAACGTTAGTTTTAGGCGAAAAGCTCGTACTAATAAAAAATGTATGCTATTATATTAATAAAAATACAATATTCATTTGTCCTTTATTCCACTTTATTTGAAAGGTCAGAACCGGTTTCACTCATTGCGAGTATTGTCAACTAAGGTATCCAATCCCGGAGTCTTTTTCCAATCCCGGAATTGATTAATTTTCAATCCCGAGATTGGGATTAGCTCACCGAGGAATTTGAAATCGTCGATTTGGTATACTTTTTCCCCAGATTGTCATCGAACCTCGTTTTTTTTTTAGCTCACCGAGGAATTTGAAATCGTCGATTTGGTATACTTTTTCCCCAGATTGTCACAGAACCTCGTTTTTTTTTTAGCTCACCGAAGAATTCGAAATTCACAATTTGCCAATTTCGTGTCAATTTTCGCGATTTCCTCAAAATTTCTCAAATTTCAAAAAAAATATATGACCTTTCAAATAAAGTACAAAGGATTATTGTGTTTTTATTAATATAATGCCTTTCCACCAAGTATTGACAGTGAACAACCTAAAAGTGATATTAATAAAATATCCTACAATCAGTGGCGGATTAAGCACATGGTAGGCCCCGGGCGCAATAAAATTCTATAACATAAACTATTTTTGAGGTTTCGAAGGCCCCAAACGTGCTCCTCATTCGCTTTTAGGGTAATTCGCCATTGCCCACAGTTAAAGTCTTGAGACTATCTAATTTTTATTAATATTTCAATAGTCCGGAATCGATTTGTACACCACTGTCTGTGCCATCGTTTTTATGTATAAATACTTGTTGAAGAATCGCGAGGGCTATTTAAAACTGAAGCTAGTCGCGTCGCGTGGCTCCTAGCGTAGCTTAGTTTCGTAATTATAATACTTTTCTATATCAGTATCGCATAATACTACGCATACGTAGCAAGACGATAGATTGCATTGTATTGAAGAGACAGAGAAAGCCAGTGAGAGTTTGGGACAGATACGAAGACGGATCGGCTAACGACAGACACAAAACAACCTAAGCTTTGACCTAGAATGCATGTTCAATAAAACTACCTCTTCGATACATACACTACACTTATTTTAACACGGTTTTAAAATAACACGATCATTAAAAAAGAATAATTTAAGATTTCGACTGAAGGGGCTTGGTGTAATTTCAATATTAAATTTGAATCGTTCAAATTATGTACACTCCCACACATTTTGTCACTGACGACCCGGGTTTCGCCTTTCGGCATCTTTAGGCGTTCAAGTGCACGGATGAACTCCTGAAGATGCCGAAAGGCGAAACCCGGGTCGTTAGTGACAAAATCTGTGGGAGTGTACATAATTTGAACGATTCAAATTTAATGTTAACACTAATTATTTATTCCAACATGATTCCCAGACAGAAAAAAACAAAGAAGCGGATAACGTATTTCTTGAAGATAGCAGGGCCGTGGAGTTGGAGTCAAGAAGTCGGACTCGAAAAAATCTAATAACTTCGAGTCCTTTAAAAAAAATATTTATTCAAATTGGTACGGTCAAAAATGGTGCCACTGCATACTATTAAGCTTAAAAATATAATTAAAGTCGTGTTTTTAGCTAAGGTCGGAGTCGTCTTATTTATTGACAAGTCCACAGCTCTGGAAGATAGTAAGTATAGAAGGACAGAAATAGTATTATAATAAGTTACTCGCTCTCGCTGCAGTTTATTGTTAGAATCGGATGTATGGGAAAAACTTTAGGCGTTACAAAAATCCATGCCTTCGTACCGTATAAATGAATCGATTGAAAACCATTTTGAACTGCCGGAGATTCAAACAAGGTGTTTTATTTATGTACATTTTTATTATGCACAATCAATATATGTATTTACAAACGTCAATTCTTTTTATCTACTTTATTTTAAACTTCTATTATAAAAAAGCGATAGAAAGCAATCAGCTGAAAATTTACATTTATGAGATTCGAACCCATCAATACTGTAACCAAAGCCGACTTTTTAGCCCCAAAACCAATTATTTTGAAGTAGTTTATTTGAATATGATAATGTATATCTTGATAAAAGATTGTATACACCAGTGGTTTCCAACCTGTATGTTACTACGCCTCCCTTTGAAGAAAAGAATATCTTCGCGCCTCCCCATCTTTTACATCTTGTAGTAATAAAGACACGTTTTAAAGAGTAAATACATAGTTTGGACTATTCGCGCCTCCCAGGTTGAAAATAACTTGTATACACCATTTGTGATTAAGAGACTTTTGAATCTAAGGCGGTTTGGGCCCTACGGGAACTGGTCGTTTGATTTATATTATCCCCATCACCGTAATTAGATAATATAACATATGCCAGTTTATAGTTTCGATTGTTACCAATTGGCAAAAGTATTGTGTTGCGCCAGATTTGCAGGCAGCGGGAGGCAAATCAGAGAGTTGGTTATTAGGAAGTTTGTGCGATTAGTTAATTAAAATAAATGAAATAATTGCGAGAGGCAATCGCCAGGTGCGCATTCCTGCTTCCTCATTAACCGTGGCATGCTTTATGTACAGATTCATGCTGACCACGTGGATGGAAATTGTACGCACAAATATTTCAAAACGTATTTGAAATAGCTGATAATTTTATCTGATTATTCAATATTTTACAACACTCCAATATTTGAAATTAGGCAGGGACGTCCCGAGGGCATAGGCGAGTAGGCAGTTGACTAGGGGCGACAAGTCTTAGGAGCGGCAAATGATCACAGTTTTTTTAAATGACTAAATATTTTTGACACGAATTTGATTTAGAATAAATATGATGCCTTAATGTCTTTGATTAACAAAATACCAAATCAAGATTCGATACCTATATTATTTAAGTGCATTTAAAACTTACATTATTTTTTATGATGTGTATTGAAGGTAATAGTTATTTGTCATAATTTTGAACAATAATGTGGGCTTTTGGATCATATTTATTTGTGAGGATATTTGTCAATAAGGTACATACTATGAATCACCTGAAAGTGACAAAAGATTTGTTTGAGTACGTGTAAGTGAGTAGAGGATTCGAACTTCTATATGTGTATATTTATTCCTAGAATATTGGGAAGGAATGAAAGAAAAAGAGCGCTATTTTAGGGGTCTGCTTAGGGGCGGCACATAGTCTAGGAACGTCACCGGTTAGAGATGTTCACTCAAGAATCTTTGTATGTAATTAAATGTTAGAGGTGTTAAACATTTTAATTTGTGTTAGTTCAGAGTTACTTATTCATAATTTGTACTGTAATTTGTAAATTGTCAATTGTTTTTTTACACCTTTTTATTTTCAAATTGTTTTGTATAAATAACACTGTTAAATTATATTTCTTATTAATTGATAACGCCCGGCATGCGCGAAACCGGTCCTGATCTTGGTAAATAAAAGTGGAAATAAGTACAAAGGAATATTGTGTTTTTCTTAATAAATTTCTTATAAATGTCACATTATTTTTATGCCGATATTATAACTCATTAGAGTTGATATTGCCTTTTTAAAATGATAAGATGTATATTAATGATTCATCTTTCTGTGAAAGATTATTCGGTTTTGACATTCCGAACACTTGAATGTTCGGTTAAATACGTTTTTCATCACGATTTAGTAGACAGTAAAATAGAATGTGTCTAGAAAAATGGCTTAACTATCTGTTTACACATATTTGTAGCGGAGACACTTCTAGACGTAAATTGTTTCCTCGAGATAAAAGCAGTCGATGCTTTTGTGAAAAGTGTTGCTATGCGCAACTAGTGGTGTAATATGAAAGGGGTGGGACAGCCCCGTGCCGCATTTTCAAAAACAGATAAAAAATGTTTTGTACACATAATCACTGTAAGTTTATTTCTATCCGTCATAATATCATATTTTCTTCCGTCTTATTTGTGCTTTGTGACTGGTACAATCCCTTTTTTTCATAGGAAAAACAGACTTAAAGATTTCGACTGAAGGTGTTTGGTGGAATTTCAATATTAAATATGAATCGTTAAAATTTTGTCGACTCTTACATTTTTTGTCATATTTTATTTTAATATCGTTTAATATCATATCTTCTTCCGTCGTATTGTTTTTTGTGACTGGTACAATCTCTTTTTTTCATAGGAAAAACAGACTTAAAGATTTCGACTGAAGGTGTTTGGTGGAATTTCAATATTAAATATGAATCGTTCAAATTTTATAGACTCTCAAACTTTTTGTCATTACGGACCCGTTTTTCGCCTATCCGGCATCTTCAATCGTTCAAGTGCACATATGAATTTAGTAATATAGTGTTTTTTTAACAAATTTTATTTGATTTTATATAAAAATTTCACATCACCGGATCAATCTTTTAGTTCATCAAAGTTCATGGTTGAAAATAATCCCTCAATCCACCACTGTTGTAATTTTTAATTTATTACTTGAAACGTATTTCTACGCGAACTGCTTGTTATTCAGTTGCTCAACCTCTCTTTTTTCAAAGAGAGTAGATATGTAATGATAGGATTAGGACAGGCTAATCGCTCTCGACACGCTTGTTGTTAGGATATGATGGATGGGAGGGATTTAAATACATCATATACAATTATGCCTTTGGCCAGAAATCCATATTTTTTTTAATATAAAAAGACAGTCCGTCATGGGATTTAAGCCCGTGACCTCCGTAACCGAAGCCAACGACGTTGACCACTCGACCAATATAAATGTATATCTAACTAAAAATTGTGTGACAATAATTCATTTTAGCGCGGTTTGAAACTAGGCGCATCAAAATAGGCGTATTACATTTCAAATTAAATTACGAATGACAACCAATATGGTTAGATAGAATTAGGGTGCTGTCGAAAATTTGTACTCATTAAATAGTTCCGAAAAAGTGTTTTTTCACTTTTGAACGGGTTAGAAGCAAAGATAGTAATCTAAAAAAAATATTTTTTCAACCTATGGATGAAGAATCAAAGAGCTAAAAATTCTTCAGCTTGTGAGTTGATATTTCAATAGAAAATCTGTTATTGAAATTCGCTTTAGAAACAAATTCAGTTTCTACACTCTAAACGTTACGTCGAACACAAAATTTTTGCTCAGCACATATGAAGTATTCATAGAAAATCACAATATTCTACTGTAAGATATAGCACACATAAATGAATTAGTACAATATATTTTTTTGACGTGACAACGTCTTATAAATCGATGACGCCTGTGCACGCACATTGTCCCGTTTGTTGCGTTGCGCCGAAGGCAAGCGTGCGAGCGAGAGCGCGGATAAGCGATAGAGAGGCACGATCGGCCTACCGTTCGGATTGTGCCGCATCTATCTCTAGCACATTGTTACTTGTAAATAAACTGTTCATCAAAGTAATAAACATATTTGAATTAATGAGTGCGAATAAAATATATCAATAAAAAATTGTAGATTTCATTTCACTCCTTCTTCGTATCCATACAAAATAATGATAATTCAATAAAAATGATTCCATTTTATTCATAAAAGTATGCAATCATTTCATCAATGTTTTCTTATGACGTTGTCACGTTAAACTATCGTCCGTAAACCGACTTTACAGACAACCAATTTTTTTTACCATGTCCGCTCCCAATCTGGAGCATATGGACTCCTAATGGAGTTTTTCTCAACAGAAGTGTTTCTACGAGACTGTTCGTTACGCAGTTGCTCAACCTATCTTTTTTCACTTTTTTATCTTTTAACGTTAAATTTAGAAAAAATATTAATATAAAATATATAGAAAGGAAGACATATTTTTGTTTATTTGTGCTATTATTAAACATTCATAACTAGAATTAATTGTTAACTGATTAGAATTAATTGTGTTTTCGCGACTTTTTTAATGATTGTTATGAAAAAAGAAGTAAACATTAAATAAATGTCTTGTGATTGCATTCGTTTTTGGATACATGCAATATAAAATGACAATTATTCGATTTAAATTTAACGTCGTAACATATTTTTTTTTACCATGTCCGCTCACAATGTAGAGCATATGGACTCCTAATGGAGTTTGTTTCAACGTAAGTGTTTTTATACGAGAACTGCTTGTTACTCAGTTGCTCAACCTCTATTTTTCCAAAAAAAGTAGGAATATAAGGATAGGGCTAGGACAGGACTAGTGGTAAGCTAACCGCTCTCGATATGCCCCGTTCATAGGATACGATTGAAAAATCAATTTATAAAACTGTCCGTACTGGAATTCGAGCCTGTGACCTCCGTAACCGAAGGCAACGACGTTGGCTACTCGACCATGCAGGCGGCTAATAGTGATTAATAATAGGCAATTAGTACAATAGTAAGTTAGTAGTTTTTTACGTTTTTCTCAACATTAGATTGGTGGTAGATTGCTTTTGATACCCTCATTAATTTTCAATCAACAATAAAGAGTTTAAAATAAAATAACCTCATCTCAACTAGTTTTAGCTGATAGTTTTTGTTTTGTTTGTCAACAGATTAGACGTCGTAATAATGTAGTATCGTTTGGCATTCTTCAATGCTGTAAAAAACAAGCGATCATGAGAGAATACTAGTGATGATCGATGTATCAAGGCTCTGTTATAAATAGCTTTCTAAAGTCGTTCGTCACTTTAAACATTGTGCGTACGTAGAAAATGAACATATCACAAGCGGTTTTTTTGTGCATGCCATTGATCAAGTATCTGAAAAACAAAATCGTCAGAATTAGGGATTCTGTGTCGAGACGTCCCGGGACTTGTCGAGTTTTTCGCTGTCTTAAGTCCCGGAACTTTTTTGGAAAATGTCCCGGTAATTGTGATTGTGATTTATAATATGCTAATAACATGTACATTTTAATTTTGAAAAAAACAATTCTTGTGGTTAAGAAACCCTCAAAAGGACTGATGTGTATTGAATGAAAGCAGGTATAAGAGGGGAGCCCCAATAAAAACGGACACGACATGGTCAGGACGTGCGCTTACCCTTTACTTTTAACAAAATTAAGTATGCATATATTAAAAGGGATCTGATAGAAAAACAGATGTTTGGGATTTGTAATTTCGTAGAAGTTTCAAATACCATGTGTTTATATTTTGAAATATAACTGTAGCAAAAGCAAGTTACAAAATAATAAAATTAAATGTTCATACCTGATATTGTTTTATGTACAAATGTTTTTCCACTATTTCACAATGATACCAATGTTTCAATAGGACAAAAAGGTCTAAAAGCTGTATTGTGAAGTTACGGTCATAAATTTACTCCCGACGGCGGAATTATTAAACGTTGTATTAAAAAAACGCGATTTTTACTAGATAGTGCGTACTTTCAAAAGGCACCGAGTGTATTTAATACATAAATACATACATACATACATACATACATACATACATGCAAATATTTAATTTTAATAAAATTATAATTTTATTCGAGGGAAAATAAAAGTCTCGAGTTTGACGTTATCGGGCCTCGAGTCCCGGGACTTTGAAAACCCCGAGACTTCAGAATCCCTAGTCAGAATCATGGCACATCCATACAATTTCAGATCAAGTGTCAAATGTCTGCTTTCTTTCAGATTATACAACTTACGTCTATGATGGTTAGGACTTGCAAATATTTGTTCAAAACAAATATTCGAATGTCGAATATTAAAAAGTATTCGAATTATGGCATCCAATCTCGTAAGCTGTTTGTGTTCGAGCGATTTCGGGATTCACATATTTTTCTATCCCGGATTGATAATTTTACTATTGTTTTTTATGTGTTAAATAATTTTAATAAAAACAAAATGGTAAGACAGCTAATGGCCTAAACGAGAGTTTTATTTAGTTTTTAAGCCACAGTTGCTTGAGATCAATTCGAGGAGAAAAATATCAGATACTCCTATTAAGATATCAAAATAAAATTATAAAAGTTCTTATCTGATGTTAGACTTCTCGGAGCTTGAACCAAACCCCACCTAATCGCTAAATTAAATAAAGCTCTTTCTACTAGATCACTTAGCCGACAAAATAATGTATATTCTAAATTCAATTTATATCCGTAATTGTCTGCAATGATATGTATATATTGATATTGAAGCTTATTTAATGAAAGTTTTAATTACTAAATAATATAACAATCGTCATTTAATTCAGTGCTTCCCAACCTGGGGTCCGAAAATTTTCATTTTTCAACATGATAAAATATGAACATGTGAAATAAAAAAAAAATCGGGGGTCCGCAGATTATTTCTTTCTGGTTTAGGGGTCCGTGGCATGAAAAAGGTTAGGAAGCACTGATTTAATTGAAAAAAGCTGGCAGTAAATGTTAGAAATCTATCCCTAAAAAAGAATTGATTGAAGCCGAATTTTGTGCAAGTTATAAAAACAAACAGTAAAATTGTATGCTCTTGTCTACCAATGTATAAAAGGTATAAAAGGTAGCATACACAATTAATTTATTTGTAGGTATTATAAAAAAAAATGTACATAAAATACTATGTTGGTAAGGTACGTTAAAAATTATTGCATTATTAAATATGGTACTTAACCGAGAAGATATCTACTTCAAATTTATATTTTTTACATGTTATGATTACATAGAGAATCCAGGGATCAGTGTGAAAACGGTTCCCGTAATTACGGGTCCGTCACATTGTTCGGGAACCCGGGATTGGAAGCACTAAATCGAATACTATAAGATTTTAGTAGATTTTTATATTTCGGAAAAACGTTTTTATTCTTTACACATACTAGTTGTCAAAAGTGTATGTTATGGTATTAAAATGATCAAAATTTAGTATATTAATCTGTAGTGCGACGTCGAATGACACTTTTTGTTAACTCAGTGGTTAAATATACGAAAAATTGTCATTCGAAAAATTATTGAATATTCGACTGTTAAAAAAGAGCCGAGTATATTCGAACATCGAATATTCGATTGGACTCCCTATTAATAGTTATTAACTAAATCTACATACATTTATTATCGTTTTAACTTTAGAATCAGTTATAGGATTAAACTGGACACGAAACAATCGTACACGGACATAAACGGACATGGAAAAAGAAATATTCTCATATAAAATACTTCCAATATTTTCGCTATTTTCCCGTCTGGTTTTTTTTTAGTTTTTTAGTTTAAAAAAACCATCAGGGACTTATGACAGTATTTATTGAATTGAAATAATTAATGGGTTAAAAAATAGCAAATGTACTGTACAAATACAATTGTAAAAAAATGTGGAGTTGAAAGCTATTTTGGTACAGTGATGGCGTAATATCGAAATATCTAACACAGAAAATACTAAATTTGATCTATTCAAATGTGATTTTGATTTTTCATCAACCTGATATCATAAAAACTGTCTACGATGGTGTATAACGAATAAGGGTGTACGCGTGCTATGTTGTGTTGTATATAATACAATACAATTCTTGTAGATACTTCTGTTGTATTCTTTAATTATCTACAGATACTTCATATTTCGTAATCGTATTCATTTTATCAAATAAAAGTAAACACTTTTATATATGCGTATTGGTAATGCCCGCTGAATTCTTTAATATATAGTGTTTTTTCTATTACCAAATCTATTCTTGTCCTCAGCAATAGATTTAAGCTTATAATAAGTACGAGGATAATATTGCCATCCGAGATAGAGACCTAATCAGCGAAGTATGTTGAAGATATTTTCTCAGCAAACTTTGCGGCCATTGTGCAAACAGTTAAACGGAAAAATTACCGTCCTAATCTTACATCAGGTCAACACTCATTCGATTTTCTCCGGCAGAGACGCCTCGTGATTCTATCGCATGATTTCAATTATATTTTATTATTCATAAAGTCATAGTATCAATAATACTTGGAAAGCGTGTCCGCGGAATAGATTCCTCATACTGAAAAATTCTTTTATTGATTTTGAATAAACTTGTAATTAAAAGATTGAATGTATTTCATGTTTAACCTGATCTGTGCCGTGCGGTATTAACATGGCCGTGCATGGAGGGCCACGATTTTTTTTTTAAATAATACCTAATAAATATGTTCTTTTTGGACATATAATAATCGTACATCACAAACACTTACCATATAAATACATGATGGGTTATTTCTGCCATCATTTATCGAAAAACGTTTCAAAAACGGAAATTACCACCAAGGAATTATAGCCCTGCTAGCAACAAATTTCAACACAACAAAAAAGCTTCTTTTTTTTTTAAATCGTTGTATTATAGATTACAAAACAATATCTTTTAAGTTTAAGTATCACACTATGATTCCAAGAGATTTCACTATACGCATGATATTTTAAAATTATTAAATATGTTTCTTGTGGCCTTTAAACCGCGTTTCAAGTACTGCGCGTTAACACGCACATTTTGTATGGCGGGCCCTACGAGCACTAAATTGTTTGGCGTGTTAACACGTCCGTGGCAGAGAACCGGTTAAATTGATAATTCTACCCCTCAAACCATCCAATACAATAAACAGAGCTCGGCGAGTGTGATTTGTTAACTATAAGTCGTTCTCAACTAAAATTACCCACTCTGAAATAAATTGAGATTGGGGACTGTATAACTCCATTAAGAGTTATAATATATGCTACACATTGAAAGTGAACATAGCTAAAGTAAGAGAAATATGTTTTTGTTTGTACACAGTTTAGGTATTGACAACATATTTTTCCTGTTGACACGTCCGTTATATTCATTTACATGTCCATAATACTAGTTTGATCATACGATTTATGTAAGCTAAATAATGATCACCCATTTGATTGGGTCAATTAGTACATCAGTATAATTTTTCATTTATTTTTCATATATTTTTTTTGGAAATAAACTTTAATTTTTTTTTGTCGTCATGATTATAAAACAAACAGCGTATAAAAAAATGAGTTGGTAGATTTAATTTACTTGTCTTGAGATATCACTCTCATTTTACCCACCTCTCGTTAAAAATTGTTCTTATGCAGATGAAATAATCTTACTGGTTATTGAAAATATATTTTTGTTCTTAATTAAATTTGAGAAGTAACCATAACAAACGTTCACAGGTAAAAATTAACAATCCCACCTGAAAAAGCGGTCGAACTCTTTGATGGTCATGTAAAAATCAAACTTCTCAGTAAGAATTTAAAAGTTTAATATGATGCCCCGAAGAGAGGAGAAAAAATAGTATAGCAGACGTTTAAAAACAAATGTTTTCATTTATTAAATATTGTATAAACGGATTACTTTTTCTTTCTTATATAATTATTTAAAACAACCTTGTTTAATTAGAAAAAAAGTGTTGTAAGAATAGAAACAAAAAAATCCGTTGAAGGGTTAAATGTCAAATGTTTATTTATTGATTTGGCATTTACTTGGTAGAACTCCATTTTAATAGGGTAAAATATCACGGTATTTCAGTTCTACAGTTTTATAAAAAAGTTAAAGGTTGATGGCTATTTCGGCTTTCGCCATCGTCAGAACTATGAACGATGGCGAAAGCCGAAATAGCTATCAACCTTTAACTTTTTTTAAAAACTGTAGGACTGAAATACCGTGATATTTAACCCTATTCAAATGTTTATATTTTTTCTATGCATTCGGTAGTAACTTTATTTTTAATATGAAATAAAAATTGATAACTTAGTTTGTCACTTGACTTTTATTACATGTTGTGACTCGTGTTTTGCTTCTTTAAGAAGCATCATCAGACAGACAGAACATTACAAGGTTTAAAAATAAATCTGTCTGATGATGTTTTTTAAAGAAGCGATACACGTATCGAAATTTGTAACACTACCAGTGGAGTAACAAGTTTTTGTTTCGTTTGTTGTACTTAATAAGGAACGTAGGTGGAAATAAAAAAAATACAGTCAATAGATTGTTTTCATCATTTTTATTTATTGAAACAGTCTCAATATCAAATGGAACATTAATACTCATATGTATTTTGGAATGTAATACTCAATAACACTTTTTTTGATTCTAGTATGTACTATTACAAATTAAAACACAGGTTTTTTGGTAACATTTATAAATTATTTTAAATAAATTTATCTAACGTTTATAATAAACACTTTACAATGTTTTTGAATTCAAAAAGAGATTCATCAAGATGTAATATCAGTTTTTAGTTTATTCAAATAATATATATATACATTAAAGATAGGAATAAATAAAATATATTTTTCTATATAGATCACAATATTTAAACTGTTTGGCTTTTATTGGTTGAATTGTATAAATAAATAATTACTATGTTTTTATATATTTCATCTAAAAGAATCTTCAATTTTGGTATTATTGAAGAAAAACAAACAATTGCACTACTTATTTCAATTTTACTATCTAGTGATTTTTAAAATTTGTAAAAAAAATATTTTTCTTTCAGACATATTTAGTGGAATAACTATACATAAAACTAGATAATTTTCACAAAGATTAACAAACCATTTTTTAATGTGCGAAATATATATTATCTTCAATCACTAAGTCTTAAAACTATTTTGTAATCCTTTTTTCAATTGTCAGATTTCATATTCTAAGGAAAAAAAAATATACAAATTAACCATTTTGAACTGTAAATTTTAAAAAAAAATATATTTTATGAAAGATAAATTTGATTTTTAGTAATATAACATTAATAAATAAAAAAAATATTTGAATTTGTTGCTTTTTAAATTAGCAATATTTATTTTTTATGCTTGCAAGCCAAGAGTCTGCCTGAAATTCCATTTTTTTTTTTTTAAATATTTTTTTAAAATTATGTGACGATAACTTTTAATCAGACTTGCACAACGTATTTCCTCTAGCAGGCCGCATAAAAAAATATGACATGTTCGGACTGTAAGGGAAAATGAAATTATATCCACTTATTTACAAAAACATGTTACATTTTACATTTTACATTTTTATTATTCAAAAGTGATGCAATTTTTGTAACAAGTCTTAAATAAATAAAATTTCAAACTTGTAAAAGGTTATAAAATGCAATTATTTACATGAAATTTATACGGTCATTACATTTTTATTACAAAAAAAAAACTTTCAAGGAACACCAATACAAAAAATAAATCTGTTCATAGACTTCATCAAATTAAATTCTAAAGAATAAGTTAAAAATATCAAAGACAAAGATTGTATATACTTAAATTTATTTTTTCCTTGTGGCCCAGTAGAAGAAAAAGTTTGTGCATGTTTGATATAAGGTATAAAAGAAAAAGGCGCTGTGATTAGGAACTCCCGAAGGTCATTTTCTATCCTGGAGCTTCTTCAACGGCACGTGTCTACATTTTAGATAGTCTGTAAAAAATATCTTTAAAAGTTTTTGTATTTAGGCACATTTCTTATGTAATTTATCGTACAAGAAGCTCTTTTTTAAAATTTATTGTGCTAATTAATTTGGTCATTAAAAATGTTAGTTGAATTTACCAGCACGGCTTAAAGAATTCGTTGTAATATATTAATATTTTGATTACTTATTTAAATTCATGTCAAATATCGAATTCCAGTGTTAATTTACCCACGCGGTTTTGTGAGCCAATTTGGGCGTAAATATACATGTTTTCTCGTCTAATATTTCTCCCGTATTGAAGTTCCTACTCGCTGTTAATTCAAAAAACCAACTGACTAGGAGATATTCTATTACAAACGTACAATATATTTTTTCAACTTTATTATGGTGGGTTTTCAATCCGATTTTTCTTTTCAGTAATAATTATTACCACCTAATATAACTTTCAATAAAAATAAACATCAACTAGCAATATAACTACAATCTTAAGCAAGCATGACTGATCATAATACAATAATAACGGACACCTACGGTGATTTACGATAGTAATTTGTTCTACGTCAACGTATCTACATTGTTTACTTAATAACTAAATATAATATTGTCGCTGGAAATTTCAATTTCTATAAACAAAATGTGACAGCAGGTTTTTCCACAAACAATAGACAAGAACCAGCACTCGGGATCTATGTATTTTTTTTTAAATAAAGAATATGGCGTTTGATTACTTTTTGTTTCTTTCTTATAGATTTTTAACATCACCGTTTCAATGTTTTTTTTAAATCTAAAAACTATTTAATAAATTAAGGAAGACTCTTATAATAAAAAGAATTTTCCAGCGTCTACATTATCATATTGTAATATTTAATTTATATTTTTACATTAAATATATTACATATGAGAATTATTAATACCGCTTCGAATTGCCGCTGCCATTGGAGAAGCAATGACGTCATAAAATTCAGGAATACAATTTGATACAATGATATAATAAAATAATATTGATTTTTGTTTCTATTTGTCAAATATTTTCTATAGTAGAGTTTTATTATTGTTCATATCAACAGGTGTTTTGTTTAAATTGTTTTGAATTATGATTAAAAACATTCATCGATTCAAATATGAGTTTGAGTTTTGATAATAATTGTGAAGCACACAAGCCGATAGATTTCCGGGGTGTGCAGATTGGTTCCGCTTAAAATTTATTTTTATCAACATCAGAAATCATGGTCGTATAATCAATTCCGAAATATTAAACATAAAGTTATGAACGTTGATATGGAATGTTACAACATAGAATGAAATAAAAGCCGTATTTGGTTACATTGAGTTGAACTGAAAAGAAAATTGCGTACATCTCGAGAATGATATAAACATGTTAATGTTTGAAGTTCAATTTATAATCGAGAAAAGTACAGATTCTCATGAAATCTAAACTTCATTACATAAATAAATTTTATGTAGGTGTACACTGCACTATTCACTAAAAAAATTTATAATAATTTGTAATGTAACGATATTTTAGATATCTACGCCAGCATTAATTTAAGTTCGCTTGGCAATCCTTCATTTTTTTGTTCGAAATTAACCCAAAATATCGAACAGTAATTTCACTAAAAAAATCATTTAGGTTTTTTAACATTTGCGTAGTTTCTTTTGCACCATAAACAATATTCTTCACATAAATAATTTATCAGAATCAGTGACTAGGTGTAATTTTTTAAATTTAGTTGTTTTTGGTCAACATGAGTCTCAGGCAGTGCATCATCATTTTGTAGACTCTTCGTTGTTCGGCTGAGGATTCAGCTGGTCCTTTTCCTGGGTGAGTGAGACGCGGTTGATGGTCGTCGGATGAACCTTGACTAGAAGGGGCATCGCCCCGGGAGTGTGTTCCAAGTCGTTCTTGGAGACGATCGTCATTGAGTTGGCGGCCATCGACGCCGCCTTCTCTAGTCGATTGCGTCGCTTTTTGACTCTCTCCTTTTGGAAGAAGAGCCGAAGGTAGTAGCAAGGGAATACGACGCATTTACCTCCTTCTTCTTCGGCGTCAATGTAAACTCCGCGAACGAGCACGGAGTTTGCGCAGTTTAGTAGCATTAGCAATACTAGGCATCCTCCATGTGTAATCCAGTTACTCAGAAGAGGATTTTCTGGAGAACCGAAAAAAATGCTCTATTTAATAATACATTATATTGGGGAGTAAAAACATTTGAAAATACCTAGTACAAGACTATTATTTTCAAGATTTCTCTAGAAGCTGTGAAGTTCTTTTTTTCAAATTCAAATGATAGATAATTTTCTGTACTTTTTTTGGAGTCGAAGAAAATAGTAATTTTATAAATTACATTGAAAAATGCTTACTTAATTTAAGATTATAAATTGGTTTTTGATTATTAATTTATGAAATTAAAATTATTTTGGTGGAAATAGTGTGTGGATAATCAAAATACTCTTCAAGTCTTATGAATAGTAGAACAAGGATATTTCCCGTGATACCATTAAGGAATAAAGGATTCGAACCCCTGGTCGTAAGCTATGACGGACAATATAATTTGCGAAAATTAATAAACAGTAAAATAGTTTATTGTAAGAGGTGTAACGCGAAAATAATTAACAAATGAAAAAGAAAGTTGTAACACAAAAGCAGATTTACTGGAATATATATATTTTCCGAGCAGGTTTTTTTAATTTAACATAATGTTACTTGAGTTAAACTTAATAATTTTAATAGTCAAGAATTTAATTTGTGACATCTTGATTACTGCACAGTAATCTTACAAATTGACTAAGAGGTCGATTTTACATGCGTTTAATGCTAATCTTGTGGGAAAATCAAACAATTGTTTTTTTTCATGTAGTAAATAAAATAATTCGATTACCGGGCAAAAAGTATATATCCAATAGGGACCATACACTTCTCCAGACGTTGATGGTCGCCATGAAGCTAAGCAAGAGGAAGAGGTCTGCGGCAAGAAGTCTTCGTGCACCAGTTAGGTGGGCGCACGCCCGACGAGCTCCTGGCTGCAGCAGGAACGTCACCAACGCTAATCCGTATCCCAGGACCTAAGAATCAGAATAAAATACCATTAAAAATGTCGACTTAAGATTGAAGAAGATTGAATTAGATATGAGTTATTGGGCTTCGAAAAACTCAAGTGAAGAGATTTCGATAGTTGAAAATTGATTGCACTTTTTTAATATTTGGCTATAAATACTTGTTGGAAAGAAATTGAGAAAAATAAAATACAATTTAGATTAAAATATTATCCGGATACGGTATTCTCAACCAGTGATTATTATACATAAATATGTATGATGACTGACAATAATTTGTACTAAATAAAATTTAATAAAGCTATAATATAAGATTTCGACTGAAGGTGCTTGGTGGAGTGTTGGAGTGGTGTGAGTGGAGGACTGAGTCAGTTCAAGTTCATCCGTGCGCTTGAACGCCTGAAGATGCCGAAAGGCGAAACCCGGGTCGTTAGTGACAAAATCTGTGGGAGTGTACATAATTTGAACGATTCAAATTTAATAAAGCTATTTTAACATAAATATTTCGTATTTCTATGCGATTTTAGGTACATTGATTTGAAGTTATGTGATTTTCAAAAATAATGGAACCTATTCCACAATTTTCTATGTAGTTAAAAGCTTTTTTTAAGCGGATTTATTATATGCGATTCTCTGTGGAACGTATCTACCGCATAAAAAAAGACCAGAGTGTATATATAATATATATGTCAACTTATAAACAAAACATGGCGTTATAAAATAAATATATACTAGCTGTAAGCCCGTTGACCTCAACGGGGGGATTTTTGTTGCATTTTTAAGTAGTCAGAAAATTACAAACCTATTTATTGAATAAGCCAGAGATTCTTAAAATAAAATAAATATATCGGGGCGTATATCGACAGCCCTGCCCTGTAGTATTTAAATTGTAAATTATTTAATTTTTGAAATAATGTTAAGTTTGCTAACAATTATTTTTCCTATTAGCAGAAATAGACCTCGTAAATTACCTAATTTTTGGAATAATGTTTATGTTTGCTAACAACTATTTTTCGAAGTAGCAGAAATTTCGTAAATTATTATATCTTTGGAATAATGTTCAAGTTTGCTAACAATCATTTTTCATAGTAGCATAAATCGATCTCGGCGCATATATCGACAGCCCTGCAGTTTTTAAATTGTAAATTATTAAATTTTTGGAATAATGTTCAAGGTTGCTAACAATCATTTTTCGTAGTATATATATTTTATTCAACTAATTTTCAAGTATGCTAACAAAAATATTTCGTAGAAAAAGAATAAGACCCGAGGACATCAGTACGCACACATTTGTGAATTGTGAATTGTTAATTGTGATTTGTGAAAAGTGATTATTTTATCGACTATTAATATATAGATTTTGGAATTTTTAGAATAATCTAATATTCTAATTTTTAGAATAATTTAATATCTATTGAACTTTTTTTTCACTTCAATGGAATGTGAGAAAAAAGTCGGAAAATAAATGGGCAAAGAATTAAATTATATTTATATAAAAAATGCAATTTTCACATGCAAAATATTATAAATTAATTGGACATTTTATCAAAACAAAATTATCAAAATTTTGACTTATTCTCCAAATAGAACTTGTTTTTTAGAATATATATAATGATTTTTACTGATGTTATTTTACTAATCATACTGAAACTATGCTTTCGCCAACAACTAACTATACCACGTATGTATCTAGATTAAAAACAAATCTTGAAATAATTGCGTCTTATATTTATTTTTTGAAAAACTTACTTGGCTAGTCAATCGGATTTTGTTATTTCGATAGCATTTATTTTCATACGATCAAGATGTAATGTGATTTAAAAAGAAAGTTTTCAAAAAAAAATAATGTTATAAACCAAAAAAAAACGCTCAGGACATCCTCAGACAGACTTACTTTCAGTAAGTAAAAGTAAGTCTGTCTGAGGATGCCTCTGAAAGAGGCGAAACACGTGTCACAGTTTGTAGCACAATACGTGGAATAATCTAAGTTATTTTTTATTTTATATTCAAATGAACTTCCAAAAAGTTACCGACGAATCCATCGAAAGCATAAACAATGTATTTTAGAGAAAAAATGATTGAAATTATGCAATAAAAAGGGTGGGTTCAGTTCACTTTTTCCCATCATCCTAACTTAGCTCACTTTGCCGTATTTTAATCTCGTTGACCCCAATCTATCAAACTATTTCGCTTACTTTATTTATATTACTGTTTGAGCATAAATTTACCTTGTCATTCATTATTTGACAATATTCCATTTTTGAATCTTTTATACAAACAATCGAAGTCAGTAGGAATCGCAAATATCGTTCCATTTTCAAATTTTTATTTTAAATACACTATTTTTATCGCCTTGATATTTATGACGTTAGCTCAGTTGATAGAGAGCTCGACTGGTAATCCAGAGTTCTGTGTTCGATCCACGGTCGCGGCGTTTTTTTGTATGAAATTTTTTCAGCTATTTGATTTGTTTCGTCAAATAATAAACAGTGTATTTGGAAAATATGTCTTTAGTATGAATAAAAAAAATAATTAATGGCGACAGCGGAGCAGGATTGGGGGGGGGGGAGGAGGACCGTCTTTCTTGACGTCATCGAAAAGGCGAAATCGCGACCATATACAAACGAAAAAAGTATGTATTTGGTATGAATAAAAAAATGGTGACAGCGGGGCTGGGGCGGAGGAGGGGGAGGGAAAATCGCGGACAATCATTCAGACGGACGGACATTATCGAGTATTAATATATAGATTAATGCCTATAATTCTTTTTAAATTTTCCTTATTATAGAAGTTTTTCTATTCTGCGATAAATAATCTGTTCAGAGAGACGGATTATCCTATACGCAAACGAGACACGCGCTTGGGGGCTCCGAATCTTAGAGTAAAGCTTAATAATAAAATCCATGTACTTGTTGTCCAGATTTTAATATATTTTGACTGTTTTACTTGTAATGTTCTGATGTTTTTATACTATCCGAAAAATAGGGCCTCATAATTTTATCGCGCATGGGAACTCTTATGTGCTTAATCCGCCACTGTCTGTTCAAATACCAACACATAAACTGGCTTTGAAAGAATATCTTTGAAGAATGTAAGTAATTTTATTCCCAGAAGTATGTTTTCCTGTTGTATGATGATTTTAATGATTGGCGATGATTGTGACCCTAAAAGTTATCATGGCCGAGGAATTGCGGTGAAGGTTACACATTCAACGCGTCTTTTGTGTTGGAAATAAAGGAATAATTTATTCGGCTGAGACGCCTCCGACCAATGAATAAAAAATTAATGCGTTCAAATGTCAAGATAGAGTCTTATCTTGCAGTTAAGCACAAATAACGTGTCTAAGTAAGATACTGCTAAAATATTTGGATACATCTCCTTAACAACTTAAAAAAAATATATTTTAACATTATAATCCAGCCCTCGAGAAGTAAAGTGTAAAATGGTATGTTTTGTATTGGATTTTTATGTAAAATAACGTTTTTACTTCTTGTTTTCGTGGGTTGCATATTTTTTATTTTAGGAAGATAACACTATTGTAGTGTTAATTTACTTAGCTCACTTCACTTTGACGATATTTTAAGACGTACAGAATATAACAACGCATCTAACTCATTTTTTCCCACCACTTGGCTCACTCAACCTCTGAGAAGCCTAGCTTTTAGCTTTCAAGGTATTGAGTTTAAAAAATAAAACGCAATTATTTTTGAGCTATTTCAACATTTCTTATAAGGATCATGCCCGGTTTCCGTTATCATGAGCATCTTACAACAAAAAATATTAGAATGAAGTTATTTATTAAAATATATGGCATTATGAGTTTATAACCAGTCCTATTCATTATGATATATAAAGATGTACAGCTGCATCGCTGAAAAAATGTAAGTTGAAATTGAAAATTATGACAGGACTTCTACTGGAATCTCCTGATGGACGATTTCTGAGCGTTAGTCAACAAAAAGTAAAGCTCTTAAGCAATATGTACTAATTGTCATTCAAACTAGGACATCCAATCCCGGGATCTGAGATCCCGACCAATAAGGCGATCCCGTAATACCAGGATTGTCTTAGTGCCAATCCCGGGATTTAAGGAATCACTATAAAAGAGCTTAAAAAAGCTCACCAGAGCTGGAACACTTAGTCGCTGACAGATGCAACTTTTTCAATGGATGGAGCAAAAAAAAATTCTGAGTTGAGAATAATTGTAAAATCTCTTAATTACACCCTTTTTTCGCTATTGATCTCAAGCAAAAATTGATTATGAGAAGAACAAATTCAAGAAATGATGGTAAATGATCAATCTCTGGATCAGATAAAGAGTCCAGGATTGGATGCTCTAATTTAAATAATAATTTTGGTGTGAAATATGAATGGGATATCTCAATTTATATTTCGACTCTACAAACACGTTTTATTATTATTAATCTAAATACAATACATTGGTGGTCACCTGGTGGCGCAGAAAACACGTTGAAAAAATATTACCAGTAACTAATCGACATAGACAAAGAAATAAAAAATGATATATATTTTAATACCACTTTAATATCATTTAAGGCTGAATATGCTAGAGCACAATAGAGAAGTTTGAAGCTCTTCTCAATGATTTATTCACTTACTCGTTACCATTACACGAGGCTGCACAGTTGCAGATTTATAATGAAATCCGTGTATTCCAACCTGACGTAAAAACATTACGGCAAAATTTGTACTAAGTACTGTTCTGATATCTTATTATGTCATAATTTAATTTAATGCCTTGTTAAATATGATTTATGAGGCTTAAAAGAATGAATGGTGATATACATATTCGTCGGCCTGCCTTTCCCAACAGCTATTACGTGAAGTCATAGAACTTCCGGTTGCTCTTGAAATTTGAAATAATCGCCATCTTGCGTTGGAGGCGTAAATTAGTGCGAGCGCGCGTAAAAATGATAAAATTGCCTCAGCAAATAAATGGTTGTCCTCTTGCCAGGCGTGAAAAATTGTCTTTTAATGAAATGATTTCAGGTTTATGCGTTTTATCGCAGATAAGCAGACAATTTGGCAACCATTATCTTAAAATTTCATATTAACCTATTAGTAATCTTAATTTTTGCATCAACTTAAGCAATTTGACAGTTGAGTGCTCTTTTTTTGAATGTGGCAATGTCACACACCAGCGTATTAAATTTATAGTATTGTCGTAGAGAAAAGATTTCATTTTTTAATAATACAGCTAATGAAACAACGGAAAAAAAATACCAAAAAAAACGCCTCAGAAACGTAACATAGTTTTAACTAGATATGTATCAATTTATTTTTATGATTTAATTAAAAAGATATAGATAATTAGTTGTCGAGATATCAACTGTTAAACGGAGATGTATTGAATCAAGAAACAAGAGAAGGCAAAGTGATGCGAGTTCTTTTTTTTTTGATATTTATTAAAGCTTAAAAAATGAATATTGAATTTTCGTTGATTTAAACAGATTTAAAGAAAAATGAAGCACTCTTAAAGTGCGCCTCTTAGATGGTAAGTCAAATAATATTATTATAAGGAATGCTTACATCAACTGAAACTTATGAAAATTCTAGTTAGACAAGTTTTAAGAGTTACACAGAAATGCCTGTATAATTTGTTGAGCAACTATTTCACCAATAGATGTCACTGTTTTAGAATCGGAAGCTTTTTCCAACCTGTCTAAATATGTAATTGTTATTATTTTACATGCATTAATTTGAAATTTTATATGATGAATACTTTAAGTATATGAAGTACTTACAAATGAGCCCCAAGCACTCCAGGCAGGGTTGTTTGGGAAGAGATACGCGTCGAGGAGGTCCCATGCGCCTCTCCAAACGAACACCACCAAAGAACCCACGACTACCACTGAAAATAAGCAATCCAAAGTGAAGAGAAGCGGCTCCCGAGAACTCTGCAATGTAAAAAATAAATAAAAATTAACATTAGCATAACAGTTTAAGATATATACTGAAATCACTTGATAAAATTTCAATATTGTTTATATATTAAATTTAAATCATCTAAATTTAGTACACTTCTATGATCTTTTTCACTATCTACCCGGGTCCTACTACTTTTTGGCATTTGCAGGCATTCAAGTTCACGGATAAACATGAACTGACGGTTAGTAAATAGTTTATAATATTATACAAGAGCAATACCAACAGAATGTCGTTTGATATGTATCGTATACAAAAAAGAACATTTTTTGAAAATCAGTAGGTATGCATTGCATTTATCACACCAATGCATTTGTGTTGCCGACCGCTGACTTACAGTATACTAACAGAGTTTATTATTTAGTATGGGACTATTTTCAGAATTAAGCTTGGACGTCATTAATATGAAATCAGTATTGAAATTAATTCAGACCAACATCAATTTAATAACCTGTAGACTAAGTGGTATTATTTTTCTAAATTACATTTGATTCCGATGGGGGTTTCACAGCGAAGAGCTTTTAAAATTTCAATGGCATTGCTTCAAATTTAGACAAATTCCAAATGGACGTGAGCGAGTTCAGACGATCACTATTTGTATGTATTAAAATAGGTAAATTCTGTCAGAACATACTCGGTTGAATTCCTTACGAATGACCAATATTTTCTATTTTTTCCCATTTTCATCGATTTTCATGTTGTAAATAAACTTGTTGTAATTTGTTTAATGCCATGACAGTCATCATTATATAATAGATACAATAATAACGATTTTATTATATCTTTAAAATATATTAATAAGAAAATCAGACCTAAATGTTATCGGTAAACATTCGCTCAATGTGTTTGATGTGCACGGTGAACCAGACAGAGAAAGTGTTATAGATCAAAACAATACATATATATTGTAATTTTAGATTTTGTTATTTTGAAGATTGTCGGGTCCCTGGTGCAACGGTCAACGTCGTTGGCTTACGTGACAGTCTCAAGTCAATTCCCAATACGAACAGCATTTTTTCAATTGATTTACCGATTTCTGTTCGAAGGCTTTTTTGTGACATTTTTGAGTGTTTGTAATGTCTAAATATTCTCGCCACCCTCTCAATTATAAAATAACAGGAAACAGTGAGAGTGAACTTAACCTAACTTAACCACCAGTCTTGTTCAGCCCTATCCTTCTATCATTACTGCTCTATTATAAAAAGAGAGGTTGAACAACTTAGTATCAAACTGTTCCCGTAAAAAAAATTTCTGTTGAGATATATAGGAGACTATATCCTCCACATTGAGAGCGAATATGAATTAAAACAAATATTGGAATATGTTTGAGATTAGTAAGTATCTTTAAAAAAATGTAATAAAAAATGATTACGGTGGTAGTAATTGTTGTCGTAGCTGCTGGCCGTAGCATCGTCGTAGAGTATGTATAGTATATCTACAGCAGTAGTTCCCAAAGTGGTTCCTACAGACCCCCAAGGGTCCCTGAGACCGCTCAGGGGGGTCTGTGGCCGGTCAAAATTACTTTGGGGGTGTTATTTCCCTTGGGAGTTATTTCACTTGGGGGTCCGTGGTCATTTTTTTCTCCATGAAGGGGTCCGTGAGCATAATAAGTTTGGGAATCACTGATCTACAGGCTACGTGCACTATATATAATCCCTTAAAAGGAGAAGTGGGCCAAGTAATAAAATGGTAAAATTTTTCTATTGAACTTTTAATAACAATCACTTCTTTACTTGGTGTTTTGATGGATTGCATATTTTTATTTTAGGAAGATTTTACGAACACTATTGAAGTAAGAGATTGAGAGTGTTGGACATAGGGATTCCAACTCGGATATCCGGATATCTGATATCCGGATATATCCGGTCCTTTTTAACTATTCGATATCCGGATATTCTGGGAAATATCCGGATAGTATTCGTTTTAATTTTTAATGAAATATTTTACAAAATCGACGAAAGATGATATGAATACTGGGGTATTTACTATCTGGGAGAAACCATTACTTAGGAGTAGTGTTTTTTTTAACCTTCCCCAAACTCGGGTATGAATATCTTATCTTGTTATCTTAATACTTAAAAGTTCGACGAATCGGCTCGGACCCGAGGCAAAAAAAAACTTTTAATGCCGAAATTTCATTTTTTAAAGAAATGCCGTTGCAGTAATCTAATACAGCTGCAAATTTTCAATATTTTAATATGATGGAATAGTATTTAAATGTGTATTTTATCTATCTAAGGCATTACAGAAGTGAGAAATGATTTAGTCAGGCTCAGTTGATCATGATACTTTGATCGTGAAAAATCTTTATTTGCGTGCGAGTTCTACAATCCATCACTGAAAACCATGCAATCGAGACCAATGTCTACATATTAACAAAAGCAGCCGGTAATTCTTTGTTTATTAAAATTTGTTTAAAATTTTAATAATTTTGTATACAATTTTAGCCATGTCAAGACGCTCGGAAGTATGGACTCATTTTATGAGAAAAGATAATAATTTTCAGTCAACGGTGTGTAATAAATGTGGGAAAACTATTGGATGCAAAGGATCTTCAACGACTCCTATGATAAATCATCTAAAATCTCATAATATTAGTGTTGTTCAAAACAATAAAACCAACATCAACAGCAACGGAACGAGTATTTTCAACAGCAGGACAAATTAAAACTAAATTAAGATCAAATTTAAAATATGATACATTTAATGCTCTCTTATTTTTAAAATATGAATTGTTAAAATCTGAATAAATGACTTCTATTACAAATGAACTCGTTTTTAATGTATTATTTTAGTACATAAATTTATATATGTAGTAATGTTTTGTTATTTTCATACTTACTGAAACTATCCGGATATCCGAATATATCCGGATAGTTTCAGTTTTACTATTCGATATCCGGATAGTTGAAAATGACGAATAGTTGGAATCCCTAGTTGGACATCATCGTTATTAATATACCAAAAAACGTTGAAAATATTTCAACTAATGTCAATATTTTAAGTAAACATAAACCCGTTGGCAATATACGTCAAGTAAAATCGAAAGTGTTGGCGAACATGTGTAGTTTATAAATATAAATAATATCATAAGTGTTGCGATGGAAGTCCTGACCACGTCGTGTTTTTATGCAAAGTCGGAGGGGCTATTGTCCGTTTATTGGTCTCATAGTAACGTAAGTATTGTAATATAATGACTACAGACTACACTAATAGATAAAGCATGCCTCGAATAAAATCTATTCAGGTCGAGACTGTTTTGCTCCTTATCAAAATGTAAAGAGGCATACAAGTCCTTGCTACTCCATTGTGATATCAGTTATCACATTAAAGCCAGGAATTGAATATTTTCCTTTTCTAACACAGCAATTGAACACGATTACAGGTGAAACTATTTTTTTAAATGAAATTTCTGGGTAATAAATTAAAATAATGTTTACAAACAACTTGTAAATATTTAATATTTCGACTGAAGGTGCTCGGTGGAATTTCAATAATAAATTTGAATTTTACCTACAAACAAAAATACATATAAATCTCACTTTTAAGGTGTTCACTGTCAATACTCGGTGGAATAGCAATATAATAAAACATTTTTGTTACTTTTTCCACATAAAATTTATTTGATCAGGACCGGTTTCGCTCATCGCGAGCATTATCAACTGATAAGAAAAATATATAAACAGTGCTATTTATACAAATTAAATTGAAATAAAAGGTGTAAGCAACTATTAACAATGAAAAGGATTTACAAATAACATTATAATTACACAAAATTAAATAATTAAATAATTAAATAAAAATAAATAAAATAAAATTATTAAAATTATTTTAACAAAATAAAATTATTTAATTTAATTTAATTTTGTGTAATCATTCAAAATTATTCAAAAAGCACATAAGTTTGAATTGTCTATTTGTTTTATCCATGTCCGCTTCCAACGTGAAGCATACGGCATCCTAATGGAGTTATCTCAACAGAAGTTTTTCTACGAAAACTGTTTGTTATTTAGTCGCTTAACCTCTCTTTTTATAAAGAGAGTAGTAGGGATAAAAGGTTAAGGCTAAGAAAGGACTAGTGGTTAACTAATCACTCTCGCTACGCCCAGTTATTGAATGATAAAGAGAGTAGGAAGGGAAATTAAGACATCACAAACACCTATGCCTTTGAGCAGAAATCGATAAATTTATCGAAAAAAATGAGTTCGTACTGGGACTTGAATCCGTGAGATCCGGCACGGAAGCCAACAAAGCTAACCGCTGTGCCATAGGACCCGACAATTACAGTGGACCCCCCAATTACGCGCTGGCTTGAAATATTCGCCGCAACTCCCCCAATTGCACGGTCGCATTCCATTGTCGTTACTAAGAGACGGCCGTCTGTGCCGCGCATACATTCAAATGTTGGCTAGCGTCTGTGTATTCAACACTAGCCATGCTATATACGCACAGCTGGGCGTCTGTCTGTGGGCGGGATATTTACTACTACAAAAAGTAAATATTTCGTACACATTTTTTTTTTTTGCAAAACTAAGGGAAATCTTCCGCGGAAAATAACCAAATCCCTAATTTTGTATGAGATTCACACCCCCAATTACAAGGTCCCGACTATAGTGTAAATGGGGGTTTTACTGTACTGATACGGGTGAAAATTTAATGACGTTATACGAATAATAACATTTTCTGAAATATATGCCGACTATCGTCGTGTTTCATAAAGTGTTTTTATTTGTTCGAAGATACAACACATAACTATGCACAGTTTTATTATTGATTTGGAGAGATTATCATCACAAGGTACGGTCAAGGTGTTAAGTACAATAAATTGTATTTTTCAAACCATAGTTTTAATTGTTTAAAGCTCTAAAATTATAAAAAGATATACATCTAACCAGTGCTTTTTTTAAAAAAAAAATAAGTATCAAAACTCACTTCTAGTCAAACTTCTTTTCTCATCCATATCTGTTTCCAACGTGGAGTATATGGTTTGCTAATGGAGGTATTCCAACGTGAGTGTTTTTACTCACTCAATTGTTCAACCCCTATTTTTTGGAAGAAAGTAGTGATATAAGATTTGATTAGGACAGTACTAGAGGTTAATTAGTCGATCATGTTTTGCCTCGTTAATTTAAGAATTTGAAGGGTCGAACATAAATTTGTAATTTGATCAAAAAGAAAATGCTGTTCGAGCTGGGATTCGAATCTGTTAGATCCGTCACGGAATCTTGTCTTCCTCTGAGTGACTACTGATTAACCTATTTTGAAGGATATAAAAGTGTCGAAGTGAAAAAAAGTGACACAAATATTGCAAAATATGTATTCGAATCCACGTCATACAAATAGTTCACTAAATAAGACATTACACCTCTGGTTCTGGTCATAGTAAGTTTATGGATCTGGAATTGCTTTTTATTATGAAATTAATTTAAGAGTGTTTTGATGCCCAGTACATTACATAAGATGAACCTAATATGAGGAAAAACAGCCGTTATTGCAAAAGCAACAGTATTGTTATAGAAATATTTTTTGCGAATATTTATTTGGAATATTAAAAATCCCAAGAAAAAAGGTGCCGGAACGCCGTTCTATCGCGTGACGTGGAAAAAAAGCACTGCATTTAACCATACCTGCTCCTAATGTGGAACATATGAACTCCTAAAGAAGTTCATTTCGACAGACGTTTTTCTACGATAAATGTTTTTTTTTCCATTTGCTGAACTTCCCTTTTCCGAAGAGGGTAGGAGTAAAGGCATAAGACTAGGACAGGACTAGCGGTTAGCTTACCGCTCTCACTACGTCCCATTTTAATATAATAGATTTTTTTTTGTTATTGTTATATCGTTCTAATATTTTCATACAAAATCTCTTATTTTTTAATAATTGTCGACACTTGTCTGATATATAATAACTGTCGGAAAAGAATACGAAAGAAATATCCTGATTTCTACGAATAGATTTCCTAAATTCATGTACATAATATATATACAGTGGCGGTTCCTGACCTAAAATCTTGGGTGGGCTAGAGAAAAGCATATTTCTACTTCACCTTATACATTAATCTACAAGCAAATTAACAAATACTACGATACTACTGCAATGCATAAATTATTATATAATAAAATCAATGCTAATGTAACTAAGAAATAATAGAATAATAACACGGAATCCTTTAATTCGTCTCTTTCAAAGTGAAATAACAAGTACCTACTAAAAGCAATACAGAACTGTCACACTGAAAGTCAATACCTGTCACTTTCATACAATACAACGATATTGGTTTTGTGTTTCAATGCATAAGTATGTGTAATGGGCTGAATCAGTTCAGCCCCCAACGATCAACAGAAGTTTGACAGATTGAAACACAATCCTTTGTGATTGATGACGTTTCCGTACATACAAATATAAAAAAAATCTAATCGTGCTTGATTGCGCCCCAGTGTAAAGAAAAATTTCATGATATTGTCTGTGGTTACGGTCTAATCACATTACAGCCCCTGAGTGGTGTTGCCAGAGTGATGTTGCCTTTTCCCTGTGAAGTATTTATAGGGTTATTGTGCCGGCTCAGTTTAAAATTGTAATACAAAACACAATCGGGAATATGATTGTAGGTAGACGTAACATTGTCTTATATTGACAGAGGATAATTAAAACAAAGATATTAAGTATATTCATTTGGGAAAGGTTAGTTACGCTTATAAATGTATTTATTTTGTTCAGCGGCCGAATTGCTGTTCATTTTTATTCAGCCATCTAAAGTTTTGGGTGAAAAATGCAGGTCGGGCTTAGCCCACCTAGCCCAGTACCTAGAACCGCCACTGTATATATATAATATACATAATGTACATAATATATATATAAATTTGTTATTTCCCGATTGTGTTATCGGTAGCGACACGTGTTTTACCTCACTGAAAGCAGTGGTGGATTACCCCATAAGCGCACGAGAGGCGCGCTTCTAGCCTCCAATCTTAGGGGCCACAAAATAGCATATATTTTATAAAACCTTTATAATATTTCAAACACAGTTTTAGCAATTCAAAAATCAAGGCTTCCAAATTTGATTGCGCCTCGGGTCTCCCATGTGCTTAATCCGTCACTGACTGACGGGGGTCTTACGTTTAATTAACAATTACATGAATTTTAATTTTATACTAAAAATAAATTTCCACAAATACCGCCGAATTCATCGAAAATTTTACACTTTTCTTCGTGTTATCATTATCAAATATTTATTATAGGTTATAGAAAATATTTATGATTTTGTATTATGCTATAAATTCTCATAAATCAATGTTGAAGTATGTATATGAAAATAATCGTTATTTTTTTTGATTAAATATTTATTACTTTCATAGAAATGCCAGCATCGGTGAATTGTTAACTCTGTGAATACCAACATTTTATTGATGTAATGAAACAGTTTTTATTAATTGAAAATGCTTGAAATGACCAAAATTGATTCCGATTATCTGATAAAATGGTATTTAGTAGTATGTAGGATTTTATATTTTCCCAACTAGATTTAAAAAGATGAATTAATTGCCTGAGAATAAATAACAGGCCAATGCCGTACTTAAGTCTCGGGCCCTACAGGCCCTGCGCAGTAAACTGTCAGAGTACGTCCTGAGTGACCGCGTTATGTGGGGCGTCGCGTGCAGCGTGTAAATCAAGCACGTGCTCCGCAAAATACAAGTATTCTAAATGGCCAGAGAGTTTTTGACTTGTATGCCCATGCACTTCTGCAAGAGGAATGAAACTAAATGCTAATATGTTTTAAAACTATGGTATATTAAATTTAATTAATTACACATTTTTATCGATAAAAGATTTAACAAAAAAATCTCATTAATGGACGCCATTGTGTCGAAATTAAAACCCTTTGTGCTATAAAATATAAATGAATATTATATACCTACACTATATACATATATTTGTAAAGAAAAAAAATAAGAAAGGATAAACTTTTTTAATAACGTTACACATGGATATAAAAAGATTTATGTGTTGCTGAACAAACCTGGCGGCCAAAATGTCACCTCTTTACTGTTTACCGTTTGGGAAGAGTTCTTGTGGCAGATAGACAAACTGATTCATATACTGTTTGTTTTATATTATAGATTGTTGAATTTGGATGTTCATATAGAAATATTTAAGCCGAGTTTTGTGGAAAGTCATTGTTCGCGCATGCGCAGTATATAAGTATAAAAATAATTTTAGTGAGCGCATCAGACAAGATGTTTATTTGTTCGAAAATCGAATGCATTTTGACAGTTAAGTCTGAGTATAAATAATTTTAATACTGAACTCTTTTGTTTTTGTTTGATAAACATTTTTGAAATAATATCGACTAGATGCTGGACAACGAAAAGATTTCTGTTTACATTTTTCAGGAGGATTGGATTAGTTAGTAACTACTGAACCCAGAACAAACTGGAACGCGGAAGTGCCGTTGCCAACGCGTATTTTTTTAGATCTTTTTTGGATTATAAAAATATGGTGTTGCTTGTTTGAAGAAGCTAAGATATTTTGTATTGAAGTAAGCGCAACAAGATAAGATAACTGACTACATTTGTCAAACAACATTTATAATTATTTAATTACACATAATAAAAACGATTAGTCCCGAAAAGTATTGTTATATCCAGTAGAATAGACATGAAACTTTTTTTATTATGTTAAGCTTGAAGCAACCGTCGGTTTAAAAATGTATATCTATAATAAAATATATCACTCGTTCAATATCAAACACGGCGAAGTCATGCTTTTTGAAATGTACACTTTTTTTGTTAATACAGGTAGAGAACATTGAAACTTACATTTCAATATATGTTTTAGTTTCAAAATCGTACAAGTGTATGAAAATTAACTTCAAATAATGATTTTACTATCAAAAGTAGACAAGTCAAAAGCATTTTGTTATCAGACTGCAGGATTTGAATCAGCTGACTGAATGTCATTCAGAATTTTGTTTTTTTGAGTGTTAACGTTTAACGCTCAATAAGTTGGCGTTTAGTGTCTGAGTAATTCGTAGTTATTGAAGTATTAAACATTCGTTAAAAAGCAATCGAAAAAACTTGAAGTGTATCCGACATAACCGCGTATCGTCGACTCTTAAAATGTTGAGAAACCGGGTAACTTATAGGATGTCAAAAATCATCTATGCAAATGGTGGTTTAGTCGACTTTTTAAATGTTTAAAAACCGTGTCACATAAGATGACAAAAATCATCAAAACAAGGGGGCTGTCGACTCTTAAAATGTTGAAAAACCATATCATGCTATTGGACTCTATTTATCCTGAATAATATCAATACTATTTTTTTTCATAGAAAAAATAAAACTATTAAATCATAATAATTGTAATATCAAAGCAACTACATTAACGCCGGCTGCATGCTCGTGTGGTCAACGTCTTTGACTTGGAAAAGGTTCGAGTCCCAGTACGGACAGTTTTTATAGATTGATTCGTTAATCGATGTATGAAAATCTGCTAGAAGGCATAGATGCATGAGACGTCCTGAATTAAATTATATTTTAAAAAAGCTGGGTGTAGCAGGAGCGATTAGATAACCACTAGTCCTGTCCTGTAAACCTATGCCTTATCGTTATATGCCTAATACCCTTTTTGGAAAAAGAGAGGTTGAGCGACTGAGTAACAAACATTTCTTGAAGAAAAACTCCTGTTAACATACCTCTATCAGGAGACCATATGTCTGATCATATGGCACAGCGGTTAGCGTTGTTGGCTTCCGAGCCAGATCTCACGGGCTCGAGTCCCAGTACGAACAGCTTTTTTTTCTATCGATTTCTGTTCGAATTCATGGGTGTTTATGATGTCTAAAAAATCCCTCCCACCCTTCCGATCCTTCAACAACTCCTGTCCACTAGTCTTGTCCTAGCCTTACCCTTCTATCCCTACTACTCTCTTTGGAAAAAGAGAGGTTGAACGACTGAGTAACAAACAGTTCTCGTATAAAAACTCCTGTTGATGTATCGGACATCGAAAGCGGATATGGATAAAAAAAAGTCTTGGGCCGAGACTAGCAAAAAGCGTGGAATTCCTTGGAAGACTTTTGACATACTATACAAGTTAATATCTAATTTGTTTGACCTTTTGTCATGAATAGAATATAACAATATACCCCAGAACCTAGAGAGGATACCCATGCCTGCTAAGGAATTTAACACATATCATCGGATTACTGCCAGAAGTCATTAAGTAATAGAAAAAAAGAATATTTTCTACACGTACAGCCAGTGGTGTAGTGGTAAATAAATAGGTAATAGGTCGATCATTGATTTCTTCTCTATTTTTTTGTTTGTTTTTTTATATCAATAAAATTAAATCAATAAAAAAACGCGCAATTAAATTAAATGAAATTATTCATTACTTTCTTCACGTTACATGTGTATACATTTTTAAAATTTTTTGTAAAATCCGTCGGGTAGATCAATTTTAATATAATGTTTTTAAATTGTAGTAGCAGTATTTTTAATACATGTATTACTTGAAAATTAAGTCACAAGTAAAAAAAGGTGGCAGGGCGGCGCCCTGGCTAATTGGCGCCGACCTGCCCCGACCTGGCCCCACTACTGGACGGTAGAAGTCATGTTTAAAACCACTGATAAATTATAAAGGTACGTAAAGAATATATAGTACATATGCAAAAGCTAACATTGTTGATTATTTTTTAGTATTCATTTCTTATCTCAATTGGATTTAAATAAATAATTGAATTATGAATGATAATTTATTATTGAACTGCATTTTAGTGACTTAAAATTAAAGAAAGAATTTTCTTTATGTTTTGACCGTGAATATTTTTATTGCTTGTTCTTGCATTACTTATAAGTTAATTTAACGATATTTGTTTTTTAAAAATATTTTTCTCAAATCAAATCGATTCCACGATTCGCTGTATTAAAAAGTCATTTGAATTCATTTAATACAACTATGCTAAAAATTCAATTACCTTTTATATCATTGACAAATGAAATACTGCGTATAAATTTACTTTATGTATTTTTATGCTGTAGTTAATGTTCCTTAAGTCTAAGACAAGAGTTAAGCTGCTCGGAAAATTCAAAGGCTGCGTGGACCAATCAACCAAATGCGCGGCATAATTTGTCATAATTGATAAAAATGGTGTTTCGATTTGTATAATAAATAGTATTATCGTTTGATAATGTATACATAAATATTTACTTATAAATGTATTAAATACAAAATAAGAAGTTAATAAATTTAACATATTTTATTATTTTATTTGCAAAATTTTTAGATCTTTACAACAAATCCATATATTATATACTCCATAAAGATCAATTTCTTTGTTTAATAAAAGATAAGTATTAAATTCAAGTTGAATTATCAAAATGTTCGATTTCTAAATTATGTCTATTAATTAAGGTTATTCCAATTTAAGAAAATATTATTTTAATAGTTGTGTTGGAGTGCGCGGTGGCTTTCAAACTATTGCGCGGCCGCGCGCGCGCTCAGATTTGCGGGAACGTTGGCTGTATTCCATATAAAACAACCACTCTCTATGTAAAAATGGGGATACGAACGACAATTTGATAAAACCGCATAAAAAACTACGCAATGAGTTAAAATTAACACACATTTGCATAAGAAAGTTTATGTTTCAACATTTTAACTTATACCAGTGTGTATTGATTTAATTGTTTGATATTGTGATGATTTTCTCAAGGTTTTGGCAATTATCAAATGCATAATATTGCTAACGTTTCAAAGAAAATATTAATAAGAAAAGTAATTTCATTGCATATATATACGATATTATTTTCAGTAAGTACCAAATAAGTAATTGTATTGTTTATAAACATTATTTTAATCACTTATATGTTGTATAAATAATGAGTGACCTATTGACTAAATTGATTACGCTTTGAAGAAGTTATTTTTAGTATCAATCGCGCGTACCTACTTAATTTGAAGTAAATCTTCTGTAGACATTGAAATATGTTTTTTTTTACAATATCGTTGTGAACTGTTTATCGATAGAGGAATGACATTAAAAGTCTCTATGTTTTTTCTTTTAGTTTAATTAATAATTTTATTATAAACAAACATTGGTATAGTTAGCCGTTAAGGAATACAATGTAGTGTTGGGTGTGATAATGAATCCTTACCGAAACACGAAAGACTGTAGGCACGTCGAAGTATTCTGGAGGGCGATCTGTAGTCAATGCAAAAGGCGGAGCCGTTATATTCCTGAGACATCTCAGGGCTGCCAATGCCACGAGACTGACCCAAGTCGGAGCGATGCTTCCACCGTGCCCCATGAGCAGCTCTAGCAGTCTCCACGGTCCTCTCCACGAATTCACGCTTATGATGCCGAAAACATAAGTGTACAGCCGCGATCCCACGTAATACATGAGCCTCGATCTGTCAGGGTGCAAGTATTTCTTGAAGAAATTTTGCGAAAGCATCAGCAAGATGTGCCCGAGGAATCCGATCGCCACAGACACCAGGCAGCTTATCAGAATCGACTCTTCGAACAGGTACATGTTCGCCAGGTTCCACGTGCCTCTCCAGTAGCCGACGACGGTCGGCGCGATGACCGCGCAGGAGATGGTGGTGTCGAGTGCGGCGAGGAGGGCGCGATGGGCGCGGGACACCCCCTCGGGGGTGTCCGCCAGGCCTGCGGTGCTCCCTCGCATGACGGCTTCACTTTCTGGACGTTGTCGACACTGAAGACATTATCGCAAGTTTTTCACTTCTTCTATTTAATCAGTCGCTGGATTATTTTATGACGCTTGCGTCTTTGAATTAATGATTTGATATACCACTGATGATTAATATTAATTTTACTTAGAAGTCTGTTTGGAAGTTGATTTAAGACTTTGAAAGGCTTTGGAGGCTTTACCTCACTTGTCAATAGTGCATTCGGCTCTATTTTAATTTGTCATAAACACATTTTTAAATCTATAATACAGACCTCTAGCATATCAACAAAATTAACTGGTTATTTTGCTACAGAAAAAATAAATTTACGAAAGATTTGTTGGAATCTTACTCTCTTGGTGTATTTAAATTCAAATTCATTATTGTTTATTATTAATATCAGTTGCATCATCATTTATTTTTATTAACTGCTCGCTTTGTTTAGTATTTTTTGTATTTCTAAATATTTATATTTTAAGGTTCGCAATAATTGTTACCGAACTCGACGAGCCTTCACTGACACCTGACCAAAGTACTTGCTAAAAGTCAAACACATCTCGTGGGATACGATCGGATTTCTCTCACGATTTATACTAAACACGCGTCGGGAACTGTTCGAACTGACACATGTATTTATCAGGTAACCGATTACAGCTGTTGTTGCGTATTATCGTCAAAAACAACTGTCAAAAATGTCAACGGAGGGAAGCAAGCCGAGAGCGCCGTGACGATGGCGTATAACTTCCATTAATCAACGCCAAACTTTCCGGACGAATTTTATCCCACTCGCCGCCACACTACTCATTCAATCACGGACTGCAAAACCAAACGAGGGAATCAAATGATTATTCATCGAATCCAAACACCGCACTCGGCTAGCTGCGAAACGAAGACGATCGCGTTAGATAGTCCGCGCGGTCAGCCGCCAGGAGGACGACTGTCGGAGTCGGGTCTCGGACGAAGACAGTACTCCTTGTTTTGATAAGCCGTCTTGGTGCGGATACGCAATCTGACAGGAGTGACGGAGGAGGCGGATCTTCTCTCCGGGAGCGTCGTCGCTCGAATGTCGAAGAGCGTCGGCTGGGATTCTTATCAGATTGCATTCGGGGTGCATGTGCAGCGGACGGACGCGAGTGTCAGGCGACCGCACGCTCCCGCGACTGATAAGGGGCCCCGCGAGTCGACGGAGGAGGCATGAAGGGGGGCCCTCGCGGTCGGCGTTGGTAATTGCGCCGGGCCAATTATCCTTTAGTGGGAGTCCGCGAGCTCCCGCCGCGAAGAGAAGCTCCGCGTCGAAGATGCGGAGACGCGACTGAACGGCGTCTTCGAGGACGCAAGCCGGCAAACTTATACCTATTCGCTCTACCGTCACACTATTTTTAATGAAACCAACGGATAAGACCTGGAGAAGTTTCAATCTGCTTCCGCGGAACTATTTATTTTTAATCCGCCTGCCTCGCATACATGACAGGATTGTTGTTTGGGTATTGGCCCTTCATACCAGCAAAAAGTAATGTTTCGTTACCACACGACATTTCTGATGAACTTTATTTAGTATTAACATACTAGCTGTTCATCAGTTTTATTGTTTTAACTGTCAATTCCTAGCGGAAAACTATTTTATTTATAAAAAAAAACATCTGATTGTAAACATTTTCAATAAAAATTTACCATCTCAAAAAATTTGTGAAAATTTTGGAATCACAAAAAAAGTGTTTTTGTGGTGGATATTTTGGTTTGTTGGATTTATGTGTATGTCTTGGGACATACACATAAATCGGTTACAAAATTGGGTATAAAACATTTATTACGGAAAACCACAATTAAAACCAAAAAGTATATCTTGTAAATACACTCACAGGTTTTTAATGTATACTATTAGGATTACATCTTACACTACTAAATATTCTTAAATGCGCCCGCTATCACATTTAGATTGGAAACCTTTGCTTTATAGTAAAGTGTAGAAAGGGAAGCAGTGACGTGCTTGCTAGGGATTATACAAAAACCGACTTTTGAAAAAATAAGTTTTCAAATGTCAATATTGTTCGAAAACCAATTTTATCCGGTTTTCGAAGATTTACAAAAAATGGATAATTCAATTATAATAGCGAGAAAAAGTTCATTTTTTTATGTTGCTTATTTATCAACATAATAATACACAACAAGAAATTATTGGTGTTACTCCTCAGAAAATATGATTTAAGAAAACACAAAGCGTCAACTGATCGTTTTGTAACAAAATTTCCTGATATCGAAAATACCCTTTCGCTGGGTCATGATGTGGGGCATATGGTCTTTAAGCCATCAAATAAAAGATCCAAAGTTTCTGTCCTTTTGTTTATAGACTTGTTTAAGGAAAATTCGGCACAACCTATTACGAAGTTGAAAAACCGGTTTTCGAATGTCACAAATTTTGCCAAAAAACCGGATTTTGAAAACCGACAAGCCCTAGTGCTTGCAGTGCTTCTTTTTTATCTAAGTTTTTCATGTTAATTGACATGAAGCATTAAATTTTTAAAACATGTATATTAAATATAAATAAACAGGAAGTCATTTTTTTACCATGTCCCCTCCCAATGTGGAGCATATGAAATTCTAATGGAGTTTATCTCAACAAAAGTATTTCTACGAGAACTGCTTGTTACTCAGTTGCTCAACCTCTCGTTTTCCAAAGAGAGTAGGAATATAAGGATAGGGCTAGGACAGGACTAATGGTAAGCTAACCGCTTTCGATACGCCCCTTCATATGATAGCATGGGTGGGAGGGGGAAATTCAAGAAATTACATACATCCATGCCTTCAAACAGATATTCATAAATCGATTAAAAAATCAATTTATAAAACTGTCCGTACAGGGATTCGAGCCCGTGACCTACGTAACCAAAAACCAACGACGTTGACCACTCGACCACACAGGCGGCTACTTTTGTTTATTTGTGCTATTATAAGACTTTATTAATAAGATTAATTAATTGTTAAATTATACTAATGAACCCCTATGTTGTGTTTTCGCAACTTTTTCAAAGACTTACGCGTATAATTAATAATGAAGAAAGAATTAGAAATGATATAAATGTCTTGTGGTTTCGTTCCTTTCTGGATAGATAAAATATAATAATATGACAATTATTCGTTTTAAATTTGACGTCGTAACATTAAATACTTGTAATATATTGACGTCAGATGCCATTTTATAATATAATATACGGAGTAATCGGTTACGTGCGTTATTTAAGTTTATGACTATGTCTAGCTTATAAAATTGTTCTTATCGTTTTGTCCCGCCATTTCATTATTTGGTACAAAGCATTTTTATGACATAGCATGTTCTCAAATTCGAATATTTTAGCAAGAAGATTCAGATATAATAGTAGTTAAGAATATAAAATGAATTTTGAAAACTTGTTACTCTGATAATGATACACATTGCGAAACGTGTTTCGTCTTTTTGCGAAGCATCTTCAAACTTACTATCGTAAAGTTAATACTGATTCTCATTCCTAAATTTAAAAAATGACTTAAAATAAATTGAACTGTCCTATTTAAGAAATTAATACCAAAAATTCATTATGTTAATGAGTTTATCATTGTGAAATAACAAAGTTATCAAAATATTTATTTTTTTGAAAATATAGTTACAAAATGTTGCCGTCAAATCCATAGAAAATATGATAATAAGAAACTCAACAGCATAAAAACACTGAATTCTTTGAAACCTTAATTTTACAATAAAATTTTGATATGCTGCCTGCTGTGGCCCAGTTGGTTAGAGCTTGCTCTACCGATCACGCGGGTCTGGGTTCGGTTCCCGGTAAGATCACAGTGAATTTGAAAATAATTCAATTAAAAATTGTGATCGAAGACTGGGTGTTTGTGATATCAATTCACATTATTTTTTCTTCTCCCATCCTTTTGATCCTTTAATAGCTGGGTGTAGAAATAGCGATTAACAACCACTAGTCCTGTTCTAGCCTTATCCTTCTTTACCTATTACTCACTTGACTAAAAAATGAGTAATAGGTGAGACTGAGTAACAAAAATTTCTCTTAGGCAAAAATTTCTGTTGAGATACCTCCATTAGAAGGCCATATTCTCTACATTGGGAGCGGAAATGGATAAAAAAAATTGATAGAAATATTTATAAAATAAAAATTGTTTTTTTCAACGCTTTGAAAAATTCACATTAGATTAAATAATGCAAGCTTACTTTTTTAAGTTAAACTTGTAAAATATGACAATATTTTAATTGCCTTTTATTCCAAAAGATTCGCTTGATTTCACCGTAGAAATATTTCTTTCTACAGATATTACAAAAGGTTAATAATTTTATGGTCTATTATTACAAGATCTGTCATATGTACGTAAAATGGTCAGTCAAAAAATGATTATAAATGATTCTTACATTTTTTATTGCTCTGAGAAATGTATGTGTTATCATAGTAAAACGATTCTTAAACTATATTTGTTTTAAGTGAATAAAATCTACTTTATACACATTTTATTGAGAAATTAGCAAGTCTCAATTCTCGGAATATTTTATTCAAATATCCCGGGAACCGATACTTGCAAAAAGGTTCGATTACCCGAGAATTTAGTCTCGGGTTGTCTCGACAAAGAATCTCTAATGTAGATACCCTTAAACAGTGTTTGCAGCTGATAGAAAACTTTATATACACGTTTATTTATTTTAGTACGAATCATATTGTTACCAAGCTACTTGGTGTTAAAAATGTTGCGAACTTTGTTTGTCAACCATACTTTTTTAAATCTCTACCAATTTGATAAGATACAATAGTACTTTAATCTTTTTAATTTAGTAAATTTTTCGTAATTATGAACATACATAGTAAAAAATAAAACGGCTTAAAAAAACTACACCAGGGGCTCCAAACTTTTCGGTCCAAAGGACAGAGTGACTGTTTCATCAACTGCAAACAATATTGTCATCGTAACAAAGCACTGCTACATCAATTTCATTTATTATTGACAGCCAATTAAATTGTATTCTTTACGTACAAGCTTATTTTTTTAAAATTTTGTGTTTTACCTAATAAATAAAAATATTTGATTAATGTTTTGTTTAATTAAAATGATCCATAGTCAAGCGGTCAACGTCTTTGCGTTTGGTTACGGTAGTACCAGGTACAAGTTCCAGTACGAACGGTTTATTAAATAGATTTTAAATCGGTTTGTCGTCTGTAGGCACGGATTTTTATTTCTAAAACTCTCTCCCACCCATTCAATTCTAAAAAAACGAAGCGTAGTGAGAGCGATTAACTAATTCACTAGTTCTGTCTTTTCAATACTTCTATCCCTACTCAAGATGAAGAGACTTCTAGCAACTGAGTATTAATCAGTTCTCGTAAAAAATCTGTAGAGATTAACTCGATTCCGTGGCTAATGAGCTGTCGTGCAGAGTTATATGTTTGTGATTTAGTATTGAATGAACATCGTATGTACTCATAATGAATAATTTAAAATTTACCCCATCAATAATTAAGCCAGTGCAATACAAGGATGAAAATTTTCTTTAATGTACCTAATGAATTATTGCATAATGTTTTACTATTTTATTTTATGAATGCCAAAATTTTGCACAATATCAATTCAATTTTCTTTCAATTTCTTTGCCTATTTATTGAATAATATATATAAATTATGGCCTGATACAGATCTATTAAATGAACAAATTATCTTTGTGACTTATCCTTTACTTTATCCGTTGTATTAATCAACGTTTATTATTCCTTTTTTATGTATATATTTGTTTGTAAGAATTGTTATGGTCTGTAAAATTCTTTTTCAGAATCCTAATGACTTTTGATTGTGTAAAAGTCTAATACTTGAATGAATTGCCAGGAAGTAGTTAATCATCGTTTAGTTTTTAATTTTACTAATGTAACATAAATAATTTTGTAAAAAAATCCTAGATAATGATGATGTTCGAATGTATAATATAGGTATACAGTGGAACCTCGATTCTACGTTTTTCAAGGGACCGTAATAAATGAACGAATAATGCGGGAAACCGATAATGCGGAAAATCTTCAAATAATACCAAAAAAAAAAAAAAAATCAAAAAACTTATTTATTTATGTAACTAAATTCGATGTAAAACTAATCGAGCAAAAAAATATTCTACAAAAACGATCAATCGGGATAATAATTGGGACGAGACGATAATATTTAGATGATAGACCGAGGAAATCAGTAAATCGGAGAATGATAAACGTGGAATTATTAAATATTGTTATGACGGGGTCATGGTCGAATAAAAAATAAACGATGCATTCAAAAAAACGAAGATAACGAAAACGATAGATCGGGGTTCAACTGAAAAAACGAAAAACGAAATGCGAGGCAAAACTATTTATGAAAAATATTCAACGAAAACGGTCAATCGGGATAATATTCGTGACGGGACCAAAATATTTAAACGATAGATCGAGGAAAACGGTAAATCGGGGAACGATTAATGCGGGATTCTTTTACATTGTTCTTATAGGTGCTTGGCCGGGACTATGAAAAATAAACAATCCATGAGGGAAAACGAACAATGTGTGAACGGTAGATCGGTGTTTCACTGTAAAGGTATTTTAATTCACTTTTAGGGTGTTCACTGTCAATACTTGGTGGAAAGGCATTATATTAATAAAAACACAATATTCCACTTTTCATACTTTCAATCGCCATTCTAAATTTATTAATCTGAGATGACATTTTAATTATATGTTAGATGTGTTAAACATTTTAATTTTGTGTTATTTTAGAATCACTTTTAATGTAATTGGTAATTTCTTTTCAATGCCAATTGTTGTTTATAACTGTTCATTTTTGTATAAATAGCATTGTTAAATTATATTTCTTATCAGTTGACGATGCTCGTAATAAGCGAAACCGTTCCTGACATATTAAATAAAGTGGAATGAAGTACAAAGGAATATTGTGTTTTTATTAATAGTATTTTAATTATTTAACTGTCACTTTATTTGTAAATTCTTTTCAATGCTAATTTCTTATTACACCGTTTTAGTTTAATTTTGGTTTGTATAAATAACACTGTAACATTGCACTATCGAATTAGTGGATAATGTTTGTCATAAAAATATTATTGAATAAAAATAGGAAATAGTACAAATGAGTATTTTACTTGTGCAATCACTAATAATTGAATAAATGAAAATAAAACGAAGTCTCAAAGAAACAGATAGACAAGTTTTACTGTCTATTTTAATTACTGGTAGAAAGATTTGAAAAACAGCACTCTCCAATTGGCTTCTTCCTCACATCATTCTCAGTTATCTACACTCAAGCCGAGACAAATAATCTTTTTCAAAGGTTAATAAATTTTACTTATCACAGTCAGTCACCAATAAATGACTCAGAATGTAAGTAGTAGAAAAATTGACTTTTAATTTTGATAAAACCAAATATTCCCAGACAATGTGCTGTTATTATATATTCGTAAGTCAGTTATTTTATATAATTTCGTGATAGGGATAGCATCGCATATAATATGAATTATACACAAGTGTCATTAAAAATCATTATCGTGCAGAAATAGTAAATCACAAGGTTAAGTAAACATTTGTATCTAAAAGATAAGTTATAGTTTTTTGCATAATATTTTATGTCCTATATCAGGTATGACCAACATCACGTTTTTGTTAACACGAAGATTTTTTTTTAATCTGTATGAAAAATGTTCGTTCTGAGTTACGTGTTTAACTTGAAAATATTTTCTACACTTTGAAGTTTTTAAATTCACTTCATTGCATAGAGATTAAACATCGACAGCTATCGTTATTCCATTGGAATTAATGGATTTTATTGGAACATGGAAATGCTATTTACTAATGATTCATTTCGGTTTATGATTTTATTGGAACATGGAAATGCTCTTTATTTATGATTCATTTCGGTTTATGATGTAATCGGAACATGGGAAAACTATTTGCTAATCATTCATTTCGGTTTATGATTTTATTTATTTCTAAGAACTCTAAGCTGTTCATTATCAACTCTTTAATACTAACTAGATTGAATAATTCACCATTTTTATTAAAATTGTGGTCATTTCCGTTTAAATTATGACCATGATTCGCAAACTCCTAAGAAATGTCATAACTAAGATATCTTACATGTTATTTAATATTTAAATTAAAGTTTCTACCTGTCTGTCCAAATGAAGTAGCTTGACAGTCTTTACGAGTGAGGCGATATATACCGCTCTGAGAAAATACTTATCTTTACTATCTACAGACAATCTATACTGTTAATGGTGTAAATAACTGATTGTCAACTATATGGTAATTTTTTTCATATTATTGATGATGTGTCTCCAAAAAAATATTTTTTAAAAGTTATTAATATTATTACTTTGCACAATTTGTTACATAACCTGTGTAATAACAAAGCTATCAAAATGAATTTTATATTAAACATGAACGTTCGCAAAGTTACCACCGAATCCACCGAATCCATCGAAATATTATTAGAATTTCGATAAAGTGATATATTTAGTTTTATTAGAGAATATAATTTTATGTGAATTGAGCATGGTTTCCGAGACGTGTAATCCAATGTTAAAATTGGTATCCGCTGTTTTGACAATCGTAAGTTAGCAAACAATTATTTTCTTTGGAGAATTACGTAAAAAAATATATTTATCTACAGTTTATGAAGGATTAAAAGCTACCAATTAAAAACTACGAATTGGTAAATTGTCTTCAGACAAACAAATAATAACTCACTATTTTTTTAAATTCAGAAATTCGAATACGTGGTAACTAGGGCTTGTCGGTTTTCAAAAACCGGTTTTTTGGCTAAATTTGTGACATTCGAAAATTGATTTTTTAACTTCGTAACCGGTTGTGCTGAATTTTCCATAAACAAGTCTATAAACAAAAGGACAGAACATTTTGAGCTTTTATTTGATGGCTTAAATACCATATCCCCCACATCATTACCCAGAGAAAGGGTATTTTCGATATCAGGAAATTTTGTTACAAAACGATCAGTTGACGCTTTGTGTTTTCTTAAATCATATTTTCAGAAGAGTTACCAAATAATTTCTTGTTGTGCATTAATATGCATATAAATAAACAACATAAAAAAATGAACTTTTTCTCGCCATTTTAATTGAATTATCCATTTTTTGTAAAACTTCGAAAACCGAATAAAACCGGTTTTCGAATAATATTGACATTTGACAACCGGTTTTTTTCAAAAGTCGGTTTTTGTATAAGCCCTAGTGATAACTTTATCATGTGCACATTTTTAATAAACCTTATTAGTCATATTATTCATCCGACCCGGGAAGATTTTTTTTTAAATTAGTGATAAGTTTTGGCACACTTTCCTGTCCTGTGTTATGAAACATTTTATCGGTTTTTATTTTATCCCTATTTTAAAATTATTCAAATTAGTTAACGTTAAAAAAAACACACTCTTCCATGTAAATTTTTATATAGGAAACTCAAGGAGTTCCTAGCTTGTATTTATCTATCGATGGTCCATGTTTCATCCCATGAAATTGTACGATAAATATGTTTGTTATCATCACTTATGTTTGTTATCAGGAAACTCAAAATTCAATTTCTCAAACAATCAATTCCACTTACGTATAAACTCATTTACTACTTATTCAGATAAAATATAAATCCTCGAGGAAAGCACCTAATCTCAAGACCTGATAATAATTGCTCTATTTGATAATAATTGCATCATATAATTCTACGCTGTATACAGTGTAGAATTATATGATGCGACTTAGTAAAATATTAATTGTATTTAGCATGTCGCGTTAGTCAAATAGTATTTTTTTAATTATTAAGTAAATAAAGAAGTATTAATTAAGTTGAAAATGTTAACATTGTGATAATTTAATAACTTTACACGCTTGCCTCAAAATATGTCTTTGTCTTAATTGTTATATAATAGTTAAAATACGGAACTCCAATCGTATATTCATGTAACTTTTCTTTTTTTACATTCGTATATTTGAATATTAACTATATCAAAAATTATATTTTGATATATCGTAATACTCACCCAAAACTTATATTTGCTAAAATTATCTTATATCTATATAAATATTATAATATAAATAAAACTGTTTGACGTATCTCTATTGTATTTTAAAAACAATGAACATAAATAATGAAATATATAGATTCGCAACCGTAAAGCAGCACTGTCAATATGTATGCTTTGCAAACAAAGCACTTAGTTCTGACCGGTGTTTGATTTTATTTAAGGTATTATCATTTTCTATAACTAAACTCATTGATTTAGAAATGGGGAAATTTTATTTTCATGTAAGTAATATTTACTTTTTTATTGTATTTTTTAAAAATCATTTTCTTATATTTACAAGTCAACCACATTATCAAACAAGTTGGTCATTCTTTCTTTTAATCAGTGGTGTAGTGATAAATAAATAGATACCAGGTCGGTCATTGACTTCTTCCCAATTTTTTTTTAAATCCTTCCGAAGTTAAAAGCCACAAATGTTAACAATGAAATCAATAAAAAAAAACGCGCAATTATTAAAAACAAAAATAAAACTGTACTCGCTTTAGGGGTGGTATTTCTTTACGTTACATGAGTACATTTATTGTTTTTATTTTTGTAAAATCCGTCAGGTAGATCAATTTTGATATAATACTTTTACAGTTTTTTGATTATATATATATGTACTTGAAAATTAAGCTATAAGTCAAAAAGGTGGCAGGGCGGCGCCCTGACTCATTTTCAGGTACCAGATCGCCGACATGGCCCCACTACACCACTGCTTTTAATGAAATGTATATACTAATAAGTAACAGCCAAATATATTTGTGTGGAACCGGGGATAAAAATTAGAAGCATTTGAAATTTAGTTGTTCGAAACTTCGTTGATACTGCAGACGTAGAGATCTTCGTAGAGCTGCTACGCCGAAATTGTGTAGTACGGAAGAAAGATTATTTCAGTGTATTTGATCAGAATCTTATTCATTGTCCATAGAAAAAAAAGTCAGTGGGCCCCCGAGAGGTGAAGTGAGTCAAGTAGTAAAATGGTTAAACTTGTCTATTTGATTTTTAAGTATAATCACGTCTTTACTTGATGTTTTAGTGGATTGCTTATTTTTATTCAAGAGATAAAACACTATTTCAATGTGTTTTTACTAAGCTTACTACACTTTTATGATATTTTAAATTTAAAACTGCCTCATTTAGTGTGTTCACTATCAATACTTAGTGGAAAGGCATTATATTAATAAAAATACAATATTCCTCTGTACTTTATTCCACTTTATTTAAAAGGTCAGGGCCGGTTTCGCTCATTGCGAACATTGTCAACTGAGTCATTGAATCATAAATATTGTGTTTTTATTTATTAAAGCTACCTATTTGGATAGAATGTTAACCTACTTTTCCCATTTATAAAGTATGTTACTGATTATTTATTAGGTAATTAAGTACATGAACAATTATATATTTGTTAATTGAGACGATGATTAGTATTATAAAACTTGTCTCATACGTCTTATAATGATATGCATATTTGCATGCTATGTAGCCAATGTGCAATGGTTGTTTTGTGTTGTTTATTTTCATTAATTGACCGTTTTTCCAAAGGGTGTCAGTAAGACAAGAAAACGGATGTGCATTTGGAGGGCTTCGTCTCTGACAATACAACACAACATGGTTTGGTGGTAATTGGTTCAGCGCGTCGAGAAAACTGTGTCTCATATTTTACTGTCTTTGATCTCATTTATGCATCGCTGGTTCAATGCCTTATGTCAAGGTTTTCAATATTTGTTTTATATTGCAAGTGGATGATATATTTTTGTGTTGAGCATATGGCCTTCTAACAAAGGTATCTCAACAAATTTTTATGGGTAATATTTGTTACTCAGTTGCTCAACCTTTCTTTTTCGAATAGAGTACAGATAGAAGGTTAGAACTAGGACAGAACTAGTGGTTTTATAATCGCTCTCGTTACGCCCGTTTAAAAAACAGGATAAGTGGGAGGGAAATCAATACATCACATAATTCTATGCATTCGAACAGAAATCCATAAATCGATTGAATGATCAATCTATAAAAACTTTCCGTATTGGGATTCTAACTCGTGACCTCCGAGTTTTAAGTCGACGACGTTGATGTTGACACTCGACCACGCAGCCGGATTGAACAGTAAAATACGTCATAACAATAATAATTAAACATTTGAATGGTCGGGATTTTTTACATTTTCATTATGTTTCTAATTTACACTGAGGGTCAACTCTGGGAAACAACGTCTTTCGATTCTCCTTGAGAGGCACTAAGTATAACTAGTGTTGTGGAGTCGGTTAACAAAACCGACTCTCACTCCGAATTGATTTTTTAAAATCATTTCCGTTTAACTTGCATATACTTATTCCATCACATACTTTTAGTTACTAAAATAATTCTCGAAAAGTCATCATTTAACAATATCAATATGATGTTAATAGATTAATAAGTTAAAAAAAAGATGGGTCGAGGCCGACCCATTTAACTCTGGAAAAAACACCCGACTCTATCACTCCCGAATCCTACTCGACAACCCTTGGTATAACTTTTTTGTTTATGTATAACAAAAGCTTTAAGGTTAAAGCTTTTATGAAGGGAAAGAATATCAATGAGGATTTTTTTTTACAATGTCCGCTCCCAATATGGAGAATATGGACTCCTAATGGAGTTTATCTAAACAGAAGTTTTTCTACGAGAACTGCTTGTTACTCAGTTGCTCAACCTCTCTTTTTCCAAAAAGAGTAGGAATAGAAGGAAAGGGGTAGGGCAGGACTAGTGGTTAGCTAATCGCTTTTGATACGCTCAATCCATATGATATGAGGGGTGCGAAGCCCTAGTGCTTGCAGTGCTTCCTTTTTATCTAAGTTATTCATGTTAAATGATATGAAGCATTAAAATAAAAAAAATGTTTATTAAATATAAATATAATAAACAGGACGGCAATTTTTACCAAGTCCGCTCCCAATGTGGAGCATATGAACTTCTAATGGAGTTTATCTCAACACAAGTATTTCTACGAGAACTGCTTGTTACTCAGTTGCTCAACCTCTCTTTTTCCAAAGAGAGTAGGAATAGAAGAATAGGGCTAGGACATGACTAGTGGTAAGCTAATCGCTCTCGATACGCTCTATTCATAAGTATGGATGGGTGGGAGGGGGAAATTCAAGAAATCACATACATCCATGCCTTCGAACAGAAATTCATAAATCGATTGAAAAATCAATTTATAAAACTGCCCGTACCGGTATTCGAACCCGTTCCCTCTGTAGCGGTAGCCAACGATGTTGACCACTCGACCACACAGGCGGAAAAAATACTACCAATTTTTAAAGATTTTTATTGTTACATGATAACTTTTTGAGCTAATATAAAATTGGAATATTTTGTGTAGAGAGTAATTATGTTCTGAATAATGGTGAAAAAATCTGAAGATCGACGACATGGTTAGTGAGAGATGAGAAATCTGTAAACTACTTTTATCGATATCATCTTATTTAATATAAATTAGAATGAAGTTTTACTTGCTTACTCTAAGGTTTTCCTTGGACTAAATCAATAATCTAGTTGCTTAGTATTGTTTTGCTTGCTTATGGGCACAGATAATTATAAATTATGTCACATAATTATTTTGCTTATATACAGTTATTTAAGTTTGCAGAAACATAAAAGTTAACCTTGATATACATTATAACTCATTACTCGATATTATGATTATTTAACACTTAACTTGACCGACATTTTTGTTCAAATTTTATAGATGCAAGGATACTTTCTGCTCATTTTTATTAATTTATTGTTGCCATACATTAACTGTTTAGATAATATGGTTTAAAATCGACTGAATTAATTACATGCAGGATGCGTTACTGGAAAGTTTTCAGCTTTCTCACCTTTCACAAATGTTTTTAAAAATATAATTTAATTTAAAATCGCAAATTACTTAAATTTATATAAAAAAAGTACAATAATTCAAAAATTAAAATTAAATCTGCGATAAAAATTTAGATTTTTATACAGTTATTTTAGAAACTTATTGATTGAATTGGAATTTACTTGGTAAAATTCAAACTTTAGAAACACTAAAATCATGTTTAATTAATGTAATATAAATTAGGATGTTAGAGTAAATAACAGGATGTATTGTGTGTCTTTTCTAAGTGAGTAAAAGTATAATGTAGTAAATGTAGATTTAAACATAATTCTGATGAAGGCATACGCCGAAATAGTTATCAATTAACAAAAATACTATGGTATTGACAATGGCAATGACAATGAATTTCTACTCAGTAACCCAGTTCAATCGATAAAAAATTGCGTGAAGGGCCCTGCGTGACGTTTGCACGAGGGCCCAAAATGTATAGGTTCGCCACTGATCCTGACCGATTCTTAAAGAGGTCTTGAGATGTAGTAAGTACTTAGGAGGATTCAAACAAATCTACAATCAACAATGAGTCAGCACCCAGCAGTGAATGCATGTGCTGATGACGCCAAACATCCACTTCCTGATAAGACGTATCTATTTGTATCTTAACTAAGTAAGCAGGCATTATAAAATTTATTACCTTGTTTAACCACTCAATATATAACAATTATACTAATATAAACACTTAGTTACTAAGAAGTGCACGTGTATCGCTTTTTTGAGCACATTTCCAGATTAATTTAATCGTATTTATTTCGAAAGTGATGCAGAGTCAGAGCTGGGCTGCAGGGGTGTCGGAATGGATAACGTAAACCCATTGTTAAATAAAAAGTGGGTCAACGAGAAATTTGTTGACTTAAGAAAAAAATACAATATTCCCAGATCAAATCAGTACTACAATGTTTGACATCATTTATCTGCGAAGGTTTAAGTTTGAAACATGGAATCGAGGCGAAAATTATTGTATTTATTTCAACATCAACCTTGGAATTGTCACTCTTGTAATCTGAGATATGAAAGTACACTTTTCAGCTATGGATTTGAACAATTTACAGCATATTGCGTATTGTTACATTATATAAGTAAATTACTAACATTTGATAGATAAGAACTACAAATAGCTCTGCAAACAAGCGAAACCCTTGTTTACGTATTGGCAACCAATAGCTGTGTAAATTTAAAACAATTGATGAGGTTATAAGATGCCTTAAAAGGAAAGATTTTTCACGATATCTCAATCTTTTGATAAATTATAATATATTCTTAGAAATAAATTTCTTAGGATTCTAGTAAATGAATAAAATACTTGTCTGTGAGGCTGTCTTATTTCTGACATATTTTTACATATGTATTATCTACGAAGACTTAAATAGATAAAACGTTTGAAACATGGATTTGGAGCGAAAAGAAAAATAACTTTAATAGGGTAAAATATCAAGGTATTTCAGTTCTACAGTTTTTTTAAAAGTTAAAGGTTCATAGCTATTTCGGCTTACGCTATCGTCAGAAATATGCTTTAAACGTACATTTACTAGCTATATATACTGTCTAAGAAGAGATACACAATGCATCATATTATTCACTCTAACATACTAATTCAAATTCTAATTACAATATTGCACTTATTAAATGTGATTTTAGTATTACAAAGCAAGATAAGCAGTCTGGGTTTTTAAAAACATTAATTAGAATAATTTAAACTGATATTTATTATTAATTATGCTACATTAAATTTATTAACTATGGCTTTAGTGTTTTTACCCTTAATGTAATTAATAATAAATATCAATATATTTTTTCCTAATTTACCTGTGGAAAATCCCACATTGCTTATTGTTTTTCAAAACACTAAAGCCATAGTTAATAAATTTATTGTAGCATAATTAATAATAAATATCAGTTTAAATTATTCTAATTAATGTTTTTAAAAACCCAGACTGCTTATCTTTCTTTGTAACACTAAAATCACATTTAATAAGTGCAATATTGTAATTAGAATTTGAATTAGTATGTTAGAGTTAAAATGGAGTTCTACCAAGTAAATGCCAAATCAATAAAAAAAAAAACTTTGTTTGCGTTAATTTTGTAACTCTATTGATATTATTTATTTCACGGTACATTGCGTATTGTTACACAATACAAGTATCTAGAGCAGTGGTTCATACGGACCCCAGGGGTCCGTGACAAATTAAAAGTCATTTGGGGGGGGGGGGGGGCAGAATTGTTGTTTATTTTCATTCGGCCATCTTAAGTTTTTTTTTACTCATTTTGGGTGAAAAATGCAGGTCGGGCTAAACCCACCTAGCCCAGTACGTAGAACCGACACTGATAAATAGATTTTGACGGAGCAAGGAAGACTCGTTGATAGCCTATCCTTGTGAAGGCTTTTCTAAGATTATACTATTCAAGGAGTTGTTTAGTAGAATTGTTTACAATAGTTGAATGTAAAAGCATTCTCGGCTATTTAACAATATGCAAGAAAGATTTATTTGGTAAATGTAATTTTGTTTTAGACATTGTAAACAGATTTAGACGGAGCAACGAGGTCTCGTTGTTAGTGTTTCCCTCTAAGGGTCTTACTTAAGAGTGAAAGATACTGAAAGTCGTAGGATGTTCAACTATGAACTGGTATGTTTTTTCTCCGAGAACTACTTGTAGTCCAGTTGCTTAATATCTTATTTTCGAAGACAGTAAGGATATAAGGAAACAGCTGGAATAGGAATAGTGCCTAACAAAGCATGGATTTACTGAATTTAATTTGTTTACTTCTTATAAATACTAAACAGAAATCACAATAAATTTTGTAGATTTAATAAGTTTTATAAACTTTTTGTGAATGTGTACTTAAAACGAATTGATTCGCTGTTTATCGAATGTCTGGTGTTGAGAATAAGTATACACAAGGCATCCCAAGCTATCTAATGCGGAACATCGGTACTACCAGGCAAGACGAAAAAAGACTTGTGTGCATTGCCGGATCGTAGCGTGTGTGAAGTGTGCGGCGCACACAACCGCACAGGCGACGCACTTAGATTTTAGCACTATCAGCTTATTTAGTTATAGTCTTAAGAGGCGCCTAATGCATTTATAAAAAATCAGACGGCCATATGCTCCACATTATGAGCGAAGATGATTAAAAAAATGTTAAAGCTACAAAAGCCCACATTGAATAATTAAGTAAAATTAATCTTATTTTTCAATCGTTTTAATTTTGCAATGAATGATTCGATAATAATATTTATCTTAACTGACCTTTTCCACTGAAAATCGTTGACCTATGACGTATTTTATTTAGAAAATCAAATATTTATATTAGTATTGTGTATGATTGGAGAAAAAATATAGATAGACCTCTATCAAATTCATTATATATCAAAATTAAATCAAATAAATATTCATGTATGTTTTGTGTTCACTGTTGTATGGTAATCTGCTTGTAAAAATGAACATCAGATTAAATTTTCATTATGTCCACCTAGCGGAAAATATAGTAAGCTGTATTAAAATGGTTTGAGTACGAACTTATAAACACAAATAAAAATGGAAAATTTAGCGCGTGAATTGCTGTAGGTTTGTATAAAGAAGTACGCAACTAAAATATGTAGATTCCTAATAAATTATTATTTGTATTATGAAATATAATATTATATAAAACATACCACTCTGTATCTCGTCTTAAAGTCGTAAGTGTCGTTGGGGCGGTCGACGGCAATGATGTATGGCACGGCGATCAGATTCCTCACAGCCTTGAAACCCACCAAGGCCATGATGCAAAGGGCTGTTATGGGGACCGAGAGTGGCCCCACGTGCCCTAACCACAGCTCCCACCCGCCCCGCCAGTGGAGCACGCAGGCGCACATGAATGACCAGCAGTAGAGGCGGCCGAACAGGATAAGCGCAAAGACTTTGATTCGGCCGCGGTTCTGGGTGCCAAGCTTTGTAATGTTGTGCAGGGGGCCACTGTAAAATAATTCAAACATAATTATTATTTCACGCAAAACGACATCAAAAATCATCACGTATGTTATCGATTTAATATGAAAAAATAAGCATCTTTCGAATAAATATTATATTGTCAGGATACTCTCTGGTGCAGAGGTGGGGAAAATTTTCTTCTCTAAAGGCCGCATTCATTTTTCTGATTCGATATAAGGCCGCAGTAAACATTGATTAGTGACTCTTTGGCCGGAAACAGGAATTTACTTACGGTCAGAATATGTCGGAAATTTATGAATTTAGATAAATTTACAGAATTACAGAATTGGTCAGAAGGCCGCCCCAGAGTAGCCAAAAGACCGCAGGTTCCCCACGCCTGCTCTAGTGTATTATATTTTTACAAGAAACAACGAAAACTAAGAAGTCAATAGAACGACATGTGAACTCTTGACCTGAGATTATTTTAGAAAATTAGTTTAAATTTCAATTAAAACATGTTTAATATGTTAAAAAAATCTTGGTTTCTACTTATATAATAATAAAATATAATATTTCTCGGCTTCGTAAATATGAATGATTTTTATTCAATTAATAAATGTACATCCATCCGAGAATCGTTTCGAAAATACTAACGCTGTGGAGCCGTGGTGATTTGAGTGGAGTCGGAGTCGAAAATGGGGCACTATGACTCTTAAAACTAAATTAAAATACAAGTTATGCATTTTAGTAGATATAAAAAAGGGTTCAAAATAATTGAACTTGTGGATTGGATGGTTTTCACTGGTACAAGAGTGATGTACTGATTTTGTTGAAAATATAATAAAATACACATTTAATGTATATTTTAAGTGTGTTATCACAACCATCTATGCAGATATTATATTTAATTTTAGTTGAAAAATAAAATAGTTTAGCCAAACAGAGTTATATGTATATGGGGAGCTACACTATAAGTGCAAATTATCTAACCGAAAGTTCATTTAATTCTAAGCCTAAATAAAATGTCAAGACTTTTTAGAATAAAGATTCAGCGTAGTAGTAAGATCATCCGTAAATTCACAGCTCCGGAAGTTTTCTTTAATTAGTCTGTTATATTCTAATATTAAAACTTTACTTTCGTTTTAACGTTAATGAAAAAAAAACAGATTTCGACTGAAGGCGCTTGGTGAAATTTTAACATTAAATTTTAAATGTTCAAATTTTGTACACCCACACAAGTTTTGTCAATAACGTCCCTGGTTTCGCCTTTAGGCATTTACAGGCGTTCAAGTGGAGTTCAAGGATGAACTAGAACTGAAGATTGCTAAACTCTGCATCGTGTACATCAGTGATTCCCAAAATTATTATGCTCACGGTCCCCTCCATGGAGAAAATTTGGCATAATTTCATAAGAGAAAAATTATAAATTTTATTTTGATACCTTGAATGGTAAATGGTGTTTATAAAATATAAATAAAACATTTTGATATTTAAAGTAGTATTTATAACAATTAATAATTTTTGATATTGAAAAAAAAACACGTTTGTTTCAATGCGACGAGTGTGAATCTGGTGAGATGATATCAGATCATTTATGTTTGGCTCTATGTTTGTTAGTATAACAATCGTATATCAATCTAACAATCGTAAGTCTCAACGAGTACTAATTAACAGTCGGGTTCTTTTTCTTGTAATAAGGTTCATAACAGCACTAAATCCACGTTCTACTAAATAAGAGGACGGGAAAGCAATCAACAGCTTCTGTAGAGTTAGGAAAATGAGTTGAATGCGCTTCATGTCACACACAAAACAGTTTGTTGAATGTGTTTTAGATTGTCTGTATTTTAGCGGCGATGTCCGTTCATGTTAAAAAACGCATAACAATATGGCCGCGGTTGGATTGCTTGCAAAGTGTAATATTTGCTCATACTTGTTTTTTTAACATACAATGGGTGCATTTTACTCAAGACCTAAAAACTTTCACCAAATTATTTATTGCTATTTATTTTAACTTTCATAATTCTGAAAATGTGTTACAAATATTATTTCAAATCGAACCTTTCGCGGACCCCCTGACGTCCACGCACCCCCAAATTAATTTTGACCGGCCACGGAGCCCCTGAGCGGTCTCAGGGACCCCTGAGGGTCTGTAGGAACCGCTTTGGGAACCACTGGTGTACATATACATACATAAGAAATAATTGTGTTTACATAAGTGATAAATTTATTTCTTTACTATACACTTTTTAACTAAGTGTCAGTTTGACTGAAAATGCCAAAAGGTGAATCCTGGGTCATTAGTGACAAAACTTGTGTGAATTGATTCACAACTTAAGCGTATGGAAAAATGTTTTTTTTTTATTTTGCTCAGAAGGCAATCTTTCATATTTGACATCGACATATTAATTTTGATCAATGATTCTTCATTAAAAGCATCCTAACACTTTTGATGCCAAATTTCTTCACGAAACATATTTATCGTCAGGATATGTTTCTTTTTTGAGAAGCATCTTTTGGCTATGAACCTGTTGACGCTGATGTGAAGCATCTCCGATGAATGAAGATGCTTTTGGGTTTCGTAACTTGTGTGGCTTGAATAAATAGACGAGTCGCTCGCGTATATTGATGCATACATTGTCTATGCTGCTGATATTACACTGTGGAGATGTTTTCAAAAGTAAAATACCAGCTGTTTTAAGATATGAAATAAGATAGATAGATTTTAACACACAGTATCTTCTAAAAAATAAGTTTAGCCATATTCTTTGACATCATTTGAACATATAATATCGACTGTGGAACATATCATTTGAACATATCATATCGCTGGCGCGCACTCCATCACAACTATTCAAATAATATTTTCTTAAATTGGAATAACCTCAGTTGATTGACATAATTTAGAAATCGAAGATTTAGATAATTCAACTAGAATTAAATACTTATCTTTTACAAAACAAAGGAATTCATTTTAATGGAGTATATAATATTTTGCTTTTTTTTTAAAATATTCATGACAAACTCGTTATTGAACGATCAAGAATATATGCATTAATAATTAATGTCTCGTTTATGGTGATTTTCAGCAAACATTAACAGCAAGAATATCGACTGTGGAAAGGAAAAAAGACGTAAACTACAGTTTTTTCAAAACAGCTTTTTTTCGATAATCACAATCTATGTACAGTAGTATGGACGAGCCTGACCGTATGGGCACGCAAACATTCGGGGTTATAGCTAAACGTGAAATTTTTAAAAATATTTACAATTTGACCTCTTTAGATCAACATAATTTCAATACAAATATATTAGCAAAATAACTGTAAATAATTTGATATTTTCATAAAAAAAATAACTAACAGTTTCAAAAAGTCTATTAAAAAAAAACGGAAATTCAAAAAATCGCATGTGCTTTTGGTGGCCGTTTCTGTCTCCGCGGCTGATGACTAACTGAAGTATGTACCCTTCTTAACCAAATATGAGTGAAAGCAACGATATACAGATAGAAAAAGGATGAATAGTGGGATCAATAGACAACGGTGTTTACTGTAACCATACGGCCACGCTCGTCCTTGGAGGGTTAAACATAAGTTTAGTTTAGAAGTCTCCGTGCACTTAGAGGTTGTGTTTATTTCATAATTTGTTTATGGACGAAAATCATCAAAACACGTTTTCTGTGCCTCCTTTAAAATTTGTTATGTGTGGGTTACGTCCTTTTTCCTTTTCACAGTCGATATGTACATCATGTAAATTCCATTCAATGCTATTTTTGGCAAAAAAAAAATATCGAATTTCATGAAGTGGTTGGGAAGATAAGTGATAAACTGCATAAATAGAGGTGTTAAAATATCATTATTTTCGGAAATGAGGGTCATCTCAAAATATGGTTTGTTTACTTAACACATTCTAGCAGTTACCGAAGATATCAATACCGGTATTATAACAATATAACAAATTGATAAATAAAATAATGATTGACGCTAATTTGGTTTGCAGTACCGGAGAATAACTCTAACTGGTATTACAATATGACTCAGTCGTATTAAATTTTGTTTTTTATAGAAAAAATAAATATCTTTCATTCATATATTTTTTAAATAAAATATACCCCAAAAGGCTTCCTTATCCTACCGACACAGTGTGCTCGTATTTTATTTTATTTTTATTTATTACTAGCCGGTACCCGACAATGCAATGCAACTCGAAGAAAGAAAGTGTTTGCGTTTTAATTGTGTTTATTGAAGTGCACGCATTCTTTTTCTGTCTGTTTGACGTTTGCTGCCGATTTCTATGATACAACACACGCGCCACCTACTGTAATTTAATTGTAATATAACCTTCGCGCAAGTGCAAGCATACGTTGTCGAAATGAACTGTATGGCAGACATACAAACATTGATTTTTATATATAAGACCTATAACCTTCCCGGAAGTGCAAGCAAAAAGTCAAAGTCAAAGTCAAAGTTTTATTGCAATCGGATGAGTGGTGTGGCAACGCATAAAGTACGAACAAACAAACATTCATTTACATAACTTTCCACGATTTGTTCCATTCTCTGATCATGATTGTGTGACTTTTATTTCATACGTTAAGTCTTTTTTCGTATTCGAAATTATTGTTCTATGATTACCGTTTCTAAAAAGATGAACCTTACTACAAAACTACCTAAAACAAATTATTAAATAAACATAAATAGTAAAAAACATGAATTAATGTTATTGTATTCTTACTATTAATAATCTGTAGTATATGGGAACCATAAAATTATGAATTCATGAATATAAGATATATATTTCTTCATCTACTCTTATATGACTTGACACAGCTAATTAAAACCTCGTTCAAAAAGACTTTCAAACCTAAAACGTATAATCAATGCATGCATGACCATCAAAATACTCTTAGCATTTACATATGATAGTTGACAAAACATAAAAAAGAAATTGTACATTATATAAACACGAAACATTCATTTACTAAGCGTCAGTTCAAGCTCATCCGTGCACTTGAACGCCTGAAGACGCCGAAAGGCGAAACCCGGGTCGTTAGTGACGAAATCTGTGAAAATGTAAATAATTTGAACGATACAAATTTAATATTGAAATTCCACCAAGCACCTTCAGTCGAAATCTTAAATTGTACAATATTCGTTGAACATCATGATAATAATTACTTAAAACTCTCTTTGTTAATAATTTCGGATTCGAGATATATAAGAACAGTGGCGGATTATCTTATAAGCGCATGAGGCGCGAGCCTGGGGCCTCCGAATCTTAGGGGCCTCAAAAATTGCTTTTATAATATAACCCATATACTTTTCGTTCAGATTTTAAATATTTTACTTGGAATTTTCTGACTTTTATATTTTCCTAAAAACAGGGCCTCAAAATTTGATTGCGCCTGGGGCCTCCCATGTGCTTAATCCGCCACTGTATAAGAACATTTAATAAGAGAAAATCCGTTTAATATAAATATAGAATGCTTTTCCATCAAGTATTGACAGTGGACACAGGAATTATGTACGTTTACGCATAATATCTTTATTCATATGCATTTAAAAATAACCATAAAATAATGGCTTACTAATGTTATGTTATATAATTCACAATGTACTTTTGCTGTCAAATATCACGAAATATTTTTTTGATGTTCTATATATAAATAGTATAGTATTAATTTAAGTGAAAAGAGTACAATCACACTTGTAGACCATACGATTTGGCAGATCTGAAATAGAAACAATCTAACATCAAATTTGAATTGTCAAATCAAAACAAATCGGTGTCAAAATTCAAACGGCGGCCATTTTAGTTTTGGAATACTCAGCAGTTTGAATGGTAAAAAAACATTGAAATTTACGAATATTTTAGTTTTTTGACATTGTAGGTTAATTTTAATATGCCTAAAACCTCCCCAGAAGTGCGAGCTTAAAGCTTGTCAAAGTTTTATTGCAATCGGACCTGTGGCATTCGAATCCATAGACGCCGAAGTTTTTGCAAACAAACATACAAAAATTCATTTTTATATATATACTAGCTGACCCGACGAACTTCGTACCGCCTCAGAATCAATAAATGTTGTGTTAAGCTATTGGCTGAATTAAATTCAGTTTAAATGAATACTCAAAATGAATTAAGTTCAATAAATGTGCAAAATTCAAAATGTATTTAAATTACATTGAAATGATGTAATTTACGTGGCACAGTCGATAGATTAAAAGGAATGTTGTGGACCAACGATTTGATTTTGAATTGTGAAGTTGAAATGATCCACATCTTTGTTATTTGCTCCAAGAATTGCTTGTTCACTCAACCAATTGTGATGTTTGTGATTAGCAATGATGTTCGGGAACACTTTGTTGATGAGGTCGTCCTTCGATGAGACGAAATTGCAAAAATTCGGCGGAAACGAAATCAATCCGTTCGATTCGTCGACAGGAAAACGGCCGTTACAGATAGTCAGCAATTGCTTGGATAAATCTTCGGTAGATGAATCGTTTAGAAATGCAACTCGCATGTTTTTCGTCAGCTGAAGTTTCTTCACATAGCGCCACAGAGTCGATGAAGTCTTTTACATGTTTAACGGCAATTTCGACACTGAGTGAGTCATTCGCCATCCTTTTATCAACGTGGCCGCTATTCCAGAAGAAGAAACTGCTACAGCAATTTCGGATCTCGCACGAATAGTGGCCATAATCAATGACATGAGGAAAACCTTCCCAGTTCCACCGGGTGGAAAATGCCGGAAAAATAAGCCACCATTTTTATCATCAATTGCATTCATTAAAGTATCGTACACTTCCTTCTGTTGTGGGTTCAACAGTGGTACATTCGTTTGAACTGATTGGTTCAATGCATTTTGATCATATTCACGTTCACGTTTCAATTCTCAATTGAAAGCGTCATTCATTCCACGATCTGGCGTTGGCATTCCTAACTTGACTAACAAACTACCGCACATGAGGTAACGCATGTCTTCGATCTAAAGCAAAGCCTGGTTATGTATCTCTTCATTCTTCTTGAGATCGGGATTCCCTGAACTGACACGAATTTGATGTAATATGTCTTCCGACATGTCATCCTTGTACTTGTTCCACAGTTCACATGGATTCGATGGGAAGCATGTCAAAATAATGATAGAAAATAATGTGCGTATCTGACTTGGAGATTCAGAAACAATTTCTTCAGCGATTGTCATGTCCCAATGAGTATCATTTTGAATCAAATTGAGCTGTTGACATGCAAGTAGAAGCATTCGTCATTTTTCGGATGAACTGTGTAAATGCGACCAAGAGCATCAGTAGTCATTCGGGTGATCAGGAACCGCATCGCCTTGCTTTCAACGTTAAAATGTCTTCGATGTAGCGTCCAAGTGTAATAACGAGTGTAGAGCAACGTTCGTGCAAACAGCGTAATATTGTTGTCAAAAAAATTATCACACCTAATTATAAACATAACCTTATATCAATATTATTCGATTTTCTTTCGTTTTTATTTCATATCATCGATTTTTTTATTCTCATCCATACTCTAAATTTAAAATTATTTAAAAGTCTTTTGCATAAAAAAAGCAGAAACAAATGAATTTTGGAAACAATTTGCCATCTAGTGGATGAAATCGGCATACAACGACATTTTCATTATTTTAAGCTGTTCGTCATTTGAAAACTGTATGCGAATATTAATTTTCTTCATAATTTTATCTCGGTGATATTTTTCCGATGTTTTAATGCTTATTCTGCTATTCTAGGCGGAGAAAAATTTAATAAATCGAAGATCATAAAAATCCGTGCAGCCATTCTCGAGATATACATGGTGTAAATAATCACACTTTGTTTTATATATATAGATATAAGATAAGATAATATATAAGATAGAGCAGGGGCTACCAACCCCGTGCCCGCGAGTCCGAATCCGATGTGCCCGTCAACTAATTTGAGCAAATCGTTAAATTCCTAGGATGTTTGATCTCAAAATAAGAGCTAAAAAAAAACGAGCCACGCTGATAATTTGAAAAAAAAAAATACTTTGAAAAAAGCATAGATGATTTGATGCTAAAATCCACGTACATCGTACACCCATCTGATCTTAAAAACAGTGTGTAATAAAAATGATAACGTCGGTAATTTTCTACAATCTCGTATCTTAAAAGTACAAGTTTTTAGGAGACACATAAATGTATTTTATTTTACCGCTATCGTTATCGCTATAAAACACAAATGGAATGGTTTTGTTCTCAATATCATTGAAAAATTAATAAAGAAGAAAGCAAAAACTTTTCCATTTATGTAATTTTATCCTTAATGCTTAACATAACAAATGAACATATAAGATTAAATAAAGCTTTTTTTTTGGGATAGTTAAAGGAATATGTTTGTTTTTGAATTCCACCAAGCACATTCAGTCGAAATCTTAAAAAAAAGAATATGTGTGTTTTGAAATTCTGAATTCGTTACATAAAAAAAAACTTAAAACTGACAAAAGTTGAGATAAGTAATTCCGTTTTCTTCTACCTATTTTTGCGAAGCAGGATTTTCTTTTTATGCCACAACAAAGTCAAAGTGCAGGAGCATGCTCGATGTCACATCAGATATAGGAATTCAACTCACCAATATTGTGCCTGATTGATTTTATTATATAATAATTTATGCATTGCAGTAGTGTCGTAGTATTTGTTAATTTGCTTGTAGATTAATGTATAAGGTGAAGTGGAAACATGCACAATTACAAATAGTATACAATGCTATGTTTTTCTCTAGTCCACCCAAGATTTTAGGTCAGGAACTGCCACTGTCATATATGTATGTGATATGAAGTGTTTTTTTTAATTTAACTATTATAAATTTGCTGAGTTCCATTGCAGGAAAAGTTTAGGAAACCCCGCTGTACGGAATAATACTTAACCCAACTCAATTCCTTCCTTACGATCGTTCGTTTAGAAAATTAGACATTTCTATAAGCGACAAAAATGGGCTTTGGTTATTGCGATCATTTCCAATTTCAATAATTGGGTAGGAGGTGTCAAAAAGTTTAAAAAGCTGTTGCTCTGCAACAAATGATCCTGAAGAAAACGAATAAAAAATTTGGACAAATCCGCAGTGATTTCAATAAAAAAGAAACATTCTGTATATTTAAATATTCAGAAGATCGCAAATTATACGAGCACACAATAGATATTCTTGACGTTAATGTTTGCTGAAAATTATCATAAACAAGGCATTAATTATTAATGCATATATTCTTGATAGTTCAATAACGAATTTGTCATGGTCATGGTTTGTCATAATATTTAAAAAAAAAGCCAAAGTCATTCAAATAACTTAAAAACATAGATGACAATCAGGATTATTTTCGATCAGAAAAGCGGCATTTTCAACTGACCAAATACACAATAACTAAACATTGCCACTAGTAATAAATTATAATAAAAAATATTTTTAAAAATAAGCTTTTATTTAAGTCTACTAAAAAGATAAAAATAATTCCGATATCTATTCCCTCAAAATTATTCCCTCGTCTGAGCAACTCCTGACAAAAACTAAACAGTTTTCCATTATTGGTTTCTGTTCTTAAATACTTACCAATCTGCATCGATATTACATATATACCGTTTATCCTAAAATCGAATTTGCCCTCGTCTAAAATTCAGTCAAACTATTTATTTCAGTGATTAGAATTTTTCGAATTTTGTAAATTTCATTGGCAAAACAGATAACTGTTTTATCGACACATGTCACCGCATTTTTTATATTCAATCGACAGTTAAAGATTCGATATCCTGCACTTATATTCAGCGGTGGGCTGCTAATATGTTAACAAGGGGCTCGGTAAATCTCAGCCATGCCTAGACAGCATGGATGATACATATCCAGTGGCCCGCGGGCCGCATGCGGCCCTTTAGTTTTTTTTTTTGTAGCCATTGACAAAATAAAATACTCCGGTCCTTTTTTACGCGATTGTTTTTGCACTATTTCAATTTAACGCGACTTTTTTAGATGACGCCGTTCCTTTTATTTACACGATTTACTTATTGTTACGCGATTTTTTTCTTCGGAAAATAAATATAATAACAAAACAAACATAATTTAATTATGAGGGTCTAAACGCTAAGATTGTATTCTCTTATCAGTTGATAATGCTCATCATGAGCGAAACCGGTGAAAAGGTGCAATAAGTGCAATTGAGAATTTTATTTTTTTAAATATAATGCCTTTCCACCAAGTATTGACAGTGACACCATAAAGGTGATTATATTTCGCAACCGACAGTGACAGCAACGAATAACTCCTAAAAATTCAATACGGTTATGAATGAATACATATTTTTATGGACAGGTATTTATTTTTCATGGTCATATAAAGAAATGAATGGTTATTAAGTAAAAAATATCTTTTTTTGCGCGAATTCGAAGCGCAAATTTAAGTTTTTCATACAGTTTTGATACTTTTTTACGATTTTTGGTACCAACTTATCAAATTATATGAAAATTAGGTTTATTTTACATGATTTTCTATACGCGTCGATTTCTGCAAAGAAAGCATCGCGTAAAAAAGGATTGGATGTATGTGAATAAGTACACCGAATCCTCTTTTGCAAATTCACGTTCGAAATAACACGACCGAATGTAATGAAAAATAACTTTTAACGCCTTAAAGTTGATTTTAGTCATCATTAAACATGTCACATGCTTGATTGAACGTCTGCTTCTTTTCTCGTAATTATATTATTCACAATCCTTACACTTCGTAACAGATTTTATTAATAAAAACACAATGTTCCTTTCTACAAAATAATATTGTGTTTTTATTGATATAATGCCTTTCCACCAAGTATTGACAGTAAACACTCTAAAAGTGATTAGATTTTGACATGAAATTTTTTGACGTTTTTATGTTATCCGAAAAACAGGGCCTCCGAATTTTGTTGCGACTAGGGCCTCTCAAGTGCTTAATCCGCCACTGCTTAGAGAATAAATCACAGAAGTCCATTCTTTTAACTTTTGCTGTTAAATATGTAGAAATGTATATTTTATTGATATTAAGATTTCGTAGACTTTGATGGAAAGACTAGTTCAAAAAATATGTTCCCCTTACGACACTTACTTCCCGTGAACGACACTTGCCCAAAATGCTTTAGGTAAAAATTAGCACGCCGAAGTACAAAAATTATAAAACAGTGACCTCGGCAATTTTATTATAGAATTCTACACAATTCCTTATCAGCTGATATTCCACAGAGTGACAATGAATAATTATTATTTAGTAAGTTTCTTAAATACACTTATTTGAATTACTGTTGCATAACACTTAGTGTACTCTTCATAATACGTGTTAGAGCATGAACCACAAAAGTCCACTCATTTTTTAATTCATAGTAAAATAGTATTTTTATTTTTACTATTGCAAAAATAAAATAATTTATTCCAAATTCCGTTTATAGGCCTTCATTTCTATAGTTGATAGGTAAGTAATGAATTTTCAAAAATTCAGCCTACCATAAAATTGCTTTCTTGAACATAAGTATAAGTGTGACTGCTTTGGTTCATCCTTTTACTTACAAATTTTTTGGTAGTTCCAAGAATTAGGCTATAATAAAACCAAAAGAAATATAAGAAACCTATTCTCGACAAAACTAGCAGAATTATTACGGTAAAGGTCATAAAATAAAAAAGTATGCAAGAAAGAAAGTCGGTTCCAAGCAAAAACATCTGTTAACAATATAACAATATAATATATCCAAGATCGGTATTTTTAAACATTGTCGGACAATAGACAATAAACAGCTAGGGTATATATTATATTTATTATGAAGCCGAAGTAAATGTATTTTTTAAAAACAAATGAAGGGGCAACAGTCTTCTGTTTCGTATTACAATTTAACAGAAATTGTAGTAAGGTGCTGATTTGATAGAGACGAATGATTTTCTTAACTTAACAAGGGGCTCGCCGGCCGTGCCGAATTTTAACAAGGGGCTCGGGCGAGCCCCCCGAGCCCCCTCCAGCCCATCCCTGCTTATATTCCATAACACCTTAACGTTTTGAAGCATAATCTTATAATAGAAATATAGCGCTATAATATTAAATTGTATTGAGACCGATTAATATTTTCGTAAAGGCGTGAGATCATTTCAAAACTACTGACGTTTTGCGTTAAATTTTGACATTTCAAATTTCCCGACAGGATGATCACGTCTTGGCGACTAACAGAGCAAGTTAAGAAAAAGCTTATAAAAATGATTTATTTTAAAATTTTACAAAACTACCCGGTCCGAGCCCGAAAAACTCACGCCCGACCTGGCTTGGGCCCGAGTCTAATACCATACTTGTTATCCGAACCCGACCCGAAGCCCGAAACTCCTTATTTTAGCTAGCCGAGGAATTTGAAATCCTCGATTTGCTATATTTTTCCCCAGATTATATCCCAAATTCCAAAGCCCGGCCCGGCCCAAGCCCGACTCTCAATTGCGCTTACCCGCCCGAGCCCGGCCCACGGGCCTGGTCGGGTAAGAGCCCGCGGGCCAGGCCCGGGCCCGTGCAGACCTCTAACGGGTATGGATATAAAACAATTTTAAATAAGGATAAATAAATATTTTATTCTGTTCCAACAATGTGGAATGCGACGATACCCTTTGCTTTTTTCTTTTACGTAAGATACAACTTATTTTTAAATAATTCAAAACACCTTAATAAAATCTAACGATTTTATGTATTTTTTTTAACTTAACATAATTTTCAATGCTACCACGTGTTGGCTACGTTATATGTAAGAAGTTGTAAAATAAATAAAAGCTTATCATTTGAATAATGTTTTTAAATTATTTAAATGATTTATTTATATCACGAGTTGTTAAACATTAAAAGGAAAAATATATATATTTTTTTATTTTGTACTAGTCAAAAGGCATATTCGGAAGCAGTGGCGGCCGGCCAATGTGGCATTGGATCAATGCACCCCTTATATATGCAAAGGCGGTTATATTTCATGAAATAATATTCAAACATAACATTTGTACCATTCACCCATTTTAAATGCATGTATTTATTGTCTAAAATATTTATTTTAGACAATAAATAGATAGTGAATGGTATAAATGTTATGTTTGAATATTGTTTCATGAAGTATAACCGTCCCTGCATAAACAAGGGGTGCATTGATCCAATGCCACATTGACCGGCAATTTTAATACTTTCATAAAAACCAATAATTTATTCATAGATAAGCGATAATTATAATCTACCCAATTAATTCATTACAACTAATGAATGTCATAAATTCTCGCTTTCATATCAATTAGGTTAACAATAATTATACTGTGCGAATACACTTTTATGTTTGTATATAGACTATGCAAACCGTTCGCTGCTCGTCAGTTCGAGTACATTCGCGCACTGGATAAAACCAGAAGATGCCGAAAGGCGAAACCCGGGTCGTTATCGACAAAATAAATTATGGAAGTGTACAGAATAAAAATAATTCAAATTTAAAAATTAAGTAATATCGAAATATAAATGTAACTGATTTAACCTCCAGAAGGGAAGGATTGCTGTGTCAATGAGCTGCAAGACGGCCACTTGACGTCCCAGGCGTCTTTGACGACACGATTCGATATCATCCTGAAGGATACAGTGACTTTGAAAAGTACAGTAACTATTATCACGCAATCACGCGTCTGTACTAGTAACGGTTTTACTTATAATCAAATACGCAATTAATTCAATTCCAATTTAACATTTTTTTGTTGTTTACGTATTTGAAGTGCCGGTAATATAGAATACTGTAAAGCGGTATTATTATACTCGTCTGGTTTCGCAATACCTAATTAGTGAAAGAATAATAATCGAGCACAATTTTCCAATATTCGAATATCAAAAAATAGTTTATACATTCGAATGTTCTCTTGGAATACTTAGTTATTTTTCCCATAGTATAAGTTAAGCATGATCATGCGTTTAAATATAAACACTTGTGCAATGTAATAGATACTATATTGCATTACTTTAGGATTACATAGACTATCCCCACATGTACAACGCGACGCCATGGACGGTCCTTGAACCTCCTTAAGTCCCCCTTACTTTTGCTACTCCCTATCTCACCTGCCTGGTTGTCGATATCAAACCCAGGACAGCTGAAAAGGACACTGACCGCAAATTATTAATAATTAAGAATCAAACAGACACTGTAGAAGGGGAAAAAGAAAAGAAGAAGAAAAGATGAGGGAAAAAATCAAAAAATTCCAAATTTCAGACAGATACAGTTATTTGGATAAAATACTAGAAATCATTTATCAAAAAAATGCCAAGTTATAAAATATTTATAGTTTGGATTTAGTATTACTGCAATTTCACTTGGTACACATTGTTTTCACAAAACCTTTTGTTGAAGAGTTGTCAATCAAACATATGCGCCACGATAAGATTACAGCATTCGAGTACACAATTATAGCCATAACGTTAATTTGGTTACTAGTTCCGCAGCCGTTGGGGAAAGAAACATTTTTTTGTATTCAATAAGTGTCAGATAAGTCTAGTAACTGAATAAAGAATACGATAGCTTAAACGTCAAAAATCATGGGTGACCAGTGCGTTGACCACGGTCGGCTAGTCGTCCGCGAAGCTATACTTGGGCGACCGCCTTAATAGTTCACTGAAACTTAACATCGCTCGAAATTGGTGACTTCCTCGGATGTTTGCGTATGGGTAGAACATGACAAAAATACTGCAATGCAGAGTTTCAAATGCAGTTCAATAATAATTTTAAATATTCGGCGAATTCAAGTATGGTACGAGTTAATGGTAAAAATGTTATGTTTGAATATTATTTCATGAAATATAACCGCCTCTGCATATATAAGGGGTGCATTGATCCAATACCACATTGACCGGCCGCCACTGCTTCCGAATATGCCTTTTGATTAGTAAAAAATAAAAATAAATATTATTTTTCCTTTTAATGTTTAACAACTCGTGATATAAATAAATCATTTAAATAATTTAAAACCATTATTCAAATGATTAGCTTTTATCTAAAATAAAATAAAATAAAATGTTCTAAAATATTTATTATAGACAATAAATACATGAAGAAATTAAAATGAGTGAATGGTATAAATGTTATGTTTGAATAGTATTTCATGAAATATTACTGCCCCTGCATATAAAAGGGGTGCATTGATCCAATGCCACATTGACAGGACGCCACTGACCACAAATACCCCACATTTTATACACACACCAGTTAAACCTGTGTTGAACTTATTTGCATGAAATAAATATATTTTAAAATAACCTAAGAATAAATCTAAATAATTAAATGATATTTTTTTGTTTCGTAAATGTATTATTACCTTTATGTTTTGTATTTATTGTCATGTTGGCAAATAGTTATTCACGATCTTATTTAAATATTGTTATTTTGAATTTGTCTTTTGACATTTCACATCATTTTTTTTCATCAAACTTGTTTTGAGGTAAGGTTGTGTTAGCTCGATTTTGATATTAAAAATATGAGTTGTGTGTGATTGAAACTCACATCAATATTCACCCAAGCATCACAATCATTCAAAATTTCATCAGTTTTCAAAAATATTAAAATATAAATTATGCAACTATTTTATGCCTGTCAAAAAGTTTGTCAATATTGAATGGTAATCTAAAATTAAGTCTTGCCAAAAGGATGAAGAACCAATTAGTTGTTCATAATTTCGCCACTAAAATGTAGAGTTAATGTTTATGTAATATATACAATACAACAGTGGCGGATCCAGAAATTGTCCCAGAAGAGGGTCATTCAATTTGAAAATAAACATGGTACATAAATAATAAATAAAAAAATATACCATTAAAATAATATATAGACATAAAAATAGTCAATACATAATTCAGTATGTATTCTATAAAACATAGTGAACTAAACAATTAAAGAGCCCGTTTCACAATAAAGTTTTAATAAATTAAAAAAATGTAAAATAAATTCTTCTTAAGGAAGAAGCATGACCTCCCTTGGATCCACCAATGCAATACAATATGTATATAAGAATACCATAGAGAAAAAGAGTTATAAACTAACCGTAAAAGAGCGTAGAACACATGAATGGCCATCCCCACTGTGATACTTCTCCATGGTGGAAAATGCTCTGAGTAAATATCCATCAACCCCCAAATTCCTCGCCAGCAACTCACTCCGAGAGTGCACACGAGACCACCGCTGACCATCGCATCCGCCAATGCCCAAAACCTTTTTCTTTTTTTCCTATTCCGAATCGCCGATTTACTCGTTTCGTCGTCTTCTTCACAGCTTTGAAAACTCGACGCATCACTCTCGTCGTCTTCTCCCAGTCTCTCTTCCGACTTTAACTGATTACATTTGGAAAGTGAAAAATTTGATTCCGACACTATTAAACTCTGTCTTTGATTTTTCGTTTCACATGAACTTCCGATTGAGCTTTTAGACAGGCGCACCGAATCTTTTTGCGGCTTATCTATGAGGCTTGTTTTTTCTGGACAGTTTGAAGACATAGGCGATTCTTCGATTTCTTCCGCCTGTTCTTCGTTCTCTGATGATTCGTCAACATCTTCGGAGACATTTTTCACTTCTATTCTGTTAGCATTAGAACTTATAACGATGTCAATTTCTTCTATCAAATAAATGGTACAGTCTCCTGATTTTCTTCTCTGCAATATTTCATTTGCCACACTGCTCGTCGTGATCGACGTCATAACTTCATCGATCAATTTAAGTCTAACTGACAAATATTTATTTAAAAAGCGTAAGTCGTACCACTTAACATAGTTTTGAACAAAAGTTCAATCATGTTTCAATTACGCAGAAATTAATTCCATTTGAACGTAATACGCCTTCAGACAACAAAGGCAGTAAGGCAATTAATGTGAAAGACAAATTGACGGCTTTCTGTGTTTAATGTCGCACAATATAGTTCAATCAAATTCACGTTAACCTGAACAGACAAACAAAGCCTTAAAAGACCAATTATTGCAGTTTAATTTAACAAGATAAACTACTCAATGTCAACAAACACACACTATATTTTATATTGTTTACGCATATTTCTATTAATTCTTACGCGGGCAACTTAAAACTTAATGATGATTTTAATACACTGAAGAACTGAATTTGAAATAAACAATAAAATAAATTAACATATTTATTTCAGAACCACGGCAAAACAGATTGCAGAATATTTAACGTCGGTCAAAAGACACCAAAAGAATATGTAATGTTTTAATTTTCAAATAAAATGTTTTATTTCGAGAATTTATAAAACTACAATAAAATCATTTTATAATTCCCATAATGTAACTCAATCGAAAAGGACAAACTGTTATTTGTTGTGAAATTTTCAAACGAGAGCTTTCTTATCGGTTCTTCATTTATGTTTCGGCCTTTTCATACATTGAAAACACAATTACAACCAGATTCCGTGAAAGAGACGACTATTGTGTCACAGTTTTATTTAATTTACACTTGGGTAATCAGTAAATTAATAGTTTATTTTACCACTTTTTAATTTGGCGAAAAATATGGAATAATTCTTGATTTATTGATTGTGAGTTAGAATTAAAATCGTAATATATCAGATTTTTTAACACTGAGACAAATCAAAACTTGCTAAAGCACTATTCACGACATTTTGAGAATTGTAGTCTAAATCAAAAATAGTTTTTTCTTCCATATGTCAACGAAAGTACAAAAAGACGCTATTTTGAATTTACACTTTCATCAAGTAAATGATTATTTACGGAATTTCAAGTTACGTACATTGTTGCAGACTTAGTTTTTTTTATTAAATTATTAGATGTTTTTAACTAGCGAGTTTAATTTTTTGAAATACCATGGACAGTACTGTGCACCGGAGACGTTTTCTCTTTGGTGTCAAATTGATTTGTGCGACAAGCAGATTTTCATTTAGGATAGGATGTACAACTAAACGAGCTGTCGCCATTCCATGGCAAGTGTAAGCAACTCTACTTAACCCTCGAAGCGCACACACAATTTTAGTAAGGGATTTCTATGAATAGTTTGAAATATAATCTAGTTTACAATAAAATTCAATAACATAATATGAATAAAAACACAATACTCCTTTGTCCTTTATTCCACTTTATTTAAAAGGTCACGACCGATTTTGCTCATTACGAGCATTGTTAACTGATAATAAAAATACAGAAACAGTGCCATTTATACAAAAAAAATGAAAAGTTGTAAACGATTGACATTGAAAAGAATTTACAAATTACAGTATAAGTGATTATATAATTACACAAAATTAAAAATTTTAACACCTCCAACATATAATTAAAAAATCATCAAAGATTAATAAATTTTAAGTGGCAACTGATGGTAAATACAAACATAATTAAAATTTGGGAAATTTTTAACAAAGTAATATAAAATGCTACATAACTTATCAGTTGACAATTCTCGCAATGAGCTAAACCGGTTCTGACCTTTTTAAATAAAGTGGAATAAAGTACAAAGGAAAATTGTGTTTTTATTCATTTTTTCTTTCCACCAAGTGAAGCAGTGAACACCCTAAAAGTGAACATAATATGAGGGCATTATTTGCAGACGCGGCTCATTCCAAAATGGTTAAAAAATGAAACTTCAATTTCATTTTGAAAAACAGTGTACAGTCTAAAAGTATTTTTAGTTTTACATTACTTTGGAATGATATTTCGTGTCAAAAAAAATGATCACCTATCTGTAAACAAACTGTATCTTTTCAGCTGTTATACTACATATTGTTTAGGAGCCGGTAAATTGCTCGAATGCAATTGCTCGAATATAGAATTCCTCGAATTACAAATTACTCGAAATGCAAGTTGCTCGACAGGCAATTGCTCGAATTGCTTGGTTATTTAAACGGTTTTAATACAGTTTAGTGTCTTACATTACAGGTTACATAGTGGTTGATCACTTGGCATTTTATAACACAGTATATACTCTTAGTTTATAAGCTGAACTTTCTATCGAATTGTTTATTATTGCTGTACTATTTATCATTGCCTACAGTATTGTCTACTTTTACAAGGAGAGCCCAAAATCACTCATAATAAAAATGTTTATTGATAAGTGGTGTAACGTCTTTGTGATAGCGGTGGTAACTGGCATAATATAAATTATCGAGTAAATATCCAATATGGCGGTTATTATTATTTTTTAATTTATAGCTGCGTCAATAAGTTAATAATATTCTTAAAGAAAATATATTATGTGTGATTTTTAAAAGTGGAAAAATTAAAATTTTCGAGGAATTTGTAATTCGAGCATTTGACGTTCGAGCATTTGGTTATTCGAGGATCTTGTTATTCGAGCAATTGCATTCGAGCAATTTGTATTCGAGCAATCGCATTCGAGCAATTTACCGGGAATCATATTATTTTACTGTATTCTCTGATTTTTCAATGAACTATCCGCAGTATAAATTATTATTTTTGGGAGACACCGTATTACGATTAGTGGTCATCGGGTCAAAGGGTTCGGAAAATGTTTAAGTTATATAGAAAGCAAACCTTATATTTTTATATTAATTTAAAAATAAGCAGCGGTGTCTAACATAATTTGCTGAATAATTTACATGTGCATCGTTTCGAGTTAAAAAAATAAGTGGTTTATTGATAATGTAAAACATGCGATACTCAAACCATGAAAACACTAAATTAAGTTTTTTCTTAAAAATATTACTACCAAATTTAAGGCTCGTATTTTTCCCGTCAGAATTTATTTTGCATTGTTCAGAATTTATATTAAATGGTCATAATATATCGGTCAGTGTAATCTGTAAATAGTCATAATTTATTTATTGATTTGGCATTTACTTGGTAGAACTCCATTTTAATAGGGTAAAAATATCAAGGTATTTCCGTTCTACAGTTTTTTATATGTTATACGTTGATAGCTATTTCGGCTTTCGCCATCGTCAGAACTATGCTTTAAACGTAAATTTGCTCAGCTATATATACTGGCTAAGAAGAAATACACAATGCATCATATTATTCACGCATTGTGTATCTCTTGTTAGCCAGTATATATAGCTGAGCAAATTTACGTTTAAAGCATAGTTCTGACGACGGCGAAAGCCGAAATAGCTATCAACGTATAACATATAAAAAACTGTAGAACTGAAATACCTTGATATTTTTACCCTATTAGTCATAATTTAAATGAAATTTAAAAAAAAACTTAACCTAACCTAACCAAAATGGTTATAAAATATTCTGACTGTATAATATTTTTATTCTGACCAAAAATTGATTTAAAATCTGACCATTCAATTTGTTCCCCTGATTTAATACGAGAATGTAGTTTTTAGTTGAAAATGTTACACGTGTGACGTGACCTAATTTTCTGTGTAATATTGTTGTCACAAAGCTCTACTAAAGCAATCGACTAAATTTCAAATGAAAACAAATGTTTATCATATTCATTTCACGGACATTTACAAATATTTACACCAATTGTGGGACAAATTTATTTTGTCTGATTGCTTAGGAAAATCTGTACTTAAATATTTTGCATACAATAATCAATATTTGTCCAGCTTTTTCGTGTACCGAAACAGTTATCAAAAATGTTTTTGCCACATGATTATAAAACTTATTGATATACCGCATGTTTTGCGTAACATTGAATCATCGACTGACACGTGCCATAATACATATTCAAGCGTAGGTTGTATTTTTACAATTTGCTCACAATGTTGCCCTCAAAGCAGAACAGTGTATTTATTGATGATATATCGAGTGCGTCTGCGTGGTAGAGTGTTAACGAGTACGGATAGTATTTATAGATTGCATTTTCAATTGATTTGTGGATTTCTGCCCAACGGCATGGATGTATGTGATATCTTAAATTCCCTCCCACTCATCCTATCGTAAAAAGAATGATTAGCTAACCACTAGTCCTATCCTTCAATCCTCTCTTTGAAAAACGAGAGGATGAGCCACTGAGTAACAAGCAGTTCTCGTAGAATTACAGGAAATAATGAAGGGCATATAATCCACATTGGAAGCGGATATGGATTATATAAAAAGTTGTAATCAGAGTAAATTAAAATTAAATCACCCTAAAATAAAAATATGCAATCCACCAAAACGTCAAGTAAAGACGGGATTGTACTTGTACTTTACTACTTGGCCCACTTCACCTCTCGAGGGTTCAATAAAATAAAACTAGAATACCTGACACAGTTTTGTATTCCTTTTAATATTAATATATTTTAATCTGAAGGTTATATAGTTTAAAGCAACATTTTACTATTTGCATTTAAATGTGTACACAAATTGTAGGTTAGTAGGATAATTCTAAAATATCTGAATACGAAACAATATATGTAATCACTCTTGAAACTAATTAGATATTCTATTGAGTGTTAATTACTTTGTGTGTTACTGTCATTAATTTTTTTATATGGTTTATCATTGACTATCAAAATATTTAGGCGCGTTAAATTAATATTCGATCTTTTCTCTCCTCTGCCAAGAAGTTCCTTTTCTATTATGTTTTCAATTTCATTTTATACTATTCAAGTAATAAAATCGTTTCAATTTTTAGGGTTGTCACTGTCGATTCTTAGTGCAATGTCATCGTACTAGTTCCCTATTATTTATTACAGATCAGGACCGGTTCGACTCATCGCAAGTTTTATCAAATTAGCAATGAGGTCCTGACTCCTGATCTTGTCTAAATTATACGTGACTATTAAACAAATTAAAAGTGATTTTTTTAAAGGACTTATTAGTACTATCATTGTCTGGCTTGGGTATTGTCATAAATTAATTAAAAACTATTCATCGTTTGACTAACCGAAATATATCGCTTCTTCTTACTTGGGGCATTCAAATACCCACACAAATTTAACGGATTTTTTGAAAACATCGAATATCGTAGCGAGTATAACCTCCAATCCCGGGATCGCGTTCAATTTTGTGATCCCGGAATTATGATGTTAAAAATTTTAGGGATAAGAAAAATAAGTGCAAACATCTCGAAAAATTGTTGAAAATAGGCAACCAGACAAAATGTTTGAAATTCGCGGGAGAGCAAAAAAAAACTCTCAGAAGAATTTTGAAATCGTCGAGCAAAAATTTCTCAATCCTGACTCCCTAATTTCTACACTATTTAATGGTAAATGTTTAATCCCGGAATTCCGGGATTTGAAAAGTTGTCAATCCCGAAATCCCGGGATTACAAAATGGGTCCGGGATTGGATGCCCTAGTAGCAAGGAAATTTTCGCTTAATCTTTCAATGGGTGTTGTGAAAAAGTATGACTGGAAAATTTTGAATTTTGAAAAGATTTGAGATTTAACATAATATGAAATATTATATTGAAATTAAAATAATCCGTTTTTGGTTCGCTAGTCTGAGTCTTACTGATGCAATAAACTTATGTTAATACAGTGACTGAAGGTAATTTCTAAATAAGTTAACAATAAAATAAATGAATAATATTATCGTACCGTTGTTTGTCATTTATTATTGTTCTGCTTTAATAAACTGTTTTCACAGTTAAAACACAAATGCAGTAGTGTTGGTGTAACGATGTTTTATTGGCAGCGAAAGGGTTGGATTGAGGGGTGTCAATCTATTCGCCCAAACACAACACGCTCTCGAAGTGACGAAGTATCCGCCGAGTGTCCACAGTCCACTCTCCGCTCTCATTATATGTTACAACTATAATGTGGAACATGTAGATTTTAGACAATGCGTGTGTCACGTGTATCAATACATTCTACATCAAGCAGACAGATTATTATCTGCGGAGCATTATGTAATATTTATATTTTAGGTATAATCATTAGCTTTTCATAATTTTAAAAGTTTTACCTAAGCGCGTGTAATCTCATCTGGCTGTAAACACGATTATAAGAGAGATGATAACAAGATACGTAAATCGTTTACACATGACATAAAAAAGACCCCTAAATTAGCAAAGTGTTGTGTAAAAGAGGTTCTTAATTGTAGGGTTATAATGCAAAACGTACTATTTCCAAATCTCGAACTTTTCAGTAGTCAAATACTAAATAAGTTTTTTAACCGTTTTGGAATGAGCCTTGTGTGCAAATAATACCCTCATTTTTGACAGTTGTTTGAAATAACTGAGAATATGTAAGATTCAGAAGAGGCGAAGAATGAACACATTCAACGAGAATCGCAAAATAGTGAAGCAGATTTTAGCCTCAAATTATCTGAGATGCTTTCTATATCAAATGAGTAATTATTCCAAAACTCGAACTTTTCAGTATAGTCAAATACTATAACGAATAAATAACACAAACAAAATAACACTTGCATAAAAATATGATTTCTAATTTGAAGACGACAGTCTTTTAGACATTTTATATTAAAACTAATAGGACCAGTCAATTCCTTAGACTTGAATTACCCTATCTGCATACCTAACTCAATATCGTTAATTTTGAAAATAGTACGTTTTGCATAACAACCCCACTTATCGACGCAAAAATCACTTTAATTACTGGCAACTAATATAATATATTTTAAGCAATGGAGGGCAATATAATTTAAGCAATGCCAATACATTAACAAGGTGCTCGCTTAATCTCAGCTGTTCGCGATGTGCAGGTGAAGGGGTGGATTTTTTAATTACTCGTTGGTATACATAATGAAGTATTGCCGCCTGTGTGGTGGAGTGGTCAACGTTGTTGGCTTCGGCTACGGAGGGCCCGGGTTCAAATCCCGGTATGGACAGTTTTATAAATTGATTTTTCAATCGATTTCTGAATTTCTGTTCAAAGGCATGGATGTATGTGATGTCTTGAATTCCCCCTCTCACCCATCCTATCCTATGAACGGGGCGTATCCAGAGCGATTAGCTTACTACTACTCCTATCCTAGCCTTATCCGTCTATCCATACTCTCATTGGAAAAAGAGAGGTTGAGCAACTGAGTAACAAGCAGTTCTCGTAGAAACACTTCTGTTGAGATAAACTCCATTAGGAGTCCATATGCTCCATATTGGGAGCGGACATGGTTTAAAAAAAAAGTACATAATGAAGTGTAAAAAAATTAACATTTATAGCTGAAAAAAGTAAGTATGTACCTCCTTCAGATTGCAAGAGTGGAGAGAGTGCTAAAATTGACGCAGATATTCTTTTTGCTACAATTTCATGCTACAATTTCATGCTTCAAACGTTATACTCAAAATGGTTTGGCATGATAATTAAGGCATTTCTTAATTCAACAAGGGGCTCGCCAACTAAAGTAAAAATTAACAAGAGGCTCGATCGAAGCCCTCCGAGCATCCTCCAGCCCACCCCTGATTTCAAGTAAAATGTGCCATGTGGTCTTTTTGTAAAAAAACGGTTAGATGCGTTATAATATTCTGCATGTCTTGTATCGCAAAAACGAAATGAGCTGTGTACATAATAAAACACTGCAATAGAGTTATCTCTGTTAAATAAAATAAACCCAATCCACTTAAACACTAGCTGGCTAGTACGGGATCACCATTACAGCACATTCCATGTTTAAACTGTTGTTTTTGAAATTGGAATCGAAGACAACTGTCAGATGACTAACGCTGGGTTCATATAAAAGACACCATGTAGACAGGGGTGTGTCATTTATATTACACGTAACCGTTTTCCAGGACACATGCGGCATGCCCCAAAGTTACTAAATGTGACATCTACGATATCTTCATAGCAAAGGAAAATATGCTGAAAAGCCATATTGTTAGTCGTTTGCATAGCAACTCAAAAATATATAATAAAAATGACACAAATAATAAAATACCTACCATAAAATAAAATATATTTTTTTGTACGAAAAATGATCTGTTCTATCAAAATCTTTAAAAAAATCAACCTGGATCTTTTATATGGCACGTACGTCATTCGTTGAAAGGTTTTCCAACATATAATATTTATTTATTTTGTGAAGATGGTAGGAATTATAGGGCGTTGAAGTAGAAGCCATACAATTGACACCCCCCAAACGTCACGTTTCACGGTCTGACCTATTTCTTTTATCTCAATTGAAAATAAATAATTGCAGCCCATAGGCCCTAAGGCTTAGGGTCAATGCAAAGGCGTCACGACAGACATTTTCATTTTTCACGCGGAGACAGAAAGACTGTACATGATTATTTCAAGATTACGAGAATTCAAGAAGTTCAAGACACACAAGTAATTGACTGTCAACCCTTCGTGTAAAACAAATAAATATTATACTATATTAAAAATTGTCAATGAACGTAATGATGCAAAGTGTGGAGGGTTGAACTTGAAAAGCTTTAGCTTAGTTTGGAAAGTTTTGACAATTCTTATTTAAAAACAAAAAAATATTTGCCAAATTGAAAAAAAATATTCATTTTATATTCGAGATAAAAATTGTGCAATGTTGATTGTTGTGTTCAAGAAAAAAAATATATTCAAATGGAAAATTGATGTTTGAAAAAATAAATACGAATCTATGAGTAGATGATAAAACTTATACATAACATAACATATTCTATGAATTTATACGTCTTACTGTAACACACAGCACAAAACTGAACTTGCGCACGATGCGCAGAACGCTAGAGAGTGTGTGTGTGTGTGAGAGAGAGAGTAAGTGAATGCAGGTTCTACTGCCGATTTATTACTGATTATATAATTGTATCACGTTATCTGAAACGTAAAAAGCAGTTGGCTTATATTATTTTTCTACAACACCTATTCTTAAACTAGACAGCCCCCAAATGAATGTTTAGGGTAAGATATGACAACTAAATCTTGTTTATGACATAAATTAAAATTATTGTTACCTTTAACTGCATTTCTTAAATTTAAGGAAGTTTTAAAACTTTAAGCGAATACCCATCACTTGTATTGAAATAAACAAGCCGATTGTGACACTTAATAAGTTGGTCACCAGCCACCACAGCTCTGTATTAAATGTAGTTAATGTTTTAATTCCGTAATCGTTATGAAAGATGCACTAATAACTTCATTATAAACATATTTAACGGGTAGATTGAGTAGATTACTATGTCCGCCACTGACAATGTAAACGGCCCTTAAAATACCAATTAATTGCTTTTTGTTGACGGGCAGCTGCTGCAGTCTAATCCACCTTCCCCTATTACATTGAAACCTTAACCTAAATCCAACGAATAATTATTATCAAATGCACTGGTTATTTATTCTTCCAACTTTGAATTATTTAAAGTGCACCTCACTGTTACAGCTCACAATTTAATTTAAGTACGATTGTTGTAATATGTAAAAAAATATGCAAAATTTTATTTTGGAAGGCTTTCTTGGCACTGATTTTGGTGCGCTGCCATGGAAACGGAAATAGTAAACAAAGCTTCGCGCGCAAATGCCATTTCATTTCTTGTATACAATAATCTTATCTAAAGCTTGCCATTGGTTACCTTATTAGAAAAATTTAGTTTAAGAAAAATGAGGGATGGATAATGCAAAACAGTGTCATTTTAAATAACGAAAATGGCATAAATTATGTATCTATTTCATGATTTCTATTCAACAGTTACAATGATAATTGTGTTACTAATTGGCAAGGTTCCTTTGAAACAACACAATATTATATCTATTAGTTGCATATTCATTTTTTTCGTAACAGCTCCTTCCTCTTTCATCTTTCAATCTAACAATCATGTTTGTATCGAAATTGGTGGGACTTTACTTCGTAGTAGACTCCAATTACTCGTCATCTCAACTACTCAAGTAGTTTAATGTTAAAATACTCGAGTAGTTTCAGAAGTACCAAAACATATATTATTAATTCAAATTTGTGTATATAAATAGATGATAAATAAATAAGCCCATTTAATTTCACTAATACATGTATTTTCACAGCTACATCTTTTAATCGGCAAATCAAAAAGACTATTTTTCAATATTTTATTTTGTCTTTATAAACTTGTCATTGATGAGATAAGTCAGCAGGACCAAAGCCCCCTATAGTCAAAGCCATGCTATTGAGTTGAAAACAGGTACTTTTTTCAGATGAGCGGGCCGGCGTCATAATTTTCAAAGTAATATCACGTCATTATGAAACCATTTATTACTGTTATTTTGAAGCAAATACATATATATATTGTAATTATACATCTTTTCAATTAAATGCTTTTTTAAATAAGAAAAAATCACATTTTCTAAGGTTTTTTAATAAAAATCTCTGAGAACAAAAGCAAACAAAGATGCCAAATCATTTTATTTAATTTTTTTTTTTTACAATATTTCAATACAGAATATGAGGTTGGATAGTTCATTAAAAAAACCAACGTTATTGGGATTTTAATCAATTCATATTAATCTCGAAATTTATTTGTGCACACTGGTTCGTCACTCAATCTTTCCATAAGATTTCTCAAGTCATATCAGTAATCAAAAATCAGTAAGTGAAACTAGGATAGCACAATTCACTTCATTATTTTTTTTATATTGTTATTGATTAAATCATCATTTACTTGGTATATTGCCATTATTATATGATAAAAGACGCAGCATGTATTTCATAATATCACAATAGGCGTTAAAATCTTATATAATATTATATGAATTCCGCTTGTTACCGTCGTTTATGTAATTTATAATTTATATTTTATATAATTGTGATACTTAATATTGGGAAGTTAAATTTTATTGGTTTTTACCACACGTCGCATATCTTGCCATTCGCTATATTTCTTACAATCATTACTTAATTTGCATATATGGCCCTTCCGATGTATCGTAAATTGTAAATTAATAACACCAACGAATCACAGAATATCCATACGAGGAATCTTTCAAACATACATGTTACATTTAACGAAAAATAAGCTCACAAATTGGAATTTAGAGTTGATCTACGTATAACCGCCATACAATTTGTTAGTAAAGGCAGGGATTCAACGGCCAGCTCAGAATTTGCTGATTTTCTACAGCACTGCTTGGAACTTAAGACTGCTATGGCAGGACCCAAAGCAAAAGTAACAAAAGAAATTCTCGCATAGCAGAGTCAAAGGCAAAACGGGGCAAAACCATTTTAAAAATATATATTACTTGATAGTAAAATCCACGCGCAAGACTCAGTTAAACGCAACGGTTAAACATTATATATATATTTAAATAAGTAAATAAATCTTCATTTATGAATTACGAGTACTACTCGAGTATTTTTCAAAATAGTCGAGTATCGACTACTTGAAAAATGGACGAGTATTCCGGAGTATCGAGTATTCGATAATCGAATTGGAGTCTCTACTTCGTAGGATGGGAGTTGAAAAATATTTTTTTAAGTAATTTGAAGAGTTTTAATTGAGTATTTTTGACGAGTTGATGAAACAGGTGTTTGGTGTTTGTGATGCCTTTCCTACTCGAATTGATCTGAAGCAACCGTGGTTTATGAAAAATAAATATGTCACCATGGCCTTTAGCTGTAACGCCAGTTACTTTTTGTATTAAAATTAGTAATATGTAAAAAAATGAAAACATGATAAATGATCAATTCCGGGATTGAAAGACTGTGAATCTCGAAATCTTGAGATCTCAAAAAGGGCCCGGGATTGGATAACCTAATCACGTACTAAGTAAAAGTTGATAATTTTAATAAAATTGACAAATATTTATTAATATTTTCTTTTATAAATTTTATCACAATTTGATCCCTAATTAAAAACAGCAATTTCGGGATCCCGGGATCTCGGGATCGTAAAATTGTAACCCGGGATCAACACTTTGTCTCGAAATTGGATTCTATACTTAGAACTGTCTGTTACTTACCAAATTCTGCCAGTATGGTATCAATATATTCATAACATATTATGTAATCATTTTTCAAATAAAGTCGGTGTTTTTTATAATAAGCATTTAAATCATTCGCATTCTATTCTTCTATAGGTGACTATAAATTAAACTTGAATCGTTCAAATTATGTACACTCCCACAGATTTTGTCACTAACGACCCGGGTTTCACCTTTCGGCATCTTCAGGCGTTCAAGTGCACGGATGAACTTAAACTGACGCTTAGTAAATGAATGTTTCGTGTTTATATAATAAATAAATGTACATAATTTGAACGATTCAAATTTATTATTGAAATTCCACTAAGCACCTTCAGTCAAAATCTTAAATTATGACTATAAATTAATGAATAAGCTTACAAAAAAGCTCGGACGGAATCAATTTTCCGTTTCTATTAAAAATATCAGTGAAATGAATGTTGTTTTTTCAGAATGTTGTCTTGATTTTACTAAAATGATTGATTCAACGTTTTTAAAAAACAATGACGAGTTTGTATTTGCTACAGATTTTAATAATTAACCATTAAAATGTCCGCAAGTCGTTTTAAGTTGTCCATGATTTCTAAAAAGATACTTTTTTTCTTGCCACAAAGTTGTGTATCACCTAAAAACGGCCCTGGCTGTTATTTCGTTCATTTGAAAATAGTTTTCATTGCCTTCAACTTTTCTTAACAAAAAATAAAAGACAGTAGGCATATATGTAAATACATATATTAATGAAATCGAAATGATATATTTTAATCAAAACATAGTGGATACCGTGAAAAAAATTCTACCCTCAATAATAACATAAACGAAGCGTTAATTATACGAAGTTCATAAAGGTGTCATTGGTAGTTTTATTGAGGGTGTTAACACAAATAAAATGGAATAAAGAATTAAATTGCGCAAGGTTTCGCGGTAAAATGTTAATCCGATGACTTTATCTATAAAACCTTTTTATGTGATGGCTGTTTATGTTTTGTCAACACGCGATAATTAATTTACAGCTTAATTAGAAGCTTATTACGCTGTGGCAACATTTTTTTTGCGGTTAATATGTACATACAGTCAGAGCCATCGCAAGGGGCGAGGCCACCCTCGAGTGAATTCGTAATATGCCATCAACTTTATCCAACCTGCAATATCATAAATACAGAGGAACATATTACTTATGATAGAACGTTCAAGTCCAACTTTATTTGAGTTTTCACGTCACTAGATACATAGAAAATACGAGGTCCTGTCCAAAGAACAGTTTTGAGACCGACCCCCTGTAAAAAATCAAAACTAAATGAGAAAAATAAAAATTGATTCACCAACCGTTTTAAGATTGACTAGCTGTAAGCCCGTTGACCTCAACGGGGGGGATTTTTGTTGCATTTTTAAGTAGTCAGAAATTTACTGGCGTGAAAAATAAATTACAAAACCTGTATTGAATAAGCCAGAAAATCTAAACGTAATGAATTCTCTAAATGGATTTTTTTAGGAATACACCCAATTCTCTAAAAGAACTAAAATACACCGGGACTGCAAAACAAAATATGCAAATAACGAAAAATTCCTGGCACGTGAAAACAGGATTTTACTGATCACTTAATAATCAAAATTTTCGTCCAAACCAAATTTAATAAGAAAAAACTTTCTGCTCAAAAGGTTAAAAAAGAATTCGATCCATAGCAAAAAAAATGTTCTTATTTTATTTGTAGTTTTAGTAAAAATAAAAAAATAATTTGACAATAAACTCTTGAGATAGCAGGGGTGTCGAGTCAAGAAATGTTGGGAAACCATGTCGCGAAAGTAATATAAACCATATAGACAATAGGGGTATCATTAAAATGTTGAGAAACCGTGCAACATAGGATGACAAAAAATGGCATAACAGGGAGGGTGTCGGCTCTTAAAATGTTGAGAAACTGTGTCACACATAGGATGACAAAAATCATAAAGACAAAGAGAAGTCTCGACTTATAAAATTTTGCAGCCGGGTTACATGTAGGATGACAAAAATCATGAAGACAATTGGGTGGTGTCATCCCTAATAGTTTTGCTATAAAAATCAAGTTTGATATAAATAGAAAAAATCTCAAAATGTCCAAAAATACATGTCACAAAATATAATTTTGATGGTTTGAAAAAATCCAGAAACAAAATGCAATTTTCACATGCAAAATAATCGAAAATAATTGCACATTTTATCAAAATAAATAGCACTGTTTAATTTATTTTTCTTATCAGTTGACAATGCTCGCAAGAAGCGAAACCGGTCCTGATCAAATAAATTTAAGTGGAAAAAGTACTAAAAATCTTTTTCTAAACATAAATTTACATATGAGAGTTGCGATACCTGGTACATTATGTTACATTCAAAAGGAAAAAATAACTAGTGGTTTTCAAGGAAAAAATAAAGATTTTATAGCAAAATTTTTTATTTTTATTAAAATCGATTTTAAACATTAAAAATGACCAGCAAAAAGTGCCAGAACGCCGTTTCACCGCGTTACATGGCAAAAAGCACTGCGAACATGTATATTTATTTATATATTAAATTACTAATTAACAACTTTAACGCATCAAAATTTAATGCGAAGTTTGCTGTTTTTTACTGGCAAAAAGTGGCATCAAATCTTGGGTACAATGTGGAGAGTAGGGTATCCAATCCCGGAGCCTTTTTCAAATCCCGGGATTTCGGGATTGATAAATTTTCAATCCCGGGATTGAGATAAATTTACCGAGGAATTTGAAATCTCCGATTTGGTATACTTTTCCCTAGGATTCTCACGAAACCTCGTTTTTTTTTTTTTTAGCTCACCGAGAAATTTGAAATCCTCGATTTGGTATACTTTTCCCCGGGTTCTCACGAAACCTCGTTTTTTTTTTTTTTAGCTCACCGAGAAATTTGAAAGACTCGATTTTCACTTTTCGAGATTTACTCAAAATTTCTCAATCCCGAAATCCCGGGATCACGACCATGTCAGTCTCGGAATTTCAGGATCAGAAAATTGAACGGGATCCCGAATCCCGGGATTGGATGCCCTAGTGGAGAGTGCAACTCGTAACTCTTTTTCAACTATTAACCTGGCTCGATATTTGGTTTTCATTGTCAACCCGTTTCACACAAATAAGACGTTTTTAAGGGTAGAAAAAGTACAGAGATATATCCAAATTGAATTATAGTTTCATTTTGAACATTTTGTTTTAGTGAGCTATTATCGCAATGATAATTCTATCAATTGTTCTTTTGCGATGTTTGTCAGCTCAAATTCGACTTTTTCACTCTCGATAAATGGATTATGTATCCACAAAAACGTTGAGAAAATAAGGTCTTTGAAATAATTAAAAAATGCAGCAATAAGCCATCCAAGTGTTCAATAAAAATATTTTTGCTTGCTTTAATATTGGCTGTGGCCCAGAAATCTTTTGAAAGTGAAAACATATCTAATTATTATCTAATTAAATAATAAAAAGGTTTGGCGCCTCCCAGGTTGGAAACATGATATTTCTACTTACACGTCATGCTGGCATGTGACTCTTTGATATGTTGTAAATGCATATGTATTATGTAAATATGTTTGTATTTTGACTATTTTTACATTATAGTATTATTTTTAATACACTAGTTCCTGCAGTATACATTTGAGGGTTGTAGAATATTTGACTATGAGTACTATAAAGTACTATAAGGTGACCAGACGTCCTCCTTTTGGAAACTTTGTCCTCCTCAACAATTGTGTCCTCCTTTGTCCTCCTCTAGGGAAAATTATCTTCCTACACAGGCTTGGTCACCTTATATAAAGGGTCACTCACTACTCACAAGTTGAAAAAGTTAGAGAGCTCGTGTCTTATAGAAATAAATATTTTTTCATCAAGGTTTTTTCAGCACGCAATTATTTATACATCGCTATGATTGTAAAATTGAAATCGATATATCGTCACCGTGCTTACAGAAGTTGGTAAGTAAGAAATTTATAATTCTAAATAAAGAGTTGTTGAAAAAATCAGCTTTTTGGACACATCATCTAGCTTTGATATGTTATGTTACTTTGATAATTCTATTATCAAAATATAAATGAATTTTCTGCCGATCGGACACAAACAAAGCTAGGAATTAATACGCAGGGATAATTGCCTATCCTTAATTTGGCATTAATATTAATTATCGATAGTAAAAAAACTGTTTCTCCCAGACTGGTACAATTAATGCACCAACTGAGTTATTCCAGAAAAAGAATCTCATTTTTTACTTACCTAATTTTTGTAGATTTTATTACTTTACATTTTTATACAGTGTGGTAAAAATATGTTTTTATTTCGTCTAATTCAGCAGCAACATGTACTAGAGCTGACATTAAATTTAAGCACAGTGTTTCAATTTAAATAGTCATTATTTTAACGGTATTCTATACAGCTTTAACTTAAAGAATAGTATCCACAATGCCTGCTTATCTAAATTTTAATTGCATACATGAGGTCAGCGGTGTGTTCCCAATACGTTTACAAGGGCTCAATCTCAGAGCTATTTCTTTCCTTTATCAGTCTTATATGGTTATACGCAATAATTAAAACCGAATGCTCGTTAACCCTCAAGAGACGAGAGCTCGTTTCGATAAAAAAAAAACATTTTTAAGCCATATTGAAGTCACGGATAACTTATATTCCTAACAAAAATTTACAAAAAAACGCAAAGTCGTTGTATAGAAACCCCGCATGACTATATGGTCATGCTCATCCTTTTATTACTGTGTAATATTGTGTACGAACAGTAGTAAGGACAAAAGTGACCGTATGGGTACGCAAACATTCGGGGTTGAAATATAGCTAAACTTGAAATTTTAAAAAATATTTACCATTTGACCTCTTTAGATCAACATAATTTAAATACAAATATATTAGCAAAAGAACTGTAAATAATTTGATGTTTTGATAAAAAAATAACTAACAGTTTCAAAAAGTCCATTAAAAAAAACTGAAATTCAAAAAATCGCATGTGTTTTTGTTGGCCGTTTCTGTCCCTGCGGCTGATGACTAACTGAAGTCTGTACCCTTCTTAACCACATATGAGTGAAAGCAACGATATTCAGGTAGAAAAGGATGAATAGTGGGATCAATAGACAACGGTGTTTACTGTGGCCATATGGTCACGCTCGTCCTTGGAGGGTTAATATGCTTAAAATTATACACCGATGCGTAATATACCAAAAAATATCAATAGCTGGAAAATTTACTTACCTATATCAGATTGCAAGAGTGAAAAATCGAAATTTGATGCAGATATATGTAGGTATCTACCAAGTCATCTCAGATAGTATAATACATGTGTCAGAAATTGAAAGTTAGGTACTGATTTGATCTGAGAATATAGTTGTTTCCTTATTTAACAAGGAGCTCGCATGATAATGAATACAATAACAAGGGGATCGTTTAAGTTCCTTCCTTCAGCCCACCCCTGCTAAGGTATTATTATTGATAGCTATACAAAGTATGCCAGGGTCTATGGCGCAACCGTCAACGTCGTATATTTACTTAACTCTCTGTACGTTTTGTCTTGTACGTACTGTAAAACAGTTTTTCCATAATGCGCATTTTAAAAAGAGATATTGGAAAAATTCTCAACCTCATTTCAGCGAGAGTAAGGGTAGGTAGTATCATGAAAAGATCGCTCTCACCGCGTCTCGTTTTAAGATCTGATCAGTGCTTAGATTACAGCGAAGATGTTTTCCAATATACGACAAGCAGAATTAAAGAAGTCTAAGGCATGGCTTTATCTCAAAAGCTGTCCTCTTTTCTTGATCACAAATTACAAAAATGATCCCTTACCTTATAAGGCATTGAACCTTAGCTTTAAAAATAAAGCTGAATCTTAAAGTGGAAAAATATTATGTATACATATCGACTGTGGAAAGGAAAAACCCAGTTTTTTTAAAAACAGCTTTTTTCAATAATCACGTACTAATCTTAATACACGTTCTATCAAAAGGATGCAAGCTGCAAATGCCAATTTAGTATTTAAATTAAGCTATTAAGTTTGAAAAAGATGACCTGGTAAAAAAATAAAACCAAGAAAAAAGGCTGAAATAAAGGTTTTTCCTAGACAATTTGTTTAATTAATATTAGATTATGTCAATTAAACACCAGTTTAGAAGTCTCCGTGCACTTCAAAGTTTTGTATAATTCATAATTTGCATATGGCCCAAAATCATCAAAACACGTTTTTTGCGCCTCCTGTAAAATTTGATATGTATAGATTACGTCCTTTTTCCTTTCCACAGTCGATATTCTTAAGAGCTTTCAACTCGTCTCTGTTGTTATTATTATTATTATTACGTCTGCAATGGATTTGATGTGACGTCAGAAGGCGTCAGTCGTAATTTGAAGGCTCGATAAGGCAACCAAAACATCTCATTATTTTCAATAACGGCTCGGATTACTCGACCGACTGAGTAATAAAATTGTGGGTGTCATTTTTATTTATAATACGAAGCAGATTTACGAGTTTTTCTTCGACTAAAAATCTTACACGATGAATCTAATTTTATCTTTCAAACGAATATAAACGTCAAAATTTTAAATAACTTAGATTATTCCACATATTGTGCTACAAACTGTGACACGAATTTCGCCTCTTTCAGAGGCATCCTCGGACAACCTTACTTTCACAATGCTTGTTTGAGTACAAATGATTTTAATTCTACTATTCTGACATATTATTAAAATAAAAACGGGAAGCAAGGAGGGGAGGATAGAAAAACAAACAAACAATAATGATACTACAAATGACATTTACGTTATGAAATAATTAACTAATGAGATGCATCAATTAGGTTGGGTCAAACCATTGGAAATAAATTTAGCAGTGGCAAACAGCCTGTCCTATTTAAGATGTTATTTAATAATAATTCTTTATTGTTAATACTTTTATTTATTTAAAAAAAAATATTTGGTTAAAATAATTTGTGAAATGTTTTAACTACATTTTTTTTAAACCATGTCCGCTCCCAATGTGGAGTATATGGACTCCTAATGGACTTTATCTTAACAGAAGTTTTTCTACGAGAACTGCTTGTTACTCAGTTGCTCAACCTCTCTTTTTCCAAAGAGAGTATGGATAGACGGATAGGGCTAGGACAGGATTAGTAGTAAGCTAATCGCTCTCGATACGCCCCGTTCATAGGATAGGATGGGTGAGAGGAGGGAATTCAAGAGATCACATACATCCTTTGCCTTTGAACAGAAATTCATAAATCGATTGAAAAATCAATTTATAAAACTGTCCATACCGGGATTTGAACCCAGGCCTTCCGTAGCCGAAGCCAACAACGTTGACCACTCAACCACACAGGCGGCTACACACGAATGAAATATTCTTTTACAGTGGATGATTTTAAATTAATGTTCAATCACTGAGAAAAATAAGTCCACATCACAACCAGTGCCGGCGCGATGTCATTTGGCGCCCTAGGCAACGGTTATTGATGCGCCCCGTTTTTCACAAATAGTCCTATTTTTTCGAAATAATGAAAAAATCGGAATCATTAAAAATATGCTTTAATATATCCATGATTGCTCCTAATGTGGATCATGTGGCCTCCTAATGAAAGTTTCTCAACATAAGTTTTTTACATGAACTGTTTGTTACTCAGTCACCCAAACCTCTTTTTCCGAATCATATAGAAATATACACATAATTACAACGAACAAATACAACCAAAAAAATGTACTACACATTATTTATTATTATTAGAGTATATAAAAAATAAATAATACTTCACTTATGCACCCCCCAATTATTTGCGCCCTAGGTGGTTGCCTATTTTGCCTGTATGGTGGCGCCGGCCCTGATCACAACATAACATTTCGAAAATTCATAATTTATGTTTGATATAAGTCTGAAAATGTTTGTTAAATATGGGTCGGAAAATGGGGGAAAATTCCAGGAAAATTTTTGAAAAAAATAATAAATTGTGTGAAAAAAAATTTTGATTAAAATAATTTGTGAAAAGTTTTAACTACATACGAATGAAATATAAAGTGTATTCGCAGAGTATAATTATTTGTTTGTATATAGACAATGCAAACTGTTCGCTGCCCGTCAGTTCAAGTGCATTCGTGCACTAGATTAAACCAGAAGATGCTGAAAGACGAAACCCGGGTCGCTATCGACAAAATTAATGGAAGTGTACAGAATAAAAATAATTCAAATTAGACATTAAATTTCCATCAAGCACCTTCAGTCGAAATTCTAAATTATATAAATTACAGGAGAACCTCGTCTTTCGCACCTTTGACTTTCGCACAATTCGCTATTTCGCACATTATTGAAAAAAAAAATTTTTTTTTTATAATGCAAAAATGTTTTGATTCCGTGCAGTAATTTCCCTGTCTTACAACGAAACGCATATGAGCTAAGTTAGTACTATCAAAAGTGTTACGTACTGTTCGCACATATGCATTGACACACGAACGCGAGCGGGTCCGAATGCATCCGAATGCATCTGAACGCATCCGAACACTCCCGCCTAATTTTGACAGGTTTAGTCTTGCGTCAGTGCACGTACAGGTGCATTGTTCCGCGAGCTTTGTCACAAATATTTCGTACCCACTTTAACATGAATGGGAAACGAAAAAACAGTGAAGTAGATATGGCAAAAAACAAATTAAGAACCCATTAACTTCATACAATCGAAACGAAGATGGCTATAATAAAACGATCTGAAAATGGAGAGTCTTATGCTTCAATTGGTCGTTCGTATGATATGAACAGGTCTACGATATGTTCGATATTAAAAAATAAAGATAAAATCAAGGAATATGTAAAATCTTGTGGAAATGTATTATCAAAAGTTCTTTCCAAAAGGCACGGCATAGTGTTGGATGAAATGGAGAAATCTTTGTCGTATTGGATTAGTGACCAAAATCAAAAAGACGTACCTCTGAGTACTTCGATGATTCAAGCTAAAGCTCTTAGTTTGCATAAGGATTGGAAGGCTAGACTAAAAGATGATTCTCACACGGTGTTTCATGCAAGTAAAGGCTGGTTTTCAAGTTTTAAAACAAGGTATTCTTTACACAATGTTAAATTCACTGGAGAATCAGCTGATGCGGATAAAGATGCTGCAAAAGACTTTATTTCCTCATTTTCTAAAATTATTGAAGATGGAGAATATACCTCTGGTCAAATATTCAATGTAGATGAGACCATCAAGAAATCATCAAGACCTTAACAATAAAAACCGTGAACGACGCTTTTATGCATCTCGAGACATTTTTGAATATTATGGAAGAATGTGATCCTAATGGAGAACGCATATCTCAAGTGCGTAGGGCGATCCATAAGAGTACGGCATGTTACAGAACTCTCTACGAAGAAAAAAAAAGTAGTAAAACACAACTAACGCTTGACAAATTCATTAAGAAAATATAATTTTTATTTAGTATGTCCTTAGTACAATTTTTGGTGTTTTTTTTTACTTCCCTCGGCTTTCGAACATTTCAACTTTCGCACAAAGTCCAGGAACCAATTAGGTGCGAAAGTCGAGGTCCTCCTGTATATTTAAAAATATTGTTTTTTCAATCAAATTCCTTCCTTTTTTCAAACCATAATCGCAGTCCTTTTTTTATGTACGTATAGTGGAATACTAAGGGCTTGTGAATACAATCATAAAGAAAAACATTTGCTTTATTTATATACGATTATATTCAATTTAACGGTATGTGCCATAAAATTCACAATCCAATGATAATAAAAATACGTAACTTGTTATATAATATAATATAATATTATTTAATATTATTGAATAGGTTTAACAGTAACAATAATGCGCCAAAGCGAAATTCTTTCAAGTCAAGTCGAGGTACATAAAACCGTAGGCAGAATATTATGTTATAATATTACAATATTTCCAATCCATATAGACAAAATGTCATAGCTGATATCAGCGGTTCCCAGAAAATAAGCAACATTGCCATAAACATGTATTTATATATATAGACAACAACATAGACAATAAAATAGACGGAAAAGAAAATATTTATTTTTTAACCGTCATACCACACCTCCAAAGTACAATTCGTAAGTGTTGTAAGTCTAGCAATGGCTGTTTTCAGTTATGAATGTACATGAGTATAATTAAATTTTGTTACATGCTTCGAGCACAGCCTATGTCAGTGATGGCGAACCTGTAGCACGCGTGCCAGAGGTGGCACGTTTCCATGTTCAAAAGTTTCATAAATTAAAATTTTGATTAAATAATCTGTGAATTATTAATTTTCAAATGTTTCCAAGATAAACGACAATTTTTATTTTTTCTATTTTGTTAATTTTTTTAGTGCTTGGGCACGCCACACAATCGAGAAAAAATATTTGAAGATTGTTGGCACGCGGACCCAAAAAGGTTCACCATCCCTGGCCTATGTAGTCTTGCAGTTAGCACTTTAGCACACAGGGTCTGGCTTCAAGTACCAGCAAGGTCAAGGTCATATGTAGATTTTTAAAATTTAAAGTCTTGGATATAATATGTTTTTGTGATGTCTCTTCATCTCGATTTGATCTCAAGTGACTTTAATAACATTTCTCATTTGGGTTTAGTTAATGTAATTTAAAAAATATCTGGTGCCTCGGCTGTTAGTTGTAATGTAAGATATTTAACAAAAATAAACATTGTAGTATCTCCACAGTCATAATTTTATGAGATGTATTCGAAACTTAAGCTTATTTTTTGTTGAATAAAAGAAAAATCGTTATTTCAAAGTTAATGACACTTGAAAGATGATTTTGACATACCACACTGTACTGGAGGTGCGATATAAAGTTCCAGTAAACAAATATTATGATAATCAATTTCCTCAATATAATGGTGAGAATTTGGCATTTATTCATAACGAAAACCACTCACTCTTGACCGATATCTGATATGATAAATATTAATTATTTAGGCTGTCACAATACTAAAAGATTAAAATATTTTTAATAACATTGCAACATTTCTATTATATGATTGTATTTTTTTTTTGATACCTTAGTTACAAAAAAAGGATTTATAAACATTACATATTAATGATTTAACCACCAGTTCACTCTTGCAATACTACTGTCGCCGTCTTGAATATATATCTATACAAGGGGGGTAAACAGCACTATTTCAAAAATGGCAGTTTTTCACTACTTCAGTTCAGAGCTTTATAAAGTGTGTTAGAAATACACTGGAAACTACTTGTATCATAGAATATTTGTACTATACTAAAAGAAGTTTTCTATAAACAATATTACTGGAAAGAGCGTCGCTTGGTACACACGACACTACACAATTTAGTCAAAATTTACATTGTGTAGTTTACCTCCCACATACAGAATTATATGCAATACGAATTCTTTCAAATATAAAGACGTTCGAGAAAACAATGATCGCTTTATATTTCAGTTTTATAAAACTAAATTATGTTAATATAATTTTGCAGGAAAAGAGTTCCTATGATATTCAAAACCTCATTCATCAATACATTACAGCAGGGGTCGGCAACCTGCGGCCCGTGAGGCGCCGTGATGCGGCCCGCAAGATTCTCTAGATTAAAATATTTGTCTACACATGTCATTACAGTGTAATGACATATGATCCAAGTGCGGCTCACACTAACCCCACGAAAAATATTTGGCACTTTTACAACAAAAGGTTGCCGACCCTTGCATTACAGTGATAATATAAAACAAGTAATTTATTTACTTTCAAAGACTTTTACTTCCAATTTGTGCTTAAATCTTTATTAAATTCATCTGACACTGATTCCACGACAATAATCGAATATATACAATTGAACTTTTACTCTGAATGTTTGCATTTTTTTTCCAAAATATTTATGTATGTTTTGTTAATTTGAAACTAATGTATCGAATGAAGAAATAATGATAGTTAAAAGATAATTACAAGCCTGGAAAAAGTTAAAAGATGACTTGAAAGAAAACATTCGGCCGTCACTGTTCAAAGGGTTAAATGTATTTTTTGTCAGGTGTATCAGTAGTTACTCAATGTATTCAAAGAGAATATAAGTTATTCACATGAGGGTGAAACTCAAAGAGAAATTATCCACACTGTGAATATCATTGTCATTTGATAGATATAAAGAGCGTTTGAAAATTGATACAGCTAGCGATCATATCAAAACTTTTGATTGATAAGTAAAGTTCATTACCCGTTTGACATTAATTTGTGGTAACTTTATTATTAAGCAAATATGGTAATACAAAACTTTTTCAAATTTTATTTGATCCTCAATGCAAGAATATTTTATATTATCTAAAAGATATTTTTTATTGTATTTGTGATAAGAGTGTAGCAAACCGTTTGTGGTTGGCATAACAATAGACAGTTTCGATGATCGGCTCGCTCAGTAGATCCCGATCAATATTCATTTCGTAAAATTTTACCCTACAATTAACTATTCTTAAACGACAATAACTACTGAAAACATCACTCGAAGGTCGACTTCTTTTAAGGAAACAAATATTTTTAATACCTGTCAATGGAAGAAAGTGTTTACAATACGATCGTCGTATACTGTACATACAATACATTTTAATTTTTATTTTACTAGAGAAATATTTGAATAATTATCAGATAGTCTTATGCCAAAGATAAATTTTTATTATAAAAAGAGACGACATTCATTCCGCAACGATACGCTCGAGAATGAAACCGTTTTTATAATGGGATGGAATTTTACACATGAACACTTTTGAAATATCTATTTTATAGATGAAAATCTTATTTTCACTTCTAAGTTTTAAAAAATTGGCGTTAATAAGTCATCAGTTATTATATTATTGTAGAGTGGCGGTGAAGGAATCTAGTTTCGACAAAGCAGAGCCGGCGTACAAATGTTACATAGAAACTTTGATTAAATTCACCGTTGAATAATTTATAAGTTAGCTCTATTGGGTTTGATTATTCCGCAAAGCTTAGTGCGGCACAGATGTAGCATCCGTAAAAAATTGGAAGACAATGTAAACAGACGTAACTTTGTTTCAAATTAAACTAAATTTTGCTTTTTGTATCAGTTATCTTCAACACAATTTATCAAGTTCACAGATATTCTTATTTATGCTGAAAAAGACATTTTTATATTTAATATCAAATATGTGCTTATTTCAAGCTAAGCTCCAGTCAATTTAAAGAAAAGAAAGTAGCCAACTGATAATCATCTATCACTTTAATGTGTTCACTGTCAATTCTTGGTGGAGAAGCATTACATGAAAAAAAAACATTTGCACCAATTTCACATTACGTATTAAGATCAGGACTGGTTTTGCTCATTGCTAACGTTTTTAACTGATGAAAATATAAATTAATCCAGGACTATTTTTACAAAAGTAAAAGAAACATGAATCTTTCACCAATTGTCTGTTACAACTTACATCTTATCTTACTTTATTTCTAATAAAAATCCCTGGATCAATTTATGTTTTCAAAAATTGGGTCCACTAGAGGTGAAGTGAGCCAAGTGGTATTTTAGAAAAAAAAAAATAGATGCGCTGTAATATTCTACACGTCTTAAAGTATCGTAAAAGTGAAGTAACCTCAGTTAATACACATTGTTAATACAATAGTGTTATCTCCGTAAAATAAAAATATGCAATCCAACAAAACACAAAATAAATATGTGATTGTACTTAAAAGTCCAAGAAAAAAGTTTTAACATTTTATTAGTTTGTTCACTTCAACTCTAGAGAGCTCTTGATAATTCTCGTGATGAGCAAAATCGGTCCTGATCTTAACAAATAATCTAGAGTAAACACAAAAGTTTTATTATTTTTTAGATTATTTATCTAGAGCGGGTGAAGTATTCAAATTTTTTTTTGATTCATTGTCTTCAAGGACAGTAAAAAATTGTGGCATTTCAATATTGAGTAAAAAGCAAGTTCTTGTTTTGTTTTTTTAAGAAACCTACGGCATGAGAAGCACACACACAAAACATACAAACGCTTATATATTATTAGTGACATTGTAGCAGTGACACAATTTATTGTGATATATCATTATACATAATAGAAGTGCATGTAATAAAACTTTCAACAAATAATACCTATAGTAGCAGATAATTTGTGCAGTCAGGATATTGGGGGTAGTGTACCATCTCTATCCAGGAATTGCAAACACTGATTTAGAATGAGAATATCACTGTTCATTATATTTATTAACTAAACAGGGTGGGTGAACCCTTTAATACTGGGGATGCTATTTTTCTGCTATCGCTTATCATATAAAATGTGCATTGGTATATTTTTGACCCTCAACTGTATAAAGTAAATAAAAAAATATTGTTATATCGACTTTTCCACTTTGAAACAACTGAAATAAATCAAAAGCTTTCTCATAATAACTTCAGTGACTTTCTAAAAGAGGGCAGTAATATGATATGTATATTTAAAAAAAAAAATTTTTTTTTTTTATAAGCAACCATTGGATTACAGTCAGAATACTTCCAACAATACTGGGAAAATAATAATTCTGTACTTCCTTTTTTAACGCCAGGCACTGAAAAATGCGACGGTCGTAGGCGCACCTCCATATCCAGATGGGGTGTTAATCAAACGAATTCAAAATATAAAAATAGCATTAATAACTGCCCTTTTTTATGTGTTCTCGAACATCGACTTCAAGGCGTTAGTTGCGCGGTAATTATCGCAACGTGACCATTCATTGTTCCCTCAAAGCGGGAAATCGATTTATTTTTAGTTGATAGTGAGCTTTCTTGAATACACACTATTCAAGAAAAGGATTTATTTATTTATTTATTAATGAAAGATTCCAAGTGTTCTAGTGCACTTTTTGCTGTGTAATGTAGAGGAAATACTCATCAAATACTTCTGAATCTTGGTTATAATGTAGTTTTTTGATTTATCACGATTTTGAATTGTTAATTAGGTTGCCTTCCTTCAGAAAAAAAGCCATTTTAAGCTCTGCTTGGGGACAACACGATAGACTACCTAAAAACGGGAAGTATGATCACATCTCATATAATGTGACGTATTATATGGAAAGGTTTCACCACCTGGCGTCAAACAAGGAAGTACCAATAATTCATATGTTCGATACAATAATGTTGTACTCAATATCTAAAATTTATTATTCTCAAATGAAAAAGCTGGTCATTACCATTATTAAGAAATAAAAGCATTGTACTTATAATATTTGTACAACAGTGTAAACAAATTGCTTTTTTAGTTAAGCACCTGAATTATTTTTTTTGTGCTGAAAACATGTAAACACTTTACAACGTATTTATTTCATTTTCGTTAAAAACAAATCTACCATGACATTTAACAATAATTACGATAGGATTGCTTTTGTCGTTTCACATTAAATAGTTAATTCTCTGGTCTTAATATTTACGTTGATAGCAGTGTTTAGAATAGCTTAGGCGTTTCACACGATCATTAAGTTAACAATAAATAATGCTTTACAGCGAATAAATTTCATAATATTTTAGTAAGTGCATTAAAGGCAGGCTTTTTAACAGGTCACGCATTGCGGCAACATTTAGGCATACAAGAATTAACACACCGTCACAACATTTACAAAACTTCTCCGGCAACAAAGATTGCGATGGAAATTATACTCGAGAAAATAATTAAAAGCGAAAGATCGACCATTTTACAGCATTATTTTGATGGCGAAATGGGAGATCAATGGTTCGATATCGATTTTTTAAATTTTTTATCCTGTGTGATGTCATTGATAATTTGGCAACTTTGTATTAAGTGTGATGATTGTTGACAGTTTTTATTGGAAAATAATTTCCTAATAACAATACTTACATAAATATCACTCAGTTTATAGGTTTACATGAGTTTTAACAGAGATTGTTATGAACTAATTATAATCATATGTTACGTTTGCTATGTAAAACAATATAAAAATAAATCACAACGGTTTTAATAACAAGAATGAGGTAAATACTGATATTTGAAGAATAAACAGGTAATGTAGATAAAGAATACTATAAACATTATGATTAACAGCATAATTATTGATAGATGGTTATGCTTAACACCTGCTTTTCGAGCCTTTAAGTTCAGTTAGTTAATCATGCCTAGCAATGGCTATACTTAACGTTTCAAAGCAGACATAAAATAATGTTTCCAATCAGTTTACATTTTTTTATTTATTATTAAGAAAGATATTGATCACTAATTTGACTAAAATTATCGAAAAACTTTCTATTCTATATCTATGTAATTGTTTAAGTAAAGATACCGCCGGAGCAGATAATGATATCAGTATTGTAATAATTTAAAAAATCCAATTATGAGAATGAAAAATAACTATCTTTAATTTAAACCTGATGTTTCTTTGTGTAATCTTCAAGATATGTATCAATAGGCGGATGTCTTTAGATTCCTAGTGAATATGAAATAATATTTGCAACAAAATACCATACCTGTCCAGTTTAATTGTTTCAACAGAAAATCTTCAGGATGACCATAAAACATTTTAATGCAAGACCTACATTGCACTTAATCAATTTAAGAATTTGAAGAGCCACCTATATGTGCACTGATTTCACACTCATTTTTTTACGACAATTAATATATTTTAATTTATTAATAAATTTCAGAATTTCGAAAAAAATGAGCAACCGAGTTTTAAAATTGGTTAGCCGGCCTAAATTTGTTACGTAATGGTAAAAATACTTCATATTTATATAAACGGTAGCTGGAACTGATAAACATTATTCAATTTCTGTCTAAGGTTTTAACTATACAACTATTGACATATGATATTCATATTATAAGTAAACATAAATACGCGGTAAGAAAAAGTATTTTTCACATGAATATTTAACATAGATGTATATTTATTTTGACTTCAAGTTCGTGTACATTTATGTTCTTTTAATTTGAAAAAATCATCGACAAAAATCATCACAGTTAAAGATTTATTTTAAACTTCTATTAAATGCTTTTTTTAACGCAAAGATAGTTAAAAAGTGTTTTAAAAATAACAGAGGAATCAAGATTGATCTATGATAATTAATTATTGTTGTCAAGCAATAGTTACATAATGTAAGAAAGTTGTGTAACATACCGGCAATCATTATTTTAAAACATTTTGTGCGTATGTAAATAAAATTATTTGAAAAATATTGTCGAATGTTTCAAAGTAAAGTTGATTGAAAAAGTTCAGATTTTATGACAGTGACACCTATAAATTAATTTTTTACAAATATTTGTTTAATCGGTAAAATCTAGTAAGCTAGAATTTTGACACCCTATCCACCTTATGCAGTATACATTAAGTGGAATACTATTAAAAGTAAAGGCTTAATCGAATTCTTGTTCACTAGATTTCACTGTCTCAAGATATAAACTTCTGTAATCAATAATTGATAAAAATTAATTTTAGAGTAAAGGTAAGTAATTTTTGCTCTCGTGCCAATAGTTATAATTTTTTGACTAATCAAACGGCTATATAATAAATTAATACGACTCCGAAACTATGCAAATAAAAAATATTCTTTTATCTACTTTGATAATCATACGCATGCGTATGTGTAAAATAAAATATTAAATTATGATCCTACACGTGTAGTGAATTATCTAGGCCTATAAACTCTAAGTCTGCATGATGACTCCATTCGCACTGCAAACTAATAAAACTGGTTTCAATAATTTCTGGAAAATTAGTCACTGTCCGACAGTCTGCGTGATTTTTTCTTCTTCCCTTCTTTCAGGAGTGACTCGTCGGGGATGGTTTCACGAGATCCTTTCTGTCCCGTATCGATGCACTGAAAGCGAGAGCGCCCATAAAGATTAGCGCACAGTTTTTATTATAATTATTAAATATTTTTTTTAAAGCAAAGGTACAAAATATTTACAGCCGATTCCAACTGACATTTTCAAAAGTCTATTTTGTTCTTTTTGGAATTGTAACTAAAATTGTGTCATTAATACAATTTCTTTTGTTTTTTTATTTCGAAAAGGCGAGTGAATCTAAGCTGTCTCTTTCGTCTTTTGTCTTTGTCGTCAACTTAAAATTCCAAATTTTAGTAAGAATGTTATTTCTCAATGAATTTAATAATATTTAAGCTTTTTTTCTTTCATAAACTGTCAATATTTAAAGTCAATAAAGAGAATTTAGTCAAGCCGGAAAACATCCAAAATGTATTTCGGTAAACGTATCATGGTAATAAATTAACACAATATAAATGAATAAGGGGTGCAAAGTTTTAATACTATTTGTCAGAAATGCCTACATCGATCATGGTGATCCGATTGGAGGCGATCTGCTCGGGGCATCTCCACGGCATCAGCGCACCGGTGCCGGAGGCGGCTTTCCATGCGGGATACGCTTTGGCTGCTTTGTCCAACCGCTTGGCCAAGCGCGGCGCCAGACCCTGCGTTACGGTGTTGACTAACCAAGCCGGCAGTCGACCGTGAGGATCAGTCTGGGAGACGTAGCCGAGCGAACATCCGCCTCCCCCGGCCCCGCGCACGACGAACCCCGTCAGATGAGACGTCGCTCTGGAAATTTTCAACGGTCATAAGGCTTACGGCTCGTAATATAGATTAGTCAATCGCTCGAGAGCAGGTTGTAATATATGATAAATAAGAATTAAGTATTCTGAAAATACAGATAAATACAGTTCACAGTAATATTTAATGTGTACATTAAGCGCCACGGCTGGGTAAAGTATTGTAATTGTAGTGAGCGTACAGGATTGATTGTTATTCTTAGAACCTTTCTACTTTAACTTTATGTTATCATTGATGCGTCATTTCAACCTAAGCAGGTGCACATCTAGTCATTTTTTCCTGCACCCTAAGTAAACAACAAAACAATACATTTATGTTTCTAGGAAATTATATTTGGAAAAAATTGTATTAAAAAAAACTATTTTGAAATTTCATTGCAATTTTAAATAATGTATAAAATAACAAACAAACACGGTCGACTTTAAAAGACATACGGCAAATTGTACTGCATTATCAGCCCACATGCGATTAGCCTAATTACAAATGCAACACACACATCTACCGAGTGCAAGGTGTCGGTGATTAAACATAGCATACACACCAAATACATGTATGTACATGTATGCGAATGGCAAAAAAGTATTGACGTAATTATTATGTTTGTCTTTACTTTTTAAAATATTTTTTCTAATGATCTTTTATTTACTGATGCTACCTCTGTGGGCACATTGAATATAGTTTTTTTTTTTATTATATTCATAAAACTGAAGGTATACCTGACAAATCCTTTTCTCGGAGGGTAGTCTTTGTGGTAGACGGAGTGATTGAGGATCATTTGCTCCTCGCCGGTGTCCAGCCATGACCTCTGCAGTACGAAGTCTCTGTTCTTCAACGGGGATGGACAGGACACTGATAAAATTTAAAAAAAAATTACAGGCTCATTACTTTTATGGATTAAACTGTCAATTCCTAGTGGAATGGCATTGTATTATATGTATACAAAGAAAAAAATCATAATTTTTTACTTCTTCAACAGCATTATATAATGATCATTACCTGTTTAGCCGATCGCAAGCATGTTCAACTGGATGATGTGGTAAGGTTAGATCAGCAATATATTAAGAAGTGAATAATGGTACCAGTGGCCGGTCCGCAATAATGATCTCAAGTTTGTTTGAGATTAATTTGATCATAAAAATACATAAAAAGGAAATACAAATATATCAATACTTTTATAAAGTGATCTCAAATTCCTACTTTAATGTAATCTTTAAAATCTATAACATTGTTTAAATGGAGTGATGCACAACCAATTTAATAGATGGGGTGTATTATTAAACTTTCAAGTTTTCGCGAGCTACAGATGATAAAATTTCATCAGATTATCATATATTCTCTCACTATTTGAAATAAACATTTAGTTTTAGAAATTAAATATTGACAGATACTTTGATATTCGAGTCCCTCCACTCTATATTTTATTTTGTTTAGTTGCTATCCTCAGTATATCACTAAGATTACATTATTCAACTATAAAACATGCATAGCTGGCTGCATGGTCGAGTGGTCAACATTGTTGGTTTCAGGTGCAGAGGTCACGGATTTGAATCTCAGTATGGACAGTTTTTATAAATTGATTTTCAATAGGTTTATGGATTTCTGTCCAAAGGCAAGGATGCATGTGATGACGTGAATTCCCTCTCACCCATCCTATCCTAAAAATGGGTATAACGAGAGCAATTACCTAACCACTAGTTTTTTCCTAGTCCTATCCTTTTATCCCTACTCTCTTTAAAAAAAAGAGGTTGAGCAACTGAGTAACAAACAGTTGTCGTTAAAAAACTTCTATTGAGATACCTTCATTAGAAGGCCGTATGCTGCACATTGGGAGCGGACATGGATAAAAAAAAAAGCAAAAAGACAAACACAACTCACTTATGTTGGGTGTTAAATTGCTCTACAGGTAGTCACTTCAGCAGATAACTTTTGTTAATACAAAATTCTTCCCAGCAAATAATGAGAATTATTCATAGTAAATATAATATTTTGCCAATGAGTCCATATGAAAGTTCATACAGGCTGTAATAAGGAATTTCTAAGATATTGTTATTTCAAAAAAATTTAATTTTTCCCCTTTGATAATTCCTTAAAAGAATACTACCCCACCAAATTTCTTTTAGGAATGTTATCGTTTCACTCTCTTGAAGCTCGAAGATCTTTTTCAAGATAAAGCATTTTTCTCTTCTTCTTCGGGGCCGAGTTAATAATCCTGAAATTCTCATGACTATTAACCTACATGCTCCCAATTTATTCTTAAGTGGGCGAAACTATGACCAAAAACTTTTGTTTCTAAAAAATATTTCCTTGCGTAAGACGTATGAGTCTCCAGATCCAAGGGCTGTTCGACTAATCAACTCATTGCTTAGAGAACTGGACATTTTTAGTGACAGTATTTGTAAACTGTTTTTTAAATTTTACTATTTTATTTCTTGATTTTGATCTATTAAGTAGTTTTATTTTATATTTTGTCTCATTATATTTGTCAAGTACATGGCGAATTGGCGTCAGCTGTGATGTCATGTACTGTACTTTAAATTTTTTAAACAATAAACAATAAATGTTATTTTGAGCCGCGAGCTGTGCATCACTGGTGTGAAGTGTGAGTAGGGTTTCGATAAAATAATACGTCCTTTATTGGTAGCTAAAATAGTTTCACACCCTCATTGGAGTCATAATAGTTTACAGGGTAAACAATTTTATTGTAAAATATAAAACTCTATCTTCTTGTAAATTAAAATAATAAATATCTTTTGTTAGATTAACAAAAACCCCTTTATTTAATCAACTATACGCTTTCCATTGACATCTAATATAGCAATTGATTAAGCAAAGCAAAAAATAATATGAATTTGTTTGAACAAACGATAAGAAAAATAGTAGATTACAATTATCACCCAGAGTACGTAGGAACTGTTTGCTATTAATTATAGTATTTAATTAACAGAGATAATATTATGCTGCAACTAAACTTGTCCATAAACAAACTTAACTGTGTTGATAAATAATGAAAAATTCATAGATCTGTTTTGGATGTATGGAAATTGTAAATAATAGAACTTTGTGCTCGTAGAAAGCTTAGAAAATATCCTAGTCATATTTATATAGATATTTCATATCCTATTTAGCTATCTGTGGTCTAGTTGGTAAAAGCTTGACTCTACTGATATGGCGGGTCTAGATTCAAGTCACGATAAAGTCAATGACAAATTTAGATATTTTTCAAGTTTAATTTGAGATCTAAGTTGTGGGTGTTTGTAATATCCTATTCTCCCCGAGTTAGTCTCGAGTGACTTACAAGAAAAAATCATTTCATATGTTAATTTTTTTTTTATTAAATAGTAACTGTAAAATAGAGAATTGTCAATGTTAAAATCAATGCATTTGTTTTTGTTAAAGTTTAATACAATTTCGAGATGCGCTTTATTATTGAAAAAAACTAGGTCACTCCTTAAGCACGCCACTGGCTCCCTGCTATTTTTTTACAGATAAATTTTATTGGAATATAATAATAAGGAATGCTTAACTCGACTGGGATGTTTCGAACATCCTATTAGGCTAGATTCTATCAATTACACGAATATTTGTAAATAAGTCTCTTCATAATTTGTTTTAATTATATATAGGTGTCGCAGTAGACCGCTAGCACTCACCCTTAAACAGGTTTTCACAGGTTTTATTCATATAATTGTTATTTTCAAATTACTTTAAATTTAGGAAAAGCTTTTACAGTTATTTTAAGAACATTCCAGCCATCAGACTAAATCACTTCTTAAATTAATTTCACACCTATCAATACCAAAGAAAAACAATAAATGGATCAATATTTTTTTTAAATATTTAAGGTACATAATTATAATATATATTATGTATGAACTATATTTATCGAATATTTTTAAACTAGATTAATTCGTGAATTAAAAAAAAGGCAAATTATTTTTTGATTTCTTTCAAATCAATCACTTCCAAATATCACTCTGTTAAATGAGCTTAGGGGTACCTTAATTTCGCAATTCGACACGGAAACAGTTAGACGGAACTCAGCTTACTTGCATAGTATCCTACGTCATTGTTTATGTTGAGGTATCCGATATCTTCAGAGCAAACCATGTGGGTGTCCCACTCCTTCCTGTAGTCGGGATCGTGCAGGACATCGTAGACCGTCGAGGGCTCCGCTTCCCTGAACACCGCCACGATCTTGATCAGCTTGAAGCTGCTCCTGTCCCGACTGGCCTTGGTCCAGACCCTGATGTCGGGCTTGTTGTACTCCAGCTTCCATCCCTCGTGGTTGTCGACGAGCGCCTTGAGAGTCGCGAAGTCATTGTCTTCGGCGATTCTGACGACACCTACCTCCATAGCCCGAGCTGGACGTGACTTTCAAATTCTGCCAGCCGTTTCAGTGACATTATTTTTTAATTGTTTCCGATCGAGATGCGGTCAGCCGGACGCGTTTGCTTCACCAATCCAGATAAGATACGATATCTGATTAACGGCGAACTTTTTAATGCAATGCTGCTGTCACAACGTGTCGGAATAAAATCAATAACGGTGCCACACTCTCGGCCGCAGCTGGCGCAACAGTTTGGCCGCGCGTCGACTTTGCAAATCGGCAGCCGCCTTTCACTAGATTTGTATTATTTTCTTTCTAAATCGCACGTCTCCCCGTAAACAATAATTGATTTTTCCATTAATGCCAAAATTACGACAACATCGCTATACGAACCGAGACAAACTAATTTACAAACGCAAACTGATTTAACCCCAACATTGTTTTGTTATGTTTTCGTAGCGTTCTAAAAAACTGAACGGGCGATATTCAAATTAACTTTTCATCGTTGAATAACGAAAGCGGAAAAACAAGGAAAATATTTCAGCCTGTTATTTGCGCCTGCGCTCTTTCAATAAAAAAACATTCGACTTTAAAAATTGCGCGCTATTTTCAAAATATTTCTATCCTATTGGGAGACCATGCGATGTACATCTTATTACGCACTCATAATTAATTATATGATTCTAATTTGACACTTGTAGATAGTTGTAATAATATTATTGATATTCATACTTTTCATTTTAATTATACCGTTCATTAACGAATACACAGTATATGATGAATTATATACGTGCTTCTTTTCTGAAGCGCTACAGTCTAGGGCAGGGGTCGGCAACCTATTAAATCGGAAGAGCCAAACGTTACAATTTACGAAAATTCCCAGTTTTTAAAGATCCACTAAAATTTTTCGTTTCAATATTATAGTATTTACTTATATGTACATATGTATATACATATATAGTTATATATATAAATCGTGTATTGTGTATCGTGTATTAGCTGAATATCGTGTATTTAATGTAGAATGTTGATTTAAAATAAACGCATTAAAATACGGAATAATATTTATTCATTTAAAAACACAAATATAGATACATAAGTAATCAGTGGGAGCATTGGTTTGGCATGGCTTTTGAAAGTTCGATTAAATATGGCTTATAACTTGTTGTTTTAAATTTCAAGCACGACTCTAGATAAATAATTTTAAAGGGTAAATATATTTTTTTCATATGGAACTGAAGAGCCGTTACTTTACATAGAAAGAGCCGCATGAGGCTCGCGAGCCGCGGGTTGCCGACCCCTGGTCTAGGGTGAACTTGGCCAATTCAATCAGTTTCATCCATCAGCTCGGTACTTCACCTTCCTACACCAATCTCTGACTCCAACACTATTACGTCTTGTTACAACCTATTCTTTCAGCAAAGTTGTGGTCTTCTAGCGCTCCATTTTAGGCATTTTGGACGCTTCCTCACACCCTTGCACCATAATATTATATATCTGTCAGAGCTTAGGTGTTCAGTTCTGATAAATTTGATAATTCTGGCTCACCGTATAGAATACTAAGCTCATGGTTGTGCCACTGAATCGCATCTTCGTAGGGTCTTCAAAAATCTTCCGCTGGATCTGATGCTTTAAGAATTGCAGCTTCTGATAATCCTTAGAGCTCGGCGTCCAGGCCTCTAACCCAAGATGCCTGAGCTGGTCTTAAAAGAGTAGTTCTCGAGTTGCGATAAGTGTATAGTAAAAAAAAATCAACAATGAATGAAAATCATAGTTACTATCATCATCGTCACTATGTTCTGCTTGTACCTTATCAGTGGCGTAGCAAGGGGGGTGCGGGAAGGGCGGACCGCCCTGTGCGACACATTTTTGGGGGTGGTATTTTCAATAATAAATACAAAAATTTTCGAGAAATTAAATTTATACATAAAAAAATAATCCACCTTTATAAAAATCCCTACATCATAGATTAAAAATGTAGACTTGATCTAAAAACAAAATTAGAGGAAATATTGGGGGCGGCAAATTCAAGGACCGCCCCGGGCGGCAGGACCCCTTCCTACACCACTGTACCTTATGGTAATTCGTTCTTTCCGCACCTTTTCTTGAATCCAATGATCTGCTTCCATGTGTTTATGTCAAGAGCAGCTTACCTTCAGCTCAAAATACCACTTTTTAGATCTTACTCGATACCATTTATTACTCTTGTTTGTTTTTTTTGTCTTTTTGAGAATCATTGTTTTATCATTCGTGACTAGGTTGTTCTAAGTACACAATTTTACATATTATCTGGCGACTCAATTAACCATTCGTGGAGCCGTTTGATTTTATATAATCAAATTTATTTTAATACCCTCATCCAATGGCAGATTAGGCACTTTGAAGGCCTCAGGCTCAAAAAAAAATTGGGTGCTCAATGTTTCTGTTAACATAAAAGTGTCACAAAAGTTTATGTAAAATATAAATAAATGTTGAATTCTCGATTAAAAAAGTTGTTTCAAATATAAGTTATCGTTGAGGCCCCAATCTCGCGCTTCATGCGTTTATGAGTTAATCTGCCACTGCCCTTATCAGTTTTGTATACTAGTAATGACAAAATGCTAAACATGCATAACTAATGACGAATTTTATTTGTTTATTTTTTTTCTTGTCCCCATGCTATTAACGAGATAATAGAGGTACATCCAGTTAAAGGTTTATTAAATTATCTTTTTATATTACTTAATTTCATAAAAGAGATATTACATATTTGTTTGATTGCACTGTGGAATGTATAAGAACGGACGCGAAAAGAGTTGTGATACCATTCTATAAATCTCGGAGATGCTCGCACGAGCCCCTTGTTAAAATAAGAAAAAAATACTCTTAGATCAAATCAGTTACAAAAATTTTAATTCCTGTAGATGGTATAAATTTATTATGAAACATAAGACTGTTGATTTTTGAAAGTTTTCTAAAAATACATATACTAATTTTGGGTGCAAAATACATATAACCTGGCCGTTTTTTAAAAATCTATAGTCTAACAGTGCCTAAAAACTCCGAAACATATGCTTCCAGATGTTCCCAAATATAAACCGCAACATTTTTGAAAACGGTGATTTGAATAATTATATAATACCTCACAAGTACACATTTTATCATTTTACTGTCATTGTAGATAGGGACTGGCAAATAGAGCAATCACCTTGGTCACATAGGCGTTGGCGGAGCATGAGGGGCACCAAAATGATGCCTGGATGTTTTAGAAAATACGAAATACCGAAACATTTAATTGAAACTAAAAGAATAGTATCTATTTCTGTGCCAATCTAAGAACTGTTCATTCGTGCAATCTAAAGTTTTTAGACACATACTACATTTCGCAATGTTACATAATAAATAAGCATATTAAGTAAAATTGATTCCTATGGTCATTATTACGTATAATTGTAAACGAGTGATAAAAAAATCCGCGCCTTTCCTGGAACACGTAAATAGATTTGAAAACGCGAAGTTCTTGTTAACGCATTGAGCCCACCTCTGTTTGCAAGTTGATACCCATCATAACTGATTAACTGAAGGAGCACGTCAATTTCATAATCTATGAAATATTTTAATTCTTTTTTTATCAAAACCAAATCGAATTCAATGATAGCACAGATCAATTTCAGCTAGTGTTTATAAAATTCTTATCAACACGTGTGTTTTCTTTGGCGGAAACACTAATATCTACAGTAATATTTCGTACGTCGTCTGAGCTTGTGTTTATCGAAAAAAAAATGTTTTTCAAAGTATACCTACTCTGTTCTGATAATTTTAAATGATAATATTGACATATAAGGCGATCAAGTGTTACGTGGGTCACGGTCGATTTTTCATAGAGCCATTTTCATTGGAATATAAATTAGTCGTATCGCTAGCATGATAAAAAGCAACGTGGTTTTTTAAAGAATATATTATTGTACAGTCTAGTAGTTGCGAACATTCAATATACGTATTTAATCCTTTGTGTTTCAAATTATTTTGCTAAGGTAACACCGTTTGAAGTGAATTGATCGGTCTGTAAGTTGTGAAATTTTGACAGCAGTGCTTATAGAACTTGGTTCGAATTTGACAGTGATGGCCGGTGAAACAGAAGTAAATAAAAGCGGTGATATTGCATTAGATGACAAAATCACAGAGTGGTTATCGTGGGACAAGGTAAAAATCAATTTGTCCTTCTCTTACAATTTTTATTTTTTTAATAGTATTTATTCTTATACCTACCATCTATAATAATATTTATTGCAAATGTAAACAATTAGAATATCATTAGACTTCATTATAAAATTGAAGGGTATGGCGTGAAATATTTTTATTTGAGTTACGTGCTATCTCAGAAGGTTGGCAAGATCGTTGAAGATTTCTGTTTATGATAACATTCCTATATTCTGAATTTCAAGCAAATGATTGAGATATTTTATTTGGTTTCATTTATCATTTATCATTTTTTTCTCATTGTGCTATTAGTGATTAGTGAATTGAAAATTCAATTTTATAAAACAATAGTACACTAAAAGAAATATGAAAAAACTATCCCAGATAATAGCAGTGAAATACTGAGTCTTTTTTAGCTTCTGCTTGTTTATAAAATTAAAATAAATCTTTTGTTTATGAATATATGGGAAGAATAAATTTGCAAAGTGGATTGAAAAGTTAGCCCGACAAATAAAATCGTAAAAGTTAATAGTATTAACTCTTTGAGAGGTGAGTTATTTTTTACTATTTCTTTTTCGTACATTATGATTATTTGTACCATAAATTATTTTGTTTTTTTGATGCAGATCAATCTGGGTAGAATATAACTTATTATTTGAAGTATATTTTTTTTTTGAATTTTGAAACGCATAGTGTAAAGTAAACTAATTTATTATTACTTTTAAATAATTTTCTAGAAGCTATTACTTCAAATTCGGGACTAGATATTTTTTTGCTTTCATCTGTAGACATGTGGTACTCTACTGATGGTGATTCTGGGAAGGAAATCGACCCGAAACGGAATTCAATGCTCAATATTATATGACTACTGATTTGTTTGCAAATATTAACCTTTTTAAAAAAATATGAGAATGGCAATAGATAACAGATGACAAAAATACATCGCAATACCGGTAGGGTGATACTCAAAGGGCATAGAAAAATAAAAATTTAGAAGGAATTAAAAATTATTCTTTTATAATGTGAAAGAAATTTTCTAATCCTTCTTTATTCCAGAATGAGAATACACACGAGGAGGTAGCGAGCCTTGCAAAAGATTCACAATGGGCTAAACTATCATCAGTATTACTAAAGGGTCGCCTCGAATTCGGCACAGCCGGACTGAGAGGTCCAATGAAGGCCGGCTACACATGTATGAACGATTTGGTAGTGCTCCAAACCGCTCAAGGTCTGTGCGAATATATCAAAAAGACCTGCACATCAGAACAGCTGAATGCGGGTATAATTGTAGGCTTTGACGGAAGATATAACAGCAAAAAATTCGCTGAATTCACAACTAAGGTTTTTACAAACTCTTCGATACGGGTTTGTCTCTTTGGTGACGTTTGTCCGACTCCTTGGGTATCCTTCGCTGTCAAATATTATGGTGCCGCCGCAGGAGTGATGGTGACCGCTTCTCACAATCCCAAAGAAGACAACGGCTATAAGGTTTATTGGAGTAACGCTGCACAGATTATTGCCCCGCATGATAAGAATATCGAGGAAGCCATTTTGGCTAATCTTATGTAAATATTTTGACATTATTTCTATATTTAAGATTTAAATATCAACGAATGACAGATACTATGAAAATCAAGGTTGTCCAATACACAAGTATTTTTTTTCTTCCTTAAAATCCTTAAAACACATTTTTCTAATTGGTTTCTCAAGCCTTTTTTTTTATTTATGTCTACATGATTTTCTTATCATTTTCTAGCGTAAAAGAGTCCCACTGGGATAGGACTGGCATCCGAGACCATCCGTTGGTGACAGATCGCTTGGAAGAAATTTCCAAAGAATATCTTTCTCGGCTCGTTAAAACATTCTCTCCTGAAAACTTTTCCGAGATGGCGAAGGCGAACATTCAAGTGGTGTACAGCGCTATGCACGGAGTCGGATATTCTTTCATTAAGAGAGTGTTCTCGCTCGTAGGATTAAAGGTAGTGACTTTAAACTTAACAAAAATACTTATTTGTTTGAATCGCTCGTCTCTACTCTCATATTATTTAGTCTAAAACGATAATGGGTTTTGCCTTTCAATTTGTCAGTGACAAAATATTTACCTGGTCTGCAACGGAGTAGTCAACACTGTGCCCATATTGTGGTTGCTGTGTCCATAAAGTTATGGATGTATGTGATGTTTTAAATTTTGCCTCACTTAAAAAAACGTGGCTTGGTGAGAGAGAAAATGTAGTTAAATAAAATGAGAGATACTAATCCACTCCCAGTCCCATCTTTTTATCCTTACTATTTTCCAAAAAAAGAGTTATCGGGTAATTGCATAACAACTGGCTCTCGCAGAACAACTTCTGCTGCGATACCAGAATAAATCATTATAATATAAACAATTATGTATGGGGCCTAATTTGAAGATTGGACTTTTTCTTCGATTAGGTTTTTAAATACTTTGAAGTGGAAATAGTTTTCTCTACATTAAAAATAAGTCGAGAGTGCTTATTATATTTGTTACAAGATTTATCAAAAATCATGACTTCAATTCAAATGCAGATAAATAAATATATTCCAAAAATATGAATTATTTTCTCGTGTTTTTTTTTACTCGAATCATTACTTGTTCAAATATTTATTTATGATATTTACTATTTTTCAGCCCGTGATACCAGTGATAGAGCAACGGGACCCCGATCCCGATTTTCCGACTGTCGTATTTCCGAACCCAGAAGAACCCGCCAGTCTCGAGATGTCTCTGAAGCTAGCCGAAGAGAAGGGATGCTTTCTGGTGCTGGCTAACGATCCGGACGCGGACCGTCTCGCTGTTGCTGAATACCAATTCGAGTGAGCTTCAAAGTCAAATGATAAAGATCTCTTAAATGTTTTTTTTTATACTAAGTTTACATGTGCAATTCATAAATACACTGAAATGATAATTGCACACAACTACGTTAAAATGTCTAATGTCACTATTCGTATGGAAAATATGACACAGAGCATGCATAGCAACACGAGATGACAGGCTGGGAAGAAAATCTAAAAAAAAGCATGGCACACTTTATTTTAAATAATAATACAGGAACAACAATGAAATATGAAGTCGGTCCAAACTTTATTACAGGCTTGTCATTCTTACGCTTCCTTTCTTAGTGCTGTAGCTGTTGTTTCTAAAGTTTGTGCGGTATCAATGTCAAGATCAATCTGCGATACTGAGTTAAGTGAAGCCAACACTATGAATTATTCATCACTGGATTTAGTGTTTATTTTATTTTCCAAACATTACAAGGTTGTGTCAATGCTACGTCGATAATTTGACATTAAAATGAAGCACTCATTCAACAAACCTTTTGTGATCTGGAATTTTCATTTATTTCAGGTCTGAATCGTGGCATATTTTAAGTGGAAACGAAGCCGGTACACTGTTGGGATGGTGGTCTCTCACTTGCTTCTTGAATCGAAATCCTCAAATTCAAAGCAATGAAGCTGTAATGCTGGCCAGTGCAGTCAGCAGCAAGATGCTTCGGTCGATTGCAGTCGCAAAAGGTGCACGGTTTATGGAGACCCTTACCGGATTTAAATGGATGGGTGAGTCTTAAGTTTTCTGAAAGCTTCTATTTAGCCTAGTATAGTGTTTATTAATAGAGGAGTAAACGCACCCTTTGAGGCGTTGTCGTATCTGAAGGGAGGGGAAATTTTGGTATTTTTAGCATTCATTCATTTTATTATTTTTAGTATTCAGGGGTATGCTGCTGAAACCATTCGCCACATTCATTTATTAATATTTTGAACCATTGTTGCCAACTTAAACAAACAATAAGAATAATTTTACCTGAAGCCTTCTTACAGCTTTCCATAATAATTATTCACGGTTCTGTAATTTTTATGGTTGTCATCTACAAAAAGATCATTTTAATTTTGTTCCGCAGGAAGTAAAGCTGTCCAGCTTCAAAAGGAGAATAAGCATCCAATATTTGCATTCGAGGAGGCTATCGGTTTCATGTGCGGATGTGAAGTGCCAGACAAGGATGGAATAAGTGCCGCCGTTCACTTTGCCGCGCTTTGCAGTCACTTGAGGAACCACAGCAAGACACTGATGGAACAACTGGAATGCCTTTACTCTGAATTCGGATACCACATTACCGACAATTCATATTATATCTGCCACGATAAAGACGTACTTAAGAGTATATTTGAAAAATTAAGGAATTACAATGGTCAATCTAAAGTAAGTTTTTGCCAAACGTAAAACTATCTTCCTTACTTTACATATTTTAGTGGAGATCACAACCTTTCTTTAAAAATACATCAATAAATATGGGTGGATAGAAAAAAAATAATCCATGTGGGTTGAATAGAAGATTAGAGAACACCACACCCAGTGCCGGCGCAAGGATCCTTAGGCAATGATTACTGGCGCGACCACTTTTTGACAAATCGTTATATTTTTTTAGAAATAAGTAAAAAACCATTAGGTATCATTAGATTTTTTTATATACATGTCCGCTCTGAACGTGGAGCATATGGCCTCTTAATTAAGTAATCTCAACGAAAAAAATCTACGTGAACTGTTTGTTACTCAGTCGCTCAACCTCTCTTTTTCAAATCATGTAGAATAAAATACATAATAACAACGAACAAATACAAATACAAAAATCAAAATAAAATGAAATGTAGATTATTATTTATTATCATTAGAGAATTTATAAATAATTTTCATACTCCATTTATACGCCCCCTAATGGTTTGCGCCCTAGGCGGTTGCCTATTTCGCCTGTATGGTAGCGCCGGCCCTGACCACACCCAAATACGCTAGACGCCCGATTGTGTTTGGTTACATTCTGATTGCTTAATTCCTACAATCCTGACAAATCCCAAATTCTGTGTTTTTTTTTACTATCATTATAATGAGTGATTTGAAGAGCTTTAAGAATTAAGAATTTCATTAAATATTCAATTTTAATTTAATTATAATGTATTTCAGTACCCTGAAGCTCTTCGCGATTGGGAAATCACTTCAGTGCGAGATCTCGGATTTAAAGGAGACGAGAAGGCGAGCGCCGGTACCGGACTAAATGTCAAACTTCCCTCAGGAGAAATGCTCACGCTGACGTTTAAAAATGGGCTGGTGGCCACACTCCGCACGAGTGGCACTGAACCTAAGATTAAATACTATACGGAACTTTGCGCTGAACCGGGGCAAGGGTGAAGCTAATTTTTTAATCCTGCTGTGTGCTTCTTAACAATAATATAAATTAAGTTTTTTACAGGGAAATGTCTTGTCATCGCTTGTAGACTTTTTTCACTCTAAATGCGGCAATTTTACTTATTGACGTAGCCATTCCACCAAAAACGAGCCTCAACGCTAAAAATAATTTTGCTTTATTTAATAACTTTTAAAAATAAACAACTTTCACTGCGAAATGATTCAACCACGATTTTCAAAACAAATTTGCAAGCGTTGTTCTGGCGTAAGTCTATTCATAGTGAGATGACAAACCAAACCGAGCACAAATCAGCTGTCAAGATGGCTGTCGCTGGACAGAGTGTTGCTCATTTGAAAAACACCCATTATAAACACAATATATATCAGTTTATAAAAAAATACTAGCATTTATTAAATTTCAATATAACTGACTATGGGGATCCATATGACCGTGGAATTTTTTCTGATGTTTTAGAAGTCTAAAAACAACTGAACAGTTATGATCGACACTTTTATGTTTATTAGGTTGGTGCAAAATAAAATACACTTTTTTATTGGTCGAATCACTAATCGTAACAATGTCAGATAATGAAATTAAATATATATTAATATAATATATAATCAATATGAAACGTTAATTGAGTGGTGAAGAACTGCTCGGTTATTTGAAATAATAAAACAAAATTCACCCATAATTAACCCAACAAAATCGATCTGTGCGTAAAAGTTACAAGAATATTTTTGACAGTTTGAAATAACTGAGAATATGTAGGAATCGGAAGAGACGAAGATTGAACATATTCAACGAGAATCGCAAATTTGTGAAGTAGGTTTTAACATCAAATTATCTGAGATGCTTTCTATATCAAACGCACTAATCATATGACGCAATTGAACCCAAAATCAATATCAGTTGCACTGTTAGCTTCATGAGAGCATTCAAGAGAATCTCTCGCATAACCATAATAATTTCTCATTTATTTCTTTTTAGTTCCAAAGAAGAAATACGTTGCTTGCTAAAAAACATGGTCACCGCCCTGATCGAAGACTTCTTGCAACCGAAAGAAAATGGACTTATTGAACGTACATAGAAAATATTCCAGCAGAGGAAATAATATTAATGAAACTTAAGAGCGTTGTGATCAGGGTTTTCTTAAAATAAGGAGTTTCGGCATAAGAATAATTCCTGCATCGGCTATACAAAATTTACCATATTTGCACTGGATCGATGGTTTCTGGTAAATTTGATTACTATTTGATTTTGGACATGTGCTGTGCACGCCTCAGTTTTTTTTTTATGTAAGGTATCAGATGATTCGGCATCTGGATCGACAGTGAATTTTTTAGCTCAGTCAGGTACCATCCTATATCCAAGATGACTATCCTAAACCTAAACAAGTCAAGATAAAAGTCTCTCATCCTGGAATATTTTTAGTTGCAAATTTCAAAAAACCAAATTTGATATGTGTTCAATCGATCCTATATTAGCTATAGCTTTTTTAACAGTTGCATAATATCTATCAATAAGTAAATGTAACTCTAAAGTACAAAATATTGTACAAAAATTGGGGAAGTCACACAGAGCCTCAGCTTGTATTCTGCCATGTTTAAGATGACCCTGGTTACGACACCATTATGACAATGAGTTGGCTTCGCATTTCAATTTTATCGAAATAATTAATGTCGGAATTGACTTCTTCAAGAAATTAACTATTCGTATCCGACTGCAGAGGCGGAGTGCTATATTTTATCATTTGATCAAAAGCTGCATTAAACTGCAGCACCATTTTGCATTAATGATGCGTCCCTTATCAGCATTTTGTTGTCGTATAATGCCACATCGTGTAATCATAAATACGTTTGCTTTTAATGTATGACCAAAAAATGTTTAATGTTATAAAAATATATTACAGGAATCAATTAAGAAGTGGTTCAAAATACTAGTCGTCGTAAGATGGTACAAGTAATGCTTACAAAAATTGTGTTGACTTGATTATGTTACAAGGTAACTACTTAATTTTTAGACACTCTTCGTCACTATATTTATTTATTATCAGGGAAAAAAAGTGTTATGTTTAACACATGTAATAATAAATCAGATTTTTATTGTTGGATAAAGATGGTCATCTGGAATTGATACACTGGTGTCCCAGAACTGTACATTCTCGTATGCCTGTTTTGTACCTTTAACTTTATCTTTTATCTATGAAGTTCGGTGAACGTAAAGAATATTTAAACGTACTTCTTCGTCCAATCCATCATTTTTAAAAGTTCCTGCAGCGCTTTAGGATAAATTTCTTCAACTGCCCGTTATTTCAAATCATTTAAATCTAAAAAGAGAGAAAATTGTATGATTTGTCAGCTTTTAAAATATTTATACATTATTCTGAGACATGTATGTATATCATAAATTATATTACTAACATTACTTATATGAAAACAAAGTTAAGTTCTGCTCCATTCCCAATAATGAATAGAACACTTCCCGATAGTTAATTTATGCTTACATTTCAAAAAATGACAATAACTTCTAACTTATTTAATCTGTAATAGATTGGAAATGAAAATATTCTACCGCAGAGTGAAGAATATTTTTTTTCTTTGTAAATCTGTTTCACATATTATTGTATGTGTAGGGATCAACAGGTAAATGAAATAAACCATCTTAATTGATGGACTGATATCTATATTGGTTAATATTCTAATAATCAAATACAAATGAACTTTAGTTGATTATTAAAAAAAATATTAAATATTTATAGATCGCTGGTAATGATAGTACTTCATATGCAAAAGAGTTTATTTCAAATTTAAGAAAACCACCAATAATTAATCAATTATCAACAAACAAATTTTAAGATTTGACTGTATTTTATATAAATCTTTTTTATGAACATTCCTCAGAAGTGCATAGCATTGTTAAATTATTATCTTCTGAAAACCCTATTACGTGGTTGGTGATAATTGCCCTAAATCTCGCATTGTGTTGTTTTGGCTCTTGTTTCCCGCATGTAATTTGCTGACAGGGCGCTGTAAAAAATACTACAGTATGCATATAACAATTTTGCTATTATTTAGAGTTACATTCAAATGCCTCGTGTCTTACTATTAAAAATATATTTAATAATAATTATTATTAAACAACCACACAATTTCTAAGCTTAAAAACATTGCGTACCTATATTTCAGGAATAAGACATAAGATCTTATTATGTGTGTATATTTTTTCAAGAAAAAAATGATCATATTTTTATGTTGTTCATAATTTTCTTGAGTGTCCGTCGTTTCCGACGTGTATCCTAATATTTGTTATTCTCATGCGCGTCGGAATGATCAATAATAATGTTTTAATATGTGATACTTAGGCAATGTACCTACTAGGATTTAATCGATTGTTTTTTATGTCCCAAACATATTCACAATTTATATTTAAAGAGACGTGATCCATAAAAAATATGATGACATTACGTCTTCCATTCCCTGCGTAGAATAAAATGCTTTTTAAGTTAGTGAATAATTGAATTCGGTAAATTCTTCCGCTAGTCTAGATAATTAATAAATGTAATCATATATTGTTCACGTCAAAGGCGTTAATTTCATTATACAGTGAAACTCATTATAAACTCTATTTATTTATTTAGTTAACAATAAACCATGACGGTTCTTTCAAATTCTGTTACATGAAAAATATTTCAGTCAGTTTGGTTTCACTTCAAACGTTTTTCATTTTATATATTATAATAATCCAATATTATTTCGGTATATTGACCCTCAAGTGACAAATATTCGAAGCTCTTGTGTTGAGAAACCATCTTGCGATATAATTGTAAAAATTATTCATCAATTACTAAATCTATCTCTTATGAGGCTTAAAACGTTTTCTGTTTATAAATTATAAACATCTATTCACTTATTTTTGGCTTACTTCTTAAACTCACATGCAAATATTCAGCTTACTGCAAAAAGGTATTGTCAAACCGTGTAAATATTAGATGTTGCCTTATTAGCTGGATGAGCATATCGGCATCACTGCTTCTAAGAGTCTCCGTCAGTCCTTTGCTTCCACTTCATTCATACAAACGTTAGTAAAATTTTCCAAGTAATTTCTTTAGATATCTTTTAAACAGCTTTAGAAAAGCAAGAATCCTGTCCAATAGCAAAGGAAGAGTATACAGGATCAGAGCTCTCCTGGCAGACCTGTTGAACATTCACATAGTGTTCACAATCTACTCTCACATCTATGAATTTGGGAACATTAATTTTTAGGCAAGCTTCTCGATTACTTTACAACACAGTAAAACCTTCTTATAAAGAACTCTGGTCGAATGTTAAAATCTATAATAGCTTCCTATTCATGCGATACATGTCAAAATCTAAAAATTACCACTCGTAAATAATGTTTGACCAGTGATCACACAGCTTTGACGCGTACCACACATACTCGTTATCCAGCCCTGAAAATATGGATCAATCGAAATAAATTGTTCTTAGGATCAATAAAACTTAGAAGTCATTCAAAATTTGTAATGTTTACATCTTAACAGTATATTGTTTGTTTTCTGCAAAAAGTGATTTAATCATTTTTGGTCAAAACTGTGTTACATTAAATAAAAATATTTTTTTCCCAATTTGCATAAACTCAAAAATTCACTTAGTATCTTCCATCAAACATAAACCAATATTGTCTAATGACATACCTTTAAAATTGACATGTTGCATTTCATGCACATACCTGAACAAAGGACATTTCATCACACTTCACACTTCTTGCATCGAACCGACAGTATGTGAAAAACTTTACTACATAAAGAGCTTTCGGTTTTAACAGACAGCACCTGACCCGCATTAGTCTGTTATATGGAGGCTTTACTGTATCCAATTTTTCATTTTATGATTTCAAATAAATATGAGTCGTTTAATTGAAAGCTGCTGTAGAAATTTCGAAAGGTAAGCCAAAATGATACCGTTGTCTAGTTAATGTTTTTTTGTACGTATGATAGATAAACCTGACAGTTATCCGACAATAGTCATAGCTTTAATGCTTATGTTTCTAAAATGCTCGAGACAATGATATATATATAGATGATTTGCCATTGTGTTCCTTTAGCTTTTATTTTCGTAAATAAGAAAAAAAAATGTGATTAGTTTTTTTTTAGTTCAACAAGTCGCTGGATGTTGTTGGCATTGGGAGATTAATATTGATGTAAATTTTTGTAATTCATAATATATACACACAATAATATCTGTGTGCATAAGGAAAATGGCGTGAAGAATATGTCAAAATTACTAAATTAGATATCATCATAAATGATTTCTGGCAGAAGATGGTGAGTAACAGATTGATAGTTTTGAGTAAACAGCAAATGAAAATTTTTGCTTTTAGGATAAAAGCCTCAGTATTTATTGTTACATTGTTGATTGTAATAACAAATTTGTGGAATATTTGCATTACGGTATCATTGTATCACTAATCACAATAAATATCAGCTAGATATTATTGGTATTTAGCGAATGGTTGAAATAAGAAGAATTCGTTAACTGGAAGGATAATTCAGTTTTGTTACTTTCCAATATAAGCGTAAAGGAGAAAAAAGACCAGCTGAATTACTAAATTTCTCATAAGCACAAATCTTATTTTACTTCTGAAACGTACCAATTTTAGATGTTTTGACCTTTTCCTTTTACACACAGTTATAATATGTAAGTACATACGCCATCCTTGTTATTCATATCAATAAAGTTAATATATTCTGAATACTTGATAGTTTCATTTCTTTTAATACCAAACGTTCCCGATGATCCAAAATAAACCATGACAACTTGTGAAACATTTAAAAGATGCCAAAGTCCATAATCATCATTCCATGAAACCCTTACGAGTAGTGGTTATTTTCTTTAAAATAGTGGGTTACTCTTACTGCGCATGGCGGACAGGCATCTAAAGATTAATAACTAACGTCTAGGTTCTTATGAATTTGAGAATAGTTCCATAGGAAGGTAATCTAAAAAAATGGATTTTTACGCTTTATTTTTCTAATAACTATTTATATTATATAAAATTTAATATATTTTTTAGTAAATAATGACAAATATTTAGGTACTTTCGATCGTTTCAGCGGTAACTTTGTGGAAGTTCATTTTATATTAAATATTTAGGTGATAAAAAACGCTGATAGATTTGCATTATCTGATTTTTTTATTTTTTTTATTCGATAAACTTGTTTTTCCTTTCTGCATCACACCAAAGATGATATGATATCTCCTCAATGATACAGTTAAGATACATTTTTATAACAATTTGATAGGCAACAATAAATAATAATTAAATGTCTTCTTTGGCCATGTTCGCTCCCTATGTGGAGCATATCGCCACCACGCGGCACCTCCATGTTTCCCTGTCTTCCGCCAATTGCTTTGCTTCCTCCCATGACATGCCAGCATCCCTCAGTTCTGCCGAGTACATCCTATGGATAGTACTCGACGGACGTCCGGGACGCCGGAATCCCACCAGTCGAAAGAAAAGGCAGGCAGGATTGAGGCTTTCCGGAGGCATCCGCAGCACGTGACCCAGCCAGTTCCAACGTCTCTCCATAACCACTGACGTGACGGGACGCTGTCTTGTACGCTCCCAATTAAATGCTAATAATTAAATGTATTATCTGATTATTACCCTTCAATGTTTTAAGAAGCATATTATGTAATCCAAGTCCTTCACACATTATTCTGTGGATATGCTGTTTACTTTGGCCTGCTGTCTTACGATTAAAATTATCTTTCAACGATGCGAACCACAATTGGGCTCATAAGAACGTTCTCTATTTTGTAAAAATAATATCCTTTTTTTTTAATTTTTAGAGTTTTATTCTCTGAAACAAATTTTGCATACATAATTGACTATTTTATCAAATACAGATTGATATTTTCATAAACATGATTTATTACACAAAACCATAGGCACTAAATAATACCATGAAATTCATTAACACATTTCTTCAAATTATATCGGCTCCCAATGTGGAGCATGAGGACTCCTAATGGAGCATAGCAACAGAACTTGTTTTAATAAAGACATATTGACTAAAAAATTGAAAATAATTTTAACCAATGTTTTAAAATAAATAAAAATATAGTAAGTTGTATCATGAAAAAATATCAATGGAATGTAAATAAAATAAACATTTTACAGTGAAAATTTAGGTATCCCTCACAGTACGTGATGAATAGTTTCCAGTGATGGCTCGTAAGAATTCGCAATGGTGGTGCTGTAGTGATAAAAGTTATCAGCATCCATTGGAAAGATACATCAACACTACAATGGGAGTGTATTTCATCTTTACGTCTGTGGAAGACTGGAAGGGCAGCAACCCTCATGAAATAGCCACAGCTGAAGGTTTCCCAGATATCTTTAGTTGAAATTATCATTAATAGCAATCATTTTTGTCATTGGTATGTTGATAATGTACATATTTCAATGAATTGAAACAGATAACCTCTTATTTGTTCGAAGACCACAGATTGGAGGACCAAGCATTGATCTATGTATGGCAATGGTCAGTAATGAGTTTATCGATGATAGTAGATATTATACTGGAAAACTTTATCAAGAATCGATAGTGACAATGGTGAAATTATGATTATTTTTGTGATTGACACTGTAACGTCAAACATATTTTAAGTAACTTTGCGAGTTCTCGTAAACAACTTAGTGACATTTCGTAGAATGAAGGATACCCGTACATCAAATATGTGTCAGATTTAAAACAGCTTTACCTAAAAAATATTCAACAGGGTATAAATAATACTTCCAATACGTTACAATTAATTTCCAAAAATAAATAATAGTTCAAACGAAATATTTTAATAATACGCACGTTCGAGTCAGGGTGTGAAACTATACAAATAAAGCGCACAATGAATGTATGCAATATGTGACTACAATAATAATTATTGTTAAAATTGCAGAGATATGTGTTTATGATATTTGAAAAGTAACCTATTTTGCTATAGTTCAACAATTTGATGTCAATATATAATATAATATAAATACTGCTACATTATTCCTCTAAAACCATCAGAAATTTAATTGTTAGTAAAAGCGTTAAGTACACTAATATCCGACACGTTCTCCGACCGCTGTCATGCTTTCATATATTTCTTTCAAAATTATTTGAACTTTACATTTCATTTATGGCAACATTGCAAATTTCATCCTACAGTATGGGTCAAATATAAAACTATTCAGTAGCCATAAATTTTACTGACAATAATGACATTATTGGATCATTTTTCAAAAATATCCATAGCAGAGCTCATGAGTATAAATTTATAGTCGATACATCAAACAATGCATATCATCAATAAAGATTAGTTTACAATTATTTTGTCGATTTCGTAAAATAGAATTTGGAGTCATCAATGCAAATATTTTTTTTTATAACGTAGGGCACGAGTGACAGGTATCGTTAAAATAATTAAATAATACAAAATGATTCGAGAATAATCAAACATATTTTCAAAACTTTGATTAGGAAATACATGGGTGCTTTTCATCTCTGACGGCAATCACACTCTACTTAGTAAATAGCCGGTTTCGGGCTTTCATTTCATGTTTTCATTTTTTCTCCTCCTGTCTCCTGTGACAGTTACGAGTAGTCTGTAATATTTGTGAAGTACTAACAGCCATTCACACAGCGACTTGCTTAGGTTACATTGACAATATGTTGCGTTGGCATTAAAAAGAGTGCGAGAACTGAAGAGCAAGTTCAAGTGAGAATCAATTGATCCATTCACTGTCTGTACTGGGAAAAAATTAAAACAATATAAATCAATACTGATACATTTGTATGTGGTAGATTTAAAAAAAAACGTATCAAACAAAACGACAACAACAAAAATATTGGAGAGAATTATTATGAATTATTATGAAGTTATTCTGTGGAAGAAAAAACAACTGACAATGACTGATAGAAATATCTAATAAGTCGTCGGTTTAATGCAAGAAGTCAACGAGAAAAAAATTCCAAAGATCAATAATCAACTTAATGCCTTCTGTTGCTCCTTTTTTTTGAAGTAGCGATTGTATGTCGTTTGAAATTGCATTTATAGAACACATCAAATTGAGTGTGTTGCAGTAGTTAACTCAATTTTCTTACACTGATCCGACGAAATAATGTTTAGAGTTTTAAAAAATACAGAGCTTATATCAAATATTATTCAACTGCAAAAAAAAAAATTGTATTAACACAAAACAATTTTATGAGACACTAGTTGTGAATAAGTTGAACAGCATTTCAATAAAATTGCATATAAAAATATACAGATTAAGATAGTACAAATGGGCCCATTAGAGGTGAAGGAAGCCAACTGGTATTTTAGAGAAAAAAAAGTTAGATCTGTTCTAATATTTTACACATCTTAAAGTATCGTAAAAGTGAAGTAACCTCAGTTAATACACATTGCAATAGTGTTATCTCTGTAAAATAAAAATATGCAATCCACCAAAACACCAAATAAATACGTGATTGTTTTATTTTTTTATTACCATTTTACTAGTTTGCTCACTTCACCTCTAGAGGGCCCAAATAACCAGGAAGAAAAAGTCGCAAACGGTAATATTTTTATACTTTCGATGGATTCGGCGGTAACTTTGTGGAAGTTCATTTTATATTTGATAATATTTTTTATTGAGATTTATACTTAATGGCTGAAACTCTCAAAGCTGGAAAATCACGTTTGCTTTTGAGACCTTTAAGTTATTTCAAGTAACATTTGTTCTATCACTCAACACTGTTCACAACAAATTCGTAAACGGTTTCTTATGATTCATATAATTAATGTTTTACCGTAGAGATGTCGGCATTGAAAAATATTGTTTAATTATTTTGTCTCGATGTAAAATGAATCATTCGTGCTGAAACATTTTTATTGTGATATCACTCAGTCGTTATCATTGATTATTTATTCATACAACATATTCTCCGAGAGAGAAAAAAAAACATGCGGCTAAGTGTCATATGCATTACAAACTTATCGGCTTATCACATTTCTTCCTCGAATCGAGGAAGCGGCTTCACGGAATGAATACAGTTAAGTGCGAAGATATTCTTCAAAAATTTTATAATTTTACATATTTTTTTAATACAACAAAACAAAATAACCGTTTGAAATATTGTCCAACTAAGCGCAGACGGGAAAGCAATACATTTAAGGTGACTTTTCTCAGTATTAACATTTCATTGTTGAGTATCAACATGAAGATAGAAAAATATACTCTTTTCTACAGGCAAATTAGAATGCCATCACGGAAATTGGAACGCAAGTGTTGTGACAGTCGGACGGTAGGAAAAGATGCTTCTGGCCATCAGCGATTGAAATTTAATTTCAAGCATAACTGATTCACTGAAGTCAATAGCGAACCTACGTTACGCAATTTATTTTTGAAAACACAAGTTTTAGCCTTCGATGTTCAAGCGTTTAAATGTTGATTTCTCTACATGATAAAATTCTATTTGAGTTTACATATATCCACCACAATGGAAATTAGGTATCATTGTTGATGTTATGTGTTCTTCAATGACAACTGTTTTATTGATTAAATAATGTATACCTACTGCAGACAAGGCTATATTTTGGCAGTACAATTGAGAAAATATCAAACCGTTTTGCAAAAATGTACAGATACCCAGCATGCGCTTAGTGAGACAATATAAATAATTATTCTGTAAGAGGAGCCATCTATGAATGATACAACAAATGTAATATTTCATGCACAATTAATAAACATATTTCATGTTTAGCATAAAGACATCATTTTACGTTATTAGGGTTTTAATATCTTTCAGTGTGATTCGGTACTTATCGAATACGTACAATGTAAAAAGAGATGAAGGGTTTTGATTTCACAACAATAAAAATCTTTCAAAGACATCGACAATGTTTACGTTCCTAGCGAGACTCGGTTGTGTAACTCTTACAAAAACGCTTTCGCAATTGAAATTCTACTGAATTTTAAATTCTATATCTTTAAAGCTAATGTGATCTAAATATTAATAATAGTTTGTTCAATGATGATATTAATATCACATTTTCTAAAGCACACGTTTCTACTAATAAATTTTTATTATGCCACTACTCCTATTGCGTTTATACAACATTTAAAACTACATATTAATAATAACAAGTCGGCAACGAAGACATCACCCTCAGGATCCCAATAAAATCTTCGCAGAAGTCAAGAAGGGAATCAGCATTCAGTTCACAATTCTACTGAAGGAAAAGTCTTCGGCAGTATTGATTTGCAGTTTCTTATATTTTTATAATAATTTTTTTTTTAAATACGATCACGATAACGTTACCATTTATAATAATGTAAAATAAAGCTGACCTTCAGGTCTCCCAGATTCAGATAGAAACATGCACCTATTATGATTTTATCATTGGGATCCATAAATAGACACGTCGTTCACACTTAAATACGTAATTTTGGCCATTTTTATTTGGCAAACGAATGCCTAAGGTATTCAATTTTCATTATCGTCTACTTCTATAATAGATATAATTACTATCAGAAAAATTCAAAGACAAATATTTTGCTGAATTTAATTATCGAAGTAACGCGTTTGACTAGAAGTTGAAGAATTTGGAAATTTAAAAGATAAGCTGCTGCCGTTTGTATACTGTATTTTTTCAATTATGAGACATTTGAAATGCGATTTAAAGTACAGCGGATCCTCGTTATCCGATGGTAATCGGCACCGCCTGAATACCTTTTAAAGCGAATCCGCTTAATACGGGACCGAAATTACTTAGTGATTGGGGGAGATGAGTTTAATTCATTTTATTTTTATTTATATTATTTAGTCCCCAAAACTACAGCAAATCATCTTTAATTTAGCAGGCGTAAATTGTAAGCTATGATCTTTTGTACTGTCATCTAAGATTGGAAAAATATGGTAAACAGCGACTAGTTTTTATGATTCTAATGGTGTTTCTTTTATAAATATCATAATTCATCTTCATAACAAGAAAGGCGAGATCTTAAAATTAACAAAAATAACAACAGTTACATAAGTTTGACAGATAAGAACAAGTTTAGCATTAGTTTAACAATGAATATTCACATCACAGATAATGTTATCTGCGTACGTATTCCAGGATAAAATATAAAGTCAACAAATAACAAAAACAATACAATATAATGTTTTTAACAAAAATTCTTTGATAACCAAGATTATTTATTATAGGCAAAAATGGCACACTATCTCAGGCCAGAGTTTTATAGCAGATAATTTTTATTTTCCCTAACAGAGGAAAATAATTTTATCATTAACGACATTCATTCTCATTTTATTACATTATTAGCGCACAAATTCAAAACATTTTCAACAAAATATTGATGTTGCAGCCCGGTATTAAACATAAAGATTTAACAGGCGTTCAGAACAAAGGCGACCCTCTTTATCGAAGCGTTTCATTTAAACGTAGGCATTTTATAATATATATCTTTGTACAACACTTATTTTCAATTTATTATTTTATTATTCATCTCGCTTTAAAAGTAAAGACAGCAACGAAGCCACATAGTTTCAAAGCACCATTAAAATATATTTGAAAATATTCGTTAGAACACACTCGTTGAAGATAGATTTGACTAAAATGTCAGTGTAAAATAGACAAAATATAACATACGGATTTAGATTATAGAACGAGACATTTAGAATATGTTAAACATTAATCAAAGATTTTTTTTAGCATGTAGCTTTGAATCCATTCATAAAGTGAGTGACGGCATATTGAAGGGGTGGCTAGTTTTTCTTTCATCTAATGTTTGAAGTACTTTTGCCGTAGCATAAAATTGGCGACATCTATTAATTATTAATACATGCATTGTTTATCTTTTCTTCTCTTTGTGAACACAAACTAAGATTATTTGAAACATTCCGGATTGGCGAATTTATGATTTTAGACAAAAGTCAAAAATATAGTTAACACGTGGTATTTCATTCAACTATTGTAGTAAACCTGAATCTCCCTCAAAACATTAGGGCTTTATTTTATCAATTAAGATCACATTAAAGGGAGTTTCAATTATTTAGTAATTAAATTTGTACTGTTTGTAATAATTAAAGTTATCATTGCAATAATATATAATAAATACTGTGTGCAATTATAAATAAAACTCGCCACCCCGCCGTTAGTTATTGCGAGAGCTGCCATTTAAAAAGTCATCTACAGTTGCGGACGCAAAACCAGAAATAGCATATTGCATTATTTGTCTAACAATATCGAGCGATTGTAATCAAAATATCTACTCTATTTAAAACTAATTTCGGGATCCAACATGCACATCCCTACAATGAATATCTTTGGTTAGATTAGGCCGACACATTTTGGGGTTTTTTTTATTAGGCATTTTTTAATTATTAGTTTTACGCTCTCACTTTTAATCACTAATGCGAGAACATTTTATAAACGATGCGCTACAGGAATGATAAGAAACTAAATTTAGAAAGGACTAGGAAAAAATATCAACATTATCGACGAATGGAAAAATCAATCACTACAATGAGAAATTTATTTTATGCAGAAGACATTGTGCATTATTTAAAATTTGTGTCTGGAACAGATTTTGAAGCTGTTTTGTCAAGCGTTTCATATGATAGTTAACATGTCTGCTACATATGTTGAGAATATGGTTTATCTCGACGTACATAGGTAACAGAAGTTGTCTCATACTCAAATAGATTAGAGATAGACGGAAGGCGGATAGGACTTAAGAGAGGACTAGCAGTTAGCTAATCACTCCGGATTCTCCCGATTTTTATCATCAGATGAGTGGGAGGAAATTCAGTCATCTCAGACATCCGTGCATTCGAAGACAGATTCATAAATCAATTTATGAAACTCTCCGTACTGGGAATCAAATACAGCGGCTGAGGTCAATCTTGACTACTCCGATGGAGCCCTGGTGTCATGTTTTCATTGTGACAGTCAGAAGGTTAAGCGGTTAAAAATTGTGTCGTGTGACACGTTAAATATACAGATTATAATAGACGACATGGCTGAGAAGGATATTACAAGTGCCCGTTTCAATTATTTAATTTTACTCATTTAAACATTACGTTTATAGAAACTGCAATCTGCAAAAGCGATTGAAATTTTCACTGTCGATATTGAAAAGGAACAAAGCAATTCTAGCAATAAGTAAAACAAAAAGGAATCATGGGGCTTTGAATAATCTGAAACGAAATGACGTTTCAAGTGGATGTTGGATGGATAACGGGATTGTGTTAAATATGGCAAAACAATGATGTCAACTGGAATCAGAATGATAAGAGTTACATATTAAACAATGTCACCTCGGTGGATAGAAGTGACAGATTGATTATGATGCTTATCATCGCATTCAGACATGTTAAGATATGTTATGATAGTATTTAATAAATACCAAATATATATCAAATCAAACTATCTCGCTTGATTTGATTGATAAAAAAAATAGAAGTTATGTGCATTAATCATTATAGAAGAACGTACCACGAAATCTATCATTTTCCCAAGTACCGATATAAGTCATCCAAAGAACTTTTACCAGGAAGGTAATTTTTTTTTCAAAAGACAAGAATAAATCAGGTATTACTGAGAATTGCACTACCGCAGTTATAAATGTTATGAATTGATCAGTTTAAAATATAAGACAGTGAATTGTATATTATTTTGATAACGCTCATGATGAGGAAAACCGGTCCTCCTGATTTTAAAAGCATTTTATTTTTAATTTCAAAGATTATTAATATAAAAATTGGGGGTAAATTGGATCAGCGCAAGATGGGGTATCTAATTCCAGCCGACAACTTTATTTTGACAACAGGGTTGTCATTCTTTGAATTAATTTTAAGTACGGTGGAATGAAAAATTATTTCTGCGATTCGCTGTCTTCCAAGAGTTGGGTCTCTATAGCCGGATCGAGATCGGAAGACTCAAGAAGTTTGTATCCTCCGTGCATCCCGGCCCGGGTGAAGACGCCTTTGGCCGCCTGCCAACGGCGCACGTGGTCCTGCATCGTGTTTACGCATGTCTGCGCTTCGGGAAACAGACTAGTCAGCAAACTGAAATTGATAACGCAATTACACTAGGTTACGTGAGGTTAATTTAATATTTAAAATATTTTTGTCAGTTAATATACAAAACAAAATATAAATATATTTTTTGTTTTAGGTTAACCTGGGAAGGAGAATACCTGGTATTTCAAGTAATGTGTAAATTGTTGGAAACTTTAAGATATCTTATTCTCTTGCAATATTATTTTAAAAACCTCCTGAAACTAGAAGCATTAAATTCCAATTCCGATCTGGTGTTTATTGAGTTTATCAGAGAGAATCAGTGTTTTCAAGAAGAGAATCAAATGGAAATGAACTTTTATGCTCAATATTAAATGATGACTATGGATTCTTTAGAAACAGTGGATATAATGAGAAACATACTGAAGTATGAGTTGATATACTGAAAAACATTTTTGATAAATTTGTGTAGTGTCTATACGTAAAGAAATAAAGAACATTTATTAAAAATTACGATTGTGGCAAAAAATAACGAAACACGGTCAACAGATGCGACACAATACCACTCAAAGGTTTAATCTTTAATCGCCGTGTGTTGAATCGATACTGTAAGGTGTGCTGCAACAAAATTAGGTGTTTTATTATCATTCTTAATAAAATGCTACAGTCGACTGTAAATTTCGCAGAGAAATGTTTAGTTTAAGTTTCAATAATTATTACCTAAATACGGGTATAGTAATATTTTCCAAAAACTGTATCTGCAAGTCCGGTATGAAAGCTTTCTCCCTGTCCATCATCTCTTGGGGAGACAGTCCTTTCTGCTTCTCTGCATCGCCTTGGTGGAAGAATTCCGTGTAAACAGCGGCCTAAGCAAAGTGTTTGATGTGATTAATTATTATCTTAAATTTTAACTGACATATTATTTCAACAACCGAACAGCAGGAATCTCATTGAATTAAGAAATGAACATGCATTGAATATCTTTGAAAGAAAAATCCTTCAGAGCATCTATAGATCAGTCAGGGATGGCAACCAGATACGATGCTAAGTTCTATGGTCTGTACGGCGACTGTAGCCCAGTCCATTCAATTACGATTGGGAGGCTTCACCGGCTAGGTATTCTTATAAATGAGGCTTTCTCTTGGGCAGAGAAAGGTGCAGAGAGTTCTCGATGACGGTGATATTATTTAAAAATGTAGCAGATACTTACGGCGACTTTTTTTATGCAGAGCCAATCCTTGATCTGATCGGCAAGGTCTGCGCACGTCATCAGCATAGAGAGAAGATTGAGACGGTGCCGAGGATTTTCTTTGTTGAAACCGTTTGCCACCATATCATCATACGTTTTCATGTGCCTGACGAGAGTAAAAACAAAATATATTAGAGAGAATCAAATTTAAGATCTTCTCTTTCAACTGGATTGGAAATAACTGTCAGATGACTGCAGGCTGATTCATATAAGAGAAAACTGCAACGTGTATTAACTATAACTGTATTCCAGTACACATTCTTTCAATGATGACATCTATGAATTAAATTCTATGGCCAGTGGAGTCATGCTTCATTTTCGCTTTTGTCTGGTGTGTTTTGATGCTGCTTTTTCCACGTTACGTCCCAGATTTACCAGGGCGTGGTCTTTGATTTTTGCATTGTTTTTGTGGTGGTATTAGTTCTCATTTGTAGGCATTACAGGTGTGACACTGGTGGTTGATTGAGTAACCTCGAGCTGCATTTTTTAATTGATTCGCTTCTTATGTAGAGCCTATGCCCGCAGTGCAGCGCCTTCATGATTCACTGTCTCCCACCGATTTCTTTGCTCTCTCCCATGACATGCCAGCGTCCCTCGTTTCTGTCAAGTACATACTGAGGATAGTACTTGACAGTCATCCGGGACGCCGGAATCCCACCAATCGGAAGTAGACGCAAGCGGGATTGAAACTCTCCGAAAACATCCCAACACATTTAAGAACGGAAATTAAGAATGAATACAATGTGCAAAATTTGTTTACTGAGATGAATATAACTGACTTGAAGTGATTAGCGAGGTCCGTAGCGAGGATGCAATCGCGGATGAGCTGCAAACAGAGGTCGTACTGCGGAGAGGGTAGACGCTGCAAGATGTTACAGCCTTCAGAGTTTAAAATGCAGAGCGCTTGCGACAAATGATGACGCTCCATCACGCTTCCTTCACTGCTGTATAATGCAGCCAGAACGGATCCTGTTCAAATTTCAATTAAAAACATTGGACTTGATTCAAAGGTCTTTGTAAAGGGGTACATTAAGCTAAATACAATGAACACAGATCATATCAAACAATGTGGAATATTCATCAAGCACTAGAGGTCTGCACTGGCCGTGGGCCGGGCTCGGGCGGGTAAGCGCAATTGTCGGGCGGGGCTTTGGAATTTGGGATATAATCTGGGGAAAAATATAGCAAATCGAGGATTTCAAATTCTGTGAGCTAAAAAAAAAAAGGGAAATTATTGGCTGCACTGCCAAATATATTTTTTTAAATAATGAAATACTATCGATAAAAAGATGCGGCGGATATGACTTACTTCCTCCGACTTCAAAGCTATTACTTGTCCCCCTGTGATCGAGATCGTGGCAGAGGCACGATACAAGATAAGCCAAACATTCCAGATCTCTGCAACAATTGAAATGTTATATAATTCTGCATAATTAAATGAATAAAATAATAGATAATATAGAAATACTCACATGTGTTCAATAATAAGGAAATGACTAGCATTAAAAAATTGTAGGTAGAAATCAATAATTAGAAAATACATTTTAAGCGAGGCGGGTGGTTTCCGCTAATGAATTTATTTCCAATGAGATTTTCTTTTCTCTGTTGTTGGCGAAAGCATAGTTTCAGTATGCATAATAAAATAACGTTAAGTAAGTACAATCAGTTTAAAAATCATCATATATATTCCTAAAAACAAGTTCCATTTGGAGAATTAGTCAAGTTTATCCATTCTAATTTATGTAAGTACACATTTGATTGTTCATGTCGGTAAATTTCTGATTTTTATGGTGCAAAAAAATTCTGGGGACAATAGGCATACAGCTCGTTGTTATTAATATTGTAAAATAAAATTGATAACTTTGTTAATCCAGTGGTAGTGTTAATAACTGTGGCACGTGTTTCGCCTCTTCGACAAGCATCCTCAACAAATGTCACACCAGTAGAATATCAAAGATATTAATTTTATACATACAAGATTGGTTGTATTTTAATGGGAGATAAGGGTTACAGCTTACGTTAAATAACCTTCTTCTAACAGCTTCAGGGAGCAGATGGATGCATACGCAAAGTGAGTGACGGAGAAAGCGTGCATCCAGTTGTGATAGGGCATATCGCGATAGCCTCTTTGGACGTACAATGTGAACCTCGCCAGGATCTCTCGGTTAATATTAAATCTGCAAAAAATTAACGATACCATAAGAAACGAGGCAAATATACGCTCGGAATAATGTAAACCAATTTTACATTAGGAATAAAAAAGTTCGATGCGCGGTAACGGTGAAAATATAGTCACCTTTTACAGAGTTTCAGTTCATCGAACATGTGAAGGATGTAGCAGGGAGTCTCTCGAAGATTGAGTAACCTCGAGTTGAAGTGCATCAACGGTAGCTGCTGATGGCGGTGCATATGTCGGCAATTTACCACTTTCGATATGTCGCGATTATTCACCTGATTCCGAAAAATTCAGTATTACGTTACCTTACTTTGAAAAGGTTCAGTGAAAGGAAAAGTGCATTTTATCTTTTCAATTTCAAAATATGATCAGTCAAATATTCAAACATGGTAAAGTGCAAATAGAACCTTTTCAAAGTAAGGTAACGATTAGTCAAATATGTATCACATTTTCAACACACAATATCCTCAAGTAACGGAGAGAGGTCTAAGAAGTTTAGAACTGAGATGACGGTCATTTTTATTTTCCACGGAAAGAGCCGAGCTTAATTTTCAGCCATTCACTCATTTCAAAGATTGTGCAGGGTCGGATAAGGACTTAGATTTGAACAGTACAGCTACCCACATTTTCAGATTAATTTTCATCAAAATATAAATATAAGCCCAGCCAGGATTGACAACTTTTTGTTTTGTTACCATGTCCGCTCCAAATGTGAAGCATATCGACTGCTGATAGAGTATATCTTTATAGAAGTTGTTCTATAAGAATTATTTGTAACACATTTGCTACAAATGGCTTTGACATGATAGGATGAGTGGTAGAGAATTTAGACTAACACAAATTCATAAATGGAATTAAAATTGTTTTAGTAAACTGGGAAACCAAGGATGTTGAAAACTCGGCTACATGAACTTTAGGCAATCTAATTTAATGCTAACAGTATAGTCACTGCTGCCTAATTGTGGTTTATAACTGACAAAATAAATATATAGTTTAAAATGATTCAATAAGTAAAAAAAATATCTGATACGTATTGATTACCTTGAGGTGGTACATGAGCATCTCGTTGGAGACGTTTGTACGTGCCTGCGCATCTAATATCTTTTTGTACATGATGCAGTGCATGATGGAAATGCCACAGTAAATACTGAAGGCGCCGGCCACCTCCTCATCGCAGGCATCGAAGAACATCCCCCCGACTTTATTGCAGAGTTGCGCAACGCCCACTATACCGTCTTCGTCGCGAATCGGGAAACACAGGATGTTTCTGAAGAAAATATGATTGTAAGTAAGTAAGTATCACAATACATGGGAATTCAAATTATGTACATTACAACAAGTGGGCATTTTTTTTGAAAAGGTTGAATGATATGGTTATCTATAGTGAAAGAAAATTGTTTATATTTAATTGTATGCCTCCATAACTTATTCGCAATACGAAGAATAAATACTTTATAATAAAATGGTTAATGTCAATAACTAAACTACAATTAAATTTGAATCGTTCAAACTATGTACATTCTTACAGATTTTGTCACTAACGACCCGGGTTTTGCCTTTCGGCATCTTCAGGCGTTCAAGTGCACGGATGAACTTGAATTGACGTTTAGTAAATGAATGTTTTGTGTTTATATAAGAAATAAATGTATCATAGAGTTTAGAGCCATTGCTGGCGAAAAGGATAAGCTTATGGGAATGCCAACAGATTTGAGTAGTAATAGGTGTAGTTGAGTAGTAGGGCATTCGAAACATTCATTTACTAAACGTCAGTTCGAGTTCATCCGTGCACTTGAACGCCTGAAGATGCCGAAAGGCGAAACCCGGGTCGTTAGTGACAAAATCTGTGAGAATGTACATAGTTTGAATGATTCAAATTTAATATTGAAATTCCACCAAGCACCTTCAGTCGAAATCTTAAATTAAACTACAATTGTTTTATTATTTTCTATGTTTATTGATTACTAATATGAAAAATAAATCATGATAAGAGATATTATTCTTGTGTTAAATTTATATGTACTCTGAAATCTAATGTTAGGACTTTAATAGTTTTGGCATAGTGCTATAAGACGTACATAATGTTGTATAAAATATTTGATAAAGAAGAAAATCAGGGCTTCGAACTGTTATTTTTTTCGTTCCGATAAAAATAACGGTTTTTCCGGTTTTCGGTTCAGCTCCGAGTGATTCATTTTGGTACTTATCACATTGTACATTATGTTAGCGCGGCGCCATTTTTAGCCCCCCGCGTACAATTTCAGAAGAAATACAATACGCCAGTGATTTTTAACCTGGGAGGCGCGCTATTGCTAAGGCGTGGGCTATTGCTAAGGGAGGCGCGAACCATTTAAAATATTTATTTTCTCATTAAAACGTGTCTTTTTTTCTATATGAAATAAAAGATGGGGAGGTGCGAGGATATTTTTTTCTTCAAAGGGAGGCGCAGTACCATAAAGGTTGGAAACCACTGCAATACACAATACAGGGTAAAAAGATGGAGCAGACAAATTAAATGCAACGAAATATCCTTGTCATCGTAAAAGATACTTATTTTTACAATATTTCTGTGTGCGGCCTTGTGTGAGTATGGAAAAATGTGTGCGGGCACATTTTGGGAGGTGTGAGCGCGCACACTTTAGCGGGAACATTGGTCACGCCTACGACAATCAAACGACAACTGACTTGGGGAATAAGAACATGTTAACGCGCATGTTTGAACACATGCTGAACTGGTTCCGGTTTTCGTTCTGACAAAAAAAAGGTTTTAACGATTTTTGGTTTTCGGTTCAGTTCCGGTTCGAAGCCCTGAAGAAAATACCCTTACGAGCTATTAACCGTATCAGATCTGAAGTGAACGCGACAACCATTTTAGAATGAAAATAACTATGTCTGAAGTCCCAGAGTATTTCTCACCTGGTGACGAATCCTGTTTTCTCATCGAGTCCTTTGTAGAACAGAGGGTTTTCATAAGCGTCAATAATGTTAAGAAGTCTTCCCGATACGGCGACGTGACCTGCTATTCCTTGGCCGAGCTTGATTCTTACTTCGATCGGAGTCTGCATGAATCAATGAAAAAGATACAATGTCAGTGTAATTCGAGTTTTAATAACATTCTTCAATTATTCTACAATATTTAGTCTGATTCAATCATTTTAATATCTTATTAAATAATCGATAAAAGTTTCTCAAGGCTTATATGTTATATTTCTTTTTTTAGTCCAGTATGTAAAAATTATATCCAAGTACATGAATACATAATATGACAAATTTTAGAAAATAAAGAATGACTGTAAGATGAAATCTTCATAACGTTTTCCAGATACATAAACACGAGTGGAATATCAATAACATAATCGTCCTAACCTCTGCGCCGGAAGTCTTGCCGTCGCCGCCGTCGAATACTTTCGCCACTAAGTCACCATGATCGGCATCCAGCAAAAACAAGGAGCATCTCTCGGCGGAAGTCAGCGTTCTGGCTTCAGCCATAATCCCGAGCAGAAGATCGTCCAGGTTTCCGAGCTGACCGAAGAGTCGCCGCGCCACTTGCAGCAGTCTCTGGCACTGTATCTTTAATCTGCATTGTTCTTCGGCCTGGACTGTGTTTAATATCAATGTCAAGCAAAACCTGCAAAATGTTATTTTACATTCTCTTGATCAGCAAGAAAAACTATCATTTTTAAATGAACAGCGAGTTAAACAGTTGTGTTTGAAAAGTGGAGAGAATTGTTAATCTTTTGAGGAGTATCGGTACCGCGAGGTATTTTTTCATCTATTATATATTGCCATTCAAATATTTTTTATTGAATTATTGTTATTTCTTCAGATATGGATACTGCACACACCTATCAGTGATTTTTGGCAGCCACAATATTTTAATTATGTGTTACAAATGAACAAAAGAATTTTTGAAAAAGGTGAATATCTCTAAATAAATCTGTAGCCATATAATATTGAGCTTAAAATTCCACTTCAGGTTGATTCCCTTCCTGGAATCAACATCAGTAATGCCCCACATGCCCACAGACGAAAGCAAAAAAGATTTAGTCCCGAATTTGAAGTAATAGCTTCTAGAAAATTATTTAAAAGTAGTAATGAATTAATTTACTTTACACTTTTAACTGTGAATTCAAAAATTTAAAAAAAATATATATATATACTTATTAACTTAGAGTTGCAAATAAAGAAAGCACGATAGTAAAAGATGTATAATGAAATGGTAAACATAATTACCTAAACAACTCTTCGATGATCTTTACGGCTTGTCGTTCTTTTTCGTTGGACCTTTGTGGGAAGACGAGACCGGCCAGCAAGGAAATGTTTCCTGAAACATTCCTCACAGGAACCATCACCGTGCAGCTTCCGTTGCTCAGGGTCTACATTCATATGGGATATTAATTAAACATTCCGTTCATCGTCCGTCTTCTCTGATGTCGAGCGATAAGAGCTTAACACTAGCGATCAGATAGTTACAGGTTCATGCCCCGGCAAGTACAATGTCAAATTTGGTTTAATTCAATTTAAGATAGCTGCTCATAACATTCTCTCACCTCAAATTACTCCCGAGTGACTTAATGAGTTATCATAGAATTTGTGATTCCAAAATATCTGGCGGATTAGCAATTTACTAGTTAATCTGTGACGCCAAATATTTTTATAAAAAAATTATGTTGAGTGTAAAGCAGCTTAATGTAAATTTCATGTTTGCGGATCTCTTTATAAATAAGGACACCCCGAAAACAATATTTCAAGTAAAAATGTAACATTTTTTGTAATGTAAGCGCTGAAAATTATCTGAAAACGAGAAAGAAGCATCGCAAATATCCGGCAGTACCGCACATGACAACTTACATGCTACTAAATCGTTTACCGGCCGCAACAACTTTTCATACCAGACGAGGTCAAACACGTGCATACAGATACGCACACAGCGAAATGCACCGGCAAACATCTCTGTATTGGTGAGTCTATCCCCAATATGTTATTTATTTATTTCCTTATTTACAAATTATTTATTTCCTTCACTCCAGATGAATAATTATACATAGCAAATATTACGGAGGAATACATACATTCTGAGCACCGTATCTATTATATTTCTTATGTTAATACTGCAAACATTCAAATCAATCTAATTCCAGCTTAAGCTTGTACTCTGAAATTTGATTCATGAATGAAATTATGGTATTAGGCATATATAGAAATCGACTGTTTAATAATTGTGAAAGATAATTTTATACCCGTATACAATGAACAGATAGCCTCTGACATATCACAAAAAGGGCTAAAACTAATCTTATCTCATTTATATTAAAATAATGTTATTTAAGCTCAACATAATCCGGTATTCAATTTGTTTATCTATATAGTTAGTTATGGTATTTGATCGAGTAGGCTGTCGAATGATAAGCTCTTGGATTTGTCCGATTGCAGAAAAATGTATAAACATTTGACACGTTTAAGAGAATATTACCTGCTGATATATGCATATAAATCAATTGAATCATTGAATTAAATCAAACAAATTTTACTAATTTTAACAAAGCTTCAGTAGAATGATTAGTTTTGAACATAGTTATAATGTTGAGTATATCTTAAATATTTCATTGTACATTTTTTATATCATTAAAATAATCAATCTTAACACAAATGTGCTTATGTATCTCTGTTAATGGTTTGGTGAGGAATGTATGCTTTCTGTATGACTACGCTCAATTGTAGTTTTAGATAATATATGTAAGGATTTGAAGCCTTTCTTTCCAAAACTGGCAGTCAGTCCAGATCGAGAAATGAGTTATAAATGCCATCTGTTAGTCAAGCTACAGAACTATCTATTTTAAATTTACAAAAACTAAGCATGTCTCTTGTTATGAAGGCACAAATTTTTATATAGTTCTTCAAAAACATGACACATCAAAAGACAAAAACCAAACTGGTAATGTCAAGGTAGATGCAACTCCCTCCCTTCATTTTTTATGGCTTCTGGTGGGTTTCAAACGTCTATCTGGTATTAACATGCTTACTAATATTCTCAAGTTACTATTTAAAAAAATAAATCCCACATTGATTGTTTTACTCTTGCTCTACGAAGAAATGCTTCAATTATGCTGGGCATTCATTAAATTAATACAACCAGGGTGGGTAGAGGTATTTACCTCCACCCCACCGATGATACCTAGCTGTTAATGGTCAATATCTAATTGTCTATGACGCCACGAGTACATATTTACATTCACAAGAACACTTCAGATAAGAGCATACCGATATCAGTTAATATTATTTTAAAAATGAAAAATATCTTTTTGATATCTAAGAGAGATAAGACTTAAGCAAATAATTCCATGTATTGAATATGCAAACGCAGCACTGGCACGTTGAACGGGAGCTTACGATACACAATATTTTGACGATAACAGAATTCAAGTGTTTGTATTACTAATAAAGGGAAGCAAACAAAAAACTATAAGGCTGGTCTCACACAGAGATTGATATCAATATGACATTAACTATCGTCAGATCAAAGGTGTCTTTTTGTGACAATTATCTTCAAGCAAAGCAAAATCTAACCTGTTATTATATTTTCAGCATTAAAACCAAACGAGCGATTAAATCATTGCACATTGCGATGATGCACTCACTCATCTCTCACAATCCTTTTGACACATGCACATTCATTTCTCTGCATCAGTGTGTATGAGATATTTTGCATTAAAAACAGTTAAATTTATCCTTTTTTCAAAAAGCACATAATTTAAAAGAATCTTATCATAAAACTTTGTTTTCATGTTGAAGTGATTGTGATTAATACTGTGCTGGCTGCAAGAACTAGTTGGGTCACATCTTATAAAGTATAGGTGTAACTAAACAATGGTGGTATTTTATTGGAGGAAGTAAGGTGATTGGCGGGTGATAGGGAATGCACTATTTTATGTCCATATGCTCCACATAAGAAGCAAATATGTTCCTAGACGAAATATATATTCCACACCAAAGATGCGTAACCTATTTTGCGCCGAGATCTACTTTTCAATCTTAAGTTTTCTCATGATCGACTACTAACACGATTCTTATAAGAAGTTTTATTTTGGGTTTTTTCTCCACTTCAAACTTAAAAATATTTATTTTAAATGCGAAATATTATTAAATTTGTGTTTACAAAATAATTTGATGTTAGCATTTTTGTATTTTTTTTAACAGTTTTGTATGGAACATTTTTACTCTATCGTATTTGGTGTCTTTCATCCTTTCACGGGGATAGTGGAGCCGTGCTTTAATTTCCCTAAGGTGCAGGGGTGTCCCATGGGTATGGACAACTAGGCAGTTGCCTAGGGGCAGAAAGTCTTTGGGATCGGCAAATGATCACAGTTTTTAAAAATGACTAAATATTTTTGAACGAAGAATTTGGTTGCGAATAAATATAATGCCTCAATGTCTTTGATAAAAAAATGCCGACAAAAAACATTTTCAATGGTAATAATATTATGACCGATGGGTAAACAGTAGTTAAATTTATCGCAAAAATCTCCTTTGAATATGACATTTACCGATCTCAACACTATAGGCGGCAGAAAAGGTAATTAAAATTAATATTTATAAAAATAGCAAAAGCGCTATTTTAAACTTTGTTTAGGGGCGTCACATAGCCTAGGAACATCACTGGGTATGTGTGATGTTTCTCTCGTTCCCGCTTTAACAGGTAATTCGATTATCAATCAATTGAGTGGCAAATCTGATCAGTTATATATAATTATTTGATTTTTTATAATTATTATTTTTATCTATTTCTCTCTTTTTTTGTTATTTACTCTCGAGAGAAGGTCTAGCGTTTGTGTGTGGCTTGTCTAACAAAAAACAAACAGTAAGGTAATCTCGTTCAATGATGTACTTCATTATGATAAAATGCATGTATTATCAATCTAAAAATAATATTACAGGCAATCGCAAGCCACACATCTCACTAAGTTTTTTAAGCCAATATCTCCAAAGAATTGAAACTATTTTGGCACAACCAGCTGCCTGAATAGATAGCTTGTTACACAGAAGTCATTAAATCTTAGTTTAACACTGATACATACTACTTTAGATGTTTTATGGATTAAAAAAATATATTTGAAATCACTTATCTTGGGGATATAAGAACCCATGTCAAATTGTAAAAATGGACATCAAATGAATGACTTTGCCAAGAATTGAGCTTGGAATCTTCTTTTCAGCGGTAGGCATGCGTCATTCATGAATTGAAGAAATCAAAAGACTAAATCTTTGCAATGAACTACAGTCACTCATTTGCCTAGATGGAAATATTAGAATTGTCACAAATAACTTGTTACTCAACCAAAACATTGCTTTTTCAATAGCAAAAAGAGTGAGAAAACAAATGATCTGTAGATAATTTAAATAGGGCCAAATGCGGCTCGATGTGTTTTTTGTGTAGCGCACTATGCGGTCAATAAATTCTCAATTATTGGAGAATTAATTATATTTTATGTTGAGGCTTTTTTTTGTGAGAATAAATGTTTTTTTTTTTTTAAATAGGACTTAACTTGCGGGCCGCCACTCATTTTGAATTTAAATGTGACCCCTCAGCCAAAAAGTTTACCCAGATCTGAATACAATAAAACCGTGAATCAATCATGAAGCATATTAAGCCTCGCCAATCAAATTTTAAATAACGATATAAAAACACATTCTGTATTATTTCAAACAGTCAATGCAGAGAAACGAAATATCCTATGCCGAAACGACGAGCTTAAGAAGTAGTAATCATAAACCAGTCTACATTTTAAGATGTTCACTGTCAATTATCTGGTATTGATTTGAAAAAACTTACTGAACATAGTGAATCTTGTATCTTCTTGTCCAAATCTGTTGACTTTACAAAGAGTGGTTTTTCTTTTGTTAAAACTGTATTTATTATTGTATCGGTCACCTTAAAAAATCAAATAAGACATTATTTTTTATTAGTTAATTATGGTACGATATTATTAGTATCTACTTCATTCATTATATTCATTATATTGGTGTGGATAATTGTGGGGCTATAATTCAAAACATACTATTTCGAAAATGAGCGATATTGAGTTAGGTATGCAGATAGGGTAATTCTAGCATAAGGAATCGACTGGTCGTATTAGTTTTAATATAAAATGTCTAAAACACTGTCGTTTTCAAGTTTTTATGCAAATGTTATTTTGTTTGTGTTATTCGTTATTGTATTTGACTCTACTGAAAAGTTTGAGTTTTGGAAATAGTATGTTTTGCATTATAACCCCAAAATTATAAATAGCTAAGCTAACCATAAACTTATATTCTGAAGAGAGGGATATTAAGTGAGAATTGACATTGATTAGTGATGTGGGTATCAAATGATGACTAATAAATAAATATCACTTTTATACGGAAAAAAATGTACATATTGATTGAGGATGTCGATTACTGAGGGCGAGAGTTGAGATTATAACTATTATAACCCAATAAACTCGCATACGTCATACGGGAATTTATCATTCATAATATAAAATTAAATTAGACAACTTTGTTATGTTACTTGTTGTGTTACAGAATCCGACACATGTTTCGCTTCTTTGAGAAGCGTCATCAGACATAACATCGCAAAGCTTACGAAGAAACTGAGATTTTATAACACAACAAGTGGAATAACAAAGTTATCAAATTTAATTTTGTATCAAAAATGAACTTCATCAAAGTTTCTTTTGACAATAAGAATTTGAACATCTAATTAATTAAGTATTTGAAATAATTATAAATAGTAGATTTATTAAATGCATGCGTATGAATAAGTGGAAAAATGATAGAGTATTTTACTAACTGGAAAAAGGCTAATGGACTATTCAATTCGTTTCTGAAATAAAAAATGATTTTACATGGCAAAATATTTGCAGAAAAAACTTTAGTGTGTCACGCTTAGTAACACAACCAATGGAGTAAATAAGCTATCAATTAAAATTGGGCATTTAAAAGAATACTGAGATTCTCATTTCAGTCTCAAATAAGTGGAAAGAATTATCAGGACAAGTACATTTCTCTTCTAACAATGATATACAATAATAAAAACAACGGGGTAAACATCATTAGTCAACATATCAATTTAGTTGTTATCAGTGATTTCGTATAGGTATTATTAATGATGATGTTACACTCACTGATAATCTCAATGGTTTCTCGAAGCATTTTTGTCCGACAACTTGAATGATTGCTTCCTCAGATGTCTCCAATAATGGCACTAAAAATACTGAAGCGGCTCCCGTTTCATCCTCTAGCTGAAATAGTCATTTAATCATATACGAAACAATATATCTGGATAAAAGCACCCAAACCACATTTTTCTCGTGAACAGAGTTTATAATTATTACAGGTCTGTGTATGAACTGCAGTTGAATATTAATTATCAGTTTTCTTATTTTTAGAGCTTCCATTTGTTCCGTTACTAGTTCAACTCGAGGCTTGATGGTCAGGTAATTTCTGTATTCATTCACATCCCACAATCAAAATTAAATAAACGTTTATTGGTGTTATATCCAGATCTGCAGTTAAGGGTTTAAACAGGTAATAATATATGTCTTGTATCTTGATACAATCCATGCGTTGAACACATTGTGATGTATGTGTATCTGTAGATTATACAATATAGCGTAAGGTGACCATTCGTACTGAATTTACCAGGACAGTACTTTTTTTCAAGTCACCCGACCTGGTAAGTCGCTAGATGTAACCAGTACACTTTTTATAGTATGTTCACAATTGTCTTATGTGTTTAACAATTGAAATATATAAATTTTATATATCCTTTTTTTGAAAAAATGTTTTGGTTTTGAGTTTCAATAAAATGGTCACCACCTTAATATAGCTTAAACCAGTGGTTTTTTCCTATATAACGCGGTGGAACGGCGTTCCGGAACCTTTTTTCTCATAGTTCGTATGTTTTAAATCAATATTCACAAAAAAAATCCTTAGAAAACTTTTGATTTTTTATGCCGAAAGAGGTTTGAAATTATTTTTTTAAATCAGTAAAAATAATAACAATAAAAAATGAATTATGAGGACTAAGATTAGATCTACAAGATATTTGTGATATCTATCCCTCCCACTTTTGCAATAATAAAATTAACAGGGCAAAGCGAGAGCGATTAGCTAACCACTAGTCCTGTACCAGCCCTATTTTTCTATCTTTAGTCTCTTTAAAAAAAGGAGGTTGAGCAAGTGACTAACAAGCAGTTCTCGTAAAAAAACTCGGTAAATTTGTCATACTTCATCGTACGGACTATTGCGGCGAAAAACTTCACAAACTGAGCTAAAAACCACTCCACGATTTAAAATTATTATCTGAGATCATGGGAATCGCGTTAAAACCACACATTATTACGAAGAACACTGATAAATTAAGCGAAATACGAAACATTTCGCTTAATTTATCAGTGTTCTTCGTAATAATGTGTGGTTTTAACGCGATTCCCATGATCTCAGATAATAATTTTAAATCGTGGAGTGGTTTTTAGCTCAGTTTGTGAAGTTTTTCGCCGTAATAGTCCGTGCGATGAAGTCATACTTTATATAATTTATTTATCAGTGTTACTATATTTATTATACAACTACAGAGCTTTTTAGGCCTTTTGCAGCAGTAAAATAGTTTTCATTTGTTTTGTCGTATTCTTGTAAGATTAGAATGGTGAAGAAAATTTTGATAGTTTTATTTCTAGATTTTAAGATAAACGCATTAAAGAGCAACCTTTAAAAATATGTTTTAGTCTTCTATTTTCGATTAGAATTCGAGTAAGACAGTGTCATTACAGAAAATGATTATTTTATGAACATATTTTGACTGACTAGATCACGCGATAATTTTTTATACTTACGTATTTGTTTATTTTCTTTTGTAATTCTACTGAATTCCTGTCAGTCAGATGGCTACATAATTCCAATATTTTCCCTGGATCGTTCGCTTCGAGATGCCTATGATAGACTGGTTTTTCCGTTTGAATGTCACCGTTTTCATTCATATTTCTTATGTCAAGTCATAAATCACAATTAAATACTGTCAGCCGCGGAAAATTTCACGGGATCCGGCCCGAAACAAGAACATAATCTTACACACATATTATATTTTACTGTCATTCAGAATCTCTTGTTTACATTTATTTTATGTTTCTTAAAAATAGTATGTAGCTATATAGTTTGTCGATGAGAAGCCATAGCAGGATACTTGAACATAAGTGTGAACTTATAAATAATCTTAAATTTTCATAATTGCTTTCACCAATTTTATTATTGACAGAGGCTTGATTAAACATTAGCATTATACCAGTGATTCTTCCATGTACAATTGTTTTGTTCATTTGAAGAATAAGCGAAATAAAATAAACAAAGTGTGAGTCTTAAAATTACCATAGAATAAAAAAAAGTAAACAAATTTTGTAAAAATATTAAGAGATATTTCATCGAGTTTTTGTTTTTGTCACAGATGCTTTTACCTGCAGTAAAATAAATTTGAGTTTTGCTTAAACATTCCACTTCATCAAACTCTCTGTGTCGAGACATCGTAAAATACGTCACAGATTTCAAAAAACGACTTTTCACTAAAACGGGAATAAAAAAAATAAAAACTCACTGTGTAAAAAGAATTTAAGTAAAAAAGTCTTGCAATTATTATTAAACAGGTATGATAAACGCTGTTAATGAAATCATATCAATGCCAGTTGATGTACCTACATTGAAAATAGGGGAAATGCCACACACCAGCAAGTCCCATTCGCTGGCCTTCCAGTTGTGTTCATCGAGCAATGCAACAATGTTGTAGCTAACAGGAGAGGTCGCAAGGCGAATGTCCGGCGCCTCAAAACTGGGCCACTGGTTAAGGGAAGGAAATCCCCGACAGAAAACCCAGGGTTGAACCGACCCTTAGAGCCCTTGTGACCCAGACCTCGGGAGCGCAGGGTCAATTACCCTGCATCCTTAAAACCAAAAGATTAGAATACCGCCACTAGCGCCTCGGACAAATACACTATGCGCATCGGAACGTACAATGTCCGTACCATGCGCATTTTGAAAAGGACCTGCTCGCCACCCATATCTTGCAGAACTATGGCCTGGAAAGCGCTGGAAAACTGGAAATATGGCGTGATGCGCTGGAAAGAAGCTGTTGGATGGGGAGAACGTTGATCTTTTCAGGCCAGGACTGACATCATCACCAGGGGGTGGCAGTATTAATGTCTGGGAGAGCCGCCTGTTGCCTTGTGAAATGGGAACCGATTTCTGAGAGATTGATATGAGCCACCTTCAGAACTACTGACAGCTCTATGACTGTCTTTCAGTGTTATGCCCCCACTGAGGACGTAACACTGAAAACTTATGTATAGTTACTTATCATAGCATGTATTTATTAATGATTTTAAATGAAATAAGTAGTGAAGAAATATAATGATCGAGGGATCAACTGCCTCTACTGGGAATCGAACCTGTGACCTCGAAAAATATACGATTCCATGCCTAGACAAATTCTAGAGGTTATAAAGAATAAGGAAGATTCTACAAAATATTAAATATTTAAAAAAATATTCTATGTGTATTATTTATCTGAAAATATTTTTAAAGGTCCGTTAATATCCTATCAATCACATTGACAAAAGAAAGTTTGGTTTGAAATGTATTATATTTTGTTACATTAATAAAACAATTAATGCTTGGTGAGGCGTGAAATGCTCCATTACCCTATCGGTCCCTATTCTCATACATATCTCCACTGGTAATGATCTACCTTTTTTTATTCTTTGGGAATGATCTATTAACAATTTGACATGTGGTTTATAAAAGAAAAATGTAAATATTTCACTTAAAACTTAAATAATATTGATTTATAAATCAATTGGCCAGCACTGTATGTTCATGCATAGAATAAACTTTTGATTCAGCATCATGCTCTACAAAGTGAAAAAAAAAACAAATTTTTCATTATTTGTAACGATAGCACTAAGCAACGAACGAAATTATAAACCTATTACAGCAATGAATAAACAAAGACTTTTTCCGAGTGCTTTTTTAAAAGGTGAACAATTTTCACATGTAAAAGATAAATAATACAAATGTGAATAAGTATTTTCTATTAAACATGGATCTCTGTGTATTTTATTATATGACAAAATACAAATTATTTGTAGCAAGATTGATTATTTATTCCTACAGGAAACGATCGCCTGCTAAAAAGTTTGAATAAGTGTAACAGTAGTGGGGCCTTGAGAGAAACCAGTAAATTGTAAGAAAAAAATAAACTGATTAATGGTAAATCTATGCATAAACCCGACCCATTTGTAAAATTGATGGTCTCCGTACATTGATTAACCTCAATAAAAGCATTGCCATTATAATTCCATTACCGGGAAGTTTCTGGCCACATGTTTACGAATCTATAGTTTGGCTAGATGTATGCTGAGATGCAGGGTACGCAGCGCAGGGCAGCATACAATTGACCAGCGTGGCCAGGCGAGGCAGACATGCGAAGAACATATATTTAATTTGTTATTTTTGTTACACCAAACTAATTATTTTCATATTGGATATCGAAATTTCAATTCAATAATCATATTTCAAGTCAGATTTTTTTATTTATGTTTTTGGTTGTATTTCTAAAATAAAATTCTACAACTTGACGAATATGAGAAACAAATGTATTAGAAAAATCATTGTTTTATTGTAACGTGGAATGTTTTATGGCAATTATGCCAAATATTTTTCATAATGAAAACAAGAAACGTATTTAATTTTCATGTATATAGGCAGTTTAAAATTTTATTCGTATTTTGGCTTATTAATTTTGAAAATTGTGTTATATTATAATTGTGCTGATATTTGTGATTAAATTGAAAGGAAATACCATGCATATAAACATTTAAAATTGCAAATTGATATAAACAGTACTTAAAACATAATTTTATTATCTTATTGATACACATATTATACATATTTTACATTCACTTGACAAATGCAGAAATGTGTACATCAAATTTTAAACATATTATGTGTTTGTAAATTTTTTATTGCAATACTTCAATAAATAATTTTAGCAATTATTATTATTGAAAGAAATGACAGTATTGTTGAAGTTATTCTTAGATCCGTTTATTACTCTGTTTTTTGATGATTAATATTATATTCCCCCCTCCCACCCATCCTATCTTATGAACGGGGCGTATCGAGATCGATTAGGTTACCACGAGTCCTGTCCTAGCCCTATCCTTCTATCCCTACTCTCTTTGGAAAAAGAGAGGTTGGACAACTGAGTAACAAGCAGTTCTCGTTGAAACACTTATGTTGAGATAAACTGATGGCCATAGACTAGTATACTTAGGACTGTGACTTTTTCTTTTAATTTGCAATACTTCTTTGTGAATTAATGTTATACAATGACAAATGTAGGTATATAGCTTTAAGATAGATTTTTTGTGTTAATTTTTTTAAACTTTAAAAAGCTTAATACAACACAATTTTCAAAATTAATAAGCCAAAATACGAATAAAATTTTAAACTGCTTATATATATGAAAATTAAATACGTTTCTTGTTTTCATTATGAAAAATATTTGGCATAATTGCCATAAAACATTCCACGTTACATAAAACAATGATTTTTCTAATAAAAATATTAAAATACTCGGAGTATTCGGTATAATTGTCAGGTGTTCGGTAGAATCCGTTCACCATATAACACATGTGTTTGGTGTTCAATATAAGGATAAAGCTAGGACTGGACTAGACAAAATTTTACTATTAAATCAACTCTTAATTTAATGTAAGAGTAATTTCAATATTAACAATTGGATGGTTAAGCGTAGGCCGGCACAGAGTTGGCAGGCAGGTGAAGCAGACATGTGGTACCAGTGTGTATAGCTGGGACAGTTGTCATGCGAGTGACATATTACTACCATAAAGCAACAGTGAGATAAAGTGAAAAAAGTTGATTCTATGAAAAGTAAGCCAACTGATCGCTGAAAGGTAAACCTTTACAATGAAACATTTTAATATATAAAGAAAATCTTACATTTCAATTAACGATATTGCATTTGAATCGTTCAAATTATGTACACTCCCACAGATTTTGTCACTAACGACCCGGGTTTCGCCTTTGAACGATTCAAATTTAATATTGAAATTCCACCAAGCACCTTCAGTCGAAATCTTAAATTATATAATGATATTGCCCTGTAACTTCAAAGTATTAAGGAGATTAGTAGAATAATTAGATACAGTTAACCCTTAGTGCTATTTAATTGAAATATGTTTTCACATTAATTCGTCTTTAATTAATTTATTATCGTATAATTATAATAAAAAATCATTTTGAATGTTTCAGTATAGCAAAATTTATCTTGCGCACAATGCGTATTGGTAAAATTCGGATGAAAAAAAACTTATATTATTAAAAAAATCAGTAAATTAAAAAACATTGCCAAATCTGTAATGTCGGGTCCAGCTCAACATAGGACTTCTAAGGGTTAATATAGGGTTACCAGGCGTCCCGATTAACCAGGACTATCACCGGTTTTGAGTCTCGTGTCCCGAACAAACCTATCGGGACGCCCAAATGTCCCAGTTTACCGACCCACGCTGATTATTTGGGGAAATTGGTAAACCTTGGGATATTGGATTCGAAAGTCTTGGAAAAGCTAAAAAAAAACGAGTCACGCTGGTATTTTGGGCAAATCGGTAAATTCCTGGGTTTTTGGATTCGATGGTCTCGGAAAAGCTAATAATTAAAAAAAGCGATCAGCAAATCGGACAAATGTCACAGTTTGACTTGCAAGAAATCTGGCAACCCTGAGTTAATAGTATGCAATGAAATCTACTATTGTCTTTCATCATAAACATTAATTCGCCATTTACAAAGTACAACAAAAACCTTTATGTTAACCCTCCAACGACGAGCGTGACCATATGGTCAGACTAAACACTGTTGTCTATTGATCCCACTATTCATCCTTTTTCAATCTGAATATCGTTGCTTTCACACATATTTGGTTAAGGGTACAGACTTCAGTTAGTCATCAGCCGCAGGGACAGAAACGGCCACCAGAAGAACATGCGATTTTTTGAATTTCCATTTTTTTAATACTTTTTGAAACTGTTAGTTATTTTTTTATCAAAATATCAAATTATTTACAGTTCTTTTGCTAATATAGTTGTATTGAAATTAAGAGGTTGTATTGTAAATATTTTTTAAAATTTCACGTTTAGCTATATTTCAACCCCGAATGTTTGCGTGCCCATACGGTCAGGCTCGTCCTTACACAATATTACATGGTAATAAAAGGATGAGCATGACCATATAGTCATGCAAGGTTTCTATATGACTTGGCGTTTTTTTTTTTTTTTTTTAATTTTTGTTAGTAATAAAAGTTATCTGATTTCAAAATGCCTTAAAAAATATTTTTTTTATCGAAAAAAAGCTCTCGTCTCTGGAGGGTTAAATTACTTCGAAACTAGTATTTTCAATTTATCCCACTGTTGCTTTAGGGTAGTGACATATGAATGACGCATAACTCTTTTAGTAGTCTACAACGAATAGTATCACATAAATCAGCATCAAAACTACAGCACGCTGGCCAACACTGACCCGCGAGTACAACTAATAATACCAAGCATCTTCAGAGTTCATAACTACAGTATGTTGGATGAGCTAGCCAGGTCTTAAGGCTAAAAAGTTTGCACTAATTCAATTTCGTTTCTCGGTCATTTTCATGGCAAAATCAAAATAACACATCAAGCAGGAATGTGCCAGTTTCACAATGAAGCGCAGCACAGGGAAGACCCATATCTGAATACCTAGGTCTGTGCTTCATGTAATACAAAATCTGCGTTACGATCAAATTCTACTTATCAACATTTCTTATATTTTCATGGGCTTACATCTAAAATTATTAATTACTACTTACCATGCACCTGCACTTTATGTAGTTATTATACAATTAATATTGTGCAGTCTCTTCCGAGAATTGTCTTTTTAGAAGTCCATCTCTTGATTGATTTATTATCTTTGAAATATTTCTGTACACTAAACTCGTCATGCCACCTTCAGTATTAACAAAAATAGGAAAATCTGTCAGATTAATCGAGGAGAAAATAAAACACAGCACATATTCTTAACTACCTTTATTAATAGATATGGTAATATAAACATTAATATGTATTTTAAAAATAAGTTTTAAATTCGGTAAAAAATATATTTTTACACACGGTCTTAATGCAGATAGGACAATGGGATTATTGGGTTTTCTCTATTTTTGAATAGAGGCTGTTGACAAGAAACTCGATCAAAATTATGGATGTGGGAAAATTTAGATTTTACAAATAAAATGATAACCACATCGACAATTTCAATTCTAACTTGCTTCATAATCGAGATAAGTGAGAAAAAAAAACCACTCGCAGTTTACTCTCAAGGTTGTACCTGTCACATCACAGATCATATGTTATCTATCCGAAGCGGAACACCTGTCAACGGTGATGAATATCAAAATACTAAACAAGACGACTGATCATGATGAATTGCAGTTTATAAATTCATATCAGTAATTTCAATTCAATCAGAGTGCTGCAATGAAATTTGAGTGGGTTCCCGAGGTTATGACAGAATGAGGTTCTCAGTGAGCTTAATCTTGAATGGTATCAATTACATCAATTAAATGCTAAAAAGTTGCAGGAAGTTTTGCAGTTTCTTGAAGAAATTTGTCATTTATACAATACATATGAACGCATCAATGAAGAGAGGTCAATTCGTACCAAACATCATTATACTACTAATATTAATAAGCTTATCTATTAGATTCAAAACCTGCATGCGCATGCAACCCATATAGCTCATCAAACAGGAATAGATTTGAAAATTTATTTTGAAACAACTCGCATTGCATTATTTACATTTAACTGGAATATTATCAAGATTAAAAAAGGAAGAAAATTTGTATTTTAGTCTACTCGAGTTTTTAAATGTATCAACATTAACACGCTGTCAGAGTAAATGTCAACGAATGGGCCGTAAATAAAGTAAAAAAATAAATATTACATGAAAAGTGAGCACGATAAGCGGCAGCGTCGATCACGAGGGATTTAAAAATAGCCTCACGAGGATGAGGTGAAATAAACATCATGAGAATAATGCCGATGGGGGAAATTTGACGGGATATTTACTTACACATAAGGTAAGACATCAATTTTAATGAACGTTGTTTAAAGTCAGGGAATGAGAAGGGGAGGTTGTAAGTAAAATTAAAAGCAATTTGGCGCTGTTCCATCTCAATTGGCGTCCCCGTTGGTGGGCGGCGGTGCTGGGCTCCTCGGAGATCTGGAGCGGGTGCGCGGTGAGCGCGACGGTGATCGCGTGCGGGTGCGTCTGGGACGGGAGACGCTACGTGATCCGCTGCGGCTGCGAGTTCTGCGAGAGCGGCTCCTGGAGCGGGACCTCGAGCGCGACTTGGATCGACTCCTGTAAACACAACACCCAGCAGACCGATGTTACATTTAATCGTGAAAATAACTTTTCTCAGGATGTGCCCGGACCTGATCTTCTTAAATTAAAAGAATATCCTCCAACATATTATACATTGGCAACAAAATTTTAATCCGCATTCTCAATTGAGAACAAATTTATAGAATAAAATTGAATGCTTTCATTTAATAGGTATGTAGTTTTGGACTTCCAAAAGATCTAAATGAAGAAAATACAATATATTATGATTCATAGAATTACATAATTGTCAGGTGCCAGTCTCCTTCCGACGACCCATCCTGTGATTGAACTAGATATATTTTTTTATTTATAATTTAAAATCTTGTGATACTTTTATGAGGCTCATCTTAATTGCTCCAAATTCAGGATCATGTTACTTTCAATCATGATCTTACAAAATAAAAAATGTTTTCTATTAGTTTCATACGCCGACTACACCATAAGGGTACAATATGGGCATACCCCCCAGCCCAAGTTAATGTTGATGCAAAATGGCTTCCTAAAATATGCATACAGTGCACGGACAGCTAAGCTGGTAGATATTGTTGAAAATTAAAAGAGAAAGCGCCAAAAATCTATCTGTGGCAACCTTTCTATGATAAAAAAAATGGGTATGAGTGTTTTACCTGTTCCGTCAGTCGGATTTGCCGTATAGCATTTGAGAGGGGAGGGTGAGAAGTGGCGGCCCGGTCGCATACGCAGGTGTCATAATCATTATGGTTACGGCAAACAAGACATTAGTACATAGCAAATGTTCATGTTGTAACACTCACACTGTGCGGGCTCGGTCATAAAGTGAAACACGTCGATCGTGCGAGTCGGTAGGTCGTGCAGAACTAACGGAGGAAGCCGAAGAGGAGACAATCGGCCGCGAGTCAGAGCTCGTCTGTCGGTCTCCGAATCTCTCAGTCTCCTTCTGCGTCAGTCGCGGAGGGAAAAGTCTACGAAGCGCAGAGAAGCTACGCGCCACTTAGTGCACTGATACAGTAGCAGTGGGTCTACCCAATATAACACCTATAACACATAGCAGCCACATTTTTAAATCACGTTAGTGTCAGGCGACCTCGGCCGTACTCACTCTAGCCGGCTCGCATCGAGGACGGAGTTTCCGCAAGTGTCGTGCGTTTTCCCAGCCCGTCTGAGTCTAATCTCTATTGGCAAACATATCGGATCACGTTCCGCTTCGACGTCTCCGCGGTCAGGTCACTCGGGCCGGCGGCGCTCTGATTGAGAGTGAAGACGACGCACAAGAGACATCTAACTAATTTTAACAAGTACAAAAAGACAATCGGACGCGCATCGAGCGCACCCGTGTGACAATTTTCAAAGGATGACATCAACATCCGAAAAGGTATAGATTTGAAAGAGATCAAACAACACAGTAAATTAGATCAAGAAGTTAATGTCTCTACAAAGAAATTGAATTCAAGTAAAATATGTATGGTTAAATTTAATTGGATTAAACTAGTCACTGGCATTCTTATTTAGGCGTAGAGTGGAGTTATCTGCCGTGTCTGATCAGAAAGATGGCGTCGATTGGGAAAGCTTCCGATACGTCTGCACTCGGAGGTCTCGTAGGGGAAAACAACAAGCGGGTTCCAAGTTCATTACGATAAACAAATTACGGTCACTGGAAAGTGGCAATCATTATTTCTAGTTCCAGGAACAAGTCTCACCAGAAAAACGGGATGATGAGTTTGTATTGCAATCATGCCAGTGTCAAAAAAGCTAGCAACATAATTAAGCTATAATAACGCTATTTAATGAATGAAATATTTTCCGTTTTCGGATTTATCATAATGAAGAAATATAGATTTCGGTTTCATTGCTTCAAGTGTGCCGTTTGTAATTTTATACTGTGAGATGAATGACGTAGGGAAAGATTTCACGACATGGTACAATGTTCGTAGCGGATGGCAAAATACAAATTTGACTCGGGGTTTTAGGACATGTTTGCTTCAAACATATCATGATTACAAATAAGCTCAAGACATGAGGCAGATATAATACAAACTCATTTGGGCAACAGGAAGACAGGGTTAGAGGGAGGGTGACCCTGACGTACCTGCGTCTGGCACGTCTTCCGAGTCTGGAACAGTCCCTGGCATAATGTCCGCGATCACCGCACTCATAGCATCGGTCATCCGGATGGAAGGGGCGGGCGGAGCGGGAGCTGCGGGGTGGGGGGCCGCGGTATCCACGACCACCCCCTTTGCCATTCGACATCTCCACGCGTGCTCGTCTTCCGCAAATGGTGCGACCGTCAAGTCCTCTCACCTGCAACCAATGGATTATTCAACTAATTGACTTTCTTTGATACAACAATATGAAATTTATGAGCAAGGCTGTGGAGTACTGTTTTAACTGGAGACAAATTAAAAAAAAACTTATAACTTCGAATGCTTTTAAAAACAACAAATGTATTCTTTTTGCTAAGGTCAAAAAATGCGCCACTGCATGCTACTAGGCATAAAAATAACTTACGTCGCTTTCAGCTTTACGTTTTCAGCTGGACTCTGAGTTATTATATTTCTTCACGACTCTACAACCCTGGTTATGAGAAGAAAGTTTTGGCGAGTCGCCGGTAACCATCGAAAAACAACTCACCGCATCTTCGGCGTCCCTGGCGTCTTCAAATTCCACAAAGGCGAATCCAGGTGGATTGCGTGCGACCCACACGTTTCTCAGGGGTCCATAATAGCTGAAGGCGTCTTCCAGCTCAGGCTTGCTGGCGTTGTTTCCGAGGTCGCCAACGTAAAGTTTACACTCAGACCCGTATCGGGACATGGTTCTGCAAAAAAAGGCGCGCGATTACAACAGGTTATTGAACTGAGAACGTCAACTATAACTAGAAAAATCATAAATTCCGAAAAAACCGGACACATCGGATGCCGCGAAAAAGTCGTACTGTCGAAATAAAAATGGCGACCGAAGCCCTCGCAAAAATGTGGTAAAGCCGGAATCCAAATAATACCGTATTCGTGTTATGTAATGCCGTTGAAATCATTCGATCACTTTTAAACTTACCTAGTGTTGTGGTTATCCGATAAACAGTTAAATGCTTTCAATAACAACAACTTTCTGAAGAAAAGCCTAGAAGGCGTCGGCGGCGTCTGTTCTGGGTACACAAGCTACCATAAACAAGACTGGCCGAAACGCGTTGGATGCGTACCAGACAAAAGACAGTGCTGCCAGATTATTATTATTAAAGATGAAAACGTCACTGATTTAATGGGTCTGTATTTCATTCGCAGTGTGGTCAGCAAATTCAATGAATTGTCGGTAATATATTCAAATGGTCAGTTAATATTATATACGATCCGTATCCATTGCATCAGTATGAATGTGGTAAATTATAAAATAAAACGGTTACTTACTTATGTTAAACGGTTAGTATTTAAGCAAAATAATCAGTAATTTAGATAAATAGCTTTATTTTGACAGCTGGTAAATTTTATCAAAGATGGTCAAAATTATTACCAGTAATATGAAAAATAAACACATGAAATAGGTTAATTTCTTAAGTTAAGGTATTTAAAAGTAAATAATACTATTTTAATAAGTCTGCGGTACTAGAATGTTGATCCGTTTTATTAAAAACATATTAGCTTAAAATAATTTTTCATTCTTTCTTAAAAATAATAATACATGTTTGACAGGATGTTTCATTTATAGTGTACTAGCGAGTACCCGGCATGCGTTGCAATGCCACTCAAGAAAGATGTATTTTAATACTGTGTATCAAAGTGCTTCATTGAAGTGCTCTTTGATACACAATATTTTTTGTTTTGCTATTTGGTGCATTTATGAATAAATCAGAAGGTTTTCCAACGCGTGAGCAGGCTACATACAGCTGTCCATGTGGAAAGCATGGATTTACCAAATTTAGTCCACGCACTTGTAGCGATTGTCTTTGTGATTTGTTTATGGTCATTGCAAATGCTAATCGCACCGGAAACTGCAAACGCTTAAATTCGAATGACATATCTGTCGGAATCATCGGGATGCGTACATCTTCTCCTCTAAATTTTCCATTTAAAATTGTAGCTTCAATGATATTGTTCATTATCTTTTCCCCTAAAAGCCTTGTACCGTTGCAAAGTCTTGATGGATTTATATTTCGAAAAAGAATGATAGGTACGCCAATTTTCAATGTTTAAACGTGTGACGGTATAGTGTGACGGCAAATCAAGTGAATTTAAGAATTCAGTTGGATAATTGACAACTTCGTCTTGATTCATTGCAGTATTGATGGAGTTATACGTTGTCTCTTCGCCTGGTATTTCGTTTTGAATCTTGAAGTTGATCGCATTAACATCGTTGTTTTAAGCTGCTAATATAACACTTTCTCTGAGCCACTGATGATTTTTGTAATTCTGTTTTTGGGAAAACTTTATGAGTCAATTCTTTTATTGTTTTTGTTATTTTACAGAAGTTTGTTAGCAATGTATCCAACATCCCATTCCATGTTCCATTCCCAATATCCAACAATTATTTGGCGAAACGTTCAGCGAATGTGTCATATTGTAGTTCTACACGCATGCTGGCCTTGAAAACCAATTTCTGCACGTGTCGCCATAAAACTGATGACTTGAGACATGCATTTAATTTATCAACAGCTGTTGAACGTGGTATAACTGGTAGGGTTTGTCGAAAATCACCAGACAATAAGTTAAGTGCGCCACCAAAGACCACTATTCGTTTCCTCTCAAATCTTTTAGTGCATAGTGTACAGCTTACAATGCCTTTTTGTGCGCCACAGTACATTCGTCTCATATCATGAGTTGGCATGATTGAAGTACTTCACCCATTCCGATTTTTTTTTGATATTGCATGTTAGTGTCTCAGTGGTATGCATTAAAATGCAATTTCACTGCTGAATGCGCTGTTCGACCACTATCCAAAAATGTTCACACCAAAGACACGCGAACTGACTCTAAACTATATGAAATACACACATTTGCTAAATTGAGAAAAGTCACCAGAAAAGGCGATAATTCTAAGAAAATGCGCTACAGAGAATCCTAAAAATAGCCAATCAACGGGTCCAAACTTCACTTTTCGCGACTTATGATTTGCCATGAAACTGATAGCCGTGGCACGCAGATCGCTTCGACGAAATTTCTCATTATAAAATGGCTGCACTATGGGGCGGGCTGGAGGAAGCTCAGAGGGGCTCGCGCGAGCCCTTTGTGAAATTTTGCTAAGGTCGGCCAGCCCCTTGTTAATTCAAGAGAAAACAATATTCTCAAATCAAATGAGTACATAACTGCAATTTCTGACTTACACACATTATCTATGACAGCATCAGTATACACAGTAGTACATTTTCGGCCATTTACATTGATGAGTTTACAGTAAATTGCATATTGTTACGTATTGTAAATGTATTAAGTAAAAATCGATCGCTTATTTAAGTAGTCCATCAGAGTGATAAAAAAACACACTGCACCTTGCACCTTGAGCACCTTGTAAACGCATTGGCAGCCTACCACTGGCTGTACTAATTTAGAAAACTTTAAGGGCGTCCGCACAACAAATCATCAAAGTTTTATTGCAATCGGATGAATGGTATAGAAACAGGAACGCATAAAGGGAAAACTAACAAATTACCGTATTGGCAGCCCATCGTTGTATGTTTTGATTCAAAAACCTTTGTTGGTGTCCGCAAAACAACTCCCCAAAGCTTTATCGCAATCAGATGAACGGTATAGGAACGCATACGGAACAAACAAACAATTTAACGTATTGGAAGCCCACCGCTGGCTGTATGTATTCAGGTACCGTTTCGAGTGTTCGCACAACAATTCACCAAAGTTTTATCGCAAAAGGATGAACGGTATAAGAACAGGAACGCATAAGGGACAAACTAACAAATTAACGTATTGGCAGCCCATCGATGATTCAAATACATTCGCAGGTATCCGCACAACGGCTCGCCAAATTTTATCGCAGTCTCTGATACTTAAAACTAATTTATCGTTTTTTTAATAATATTGTATTATAAAATAAATCTTCCTGCTTTCTATCGAAACTTAATAGTTATAAGTTAGGTTATATTTTTGAATATTCGTCGTCATATTTCAAATATGCTCTATGGTTTGTTTCAAGTTCAGTTTGATGTCTTATTCTGTATATTATCTCTGTTCTAACCTCTATTGTCTTACGATGATGTCAAACTTATAGACTAGTATACTTTTTCATACTGATTTTAGATTTGTAATCACAGATAATAAATTGAATATTATGGAAAAATTTGGTGCCAATGGAGGATGCATATCTCAAGTTCGTAGGGCGATCCATAAAAGCACTGCATGTTACAGAACCCTCTATGAAGAAAAGAAAAAATAGAAAATAGAAAAAAAAGATCAAAATACAACTAACTCTTGACAAGTTTATTAAAAAAATATATTTTTTTTCAAATACAAGAGTAAATTTTGATAAATAAAATTTTTAAAGGACAGTTTTAGTGTTTTTTTACATCCCTCTACTTTCAAACATTCAAAATTCGCATACATTTTCAGGAACAAATTGTGTAAAAGTACAGGTCCGCCTGTATAGAGAGCTATGAGATAGTTCATCTAAAACAACATCTAAAAACTACCACTTTCATTTAACCTTTTACACGCGGGCTTGGAAAAAAATCGTTTACATATTTGGGAGCCCCCGTGTGCTACACAATTTGAAGGGCTTGTTATTAAAAAAACTACCTAAAATAAAAATAAATATTGAAAACGGAATTAAAATTAAATGGGCTTTATTCTATAACGCGCATTTTAACATCAACAAATATCATTTTGGCAAATTGTTCCTAATATTTTGCGTTTTTTTCTTAATTTTCTGAGTTTATTCCTGATTTTTTTTGCAACGTTTCAAAATTCTCAGTTTTTTTGCCTCTCTAGTTACGCTTAGTAAGACAACCAGATTAATAACAAACGTATCTATTTTCATTAAAGTTAATTAGCTGTAAATTGAAAAATCAAATTTAATTTAACTTATTCTCTAATATGACAATAACTTAATTTCGAAATTTAAAACTTTATGACTGGTGTGATCTATGAATATTTAGTTATACATATATGATACAGTCTAAAATTAATAATAGCGATATCACTTTCTACCTACCTATACAGAATACTGAAACTTTGGGTAGCTACTTGCCAATAGTATTTATACTCTATGACAGCTGTCTAAACTAATCTGTCAAATTTACCATTATTTACAAAATGTTTTGTGTACTAATTTACTTTGTGATTAATATATTTTAAAGAAGTCACAGCGAACCTTTGAAAATTCCATCATGTTTTGTCAAATAAAATCATTTTCCTCGTGTAAGGATATCGAAAAAGTTCAAAAAACGCTATTTTTATCCGACAGATACGGTATGAAAAAGTTTACAAAAATATTTTTTTACATTTGTTTTTACGACTATTAAATCATAAAAAAGTTTTATGCTGTTGAACTTAACACAATTAGCCTTTTTATTATCATTTAGAGGTTTTAAAAAAATGTAATAAAAAATAATATTGTTATCCAGTGCTGATTGTGTATCTTTTTTTCAAATATAATTGAAAATATTTTCTCGTTTATGAAAAAAAAAAATTCTATGAATCGCTTTGAAGATGCCTGTACAAATATTTTACTGTTTAGGCACTGATTGGTTGAATGAATGCTACGTATCACTGTCACCTTGCGGTTCCATTGTTGTATTGGCTCGCAACTCCAGGCTGAGCATACTCAGCAGTGAATGGGACAGTTTGGCTAATTGTAATGTGTTTGTCAATACTTGGACGGGAACCCTGCCAACTGATATTAAATCTCTGATCACATTCCCCGTATTGCAACAGAGTCAGGTAAACTAATGTTATAATATAAAAATATAGATATATATTAAAGCCAATCTCATACAAATAATAGTTTTAAATTAAAAGACTGTGACAATTGCCCGCCTTCAAATTAGCCTAAATAGTAATTGCATATGAAAATAAATTCTTTTTTTGCAAACTGGTTTAATAAATGCATCAACTAAGTTATTCCAGTCACAGAATTTGTTTTATATGCTCACCTCATTTTTTTTTACTACCAACTTCTGCCAGAAAGGTGACAATTCGTCCTTTTTGTTTTTACTGTGATATAAAAACATTAGTTCAGATAAATATTGTATCTTGGTGCTTGTACTGCTCGTAGTATTGTCGATTCATCATTGCGTCGTGCAAGTTTTTATTCTGAGTTTGTTTAGATTTACCCAGATTGGATATGCGTCGCAGTGGGATTGAAATCGGGCGAAGTGAGATTCTTCACTGACCACGGTGACCTTTTGCTGACGGAGAAACTTCACGATTCGGCGGTGTTGAATATAAAATGCAACACGGGTCTTCACAGTGACTCTGATGAGTTGTATTTTGTTTATAATGAAGCCGTTTGCTGCGTGGGAGCCACAAAGCTTATGCAGACACTGCGGTTCTTCCGAGCACAGCTTACAAAAGGTATCATTTATTTTCTTTACTGTGCTTAAGTATTATGCCAAACACTACTCCATATTATCTTTAGTTAATTTATGATAATAAATTATCTCAAGTGTAAAACTGTTTCGAAACAGTACTAGTTTTTAAACTGTATACAAATTAAATATGTATAGGAATCGCCTTCCTGTCTTATTTTTTAAAACTATTTCTGAAAATACTGTTTTTTTTTGTGAAAACGACTTGTTTGTAAAGAATATTTTCTTGTTAAATTAAAATACTGCCTAAAAATTTAAATTGATCAATAACTTTAACTTTACCATGTATGGCTTGACATAATTTTGTGACATCTGTTAAGTAAGATATTTCAGGACAAGGTGTCGTTTCAAAAGAAGCTGCCGGTGAAGGATTGAGTGTTTTAACGAGGAAGTTGGGTTTCGTTGGCCAGGATGTTGTTTGCGATGCATCAATTGTAGGACTAGAGCTGAGTAACACATTCGATCATCTTTTGACTGCTTCGACGCATGGTGGATTTTTTACTGCGTAAGTTTAAGTTAAAAGAATTATTGATAACCGCGAAACGTGTATGACATCTGTTTCAGTCAGTCTGACAAAGTTTTAATTGTTTGAAAACAGGTATAGGTCGTCAGCACCCCACAAGACTGCAGTGGTAGGTGTTGGGGCCCGTCCTTACCTCGCCTTTCATCAAGCCTTAGAAGGTGGAGCACAACCGTTACTGCACGATGTCGCCAGATCGGTAGCTTCAAAGATTAAGTCTTCCATTTTGTACGTATAATTGTTTTATAACATTGCAGCATAATATTATATTAGGTAAAGCGAAAAGTAATTGCCGTTATTTTAGGGCGCGCTATGAAATCAGTTTGTATCTGGTTCCCGCCGAGTAAGTACGTCAATATTGGTATTATTTTGAAGCTCCTTTTGTCCCGTTTCTTCTCTAAAGGCCGCATTCATTTTTCTGATTCAACATAAGGTCGCAGTAGACATTGACTAGGGAATCTATGGCCGGAAACAATTTCATGCCAATTTGTAAAACCCAGAAAAAAATGAATTAGACATCCAAAGTCCCAAGAATTTTCGGATTTGCCCAAATTACCAGCTTTTTTAGCTCTTCCAAAAATTTTCGAATTCAAAATCTCAGAAATTTACGAATTTACAAAAAATTGCAGAATTGGCCGATCAAGTCAAAAGGCCGCACCAGAGTAGCCAAAAGGCCGCAGGTTCCCCACGACTGGTCTAGTCCTTTGATTTGTTTTTTGTTGTGTGATTACTTTTAAGCATCTTCACACTGCTTACTCGTCATATTCTTGCAAAAAGAGGCAACCGCTGTGGGTGTCACAAGTTTTATTTTCTTAATATGTTCTCAACATTTTTCAATGGTAGTTTCAAAAATTCATGCCGTCACATTTTCTTTAAAAACCACTTCTTTTTTTACTAAAGTGGGTGGCTAGGTGATAGTGGTGGCAAAAAAGATAATAGCTCCATACCTGTCTATACGCCTCCGGAGCCAATGATTAGCTGCTACGCGGTGTGCGATCTACACAGACGCGGGTTGAACACCACTGCCTCACCAGACCGGCGATTGCTCGCCGTAAGAGATTCTCTCGGCAGAGTTGTACTGGTTGACACTAAGCGAGCAACGGCCATAAGAATATTCAAAGGATATCATGAAGGACAGTGTGGATTTTTAGAGGTGGGATATACGCTTTGTTATTAATTGTATATATTACAGTAAAAGTGTATTTTAACCCTTCAGGCGCGTATACCTGAAATAGATTTTGAATAATTGAATAGAAGAATGATCCGCACATGAATTAGTAAATTAAACTTATAATTGGCTCTTTTGTTTTGAATAAGATTTCTGATGAAATTTTAGGGAAAATTTTTTATACCATTGCTTGTCAAGTTTTTTATTTAACCTTTTGGCTGCCGTAGAAAAAAATACGTCTTTACCTATCATGTTGACTACAGACCCGTAAAATAAAAGAAAGAGTAGATTTTATATAAATTTCATTTGATTTTGTCTTAAACAATTTTATTATAACTTAAGTAAATCGATTGTTATTTTTTGTTATAGGTTCACGAGGAAACGCATAAACGCCATCGATCAACCGGCCGCCGCACATTGTTTTTAATTTTATATCTTCGTAAACGCGGCCAGATAGAAGTTTGGCCTTTACGAGGACCGCGGATCACAACATTTGCGGCGGCTCAAAACGCTCATTTACTATACACTCAATATCCGTCTCCCAAGCCGCGAGGCTTCAGTGCGCCATCTCTTTCTTTTCTTTACCCAGATGGACAGATCAAAAATCTGGTCGTTCCGTTTCACTTCTCACTCGCTAATGAAAACTCCGACAGGGCCAGAGACGTGCACCTCCTGAAGAGACTCAGACAGCTGCTCAAGGATAAGGTCACCGATGCGGATCAGATAAAAACCGAAGTCATCGATACCCTCAAGGAATTTAAAACTATCGATATTAAAATTCACTGCGTTGAAATGATGGCGGCGAGTAGAAATGTTACGCCAGATATGCTGCTGGCTTGCTTAGGACTCCTAATGCCCAAACTGGCCGGAAATGACGAGCAAATCAGTCCCGAACGTGCTAAATTAAGTATTTTATGTGAAAATATCAATGCGGTAATAAGATTTTTCATGCTATTGAACGAAATTGAATTCGATGATGAAGTTGCTCATGAAAATGTTGATGAAATCAAAGATGACGATGAAGGTGACAAAGAATTAAATAATGCAGAAGTATTAGACGACGACCAGTCCGGTGCTACGCCTGAAGAGGAAACTTTAAAAGAGGTCTCGCCGGAAATCGCAAGCGATGATGGTAATTTGAAACAACACGCAGATGATAAACTAATAACCGACTCTGACATGTCAAACTTACAACACCTACTTAATCTGGCAAAGTCTACCCAGCACAAGAGAAGTTCCAATCAAAAAGTCACATTTGTTGAAAGTAATAAATCAGTTCACGCTGACTTTTTGGCATGCTTTGATATTCTAGATTCTTCTTTGGCGTTAAAGTTAAAAGATACAATATCAGATGACGCTATGGTATTTTTATCTCAGCAAATTTACACACCATTTGTGATGGAAAATTCAAATTGGAAATCTATGTGGGAAAAATGTAGTGAGAGGAAGTCTATTTTACCGCGAGATTTCTGCAAGCTTCTTTTCGTTTATTGGATGGAGTTGTCCGCTAGAGAAATCACCCATGTAATTTTGGAAAATTTTGGCAAAATGTTAATAGAAATCTGCCAAATACAAGGTTTCAACAACGTGTATTTGGGATACGGCGATACGTCAGCTTGGTGGCAGTCAGTCAGAGACTTTTTGGTTGATGCGCGATGTCCATTCAAAAGCATGGTGGGGGCCCAAATTTGCAGAGCAGTTGCGAAAAAAATCGAGAGAGAGGAAGAGCTGAAGGCCAACGGAATCGACCATGATGCGTGGGAGAGTGTCAGCAGGGATAACGCCCAGTGGGGACTGTTGGTCGGCAAGTTAGATGACATATCGCTGCTGAGTATTGTTTTATCGCAAAAAGTTGAAGTCGTCAGCGCACTGCCCAAGCTGCAGATCGATCTTCCCGAAATCAACTTGAAATATATTGACAACAATGGGAAAGGATCAATATCAGAGCTCGTAGCTAAATGGTTGTGCATCGCCGGGGTGGATCCGAAAGATATTCTCGAAAACGAATCTAAAGGAGACGATGCGACGAAGAAAAATATGGAAGGAATATTCAGCTTAAAAATTGATGACGAGAAGAGCCAAATGAAAGTCATGTCCGTCTTCGATAAGCTGACTCTCTTGCAGAGACAGTTTCCTTTCAGCTTGAGGAGCGAAAGTTTGATTGTCAACATGTGCTGGGAGTATGCTAACTCTTGGGCCGGTAAAAATGATGAGTTGACTCATCTGAGAGGCGCTCTCCACTGTTTAAAACACGTAGAGTCGACGGCTATGAGGTGCGGAGTATGCGCAATGATGTGGTGCACGCATTTAATTAATTCTTTCATGTCTGCATTTAAATTAATAGGAAAAGTGGGTAAACTACCGAAGGAGAAACTTTGCCAGCAAGACGTAGGGCTTACGGACAGTCAGCTTCTTCAGTATTTAGAAATAACGACAGATTTCTTCGACACTTTTTTGTGTAGCGCGTTATCTACCAGAGAAAAAGAAATAACTTCCGTCAGATTTGAGCCTATCTGGGAAGGAAACAGTTCAAAAACGGCCCTGACGGAGCACGCTTTGAATAATTCCACAGTTAATATAGACATTCTGCACGTTCATTACCAAATGTGCGCTTCGCTTTACTATCAGTGCTATCTGGGTGCCAGTTTTTTGAGTCACAGAAGTTATTTGTTTGACGTTGACAGTCAACGGTGTATGTTCGGTCCTCTGAAAAACGAGGCCACGGGAATATTCAGACAACATTCTACAGACAGTCGTGTGGCAGTTCAGAGAGGTCGCTTTCTCTCACGCCTCGTGCACAAGTGTACGGAGCTGGCGAATGATCAAGACATTTGGATGGACAGAGTGTTGGATCTCGCGAGAATTTGGAGAGTGGACGGAGACTATGTTAGACGAGAATACGTAAGTTGAATTATATATTCATATTTACACATTTCAACTACAATTTTGTACAAATGAAAAAAAACAGTATTTTATATAAGCTAAAACCCCACTCGAAACTGTACAGAAGAAAATAGTAACATTTAACATTACTTTTAACCCTTTTAGCCTCAGAGCTGTTTTCTCAAAAAAATCCCTTTTAATTTGGTTCAAATTATCATCTATTATTTCCAAAAAACAAACAAAACAAAAAATACAGTCATTATAATAACATATAAGAGTACAGTAATTTATTTTATTGTCCTACATAAAAAAAATATTATGGCAAAAAAGTCTAACAAAGAGAACATAAAATGCAAGCCCAAAGATTACACCGGGTTTGTTGAATGTTTGTTGAACGTTTGTTGAAGACCTACATGATATTTTAATCGGAAAACAATAAAAAATTACATCGTAACCCATTTATAAAAACAATCAATACTATATTTATGGTTAGGAAAGCATGGACCATGTTATTCCTTCTTCACCTGTAGATTATGCGGAATATTGTTCGCTTTCCAGGTATGGTATAAATGCAACACTGTTTTTAGTTATTGTCAGGTTTTTCTAAGCCAGCAGGACTTTAGTGACCTTGATGTAAAATGTGGGATAATCTTTGTATCGAAAATACTTTTCCAAACCATGGGGTACTTCTGATGATATAGTAACTCTAGTTTAATTTTGTTAGCCCTTTTACTATCCCCATATCCACTATACAAGCTAAAAAGCATATCATCTCTTCGATTGTCGTCAGTTTCCATGAGGTGAGTTGGAGAGAAAATCAGACTCAAAATATAGATATGAAAAAAACATATACATACAGCAAAAGAATGTTTTTAAATAAGTTTTTTTTTTACTGACAATTTGTTCTTCTAGCGACCCTTTTTTGTTTCACAATGATTCCTTTGCTATTGCCTCCTACATGATACACCAAAGTGTGCGCCGATAGATCGGCGCTCTGAGGCCCAAAGGGTTAAGGTATTATCCGTTAATTATCAGTGGAAAGGTATTTAATTAAAAAAAAAAAGATTTTGTACTATATTAAAAAATAAAACCTTTTTTGTATTCAATTCAAGTTTTTCATGTTTGGTCAGGTTTGGTTTTGCTCATAACATGCACTATTATCTGATAATTTTTAAATATAGTACCTTCCCACCAAGAATTATTATACCTAAGACCTTAAAAGTGATATATTATATTAACACTCAAGGCCCCGGCCCCGCACTAATGCGGAAATAGTCATTATCTGTTAAGCCCCGGCCCCGCGCTAGAGCGGGTTTACACACGTGGGCGTGTAATCGGTATCCGTTAAGGCAAAAATAATTTATTTCGGGTTTTTGTTTTTTTATGCTACTCAAGAGGGTTTGCTGCGTATGTGTATTTTTTTTGTGTCGATTTACCTTATTATTTATGGGTGAAAATGACTTTTGAAATAAAATATTTTTTGCTTTAGAATACTTAAAATTAAAATATTTTACGAGTTGACTTTTACTTTTATTAGACTTAAAAAACATACTGCTGTTCGTTTTATATTCTGTAATATTATTTAAATATATTTTAGTGCATTTGTGTTGGTTAAAGACAACACATTCTCGTTTCTGTGATCGCGATATATTTTCTGCTCTTGTTTTATTACATTCAGTGTTTAAAATTTTTAAAAAATGTTTATGTTGTATAAGTTATGTGATTAAAGAGGTAATTTAAAAAAATATTTAAATTTTTGCATTTTTTTCTTTAAAAATATTTTTTGAAAAATTGTCTATGAAAAATCGAAAAGAAAGTGTCGTTTTTTTATTTATTTGTGCTATGTTTAATCATTTTTTTTGTGTTCGCCAAGTTAAACTCATCGGCAAAAATAAATTTTAAACGTTTTTTATTGCAACTTGCTAAATATTGGGTTGACTTGCAAGACGTGGGTGAATGCGTCATGCATGCCAGACATGAAAATTTAATTGATTTATTGTGTAATTTATAAGTAAAAGTGACAGTGTTGTTAATATATAGTTTTAATCTTATGTATTTTGAAAAATGATTTCGTTAAAAAAGTACATATAATACGTCAACGCAAACAAATGTTACACAGTTTGAGATTTTCTGGATGCCGTAAAATCAAACAATTAAGAGTTATAATTTATTGCTTCACATGTGTATGGGCATTTACTTTAATTACGCGTGTCAAATTTTTATTATTTTCGGTTCTTTTCAACGATGTCAACATCAGTGAAATTATGCATTTTTATCGCGTCACATACTCGTTCACAAGACCATTCATTATTTATCTTCATAGATACGGCTCTTTGCTTCCGAGCCCTTTTTGTTTTAAAGAAATGTGTGATTAAATAAAAAGATATGATTTTTTAAAGAAAAAACGCGCGAATCCGGCTGCATGTGCGAAATGTGCGGGTTTAAGCGTAACTTTGTCGCGAAATAGCCGGTTGCTTTAGTGTTAAGTATAGAATATATAGGATAAGAAAAAACATCAAATGAAGGCTTAATTATCATATAATTAGCAAATTATCATATTCTTCATATAAATCTAAATACTGTATGTATGTACATTCAGTATACATGTTAATCAGATACTTAATAAATAAATGTGTATTAGATTATTTTTTATATTAAAGTACAACAGTAAAGAAACACTGTGATTGTACCATTTCATAGGCGTGTCAATATAAAAAAATAGACTTTAAAGAAGAAAGTGTTTGGCATACTGTGCACTTCCTCTGATTTCGAGGCGCTTATAGAAAAAAGAAAATGTGAAGCGATCAGTTAATTTAGTAGTTTGTTACATGTTCTAGGTGACCCGTTTATATGCTCAAGGATTTGACAGCATGGCGAGAGATGCCATCAATTCCATAACTGATCTTTTACCTCTGCTAAAAATGCTGGTACCGATGGCCGGAAGGAGGCTGAAACATTTTATCGAAGGAATCGAGGATCGATCTGAAATCCTTTCAATACTTCCGCCGACCACCACTATCTATTTACAGTCTCTCGTAAGTCATGGGTTTTGATAATTTTTATTTTAACGACTGTGAATTTATCAATCAAATCAATTAATAATCATACTGCGCTTCAGATAGACTGACCCTGCATTACATTACAGCGGATAATTGATGCGCTCATTCGATTTCTATACTCTAAGGGAGGAGCCGGGCTGTCGAACTTGACAGTGCAAATTGGTAAATGGAAACGGAGATGACGTTGTGGTTCCACACGTAAATGAAACACATGTATTTAACATGTGTAATTAGAGACTCCAATTCGAGTATCGAATACTCGACAATACTCGTCCATATTTCAAGTACTCGGTACTCGAGTATTTTTAAAAATATTTGTAATTTATAAATGAAGATTTATTTCCAAATTTTATTTACTTATTTAAAAAAAATACATTTAATGTTTAACCGTTGGGTTTAACTGAGTTAAATTTAAATCCCTTAAAAATTATTGTAGCCAAAATTCAAAAGAAGATTTTAAAAATCATTGAAACAGCGGACAGAAAAACTAGATGCACTATTTAATTTATTATTAACTATAAAACCAACGTCCACATCCACAGCAACGGAGAGTTTTTTCTACTGCGGGAATTATAAAAACAAAACATCGAACCAATTTAAAATTTGAGACGTTTAATTCTCTATTATTTTTTAAATATATGTTTTATAAATTGAAATAAATGTATCAATGAAATGAAATTAGTTTATTTATCATCTATTTATATGCACACATTTGTATTGATAATATAAATTTTGGCACATCTGAAACTACTCGAGTATACTCGAGTGCACAAGTATTTAAAAATTTTACTACTCGATACTCAAGTAGTTGAGATGTCGAATAATTGGAGTCTCTATTGCAAATGCAGTGCTGCATTTTTTATTGCTTCTGTTGCTTGGTGTGGTCGGGTTAGGAAGAAATATCTTAATATATGGAAAGCGATTTTCCCAATGTTCAACACCAGCTAATGTGGCTTTGCATATCGACTGTGGAAAGGAAAAAGGACGTAACCCACACATAGCAGATTTTACAGGAGGCACAAAAAACGTGTTTTGATGATTTTGGGCCATATGCAAATTATGAAAATACACAACCTTGAACTGAACGGAGACTTCTAAACTGGTGTTTAATTGACATAATCTAATATTGATTAATGAAATTGTCTAGGAAAAACCTTTTTTTCAGTCTTTTTTCTTGGTTTCAATTTTCACAAGTTCATCTTTTTTCAAACTTAAAAGAAAATTTTAGAAACTAATTCGACACTTGCAGCTTACATCCTTTTGATAGAACGTGTATCAAGTTTGATACATTGTGATTATCGAAAAAAAGCTGTTTTGAAAAAACTGTGAGTTACGTCCGTTTTCTTTTCCACAGTCGATATGTTAATGAACGTGCTTCATTTATGTGCAGAACTGCAACGATATCTCCGTTTTTGCAATCACTCTCCTGTCTGGAAAAGCTCCTGTTTTGCCAAAAACTATATGTTAAATTATTAAATTAGCTGTGAGTGGTGTATTTTGATGTATGTTTCTAACCTTTTCAGTAACATTTATCTGATTTTTTCTTACAGGAAGACGTCGATAACGAAATTACATCCATAACATCACTGGAGTCCACGGAGACTTTACTTAGAGAAATGGTTTGGCGGGGTCAACAGGGAGCTGATTCTCAACTCTTAACAATTGCTAATACTCTCTTGGATGCTTGTTTGGCCCTCAAAGAACATCTTGGAATCAGTGGTTGATTTATATATGAAAACGTTATTAGTACTAATGCCTCATATTCACTAGGGGACAAAATAACCCTCAACATGAGGGGAAACTACGGATTCTGTAATGCACACAACATAGTTTGGCATTTCTTCATGACATGGGACATGCCACAAGAAAAAAAAAACAACGTTTTCTTGTACACGACATTGACTATAATAACCTTAATTTGCGAAAACTGATGTTCCTGGAGTGTATAAGCAAATTGTTCCGCAACATTCTTCCCGAGACATAAACGTAGATGTTGAGTGTCATGTGCCGTGACATGTTGCTCCATTTGTCCCCTAGTGAATACACGTCTATATATTTAATTGTTGCATATTGGCATTCAAAAGAGGAGAGGTTTCTTTTCATACTTCTCGTGTCATGTCGACTTATCGTTGAGGTAGTAGAAATATTGATAGGAATTTTACAGGATGTTCGGCGGAGAAGGATTTTTTGATTTCCCTTTAAATTACAAACTCATAGAATGGAAAGCTCATAAGTGAAACATAAAGGTGCTTTATAATATCCAGTTTACTTTTCTGTCAAATCTTAATTATTTTATTTTTTTTAAATGGCATTGCATTATAAAACTATACACTTAAATTGGTCTGGGTAAGTAAACTACGCACTTGGTTTCTTTTTGTCATTTGTAACTTCATTGGCTTGATAAAACAGCTTGACCTGGGCTGCGAACTGAGCTCGGAGTGGGGAATTAATTTTTTATAAAAGCATTTTTGGCTTTTAGACCAATACAATAGTAATAACTTATTTAACATTCGTTAATAACACTGTTGCCGTAAAAATTTTACTTTTTTTTATTGCACTACAGTTAAGATAATGCTCGAAATATGGTTAATATTTATTGACCCATTAAAATGCATGTATTTTTTATGGACTTATAAATGTCCCAAACTATTATAAGCAGCAAATCTTGTCATAATTTTTTTAAGAAAATAATTGTCAATGCTTTGTAAAGATATGGCATGTTTCACCCCAGAATGTTTATATGCTCTTTATCTTTATTTAAATAAATTTAGTCAATTGGTGAGTGTGTTTAATAATTTTCAGTCTTGGGTTACAAAGGTTCTTCATCCGATGGTCATGTCAATTAGGCTCAGTTTAGTATTATGTAAGCCGTTTTAATTTAAACGTTATCTGTATTTCTAAGTAAACTTTTGGTGGTTTTTTTTTGTATATATGATTAAATCTAACAATTATTTTACGTTCAAACTGTTGTATCTGAAATGTTCGCTAAGGTAAACTTTATTACTGTATTTCTTAAAGCTTTAATTCAATTATTGATGATTTATCATGGCACGTATTGTAGCAAATAATGACAATAAAAAAATGTGTATGTGCTAGCCTAAAAAAATATATTCGTGAGGTCCGGTACAGCAGAAGCACGCAAAAACCACAGAGATATAAATATTTGCATTATGTGTGCCAAATAATAGTTTACGTAATCATATTCAGAAACACCGCAAGTGTATCTTTATAACTCTTATGGTCTTCAACTCGTGTGGTTGCTTTCTGAACATCAAAAGTCGCATATTCAGCGACATGTGACATTTTTGCATTGCATTTATGGAAAATATTTGTATAAAAGGTGCTTGACTGATTTATGTTAAAAGCAGAGCCAGCACGGTAAATTTTGTTAAGCTTTATAATTAGTTTTTCTTGAAAATGTAAACTTTCTTTGTAACAACAGTCAATTTACCTTTGATGTATTATTTGTTCACCAAAGATGAGAATATGGTTGGAGGTCCTAAACATTTTTAGCATTAATCTTATCGCCGTCATGCACGTGTAAATATCTATACTATCTATGCAATTCACATTTTTACCATGTGGAAAGCATCAACATAGTATATATTGCTGCGAAAACTTTCTTGTTGTATATTAAAAGTATTAGTTAGACTAATTTTGTTTTTCTTAGTTTAATTTTGCTGCATTTTTGATTATCGGGTTGTTAAAATATTTGCGAGTATGCAAAGATTTATAAGCGCTGTCAATTCATGTGATAAAGATACTCGAAGGTGGCAATAATATCTTCGGGCCTAACGTGAAAATCTCTCGGATTTAGCTAGTGGAGATTGAATGGCCCATTTGCCTAATGTTGAATGCCGCGCCTCACCTTTAACTCAAGTTGAGACGATGTTTCATTCAGTAGACAGTGAAAGTAAGTGCCCATTAAATAATAATTATGAATATTAGTCGTTGATCATCTCGACACTATCACCAATCGGCTCATCTGAAGAATTGGCTTGTGATGAATTTCAGTTTGCCACTGCAAATCTAATTTTATACTACTAAGCCGAAAACTGAAACATCCAATCTTGTCTTTTGACCTGTGGAAGGTTAGATTAGATGATACTAGTTCTTTTATTTTTCTGAAAAGGAAGTCTATGTATGTATGTGCTACAATTGGCAGTTAACTTGATTTCAAAAGTCAGTAACCTCTGCGGAAATGATTTACTAGGTTTATTTCTTTGCTGTTCTTAATTTACTTTGTATCAGCAAAACAAAAGTTTTACAGGAAACAAATACATAAAGATTTATAAATAATCGTTCATAGCATTTATTAAATATTTATTATTATTGCCGTATGGCTTTAACTGCTGGTGTAGTGTTAATTAAAAAAATCTGTGAGCACTGATTTTAACGCTCTTAACCCTTTCTGGTCCTATGTCGAATCTCATTCTACATCGATTTTTTTCCCGTGGGTCCTATGTCAAAGTTAAAATATGTTCAAATGTATTGAATATATTTTTTTCCACTCGTATCTATTACAGCGGTATTCTGAGCAAAGAATCAAATGGTTTTTATGAACATTGTAATGTGAAACCGTATGCCTGCAATGAACACAAAATGATTGTTTTAGGGGCTGGATCGGCTCGCGCAGCAAGGTCGCTAAGTTATGCATTCTTCTTTCCAACAGTTACACTTGCCACGTGCACTTGAAAATTATCACCGATATGTACTATTGTTCTAATAATTCTAACATTGCAAAAATGCCTGAAATTACAAAAACATCGCGAAAAAAGAAACTTGATACATATATTGTATAACATATAAGAGAAAACCTGGGCTATGATAAATGCTTTCATAGTTATCATACTTTAGAAGTTTTTAAATATAAATAATAAGGTCATTGTTGTATATATTTCGAAAAAAAAATAAACTATAAATCTAGTAAAAAAAATATAATTGCAAATATTAGTTTCCCTTATGATACTGTAAATCTATTTTTATTTTTTTTGTGGACCGGAAAGGGTTAAACCACAGTGATCCGAATTCCGTACTAATCGGTTTCCAACAAAACGTTCTTCCAATACATTATTACAAAAATAATTTTATTATATTTACATTAAAATAGACATTTATCGCAAAATTTCCAAATCGTCAAGAAAAGTGTGGGAGCGCCGACCCCACTACACCGCTGGCTTTAACAACAAACAGCAATATGAATTTAATATAATAAATTATAACAGCGACCAACGTCTTTTATTTTGTTTTAATTCTCTAATTTTTTTAATTTTTTTTAATTACTAGTAAAATGAGCATGCAATGTAGTAAAAATATTGCGGTAAAATATAGTCTGAAATTGACAAACATACTATGTATATTTGATTTAAACGTGATGTTTTAAAATATTTAATTGTTGTGTACAGAAAGCAATAATGTATATTTATATTTTACACACATGAATGTTGTAATTTTTTTTTTTGTTTAAAACCTATTTATTTTAACCAGCTCTTTTTGCAAAAAATAAATAATATGTATGCTTGTTAGGGTGATTTTTCACAATGTTATCTCGATTGTATGATAATATAATATAATATAAAATTTTATCGAAGCAGAATCTCCAGTGGCTTAATTATTTGATTTCCTTTTCACATCTTGCTGTAGAAAGAATAACGAGTTTTACAGCGTTGTAAAAATATCACCCACCCGACTGTTGTAACTGTGACATTAGGCAGTGATACACGATAACTATTAAACCTATTGAACGGAGGTGCAATCAGCATACATTTAGAATTATGTCATCGGCGGTTTGAAGAGAGCTTATCATGGTAAAACATCTGGAGGACAAATATACAATTGCTGTTCGGAATTTTCGTATCAATATAATTCAAATAATTTGGTATTAATGTCTTTTCATATCAATCAAATGGTACAAAACAGCTGTAATGCGGTCCAGCTTATTAAGCATTTAATTGCTAATATTAATTAGATGATGGTTTGTAAATATGGATGACTGTCAGATTGAAGTTTTCGAAAAAGGTTCGGCATCCTGCCATTTGTAACATATAAAATGTACGATGTATTTCAATACAAATCTAGTAAAATCTGATCACAATAAAAGAACCGCGTTCAATTGTAAACAATTACAAATTTTATTTTATCTAATAAAAAAAAAACGACCAATTTCTTTCGTTTATGCACAATATAAAACGCTACGGTGGAACCCATTTTTTAAAAGTGCCTCATTAAAAATGTTGAACGTGGAAAGGTACAAACCGATAATAAATTCCAGGAGGATAGATCAGTGTTCCACTGTTCATACATACAGTAAAATATAAAAAAAATACATGAATGCCCGAAGGCCTTTTATCTGTTCATTCACCAAATGAATCCTGATGATTTTCTTCTGTTCCTGTTTTGAAATTGTAAATGCTGCGTTCTTTTCACGTATCTTGAAGATTTAATAATTTCAGGTGTACGTGGTCGTCCTACCGCCTCTAGACCCGCAGACGTGTTCAGATGTTTATAGATAGGGATCTGAAATCAACAGTCGGTAGTTTTATTATTCACTATCTTATTTTTTATACTGTTTCTCAATTCCGCTATTTCTAGCAGATAAACATTATTTCGGTAGTTTATTTCAAATAATAAATTACAGAAAACAGTACTAAAATCATCGAACATTGAAAGCATACCCTTGGAAGTAAGTCGTTAAGCTTAATTGATGGAATCTGCGGTGGGCGGCGAGGTAATCGCCAAAGCCTCTCTAGGTCGCAATCCGTCAACAGTGTATCTTTAATACGAGCAAGGAGCTCATTATCACTCGCATCTTCTGATCGTTTATTGGAGTCCGATACGTTTATCTGCCTCGGCAGTTCTCCTGCATTCCATACCTTTAATAAGAATGTAGCAAAAGCTCATTATATTTGCGCCAAATGCATATTTGTTGATCAATTCAATGTCAGGTTGAAGTACGCTGATCCTTCTTTTACCAGATACAAATGTTCCAGAAATTGGCAGGTAAAACAAAAATCCTTTATTCTATACAATTTGATACATTGGTTCCAAGCAAAAAAAAAAATACGTATCAAGTAAAGAATGCATGAAAAACTAAAATCGATTCTTTAAATTAGGCCTGCCTGGCCACCCCAATTGGCATCACGGGCCGCATTGACGACCTAAAACATAACATAAAGGTTGGAAACCACTGTATTACTAGGTATTTAACTATTACTAGCTTAAAAATTATGTTGTGTACGTGGGAATTTACCAGCCATGTCGCCATCGAAGAACACAACATGAAAAATACCTTGAAGGTTGTAGAGCTGGCGATTTTGTAGACGTCCGGTGGATATTTTGGCTCCGATCGCCATGGTAAAAATGATCCCAATGTGTTAAGGTATTGGCCGTTAAGTAGCCACATTCGCACACTGCTATCAGCACTCGCACTGCAAATAATACTATTTTGTTATTTCAATCAATTTTGACTAAATTCAATGTGACTACAAATATTCCTTTACTCACCTCAGAACTAAATTTCTTATTGGGACATAAATAATATCATTGATGCATCGCAGATGAGCTCTGTAGCTGGAGCAGAGAATCGGAAGAGGTTGATCTCGTACGCGTCTCTTCGCCCTTCCGGTGATACGATCGTTTCTCAGAAACGGAAACACCAATCTCAATTGGGGCATATTAACGTGTACCTTAATAGCCAAATAAATAATATGTGTTCAGTGGATATAGTATGTCAGATAGAGGTAGAAAGTAAATGATGTACACAAATATTTAAAAAAAAAATGTAGCTTTGATAGCGAATATGAAATGAGGAAGAGATATCCAAAAAACATGTAAGATATGAAAATTCAAAGTTTGTGAATGAGACATGTTATTGAACAAATCTACTCTGTTGAAGCAAAGCAAATTCTGTTTTCATATATTTTAAGGATGTTCATGTATCCAGACATCTTAATTTGCAACATTGATCACCTAATTCAGTGCTCCGCAACCACTGTGCTGGGACACACTAGTGTGCCGTGGGGCGATGCTAAGTGTGCCGCAGCGCATTACTTCATTGAAAGAAAGATCAAATAATTTGTTCAAGTAATGACTAAGTCAGAGTTGCCTAGTTGTAGTACTGAGTACTGAGGTGGCAATATATATTACACAATTGAGAATGATGTTTAATGTTATTTTTACATATACCCATATTTGAAGTGCGATGCGGAATCTGGAGAAAATTTTGGTGTGCTGTGGAAGAAAAAAGGTTGCGAAGCACTGACCTAATGTACAATCATAATTTTTTATATTGAACGATAAAATTAAGATAAATACACCCAGTCCCTTTTTTGTGCGATTTCGATTTTACGCGAATATTTTGGGCGGCACCGTTACTTTTTTTTCGAAATATTTTTTACAGGAGAAATGGTGACCCTGCGTTTAAAGAAGTGATAACCCTGCGCAAAATAATGTGATATAATTCTGCTCTGAAACTTGTTTGAATACAATGCATTTATTAAATTCGTTGAATAGCACGTTTCCCGGTCATAAATTTTACCACCGGGAGTTACTATGTCAAATAAATGCACTCCAGGCATCCAAAATATTTTAAATACAAAATAATAAATACGAACTCGAAATACGGAAAAGGATTGAGTGTATTTGAAACTTCCCCTTTACCACTATTAATTTAATAACCAATAAATGTTTTTCCTACAATGTCAATACTCAATTTCATAGATTCGTCGACAGGCACTGTATTATATTAAATTTGAAAAATTCAAATTTAATATTGAAATGTCAACAAGCACCTTCAATCCAAATCTTAAATCGTACTACGCATTGCTTGTGGTTTTCTATATTTCTCATGAGACTTAAAATAAACCTATAATGCTAAAACAACCAATGAGTATCTCTAAGGCTCTATGGCTCTGAAATTTTTTAAGTACCTCGTCATTACAAAAATAGTTTTGCATCAGCCATATTTTAATATATCCGATGGCCGTTCCGCAGAAAAGATATTTATTTTCCGGATCCGTTGCGAGGCAGTTGACATAGTCTTCATCGATGTGAGTGGACAGAAAAGATTGAAGATAGCCTCCAGCCGCGTGCTCCGACCACGCTTGGATTGATCCATTATTCAGTGCGATGAAAAGATTTGCTAAAAATATTTCAATTCCATAATGCTTGGGTAATTTATTTTGACAGGCTACACATATTGTAAGATTCCAGTATTGATAAAGTTTAACCTGTTTTTGGTTTGATTGGCCTAGTTTCAAGGAAAATGACTGCATGTGCCGCTGTAGAGCGTTTCGACTTTTTTTTTGTATGACTCTTAGAAAACGTCATTGTAAATTTTAATGTTGGATATTTCAAATTTCCAGATGGACTTATGATACTGAAAAAAGAAATATGTACTAAAATGTTTTATTATAGAACGTAAACAATTTTAAAACTGGAGATGATAGCAATATTAGAAGAAAGGAAAAAGGACGTAACCCACACATATCAAATTTTACAGGAGGCGCAGAAAACGTGTTTTGATGATTTTGGGCCATACGTAAATTATGAATTATACACAACCTTGAAATGCACGGAGACTTCTAAGCTGGTGTTTAATTAATACAATCTAATATTAATTAATGAAATTGTCTAGGAAAAACCTTTATTTCAGTCTTTTTTTTTGGTTTTAACTTTTTACAATGTCATCTTTTTCGAACTTAAAAGCTAAATTTAGATACTATTCGGCATTTGCAGCTTGCATCCTTTTGATAGAATGTGTATCAAGTTTGATACATTGTGATTATCGAAAAATACCTGTTTTAAAAAAACTGTGGGTTACGTCCTTTTTCCTTTCCACAGTCGATATGATATATTTAAGAAAACAAAATATTCAAACTGTGATGGATGTTGAAATATTACCTGGGTCTGATAAAGGATGCCAGTGTTTTCCTGGTGGACGTGCAAAGCTCTCCAGACTCCGGTGGCAGACATGCATTTCGTTTGTTATAGTCTATCTTGATTCTAGCGAGCGGATTCTCACACGAGAATTGACTGGTGAAAAAATATATTATTTTAATATTCCAGTCATCAAGTAATTGAATATTTTTAGAAGAAATATTATATACTAGCCGGTTCCCGGCAAGCATTGCAATACCACTCAAAGAAAGACAGTGATTGTGTTTATTGAAGTACATGTCTTATTTTTCTGTCTGTTTGACGTTTGCTGCTGATTGTCTATGGTACGACACACGCGCCACTTGCTGTAGTTGAATTGTACTACGCCTATAACATTCGCGCAAGTTGCATGAACGGATTGTTGCATTTTAAAGCATTTTTAAAAATATATTTTGCCCTTAGCGGCTAATATTTCATCAATCAAAATTGATAAGCATGACAACACAGATCGTGTGGTTATAAATGATGATGTAGCAAAGGAAAAAGTTATATTCGGTTATTTTGATAGGAGTTATCTTGAAGCTTTTATCTTATATTATAAGAAACAGCTCAAACATTAACTAACTCGGCTGATGTAACTGCTTGCCGCGAGCGATCAATCGAGTGGCGGCCCACTATAAATAGGATATACATTTGTAAAAAATTGAAACAATCATTGCACAATATGCCGACGACACAGCCATCCTAGCCAGATCGCTAAACAGGAACAGAGCCACCGCGCTTGTACAAAAAGCAAGCACGGACATATCCACCTGGTGCTCCGACTGGAGGATCCAAATCCACCCGGAGAAAAGCACTGCGATAACTTTCAGTCGTAGACCTAACAGACACAATAAGGACATTAAAGGCATCCGGATGCATAACACCCACATTCCGTGGGCCCACACGGTTAAATACCTTGGGCTCACGCTAGACTCACGATTAACCTTCTGCAAACATATTGCTGAGAAAAAACGCCAGGTGTCCAAATCACTGGTCGACTCTATCCGATGATTGGCCACAAGAGTAAACTTGCTGTAAAAAGCAAATTACTATTGTACACCGCGATTACAAGACCGATCATGACCTACGCGTGCCAAGTATGGGCACACGCGGGCATGAATCGTATACGGACACTACAGACAATACAAAACAAAGCACTTCGCATGGTCACGGGAGCACCCTGGTTCGTACGAAGTTCCACGTTACACAAAGACATGAACCTAGACCCGATCCTTGATCACGTCATAAAACTGTCGAAGAAGTTCTATAGTGATATGGCGGATCATCCTAACCAATCTATCAAAAATTTACTTAACGACTACATTGATTACCCTCACACAAACATAGCGCGACCGCGGAGAGTCCTCCTACTGAAACCTCCTTAGCCCCCCCCCGATCCCCCACATTCACATGTTTGGTTATCAACATCTGCTAATACCCCGATCTCCAAAACCTGAACGACTGCCGCAGACACTCTCGAGGTTACTGAATCAACCACTAGTGTCACATATAATGCCTACGAATGAGAACTAATACCACCACAAAAACAAAACAAAAACCAAAGACCACGCCTACGCCCAGGTAAATCCAGGACGCTACGCGGGAAAAGCAACATCAAAATACACCAGATGAAAGGGAAATTGGAGCTTGGCTCCACCAGCCCCATAATTTGATGTATAGATATCAATCAAAAAAAAAAAATTGATAACTTTGCTGAGCTTTCATATGAATGCGAATTATTTGCATTGTCAATTATTACCACATCGGCCGTGCTGTATCCAATTTCCAGAAAACTAGTTCACCAGAAAAACTGACAGTGGCCAGTGTCGTAGTTGCTCTTTTTTCAGCAGCCGATATGTCCTCCAAGTGGCGAGTCTCCCAAGCCTTCCCCTTTGTTCCGAGCATCGATATACTATCGTCAAATTCAATCACACAGCGATTCCAGCCGCTGACGAGGATCCTTACAGATGAAAAGAAATCATTTGAAAAATCACTTACACTATAGTAGAGATTACACTATAAGAAGTCAAAAAAGTCATTTATGATGAATCATTTTGTTATGTTGATAATGTGCGTCATGAGCAAAACCAGCCTTGATCTTATTAAATAAAAGTGGGAATTAGTACAAATGTGTATTTTTTTTTTAATGTAATGCCTTTCCACCAAGTATTGACGGAGAACACCCTCATGATTTATTATTTACAAATGAATAAAACGAGGCAATTAACTCGCAGCAGCACTTCTCACTAGACACCTCGTACAGCTGCTCATATGTTATTGCTAATCACATTCAACTTGGAAATTGTTGCCTTTCGAGTCGGACTTGACTGAAGACTGATTTATATATGTGAGGGTATCATTATTTTAACTATGCTGAAGTCAAAGTGTTGTAGGCCTTTGATTTAGATGCAGAATGAAAAATTATTTACTATTATTGATGGAATTCAATGAATATACAGAACAAAACATTTCGGCGTTACCTGCCTTCGACCCAGATCACAGAAGTGACTTGATTCATATGCGCAATCGACATTTGCCTCAGACAAGTTTTTGTATTGAAGTTCCAAACCTTGATAAAAAAGACATTTCTTCAATATGGGTTTGTAAAAATGAATCAATTAAAAGATTAACAATAAGGTAAATAAACCTTGAGTGTTCCGTCTCTGGCGCCCGTCAGTAAAAGCTGGTTTCCGGGATTTAAAGTGGCCGCTGTAATCTCAACGGGCAATTCTTCTCCGTTCACTTTCATGGTGTGCGCCTTATGGATCACATTTCGTCTCGTACCTGTGAATAGAAATATAACTAATAAGTCTACCGATTTTAATGATATGAATTTGAAAGGCTTTTTAAAGGGAAGAATTCGAGGGAAAATTATCAGATAGCGCTTATTTTAATTGGCTTTGTTTACCATCAAAATTTATTTAAAATTTTTACTAAAAACATTGAAATGCGACAGGTGGCTTCCCAATAGTATTTTTTTTTTCCCATACGATTTTCTTCTCCAAACAGAAGTGACTTATACTGTTATTGCTTATGTTTATTTCCATCATTGTGTCCAAAAGAAAAAATAAATGTCACCAATAATTTTTGTTATTTATAAGTTATGAATTAGATTCAATTTTTACGTTATATTATAAATAAAAATATTATGATAGAGTTAGTCTGACGATTCATCACAAAGAGGCAAACCATGTGTTACAACTAGTAACACATGGTAACAGTGGAATAAAAACGTTGTACAAATTTATATTAAAAATGAATTTTCACAAATCCATTCCATTGGGTCGATGTAATTGTCATAATTTTTACCTGTGTCTATATCCCAAGACATTATAATGCTGTCTGTTGCGCAAGTAATGATTATATCGAAGAGGGGATTGAAAATGACCACCGTGACTGGCATGGAATGCGTGAATCCGTCCGTGTGCAACTCGTTCAATTTGGGTTGGCATTTCAGAACGACGATTTGCATGCTGGCAATTATCAGCTCTCTCGTAATTGAGTTATAGTTCACCGACAGCGAAGAGTGCTCTCCGATAGATGAAGGTAGTCCAATGTATGACTGAAACTCATACATATTTGCAATACATTAATTCATATTTATTATAAAATTAAATTACTCTGTTATTTACTTTTACGATGATCACTGTCAAATACTTGGTGGAAAGGTATTATATAAAAAAGATAAAACACTCTTTTGTACTACTCTCTGCCTTCTCTGAGCTGAATGATGCATCACAGCAATGCTTGTAATGTCACGTGATCCTTACCATAGGGACAGTGTTGGTTCCATATTAGTTCCAGAAACCGCCACCACTACGTCACGGTACTAACGGTTTTGTAGCATAGTAATTCCACTTTTATTTTAATTACTTTGTTATTCCACTGATTGTGTTACAAATTGTTACACGTGCTTAGTAAACAGGCGAAACACGTGTCAGAATTTTACAAGCGAATAATAAAGTACATAGTGTGATCAGTGGCGTGGCACATTTTTGAGGACAGCATTTTCAAAAATAAATACAATATTTTTCAAAAAATTATATTATATTTATACATGAAAAAAATGAAGCTACCTGCAGTAAAAACTCCTAGTTCATAGTTAAAAAATGGTAAAAGTGATTAAAAACAAATAAAGAGGAAATATTACCGGCGGCAAATTCAAGGACCGCTCCGGGCGGCAGGACACCTTCCTACGACACTGACCGTGATGGTATATTTGAAATATCAAAAGCGATATTTTTTATAAAACTCAGAAAGAAAAACCACACAAGGATCTACTAAATTTTGCTTTACAATCTACTGATAATCCATATATGTACATATATAATATTGTATTGAAATTAATTTTTAATTTATTGATATTAGCAATTATTGAAACATATACTTTTGTTGAAAACAATATTACTTGCAGACAGACGTGATTATCCACATTCCAAGCCTTGATTACTCTATTTTCATCTAGTGAGTAAAGTGTTTGGCCGCTATTTTGTAAAACCAGCGTAACTATTGGCGCTCGGTGACCTCTCAAAACGGCACCGGGCTTTGCATTTATGAAAATATCCCAAAGACGTACAATGCTGTCTTCCCCTCCTGTCACCAAACTGTTCTTCTGTTCATTAAACGTAAAACATTTTACTCCCTGTAAAGCAATATAATATGATAAATTAATACAGTAGAACCTCGATTTATTAAGGATGAAGCTAGTCAGAATAATAGGAAATCTGGATAATCGAAAAATAAATATAATTATTTGGAATAAAACGTAAATTTTGTATAATTTTTTTGTATAATATTTTGTATAATAACTAACCATGGGCATGTGAAATATTTTGTATTGCAAGGGTCCTGATAAAGCACACATGTTCACAGAGTTCATACGTTCACTGCATGAGATGACTGAATTCAATTGAGAAAAAAAAGACACCTGTCTGACGGCCGCAGTGTGGGCGCTGAGAAACTCTTTTATCCGCATGCCGGGTATTTTCCTCTGAAATATTTTTTTTATCATCAGTCATTAAACGAACAACAATTACTTGTTCCAAAACTTCGATTGATTATAAAGGCCCCACTGTTTTTCAACGAGTATTATCTATTGTTTTTGGATTCCATCAAAGATCCTGGCGACGGCCACTCGTGACCATCTATCTATAGGTCAAAATTTATCCTTAAACAAACATTAAGTAAAGTGAGGTGTAAACTCATAATCCATAATATTTGCTCCTCCTGTTTACGATGCTGATTTATACATCTCTCCTGTCCGAATCTATATCCCGGCAGTGAATGCTCCGATACGGCATTCTACTTTTTAATTCAGGCAAGGTCAATCACTTGAGTTCTTCGGTATGAATGTTTATGTAATTTTGTTTTTCTTCAATAGGACTTTAATAAAATTGATGTGATTTTAAAATATTTGACAGATCGATTATTGGCTAGAATATAAATTGAATTCAAAATTACCCGGAGAAGAGCATTAAAGCTCCATTGCATCGGTATCTTTCCGAGTGACTTCTGAAATGGCCCTGTGAGTTTAGATGAAAATTTCATGGCGTAAACGTTTCCGATATCGTCCCCCAACGCGAGCAAGCCGCACTGCGCTTGTTTCTCCGAGGCGACATCGGTGTTTCTCGACACGTGATAATGCATGGCTGTTATGTTATTCTCCCATTTTGAGATTACAGTGCGGAGTGTGAGCTGGCCGGCCGTCGTGTCGTAGAATTGCAGCCGGTTCTGTGATGTTGAGAAGACAATAATGTCCAAATCTTGCAAAAATGCTGCCGTCAAGACTATCACAGCTGACTCAAATTTTTTATGATCTAAAAAATATATTAATTTTTTATTAGCACTATACGGCAACATGTTGGAATTTATCAATTTAACAGTGTTTGTTTTTTGTTTTAACTATGTTCATTTACAATTTTGACTACTAAATTGTTGATTTGTTGTACGTATGTACTCGTATACTACATATTATTCAACATTTTTAAAATAATGGAGAAATAATTTGCCAAGAGTGTGTGAGGTCTCGCTCATTGAACAAAATCGATCTAGTTCAAATTTAAAACATTACGAACACCCACTAAAAAACAATCGGCAGTGTTTATATTCTTCTTATGTTTTGAAGACGATTCAATTTTAAAATGACATGTCAAAAAAAGATACTGTGATCATCTTGGCGCTCTAGTGGTGAAGTGAGCTAATTAGTAAAATGGTAAAAAAAATCTTGGCACAATCACGTCTTTAATTGGTGTTTTAGTGGTTGCATATTTTTATTTAACGGAGATAACACAATTGCAATGTGTATTGACTGAGGTTACTTCACTTTTGCGATACTTTAAGACGTGTAGAATATTACGACCCATTCAACTTTTTTTTTAAATACCACTTGGCTATAATAGCCAAGTGATATTTTTTTCAAAAAAATGGCTAAAATATTACTAGTTTGTGAATAACGTCATTGATCCTACACAGCACTTCCCAAATATTTAAAATATAAAAGTGCACTGTTACAGTAATGATTGTAAGCCTTGTGGACAGCTATGTTTCGTTTTTCATATCGACTGGGGAAAGGAAAAAGGATGTAACCCACAGTTTTTTCAAAACAGGTTTCTTTTTCGATAATCACAATGTATCAAACTTGATACACGTTCTATCAAAAGGATGCAAGCTGCAAATGCCGAATTAGTATCTAAATTTAACTTTCAGGTTCGAAAAAGATGACCTTGTAAAATGTTAAAACCAAGAAAAAACACTGAAAAAAAGGTATTTCCTGGACAATTTCTTTAATTAATATTAGATTTTGTCAATTAAACACCAGCTTAGAAGTCTCCGTGCATTCAAGGTTGTGTATAATTCATAATTTGCATACGGTCGAAAATCATCAAAGCACGTTTTTTGCGCCTCCTGTAAAATTTTATATGTGTGGGTTACGTCCTTTTTCCTTTCCACAGTCAACATGTATATTGATTGAAAAGTTAATATTTGAATCGATTTATTGGGATGATGTCACCCCCAAATAACATTACAGGATGATGTTGTCTGGATGTAGACCGAAACAAATAGAAAGTATTTTTTCATTATGAAGGATTGATAGAAGAAGGAGAAACGGTTGCACCTCACCCGAGCCGCTGTCTCCAAATTCATGACCGTATATAACTGTTTTTCTCACCGATGTCAATGAGCAAACTTCGTATATGAGCAAAATCTAAAGACCATCTATTGACTGTTCCGTCTTGACTAATTGTAATGTAGGTGCCTTGGATTGGACAATCTCGGTGATTCTGTAAAAAAATTACCCATAAAATATTCTTTCAACATCAATAAACAGTTTGTTTATAAATGAGGTCTCACAAATTTGGGTACTTTTTGTATTCCCCCTCATCATTGTCATTTATGTGTCGAAGTCTTTTTTTTACAAAATATAATACCATTCGGAACACTTCCGTAATTTTACAGATTATGATCAACGAGAGAGATAAGCTTACCCAAATTCTTTACTACTGTCCTAGCCCCATCCTTTTTATCTCTACTCTCTTCAAAAGAAAGAGAGATTGAGCAACTGGTAACAAACAGTTCTCTTAGAAAACCTTCTGTTGAGATCCCTTCATTAGGTGGCCATATGCTCTACATTGGGAGCGGATATGGATTTTACAAAAATGCTTTAAATGCATTCAAGGGAATTATGATACCTTATCAATTTCTGGACAAAAACAGACACAATTGATTGGTTGCGGGTGTCGGGAGTGTATTATTCGAGGATTGTCTCTGATAGGTGGAATCAAATTATCGCGGTCTCTGTGGTTTTCAAGATCATCTCTCAAAGCGAAGCATAATAGAATGTAAGATACAAAATCATCCCACGTCACGTCGTTGGTTCTACATACGTCCATCTGTAATAATTATTTATTAAAAATATGAAACTTGATTTGATGCTTGATTATAGGTTCCTGTGGATCTGCAGTAAAATTATTGCATATCAATTACAGACACTAGATAAGTAGAATACTTTTAACTAGAGCTACTTTTGGAGATACAGTTGTATAATAAGATAAGATATTAAGTTTTTTTAGTCTGTATTAACTGAAAAAACAATTCAATGTTTTGTACTTCTTTACATTTGTAAGTACAATTTAGTAAGTACATCAACAAAGTAAATTTGATTTGAATTTATTATTGCACTTGTTGTGGAATTCCAAAAAGTGGAATTATAAAGGTGTTAAATTAAATTTTATATTAAAAATTAACTTCTACAAAGTTACAGCTGAATCCATTGAGAACTGATATATTCTTCTGAAAAATGAGACAAATAGTCTTTTTCAGAAATAATTAGGTGTCTAATTTTTATGTAAATGGACAATCAAAATAATGAAACGATACATACTTTTAAGAAGAAAACGTTGAATTGATTTTCACTGTATTCAATTTCAAAAACATCTAATAGGCATTTCTTCAATCCAATTCTATCCAAGACATTGTTGGGAGTCTCATCGAAGATTTGTTTCATTTTTAATAAATTATCTGTGTTGCATGCTGCAAGCAGTCTCTTGACATTTATCTCAGCGTCAATTTTATCACATAAATCCAACATATTCGTTATTCTGACAAATATTGTGATATGTAATGAGGTTATAATATTTCAATGCAATGAAAAACTTTTTTTTATTTTTATTTTGACTTTATAAAAAAGTTTGTTGTCAATGTTATCTTTTTAGATATCCAAGAGATCTTTTGTTTTATATTAAATTCAATTTTAAAAATGATAAATAGAAAATAGAAGAGTTCACCGTGTGCAATTTATACCAATGGTTGCCACCACCTACAATATTATTATAAAAAAATAATAAAAGATTTTTAGTACTTCTTCCACTTAAAATTTATTTGATCAGGACCGGTTTCGCTCCTCACGAGCATTATCAACTGATAAGGAAAATAAATGAGTTGATAATGCTCGTGAGGAGCGAAATCGGTCCTGATCAAATAAATTTTAAGTGGAAGAAGTACTAAAAATCTTTTATTATTTTTATTATAATGCCATTCCACCAAGTATTGACAGTGAACACCTTAAACGTGTTCAATATTATTATTGTCCACAAAATGAAAAAATATGTTGTTTTTGATCCTCATCTGCAGTTTTAAAATTGTCACCAACGAACATTCTGTATTGTTTTTTTATATATTTTTTTTGTTCTCTATTTGTAATAAATTGTACTGTCTTCATTATGTTAGCCAAGTGCATGCCACAATCGAGTCATCTGTAATGACAAGGACAACAATCAACAAAAAAATATTCATAATGTCTCTTCAGTTGGACGCATGTATTTTAATTCCAGCTTTATGTTTTAATCCTACATTTATTTAAAGTATTACTATTTTCATAAAAATTAGATAAAACACAGTTATCAAATTTAATTTTATATTTAAAATCAACTTCCACCGCGTTACTGCCGAGTCTATCGAAAATGTTAAAATCAGTTACAGTTAAAACAAATATACATACTATAAAATCACTTAACATAATATTCATTTAAATAATAACTTCTTCTAATTCTTGAGAGGGCCATTGTTAGAATAAACAGAAAGAGAGGGCACTGTATTATTTATGTTTTTCACACGGTTGCTATGATACAAAATGAATAACAAACCTAAAATAAATTTTGTTATCTGTCAAATATTTAATGATTATGACAATATTTTAGTTCTGCTTAGTAATAGTTTTAAGTTGATTGAATTGGCATTTACTTGGTAGAACTCCATTGTAATATAGTAAAAAATATCAAAGTATTTATTTATACAATCTTCAAATATTTTTTACTGTATAAGAGCTTAGCATGATTTTTTAATCAAGAAATATCTAAGGTAACAAACACGTAGGCAGTAATTTTTATAAAAAAAATAATGATTTTGTTGAGGCCCTGCACTCATCTAAAATATGAATGATAGTAATTATTGTGGTTAATATTTATTCAATTTTACATAAACTTTTCGCCATTTGGTTTCAATAGTAAGTTCATCTCTGAAATATTGAACAAACCAATTCACAAGCCATCTGGTAATTTTTATTCAGCGTTGCCAGTCTATCCAATCGCTCTTGTCCCATGGTCGAGTTAACAGTTTGAAAGCTTTCTTGAAAGTAAAATATATGGAAATGGTCGATCAATTATTTCTTTTTCAATATTTTTTAAATTTCAAAGCACCCATCGAGTCAAATAAAAATTGAGAATGTTGATATCGCGAGACCCGTGGCAACACCGCCTCAAGAACACCTCTTCTAAAAGGGGCCTGCACGTATGTACTTTATGTATTTTTACTCTTTAAAGGTTGACTACAACAGCAAAGCAATGGATACATTGTATATAGCACTTGTATTGTATAGGAATCGAAAATATGTAAAATGTTCAGATAAATGCACTCAAATCTTGGAGGAAAATCCCCGCGATCAAGCCGCACGTACGTTGAAAATACTTGCATTGACGAGACGGGTTAAGGTGGACGAATTGGACATAGAAGAAACTCCTGAGGCAGTCGACTCTCCCTGGAGCGAGGCGGTGGCGACGGCCCCACGTCCTGGAACTTCTCTGCTCAATCCGACTAGAGCCACCACTGCTTTAGTAAGAATTTTTAAATATGCTGTTAGGTATGATAACTGCTTATATAATAATATCAACCTTTTGCTTCTCAAAAGTCTATACTTATTTAGATTTGCTGTGTCTTGAAGGGCATCGTGATGAAGGAAATTAAATTTCTGAAATGAAAATCTTTCAATGTGCAGTTTCTTCCTAGTGTATGTTTGGACTGGGTAATGTCACCTTGATACCGATTAGAAGATGAAACGAAGGGTAACAGTATGTTGGTACGCTATCTTTTTTCATGAAACTATACTGTGTAATGTTAATAGAAATAATGAAGTATGTATCTTATATTGGAATACTTCGTTATTTCTATTTATGTAGTTGGTTTTAGTAATTGTCATATTTCACATGAATTGACCTTCTACAATAAATATGCAATCGCCAGAGACGACCTGGAACCTGTTGCCCTACAATAACATCGGGGGCCCGCACAGCACGTACGTCCCGGACTGCTGGGACAGCTCGCACGCCAGGGACGGCACGCGCATCACTTGCCACTGCCCACGCTCGTGCCGTCAGATTAGGCACCGCTATGCCTAACAAGGGGGAAACATTGGTACAGGTGGCTAACTTAGACATGCGGAAGCTGGCAAGGGATCCTGCTGCTGCGAAGCCAACTTTCGAATATCTTTACTATCACGAAGGAGACTACAGACATGTAATTCAAATTTTGATAATTTATTATAATTTTGTTTTTGGTTGTTTTGTCATTTTTAATTAAATAACTCACCAACTCATTTAACAATTTTCAAATTTTGTAACAGGCAATGGAACTAGCAGTTCAAGCGACACAAGCATGCGGTATGTCCGATTGGTGGTGGAAAGTGGCTCTAGGTAAATGCTACTCTGCTTTGAATTTGTGGAGAGAATCCTCTCAACAGATGCGAAGCGCTCTTCAGCAATCTCCTCGACCCGACACTTGTCTGAGATTGGCTAGGACGTGCCGGGCTCTCGATCAGCCTCAGGCCGCATTGGACGTTTGCCGCACCGGAGAGAAAAACTTTCCCGGTGACATAGGTCTGTTAACGGAGCAGGTGTGATAGTTTTTTTTTTTATTCAATTATCATTTCTTAGCAATAGCACAGGTCATTGACATAATAATAGTTGAATTTTGTGTATAATACAAGTTGTTCTTTACTTTACGTGATACATTTCTGAACTTTATTTGCAAGTAGAGTTGTTGTGTGTCGAATTTCATAGAACATCGAAATAAAACAGGACTTCGAAACTGTACTGAAAACCAGAATAACCACCAGGAACCAAATTGAAAAATAAAACAGTTTTTTCAGCTCAATGCTTATTTGAGTAGGTGCGTTAACATGATCTTAATTCTTCTTTTTTACCATATTCGCTCCCTATCTGGAGTATATGGCCACCACGCAGCACCTCCATGTTTACCTGTCTCCCCCGAATTGCTTTGTCCCATGAAATGCCAGCATCCCTCAGTTGTGCCGAATATATCTTATGGATAGTATCCGACAGTCGTCCAGGATGCCGGAATCCCACTGGTCAGAAGAAGAGGCAAACACGATTGAGGCTCTTTAGAAGGCATCTTTAGCGCGTGACCCGGCCAGTTCCATTGCCTGTCCACGATCACTGTTGTGACAGAGCGGTGTCTCATGCGTTCGCTAATATCTGAGTTCCTCGTGAAATCAAACGACCTCTCCCCTACCATCCAACACAATCGTCTATGTCGAAGCTCAGTACTATGATTCGCCACCGTAAAGAAGCACTGGTAGAATGTAGACATTGAATAAATGGCATTTGATTTTAATTGTCTTATTGAGTGACATGAAAAGCGTGATACTATCTTAAATCCCGGCATCCTTTTTGCCTCCTTGTTAATTTCAGTATACTAAGGCATTTTCTAAGTATCACCTTAATTTTTAAGACCTTTCGAGGACTACCTGAATGTTAACAGTTTTAGATTAGTGATTGACAACTTTTTTAATGGGACGAGTATGCCAAATTGCAAGCTACTAAAATGGTTATAATATCTTGTTTCTACCAGGCTAAGAAGGAAAAGAAACACATATAAATCAACATATAAATCAGGGAGATTGCAGATTATTACGCTTTAAATTATTAGGTTTTGTATTTTACGTGTACAGCTGAGTGCCCGCTAGTTCCTGGTTACCAATCACTATTTAGGATGATTATATCGGTTTGGTTGTTCTATGGTATTGTTTTCATAGAGGCAGAAAAACAGGTGATAAGGATTTTATCACCTTAGCATTATTAGCATATTGAATTTATTAAAAAGAAAATATTTTCATTGTTATTACATAACAGATATGGAACTGATTAATCAATTGAAATCAATATTTTGTTATTGTGGTCAGTATTGGACGAACTCAAGAGAATTGATTCAATTTCGGAAATGGAAGTACATAACAAAATATCAAATATTTTTATCACCTAGATCGGGTAGTATCAACCACTATCTCAGGGTTTCCCAAACTATGTACCGCGGAACTCTGGTGTTCGGCAGAGCTTGAGTAGGTGTTCCGAAAAAAATTGGAATGGATTTATACGCTGCAACACAGTTTAAAAAAATCTTATAAATCCAGCTAAGTGTTCCGTTATATTTTCCGAACTTGCAGTGTTTCATTCCAGAAAAAGTTTGGGAAACCCTGCTCTATCTAATAGTGACACACACATATTATATGATTTCCAACATTGTCGCATAGCTGCATAAGCATCTTATGATTTATGCATAATAATATTAACGACAAAGTTTATTGTAATGTTTTCCACTAGGCACGGTTGTTAGAGGCCATTGGAGATTTACCCCAGTCTGTTAAGATTTATCGATTGGTGGTGACTAAGGATGCCATGAACACTGAAGCCATAGCGAGTATTGCTGTGCATCACTTTTACAATGACCAACCGGAGATGGCTCTGCGGTACTACAGGTGTGAAAAAGGCTTTTGTTAATTATTGATTAATTATAATGCAGAATTATAGGACACGTATGATTTTATATAATTTATATGAACATAGCTATTTTCCAAAAAATGATCCCCTTAGGACAGCTCAATGTGGACGCATGCGGATCATTTAGTGTTTATGCAAGACCCAAAACAATCATAGTTACCAGATGCTTTTTCAAACATCTAATATTGTTTGGATAATTTATGTAAACGACTGAGTATTTTGGATATATGTATGTGTACTTGCATTTGTGCAATGTCACTATATTATACATAGTATTTAATAATATTCTGCAGCTCACGCAGCAAAAACCGTGACAGTCGAATGTAGTCGAGTATTGCTGTCTTAGGAGCATCATTTTTTTTCCATTCCACAAATTAATTTTACAATAAATCTATGGATATCATTCAAAAGCATGGATTCCCTCCCGCCCTTGCATTAAAAAACAAGGCACAGCAAGAGTGATTAGCAAATTGCTGGTACTATTCTTAGATCATAACCCTCTGCTCGTTCTCGTAACACAGCTTCTGTTGAGATTCTCCAATAGGAGTCCACATGCTCCACAAAATCAGATAGTTGTTTTACATCTACAGCTATTAACTAAATTTGGTAAATTTTAACGTGTTTTGTATTAATTATTGGTGGAAAAGTTACTCTTGTGTACAAAAGAATTATTAAACGTAAATTATATCATGTGTAATTTATTTGCGTCAGACTATTAGCCAACTTATGTTTTCTTTTTTATGCCAGGCGTGTCCTAGCAATGGGTGCTTATTCTGCAGAAGTCTTCAACAATGTAGCGTTGTGTTGTCTCCGCGCTCAACACTGGGACTTGACTATCGCGTGTTTCAGAAGAGCGCTGTTATTAGCCTCGGAACCCCAAGTTTGTGCATCGCTGTGGTACAACTTATCGCATCTTGCTCTGGTGAGAACATCTTATATTTAAAATATTGCCAAACGGGCTTTGATATGGGCAAACTCAGCATATTAGGTTGTCATATTTGACGTCTTTTTTTTTATTTGTGCTGTGTTTAAATCTATGTGTTTTTTTTATCAAAAAGATTCACCACTTTCTCGTAGTGGTCGGTGAAATTACAACCAGTGGAAATCGTTTGACACAAAAACGTCCATTGAGCAAAATAATACTTTGGTCCTGATAAATGTTTTATGAATCATTTTATTTTGAATATGTCGAACAGTAAAATATTTTTTTGGGTAGGGAATACCGATTGTTCAAATCATTAGAGGCCTATGAGTCAAGTCTAACAGTTATCTATTTAAGTATAAAGTATTTTCCCAAGATGTGTAATGATCATAATGGACAATAAGAGATACATACCATTTATTATTCACCTTCAGACCTTAAAGGGAAAAGCTCTACTAAAAACCATTGCATGTGTAAATAAAAGATTTTCTATTTCAGACGATCGGGGATGTGAACCTGGCCGTGCAGTGCCTTCGATTGTGTATTGGAGTAGATCCTTCTCATGCGGCAGCTCTTAATAATCTTGCGGCGCTAGAAATAAGACGTGGCCACCTGAGCGTTGGAAAAGGATTGCTCAATGCCGCATTGCTGGCCGATCCTTCACTGCCAGAAGGAATGTCTAATACTGCTAGTGTAGAGGCTTTGTAATTATAAAAAAAAATAGTTTTTGACATGTCTTCTTAAATCTGGCTTCATGATCAATTACACGGGAAAAAAATATGTAGATAAAGAATTACACAATAAGTGGACTGGCAACACTAAATATAATATAATTAAAATGGATACATTCTAAAGACTGAACCATAACTCAGGAGGCAGATTGTTTGTTCAGAAATTTAAGTGACATACAAGAAGTGCACTATTTATTTCTTCTATAATTACAATTTTCATTTTCTATCTGACTCTGGGCTTAACCTTATTTCGTGAGTAACCTTAGTTAAAATCATACCCAAAATGACAACATTTGTAGAATCATACTAGTTAAGGAGATATCTGATGTATGTTGTAATGTTCCATATTCATTTGAAAAAATATATGACATAAGAAGTGTTATAATTTATTTTTAATTATACTAGAATGTGGACCTCCAGTGATAGGGGCTTTATCCTAGCGTGCGTGGATGGGCGTGGGTTCCCGTCTAAGTCCCTTTCAGGGTGTTCACTGTCAATACTTGGTGGAAAGGCAGCATTGCAGAAATCAAATCGTAACAGAGGCAACACATATTTGAATGATTGAAATGGTAACCGTGTGTAGATTGTAATATTCTCAGAAAACGCAAATCACAAGCTGCAATTTCATATTGACAAATCTCACATAGCAGAATATTTAAAATATAATTTGACATTTGGGTACAGTTATTTGTCATTTATCTTTTTCCAATAAGCATTCATTGTCACATCTGTACTTAGGAATGAAATGGGATAGTTTTGAATTTCGAAAGGCAAAAAGGCAATTAAAAAAAATCTTTGATTTGCTACCTTTATTCAAAACAATTTTTAACAGTATAAATAAATATTACATAACATTTTTGTAACATGAAATTTCGAATCAATCACTAAAAGATTAAAAGCTATTTAGTCTTAACTTCCGCTTGCCCGCTTATGTCGTCGAGTTGCTGCTTGAGGGTAAGCAATTCATTATCCGGTACGTATCTTATCTCTTGCTGATCTTCTGTCGCCTCGTGCACTTGCAAAGATACTCCTTCGGGGGCAGCCTCCTGAATTATTCTCATCAGGATGGGCAATTTAGTGGCGGGGACGTCGCTGACTTGCACGTTTCTCTCGAACACCGTTAGTTGGTATTCTTCATCTACAACCGTGCTGGCAGGCTTGAATCTTTGTATTTTTAATTTTTGTGGTGGTGTTGCCCAACTGAAATGATAATATACTTTATAAGTTTTTCAAATGTACAGAATTTCAAATATTTTACCATTTCTTAAATTCTTTGCATCCAACATCAAACTCTATGTAGCGTACATACAATATTTACAGTGTCATCTGTTTCATTCAATAATCTTACTGTCTAATCCACTTACGTGAAATACGAGCGATATTCATACCATTTTATCTGACTGATGGTTAAATATAGGTAGGGTATTTTTACTGATTTTGTAGTCCGGTGGTAATTGACCGGTAAAGTATTATTACAAATGAAAATATTCCCTGTTTTATGCTGATAATGGTACGCGGCAATTGAGCGTATTTAATGTGTAAACCTTTGGCTGCCATAGAAAAAAGAACGTCTGTACCTAGCACGTCAGCCATAATTTGCAATTATTAATTTAATTAATTATTGACCAGATAACTCGTCTCTGGCGTGTTGCAGCCATCCAGTTAAGAAGGAGCATATAGCAATAATCTTTTATTTAAAAACTCATACAGAAATAATAATGATATAAAAGTGTAATAATGATGGCAGCCATATAACATAAATAAAAAAATCTATAGTACCTAGATATAATTAATTGATAAAACCATTTTTAAGTATATTATTTACCAAAAAATATTGTAGGTCGAATTTAAGTAAATTGGAAAAAAAGCGTCTATTACAGGGATGGCGAACCTTTTTCGCAAGTGGGTCAAATTTGATATAAAAAAATTTAAAAAATCATCTCTTGGGTCACATATAGGATCCCGGGATTGGGATTAGCTCACCGAGGAATTTGAAATCCTCGATTTGGTACCCGCGGGTCCCTGGTTCGCCATCACTGGTCTATTATAAAGTTTTATATATCGTTGGTACCAAATTAAAATTTTCTGAAAAACGTCACCAAAAATCCACCACTTCGACTCCATGGCCTTGATTGAAAGGGTTTCGTTCAGTTTTAAAGAATATTTTGTGTTTTGCTCATATTGAAAATCAATGAATGTGACGGAAAATTACCATTCTTCAACATCTAGTTCTAAGGCGTTAGCGGCTCTGTGTACAAACTTTTGGAAGCTTTCCAGGATGACAAAGTCATATCCCTTCATTTGAATGTTCAAGCTGTCATATTCAGGTATTTCTGGGATCATATACTGAAATTCAAACATACATATTCATTAAATTTTGACAAATATTAAGTTATGCGTTGTTCTTTTAGAATACAGGCAAATAACAAAATATATGTGCCGTGCGGTATTAACACTTTGTAAGCGGACGTTTTTTAGTGATTAGTGCAAAAATATATTACATTCTTAAAATCAACACAACTTCTAAACCAAACAATATTTTCGTCTGAAATTTTCAATGAAATCATATGTGACATTTAGTCATTAAAAATAAAATGAAAACATTTTGAATACATCATAATTTCACTACTTTTCTAAACTGAATATAAAAACCTGTTATTAATTTAGTAGATAGCACTCCACTTGTTATCAATATTAAAAATATTCTGTATAAAAAATAGCATTAATCCATACAATACAATTATATAAATAAGTAAATTCGTCTCATTTAATGAGTTAATATGATTAAAGTACTTCACCCATTCAGGATTTTTTTTTGATATTGCATGTTGGTGTTCAAAGGTAATTTCTTTGCTGAATGCTCTGTTTGACCACCATCCAAAAGATTTGCTGCAATTGCAGATGAAGCGATTGCCAATGCAATATTGTTTCGGATCCAACGTTTTGGCTTGTTTGCATGCATAATTCTGTCATACGCTGTCATGCGTTGTTCTGGGACCAATTTCGGAAGATTTGTTTGAACGAATGTACCCAATTTGTCGACATCAAATTGTGTTTCTCGTTGCAAATCACGGTCAAAAGGGTTGTTTGCATATCATTGTATCAGACGATCGGGCTTGAGCAGTGCAAGCTCAAACGTTTTCCTAACATTCTCGTCTGTTTCTGAAGCTCGTGATGCCGTTTTCTTGCTTGCTTGAGGTCTAGATCAACTAATAGCTAGTCGTTTAGGTGGCATAATTGTTTGACAGCGAAAGAAATGCTCTGTGACAACTATTACAAATTCACTTGATAAGTGTTTACAATACCCTTTGATTGTTTGACGTAACCATGGCTCGTATCAAACGTAACTAAAGAGTCATAAGCAACTTGCTTATTTTGGACAACATAAATAATTTCGTTCTATAGACCACTTGGCGTATATCGACAGCCCTGCAGTATTTAAATTGTAAATTATTTAATTTTTGGAATAATGTTTAAGTTTGCTAACAATCATTTTTCGTAATAGCAAAAATAGACCACTTGGCGTATATCGACAGCCCTGCAGTATTTAAATTGTAAATTATTTAATTTTTGGAATAATGTTTAAGTTTGCTAACAATCATTTTTCGTAATAGCAAAAATAGACCACTTGGCGTATATCGACAGCCCTGCAGTATTTAAATTGTAAATTATTAAATTTTTGGAATAATGTTTAAGTTTGCTAACAATCATTTTTCGTAATAGCAAAAATAGACCACTTGGCGTATATCGACAGCCCTGCAGTGTTTAAATTGTAAATTATTAAATTTTTGAATAATGTTTAAGTTTGCTAACAATCATTTTTCGTAATAGCAAAAATAGACCACTTGGCGTATATCGACAGCCCTGCAGTATTTAAGTTGTAAATTATTTAATTTTTGGAATAATGTTCAAGTTTGCTAACAATTATTTTTCGTAGTAGAAGATTTTAAAATAAAAGTCGAAATATAGTTCTATAAAATATCCATACTGTCGTTAGAATATTCCTTATGCATGTAAGAAATTAAAAAGATTTTCAAGGCCGGATGCAAAATATAACCATACCTTCCAATAATCGAATCAATAATGACACTGAACAAAATCTGTCAAATCAGGTCTATTGAAAAAATATTCTGGAGAGGGACACCCTTCACCTAGCGGGATGAAATATACTTTACAACCTATTGCTATATCTGAAAAATATATATAAAAAAATTCATAAAATTCCGTCAAGCCGTTACAGAGGAGTTTGGAGACAAACATGTGACACGAGATTTTTATATATATAGATAGATAGATTACTAAATATGTCACTTTCATCTCTTGAGGTATCCAAAACCTGTTATATTTCTGTCAAAATTTTTAAATGAATGGTCGATTTTTGCTCCGTGTTATTTGTTATGCGTAATTATTAAATCGCGATGCACGTGTAGTCAACTGTCAAATTTAAAAAATACTAAATATGTCACTTTCATCTCTTGAGATATCCAAAAAAACCTGTGTAATATTTCTGTCAAAAATTTTAAATAAATGATCGGTTTTTTCTCTTTTTTTGCACCGTGTTACTTCGAAATCGTTTTAAAATGGAATTCAGTGTATTTTAATCGCGAGCCGATTTGGTGTATTCTATTAAAATCAATGAAATATAATATTTAAAACGTCATGCGTAATAATTTAATCGCGAAGTGCGTATAGGAAACTGTAAAAGAACAACGACATCTAGTGTATTAAGTGTGAACTGCATACGTCATGTTCCGCGTTCGATTCGAAAAATTTGAAAAAGCGTATTGTACTGAGACATTTATTTGCTTTATAATTTCTTTTCCGTGATATTTTTCCGATGTTTTAATGCTTATTCTGCTATTCTAGGCAAAAAGGAATTTTATAAAGCAAAGATCATTGAAATCCTTGGAGTAATTCTCGAGATATACGTGGTGTAAATAACCCGACTTTGTTTTATATATATAGATTATAGTAAAAAATCCTCATTCCTACAAATTTACAATCACTGGAAGTGTGAAATCCGATGCCCTAAATATTCGAGAAACATGTGCGCCTTTTAAAAAAAATACTATGTGTGAACAAACATTCAGGGCATAATAAATTATGAGGTTTAATGCTTATTCTTAAAAAGGGTCACTTGCCGCGGCAGTTATTTTGAAGAAACCATTAAATTATGAGTCAATATACCAACGAAACTAACAGTACGCGATAAACGTATTTTTAAACCTATAATGTGTTAATATAGCCGTGCATGGAGGGTCGTGATTTTCTTTCAAAAAATAAAACCTAATAAATATGTACTTTTTGGACAAATAATAATTGCACATCACAAACACGAACCATATAAATACACGATGGGTCATTTCCGCCATCATTTATCGAAAAACGTTTCAAAAACGGAAATTACAGCCAAGGAATTATAGCCTTGCTAGCAACAAATTTTAGCACAAAAAAAAGCTTTTTTTAAAATCGTTGTATTATAGATTACAAAACAATATCTTTTAAGTTTATGTATCACACTATGATTCCAAGAGATGTCACTTTATGCCAGATATTTTAAAATTATTAAATACGTTTCCCGTGGCCTATAAGCCGTGTCTCAAGTACTGCATGTAAACACGCACATTTTGTATGGCCGGCCCAACAAGCACGAAATTGGATGGCGTGCTGACACGTCGGTGGCAGAGAACCGGTGAAGAGTCCACTGGCTACATTTAAGTTTGCTTCATGATATTCGAAAAAGTTGATTATCTCAAAACATGCTTTATTAATCTATCGTTTTCTTGCAGTATATTGACGATATAATGTTATGTATTATAAAACGCTGGGAATACACAAAATATGTGTGTGAAATTTTGAGATACTTACTTGTAGATAGTCGGGCTCGTAAAGATCGGAGTATTGTCTTTGTGATATTCTTTGAGTTGTAAATAATTGTCTAGTTTGTCGAACACCCAAACGGCATACCTTAAAATATGCATACAATATGATAAGATGTATTACATAAATTTACAATAAACAGTGGAATCCAGATATATCATTCTCAAATCATCGTTTTCCACATGTATCGGCTCAACACTAGCACCAGCACATAAGTCTTGACACAAAATTTATTCTGATATATTGTTGAACATTTGTCATTCAGATAATAAACATTTGCGTCCCCATTCAAACATTCAGTAACATGAAAAGGACCAAGACTGCGAGTATTGCTTTGTTATGATTCAAGCTTATGTGTCTGTTGATGACTCACCTACTGAGCATGAATGTATATAATGTTAAGTCGTCTCCCTAAGTTGGTCGGAGTGCATTTTTGCACTGTTAATTGTTTTGTCTTACTACTAAATTCACTAATGAAAAAAGTAAGGGTAAACATGCTTTACAACATGCTACTCGTTTTATACCTGAAAATAAATGAAAAACCGCTAATAACAATGTAGCTCTGTAGGAAATTTACAGGTTACTTACTTTGTAGGACATTTATTATAATATGGTCATCAAATTTTCAGCAAAAAAATCATAATTCGGATAAACAGAAGTGAAACAGGGATAGATTTTAAAAATTATAGTTACTAGAAGGGAGGTACCTTAATTGAGGAACTTTGGTCTCAAAATGGGCTCAATGCTCGGAAGTGCATATCTCTGTGAAAGTACCTTTTCAACCATGACATTCATTGTATCAAAGTACAGATTTCATTGACAGAAAAATATCATTGCAAATGAAAAATGTTCGCTCTACATTGGCATTTGTACCCGGCTAACACAATGCCATTAAAAGAGGGCAATTTTCTCTAGAGGAGGACAAAGTTTCCAGAAGAAGGACAATCCTCCTCAAAGGATGACGTCTGGTCACCTTAGCATATTAGACATTTTTAAATATAAATAAATTTAAATGTTTTAAATATTCATACGTGACTAGTAATAATCAATAAACTGTGTGGAATATTAAGACTTCAGTTACCTTCCAGAGAGACATTTCTGCCAACGGAATGGATTCAGTTGATCAAAATATTATAATACTACTAGTAAATTATGGAGTTGATAAATGGTAAACGTCAGATTTTTGAGGTTATAATATGTGCTTCGAATAATTTTAACTCGACATTTTGCACCCATATTATTTTGGTGCTTGTTAAGTAAACAGTCGTACGATTGGCCGCTATAACAAAACACATTTTTACTCAGTAATCTGTAGTCCAAAATAAAAAATACAGAACCAGATCCAAACTATAAAAGTTTTTAAAGCTGATTTTATTTTAATTATTTTTTTACAGCAATAATGACAGATTTTTTTCTGGACGTACCTACGCCACGGCGCTCAGGTAAAGGCCACTAATTAGACGTAACTGTGTCCGATAAAATCACGTACATTATCCTATACAATCCGTTTCTTTTACAAAATGTGGATTTTACCATGTACAACTTGTGAAAATAAAATGCACGCGCAGGACCGGCTCGAGGACTTCTGCACCAGTGTGCGAGTTGCCTCGAAAAACTAAATCTAAATTAGTGGATAGTGCTAAAATTTTAGTGCGTCGCCTAAACGCCTGTGCACACCCCACGTGCACCTGTGTGCACTCGCCACGAGTCGGCCCTGCGTGTGAGCGTCATCGCCTCTCCCTCTATGCACTACTTGCTAATTTTATAATTTTGAATGCTGATTGTATCTCATCTAGGAATATAACTTAAAAAATATTCTTGTTAAAAAAATAATGTTTCCTAAAATCTGGTTGCTTTTTTTATACAGTTACGATTAGTGATGCGAGGCGGGAAATTTCTTGGGTTTTTGCAGGCATAACCGGACATGTTTTACTTATTTTATCCACAAATTACGATTATGATGTTATGAAGATCTGTTAGTCTATGTCAAAGATTAGTGTAGTTTATGAGTTTGACCAGTGGTATTCAGGTATACTTAAGTCTGAATCATGTCTGAATCAAAATATTTGGAAACGGTCCTGTTTTTATGACACTGCGAAATGCACATGGACTTCAGTACGTTGTGATAGTAATGACAAATATCATTTAAGCAAATTGTTTCCAATATTCGTAATGTTTTCCCAATTCCTCATTTTTAAAATAAGAATCCGTTTTTTTAAATGAAAATTGTAAAATTGACAAACTGAAGTATTTTCTTATGTACACAACTTGTACAGAAAATGTGAATTGATTAAATTAAATACTATGTAATTATGGTATGGTTCTATATTATAGTGGCCAAACTTTTTAACTCTACTTGGGACTTCATTCTAAAATAAGTGGCAGCGGTCTATTATCACGTGTGCTAAGTTGACATAAAAAAGGAGTTATTCAAAAGACAATATAATTTGTATGAAACGGAGGCAAAATGCATAAATAATAAAGAAAAACACACTTACCTCTTGTTTTAAAGCATCAGACTGGCTACTTGGAATGGCTACGCCATAAACTAATATACTTTAGGCTACGCAGTTGATGCCACCGGTGATCTATATTTAATATAATATGAGAAACATGAATGTGGCTCTCATTGACCTCATGCGTGCCTTCCAGTGGCGTAGCAAGGGGGGCGCGGCAGGGGCGGACCACCCCGGGCGGCGCATTTTTGGAGGTGGTATTTTCAAAAATAAATGCAATATTTTTCGATAAATTATATTTATACATACAAACATTAAGCCACCTGTATTTAAAACCCCTAGTTCATAGATAGAAAATAGTAGAAGTGATTTAAAAACAAAATTAGAGGACATATTGGGGGCGACAGGACCCCTTCCTACACCACTAGTGCTTTCCCCTGATATAAACTAATAATTTGTGAACAGAATAAGTAATACACGTTGCGCTTTTTAAATTAATATTGAGGAATGCTCAAAATAATACTCAATTATCACTTCAAAATTATAAATATTATAAAATTACTTTTCATTTTTCACAGGGGGGTTATTCCCACCCAAAATTCCCGGTTTTTCCGGAAATAGCTCCGGTAATGTACCCACCTCACATCACAACATAAATTAATGAAATGTAATTTTATTTGATACTGCCGTACGCTGTCAAGTTATATATCGAGTAAACTTTTGTATGGAGAATAATTATATTTCTTTTTGCATCGAGCTGTTACTCTATATATTTTAGCGATATTTCAACATTTAGGTAAGTATAACTCTTATATAATTATATAAGTGCTGTTTAATTTCGTATGATCGTTTCAGTTTAGTGTAGTATTTCAAGTAAATTATTTTGACCTTATTGATTTATTATTGTCCCTAGTTTACTCAAAGTATTGCGTAATAAATTGAATCGTTATCAATTCGTGTTGCGGTTTTAATTAGTCTAGAAATTAACCATTATTAAATATGTGTTGTTTTGGTTAAAAAAAACAATAATCTTCGGAACGTATTAGAAGATGTTCATACTTTTATAATTATTATATTTTTATTGGTGCTAATCGAAATGAAATTCCACAAGTTGTTTATATTATTATATTGTGTAGTGTTGTATCATGTGGTTGAAGACATCGAAAAGTAAACAACAGCGGAGAATTGAATTCAGGTACTATTTTATCTATAGATTAAAAGATACAAATAGCCGCAGATTACACGCGCTGTCAAATTGTGGAATAATAATAACACGGTGTATAACTTATTATGTTTGGCAATTTATATAATTGTGAGCTAGCACTTTCGCTCAGTTAGTTGATAGCTACCGAGGTGTCGGGTTATATTTAATATCTTCTAGTTTATTTCTGTAGTTGACTTTTTATAAGCAAGTATGGCGAATGTCACCAAATGGGAAAACAATCAGGCTATTAAAAACTTCCGTGAATATCTTCAGATTGCCAGTGTTCACCCTGATGTTAATTACGGTGAGTGATAAAATTACAATCGAAACATATTGCACCTAAAATTTCCTGAAAATTGTTTACAAGTATTATATTTTCAAAAATTACAAACTACCTCTCTTCATTTTTAAAAAAATACCATCTATCGAAACGATGACTGGATTTTTATCTATATTTTAACTATTTTCAAAACATGACAAAAAAATCCTCATTGTTTTAAAAAAAAATAGTCACCTAGGTATGCAATAAATATTCGAATTTAGTAAACATTAAAAAAAAATATTAAAATGAACTTCCACAAAGTTATCGCCGAAACCATCGAAAGTATTAAATATATATACATTTTTTTATTTTCAATCTTTGTGCTTTATATAAATATTTTTGAGGTCCATATTTGTTGAAGCTTATTGAAAGATGTTTTTAATTTAACCTGTCAACCAAATTTAAAGCATTCTTCCTCAAGGTTTACACTTCCATAAATTTTTACCATGAAAATTCTTGTTTATTAATGAAGTCACATAATTCGCTATCTTTTATAAGCTCAGAATAATTTTATACCATTCATCGAACAAATAATTATTTTTTCTTTCATAACGAATAAATAAATTTGGAAATCGAAAATAGTTAAAACAAGATTATAAAAAATACATAGAAATTAATCCACATTAATAAATTTTCAATGGCAATAGTAAATATGGATTAATATTTATTTTGAAAGCCACTCTAATTGATTTGGGAATAAAATAATCACGGTTGTTTGTGAAAATGACTAATCAATAGATTTTTATAATTCTTTAATAAATAAATATACTTCCATAAATATTTTTTACACCTTTTACAAAGTAAATTTTTCCTGATTACATAAATGTGTTAATGTTTTTAAAATATTAATACAGATGAGATAAACTGAGGCTCATAATATCTGTTTTAATTATTTACTCTTTGTCAGTGATTGATTAAATAAATGTCAACATTGAAATGTCGCCCATATTTTTAAATCATTCAATTTATTATTAAAAAAGATTCAATGAATTTTACAAACAAATAACATAAAATATAATGTAATATCTTTACATCTAGCCAATGTATTTTTTATTTAAAAATATCGATAAGTATTTTATTTTTAAATCAACTATGAAAATTAACAAGCAGTGTTTTTTTGTATTAATTTAATATATTATGAAAGAATGATTTTTTGACAATACAATTGTCACTTTTAAGATGTTCACTGTCAACACGGTGGTAAGTCATTATATCCCAAAAATAAAATACTTTTGTATGAATTCCATATTTATTTAAAAGGATGTGTTGAAGATGACCTGATGAATCTGTTGAAATGATCAGTTTGTGATGAGTGAAACATGTCTTCATCCATTCAAATAAATGTGGAATTAGTATGAAAGAATTTTATTTTTTTGAATATAATAATTTCGCTGCAAGATCAGTTTCTTTTAACCGAATGACTGCCACAAACCAGATATCTCGTAAAATTTTCCGTGCTCAACATGCTAGAGACGAATTATCTCTCCAATAGCTAATTATATTAATAATTGCAAGTTATAAGCACAGACTTACTTTTTTCTACTGCAGCCAATAAAATAATAGGTTAATGATGGAATATTTCCCATGTACAACTTTGCTGTTGAAAAAAATGAACAATATTATTGTACAAGTGCTTAATGCTCGTGTTCTTTCTACCCAATTGGTTGTGCGGGGATGTGGGGAGAATGATTCAAATCACTGAATGAACACTTTCTTACACTGATTTTTTTATCAAAAGCCTTTGATGTCATATCTTCCCACCTGTCCTATCAGAAGCTGAAAATAAATTGTAGGCCTGGTATTGAAATGCTGCATTATGAATTCATTTGGTACATATTAGGAGAAGACATCAGTGATCTACATATTTTTTAAACTTTTTCATGAAACTGTTGTTTCATTTATTGCATGGGATCTGAATAGTTCGTTGATTTAACAGAAAATCGCTATCAATATAGTCAAAATATCTTTTGTGCAGTGCCAAATCTTTTTTGATGATTTTTTCGCAATGTGGCCTGTTTTGATAGACACAAAAAGATCAACATATACTTAATTGTGTTTTTTATAGAATGGTGTTGATTTTATTTGAAACATATGTCACACCGAATCTGTGAAATTGCTTATTACATAAAATAGGCAAATAAAATCTGATTAGGAAGAAGAAGTTCTTAGTAAGATTTTTTTTTAATCCATATTCAATCCTCATGTGGAGCATATGACCTCCTATTGGAGGTATCTAAACAGAAGTTTTTTTACGAGAACTGATTGTTACACAGTTGCTTAACCTCTTTTTTTTTTCGACGAGAGTAGGGATAGAAAGGATAGGACAGGACTAGTGGTTAGCGAATCACTCTCGCTACACTCCTTGATTTTAGGATTGAAATGGACATCACAGATACAATTGAAAAATGCTGTTCATACTGGGATTCGAGCCTGTGTTATTATAACATTTTTTTTTTTTTTTTTGCATAGTACCTAGGTATATAAAATTTCACACTTGAAATAATAAGTATTATTCTTCCCAGATTGAGGGATAAGCAAACAAGAGTTTCTTCATATTTTTATTGAGTAACAGTGCATTCTCAATATTCAATATATTTAAGTCTTATTTCATAGAAATGAACTCACTACATACTCAAATATAATTATACATCTTACTGCTTTGCTACCAAGACTGAAATATGAATTGATGTTATTACCCACTCAAAAGCCCTGCAACACTTTGAAAATATTACATCTTATGTGACCATTGTGGAAAGTATCAACAAAAAAATATTGATACAATTTTTCCTACTGTTTTATTTTCTATTGTTGATTTTTGACACCCGGCTTTGAGGCAAATAATGAACGCTTGACTGACAACAGTTATCTTCTAGTTTCTTAATAAATTTTAATCTTTACACTTTGATTTCTGATTAATATTGATAAAATAAATGCTAGGTAATTGCATCCTTTCGCTATCGTCCAGTCCTGATTAACAATGCCTAATGCGTATTATCCCTCTTATTCTCACAGCTGAAATATCTGCCGTCTCCATTACGCAATAAACTCTTCAGTGTTTTAGTGTATGGATTTCAAATTTGTAAAATGGTGATCCTTCTTTTAAAATTATAATTAAACTTATTTGCATCTTTGAACAAAATTCTTAATACCATCAAACTATTACTACTAGTTAAAAAAGAAACTATGCCATACAGTATTTGACTATACCAATTTTTTATATTATTTAGATTATCTCCAAACGTTCACCAAGATGGCATGGGATTTTGCGAACTTCCACAGTATGATTGCCTCTTAAAGAAAATTATGATATAATTGTGTTACAAGTGACAATTAAAAAATGTCCCAGCTGGAGGTTTTGACGCTGGGAGACAACTTGGTTTCGGTGAATTATCGAGGACGTTCCCGAACTTATTCAATCGCATAATCAAAAGCTAAACAGGCATGCACATCAACAACCATTTGATTTAGCTGCTTCCCTTTGACGATGACGAGACAATCCCTATGAAGATTTTGAGTCTCCTCAGTGGTATATTTGCCAAGATGGAAATAGTAAAGAATGAAATAAATAACAATGATCCTTGGGTCGCGATTAGTTCCAAAGTCATGAGAGATATTGACAATATGATGATATATTGTAATGAAATTCTGAAATAATGAGCGAGGTAGCTGAATCCATGTCCCCTGAGAATGTGAAGCATATGGCCTCCATATGAAGGTATCTCAACAGATTTTTATCTATAAGAACTGTTACTAAGTTGCTCAACGTATCTTTTTTTCAAAGAGAGTAGGGATAGAAGGATACCACTAGAACAGGACTAGTGGTTAGCTAATCGCTCTAGCAACACCCGTTTTAGGATAGGGTGAGTGGAAGGGGATTCAAGACATCACATACATATATGCCTTTGGACAGGAATCCACAATCGATTGAAAAATCAATCTATAAAAACGGTCCGTACTGGAATTCGAAACTGTGACCACTGTGTTCTAAGTCAACGACATTGACACTCATCATAAACGCACACGGCTGTGCATCGTGGTGATGTATCTCCACGTATCTTCTTTAACATTTAAAATCGTTGACTTGAAAGAATAGCAAGAAGATTAATAAAGTCATCATCATTTAATACGGAATGGTCTCTATATAATATAGATTTAATACACAATTTTTTTATTTAATTTTTGTAAGTATAATGTTAATTGACAATTCGTCAATTAGTGATGTTTAATGGAACCAATTTCCATTGATTAACAGGGTATTACTATATAGAACTTAATTGTACTCAGATTATAAGATTATGACAACTGTAATAATCTAAAATTATAGCGTAAATAGGGCACGCAACGATTAATTTATACTTCCAATTACACCACTTTAGTACACAACAAACCAGCAGCAACTTAACCCATTGACAGCTTACATATTAGCTGTTGTAACTACTGTTTGTCGTTGATACTGAGTAATATAAGAGGCATCACAGTGTCAAAACATTTGCATATGAGATAATTTTTGAATTAAATTACAGCACGATTTTTCCTGATTATCTCCATAAGGTTGTATAAAACTGATACTGCTGAATTTTTTTTTTTAATATTTGGTGTCAGAAAATCCCTTACGTGGCTCAACAGAAAAAGGGTTAAGGTATGCGTGGCCAACAAACTGATCTGTGACAAATTGCTGAAGTGGTTCTGCTATCAGCTCGTTGGATCCAAATAGTTAAAGAGTATACAGAAATGATATAGTCAGGACTGGCTTAGCTTTTATTCAAATCCATGTCCGCTTCCGATGCGAAGTATATGGCCTCCTAATGGAGATGTCTCAACAGATTTTTTCTATGACAACTGCTTGTTACTCGGTTGCTCAATCTCTTATTTTTAAGAATGAAGGATATATAATATAGGGCTTGGAAAGGACTAGTGGTTGACTAATCGCTCTCTCTACGCCACTTTATATGGGATTGAAAGGGTGAGATATCCATGCCTAAACTGGGATTTGAAAACAGGAGATCCATCACGGAAGTCAACAATGTTGACCACTGCACTACGGGCCCGACTGATTATTTAAAATAGTAATTTTCTACTATTTTAAATAATCAATCCATGCTCAAGAAGAAATGTGAACAGTGTGAAACAGTAGGGTCTCCAAATGGCTTTGTTGAATTTAAAAGTTTTGGGTCCTTTACAAATACTGTTAGTGTTTTTATTTTTTGAAGATGACAGTGTCTTTTGAATCGTTCAAATTATGTACACAAGTTTCAAACACTAATAACCCAGGTTTCCCGCCTTTCGGCATGTTTAGGCGTTCAAATGCACGGATGAACATCAGTTCAAGTCCAAGCGCCTTCAGTCGAAATCTTAAATTATGACAGTGTCTGCTTGAACACAGGATATAATTTGTTGTAATCTATGAAACAGCATTCATTTCTGATTGTTATGCTACAAGTTACATCATTTAGAAATAATCTTGCAATCGTTTCAAAACGAGTGTTCTCAAAATAATATCTTTACGATTGAAATGTATTCATGTAGCAAATATTTACGTATAATTAAATTGTTTTGGCATATCAGTGCACTTGTTTGTGAAGATTTATAGAGTGCTTCGCCAATCAGTGTCGCACTGTTTCGAAACTAAATTGATAAATTGTCGCCTTCCTTTGTTTTTAACCTTGTTTGTTTGCTTTCCGTTCGCAAGCCACTACTACTCACCGTTGCTATCTCAGCTGTGCGTGTGCATATTGACTTTTTTATAAATTTACGAATGACATCTCTGTCGGACTAGAAAATTTAAATTTCATCTGTCTTAGTGTGTCATTGCTTTCCACCTTTTGCTATTTGTTGTGTCCTAGTGCAATGATATATAGTTTTTAGTGCCACACAAAATATACACCCCTATCGAACGTAATAAATTATTTTTTTTACATTTTTAACCCTCTGAGACTAAGGATTACAATACTGGTATTTTGGTATTGTATATATAATACCGGTTTAATAAAAAAAAAACACCGATTGCGATTGCAACATCAAGAGAGTAAATTAAAATAAGTATTGAGATATTTTATAGTAATTCATAAATATATCACAATTATTTATTTTTTTATCCATGACCGCTCCCAACGTGGAGCATATGGCCTCCTAATGTAGGTATCTCAACATCATTTTTTTTCTACGAGAACTGTTTGTTACTCAGTCGCTCAACATCACATTTTTTCAAAGTGAGTAGTACGGAAAGAAGGATAAGCATAGAACAGGACTAGTGATTAACTAATCGCTATTGCTACACCCAGTTATTGAAGGATCAGAAGGATAGAAGGAGAGGAAATAATGTGAATTGACATCACAGACACCCAGCCTTTGATCACAACTTTGAATTGAATAATTCTCAAATTCACTGTGATCTTACCGGGAATCGAACCCAGACCTGCGTGATCGGTATATCAAGCTCTAACCAACTGGGCCATAGCAGGCGACAAATATTATAGATAATAGTAATAAATTGTATGATGACAATTAATTACTGATGGTTTACATAAATTACTTACAGTTTCTCAAAATAATAATACATCATTGATAGGCTAATTCATTCTGGAACCTGTCAATATTGTACAGTGCTAAGCAGATTTATAATATTTTATTTCTTCGCAAAACAATTGTATTAAAATACGTGAGGGATCTTATACAGTGGAACCCCCAATTACACTACCCCGAATTACGCGCTGGCTTGAAATATTTGCCGCAAATCCCCCAATTGAACGGTCGCATTCCATTGTCGTTGCTACGAAACGATCGTCCGTGCGATGCATACAGTCAAATGTTGGCTAGCGTCTGTGTATTCAACACGTGCCAGGCTATACACGCATAAAGGGCGACTGTCTATATATTGGATTTTGGCGCGCTTTGCATTTTATCACTTAGTAACTAAATATTTCGTCTTTTTTTTTTCAAAACTGAGGTAAACTTAGTTTTGTATTTTTCACGGAAAAACCAAATCCCTAATTTGTATGACATTCACTCCCCCAATTACACTATTCCCAATTACATGGTTTTGGTGATATTGATATTGCAATCCATATTTGAGACTAGAGTATCCAATCTCAGAGCCTTTTTGTGGGATGAGTACCCAATCCCAGGATTGGGCACTCATCGTGAAATTGTGTATAATTTAAGAAAAGTTATGGTTCTCCAGAATATCTCCAAAACTCGTTTTTTTTTAGCTCACCGATGAATTTGAAATCCTCGATTACCTATACTTTTTCCCCAGAATATCTCTGAAACTAGTTTTTTTTTTTAGCACACCAACGTATTTGAAATCCTCAATTCCCTATACTTTTTCCCCGAAATATCAACGTGACTCGCTTTTTTTTTTTAGCACTTCCAATTCCAAAATCCGGCATTTGCTCAAAATTTCTCAATCCCGATATCCCGCGATGGTTGCGATCGCAAAATTGGACGGGATCCTGGGATTACGGGATTCGGGATCCTGGGATTGGAAACCCTATTTGAGACCTCTTAGATCTACGGATGATTTTAGAAGACATTAAAAACAACATTAGTTGGATTTTTTAAATAAATAATCTTTTTGATATTTATTTTTTTCGCACACCTACCTATATTCTTTAATTACCTTTGTAAATGGTGACCCATGGCCATTTTCTTGATTAGATAGTTAAGTTCGTAACAGATATCTCGTAGAGATTTTACTTTTGATTGAAAATTTAATCTTTTCTTTGATTTATTAAAAATTAATATTCGAGTAATATAGACTGATTTTTTTTGTTATCTGTCACAATTTTTTTTTATGTTTAACAAAGAATAGATAATTTTTTTGATAATATTGTTTACGTATCGACTTTTGAAAGGAAAAAAGACATAACCCACAGTTTTTTCTAAACAGCTTTTTTTCGATACTCACAATGTATCAAACTTGATACACGTTCTATCAAAAGGATGTAAGCTGCTAATGCCAAATTAGTATCTAAATTTAGCTTTAAAAATTGAAATCAAGAAAAAAGACTGAAACAAAAGGATTTTCCTAGACAATTTCTTAAATTAATATTAGATTATGTCAATTATACACCAGTATAAGAGTCTTTATTTATATTATATAGACTTTATATTATAGTATTAAGTGTTCCAGTATCCTGATTTAAATGTTTATCAGTACATAATGCTCACGACAAGCCAAACTGGTCCTGGTCTTTATCACAAAAATATGAAATGCTTTTCTACCTCAAATCGACAGATGTTAATATGAATGATATAGGATTTTCTACATCTAGTTTTTAGTACTACTTTAAAAATTCTGTAATAGTTCATAACTTAAAACTTTACTCAACTAACATTTGACCCGATCTCGGTTTCTGAATCTCATCTCATCAAGTATTGAAACAATACTTTATTACATTTTTTTATTGTACTCTTTGCTTATAATTGTCATTGTCTATTATTTAGATGAGTGCTTGAACTTTCTGCAAAGGCAAGCTGGCGAGCTCGGCCTTCCCTACAAAGTTTACTCAGTGGTGCCGAAGAAGCCCATTCTTGTTATAACATGGGAGGGAACGCAACCTTCTCTGCCTTCTATCCTGCTGAACTCTCACATGGACGTCGTCCCGGTTTTCCCAGTTAGTAAAATACTCACAGACGTTTGAAACCGGATTGGATTTTTGGAACTTTCATTTTTGATAGTATGACTTTGTTAGATATATAAACACCTCTGTTTTTTAATTAAACACAAAAATGCTGGGGAAAAAAAATATCGATATGTTTTTACTTATAGTTTTAGTAATTGTGTGCAAATGATCATTATGTTTTTATTTTGGACGAACGCTGAGTTGCAATTTTTGATCTTGATTTCACTTGATGTTTGGGTAGCATTAAAGATTTCATTCCCGAAGGTGTCAATAAAAAAAATGAGAAAATAATATGAATTGAAAATAGAAATAAAAGTAGTCAGAAAACTGAGAGCCTGCCTTTGTAGGCTACAAACAATCTCAGTAGATAAATGGGTTGACTTAAGCAAAAAGGAACCGACTGACGTTTTTAGAAATTTTAAATTATGAATAACAAGCCCAAAATATTTTTAATTTCAATTTAATTAAGAGATTGAATTGAAATTTATTTTCTTTTTGCTTAGCAGAAAAATTCTCAAGTCATGTTTTTCTTATGAAATTTCTTATAAATAAATTCACAACATTTTCGTGAAATATTTAAATTTGTTCGAACTTAAAAGGAACATATTGTTCTACAAGTTTGGCGTTGGTTTCCTTTTGTTTAATTCGAACCAAAAAAAGCGAGAAATTAAATCTTTTGAGATATTAATCGATATAAATCACTCCATAGAAAAAAAAGCTTGTGAAAATAATTCACTATTTTCCATTAAATTACCAATTTTTTCTTAGATGTAAAACTAGGTCATATTAACTATTGTGTCAAAATTAGGCACCGCTTTTACGTAATAAATTTATTATCACTATTTACAACATAGTTTTCTTTTGTCAGATGTAAATATTTACATATTTAAACTGTAGAACACTATTGCTATATACCTATTGAACACTGTGTAAATAGTTAATATAAACACAAATAATGTCCTTTCACTTTATGATTGAACCCGCTTTATCTGAATTGGGCTATCTTTACAACTTTTATGATTCACTTCATCACCTGTATAAATGTCAATGATTGCATTGCACGTGGTAAATTTAATCGAAAAGTAAACAAACAACAGGTCATTGTATTGTAATAGAAATGAAGCTTTATCATTTTCAATTCCCGTGGCCGCCGGAGTGATTTCATTAATTGACAACTATGGATACTGATTAATGTGATGATTGGCATAAATCCATCTATATTTTGATATTAAAATCAGTGGTGGATTAAGCACATGAGAGGCTCCAGGCAAAATAAAATTTGGAGGCCCTTTTTTCGTATAACATAAATTCGTCAGAAAAGAATGAATGTTTATTGAATCAAAACGGTCTCTTCACAATATTCCCCATGTTAACTTTAAAAAAATGAATACTCCCATCAGATGCCACATGTCCTTGTAATGCATGCTGAAGAACGCAGACGTGATTTAAAAAGAAGCGAGGAGATTGTTGGGAAATAGAGAATTTCGGCAGTGGGTATGGCCGAATAAAGGAATATTAATTAAATGTAGTCAGAATTTGTCTCACATTTAAAGCTCATTCCTTGGTTATTAAGATCTAGTTTGACAGGACTGAAAAGTTCGCATTTGTTTATACCATAGCTATTCTTGATTTTTTGTTCGCCGTATTGAAACTTAATCATAACTGTGAAGTGAATCTCGCATTTAGTTTCTTAAACTTCAACAGGACAGCTGGATATATCCACCGTTCAGCGCCCACCTCACCGATGATGGAAAAATCTACGCTCGAGGAGCTCAGGACATGAAGAGTGTCGGAATTCAGTACCTGGAAGCCATCCGTAAACTGCAGCAAGATGGAATCAAACTGAAAAGAACACTTCATTTGTGCTATGTCCCAGGTAAACTAAACTATAGCCGTTTAATAACTCGGCAGCATAGTTGAATATTAAAAAGATATCCAGCATCGTTTTACTGCTCTGTATTTGAGTTTTACATTTTTTTATGTCAAACATTCTAAAAAATAAATTGACAGATACAATAATCTTCCGTTTAAACAAATTTTTCTTAATAGCATATTTTTGATCTTACAAGATCTTATTTTAAATCTTGAGATGATAAATTTGCTCTAATCTAGTACCGTGCTTGAAAAACTCGTGTGACATAGGCTGTATTCAAGTTAACTCGATGGCTGCCACAGACGAGATATCTCATAAAATTTTTCGTGCTCAACACGCCAAAGACAAGTTATCTCGTCATTATCTAATTAAATTAATAGATGCAAACTATAGCCAGCGTGCTAGGTAATTACTATCAATTATCTACGGCAGCTAAAAGGTTAATATTAAAAAGATCCGCAGAGAATACATTTGAAATATTTTTTCTATCCGTATTAGCCCTGTGCCAGCATTTATATACCCATTTATTACAATATTATTGGCCATTTCTATTAAAAAGGTGTTGACTTTATTTATTTGAGCACATATTGGGAATATTGTATTATGTTTAATGGTTATTTGTAAATTTGTTTTTATCTTTCAAAATAATGAATGTGATATTTGAATGTATTTAGAATACACAAAATTATGATTTTATGATATCAATTTGAACGATATTTGACAGATGAAGAAATTGGCGGAGGAGACGGAATGGAAAAGTTTGTCCGGACCGAAGACTTCAAGTCGCTTAAGATCGGCTTCGCCCTCGATGAAGGAATTGCCAGCCCCGATGACAATTATCTTCTTTATTATGCTGAGAGAACTATATGGCGTGAGTGCAATATTTTTGATCGTAACTCAACGTCAATTGTGAGATTTTTGTTTTTATTTTCGCATTAAAGTAATATATTATATTTACTGAGTGTAGCGTTTCTTTGCAGATCTCATAATTAAATGCCCAGGAAAACCCGGTCACGGCTCGTTACTCCTAGAAGACACGGCCGGCGAGAAGGTCAGTGCGATTATTATGAATCAATGATTGTGTCAATTACCAAACAATTTCATTTATACAGTCATTAATGAATAATAGATAAACAATTTATGAAAATAATTTAATACACCATAGGTTTTGCTATTTTGGTTTGTAGTCAGTAGTTACTTATATTGCCACCTCAAAAGGCCACATTCATTTCTCTGATTCAACATAAGGCAGTAGTAAAGAAAACGTTGACATGCCCCCCTTTTTTTTCGACTGTGGAACATAAAATGGGTTGATTATGTTCTTTAATTATAATTTTTTGATCAAAGTAAATACTTTGATCAAGTGAAAAGGCCGTACAAGAGTAGCCAAGAAGCTGCAGGTTCCCCTCCACTGTTGTAAACTATGCCTGTGTTATTTATACAGATTCTATGAAATAATAAAATATCAAAGATAAAATATATAATAGGAGTATGATGCATAAACACAGCATACCACTTGTATCTGCTACAATCTTAATATTTATTTTTCATTCAGGTGAGAGTTCTCCTCGACAAGTTCATGGATTATCGTCAGAAAGAGAAGAGTAGATTGGAAGCTAATCCTACGATGACCATCGGAGACGTCACCACTGTTAATCTAACCGGACTGTCTGTGAGTTTATTTCAAAAAGATCTTTGTTAAATCAGATATTTTGAATTGTTTAATAATCCTTTGTAATTTTCTTTATTTTCTGTCTGCACATAACACAATCATAAGAGGTAAGACAATCTTAATTGTCTCCTAAATTATTAGCGGAGGGAACTCTTAGTTTATAAGAAAAATTACATATAGAAGAAACAGTTACATTATCCTCGTGCATTTCATTTATCGGTTAAAATGTAATGAAATTTTAATCTTTATTATATTATCACAATACTGTTCCTAACTGACACTCGAAACGTGCGGATTGACCCATAAGTGCAAGAGGCCCGCGCTCGAGGCCTTCGAATCTCTGGGGCTTCAAAGAATGCACATATTAAATCCATTTCGTCTTATTTTACGTTTGATTTTGCTACACTTTTATGTGATTCGAACAGGGTGTCCAAAATATTTTGCACCTGGGGCCTCCCGAGTGTGTTATTCATCACTTGCTACTGTTTTCACGGCGAGTACGACACTGAGTATAATTTTTATCGGCTTCATCTGTAAAATCTAAAATCATTAAATTTCTTAATAAATATTTTTGATAGGTTCTAAAACTCATTATCAATAAACACACTCTTTACTGTTTCAGGGCGGCATTCAATCCAATGTTGTTCCAGAATCCCTGACTGCAATCTTCGATGTCCGTATTGCTATAGACGTGGACCACGACACCTTTGAGGAAGAAGTATTTAAAGATTTGAATTCATACGGATGAAGAGATTATTTATCAATCGCCAATTATGGTTTATTGAACTGTCATGTTGTTTACGATTTACAGATAAATTCTTGGTGCAGGGAAGCCGGCAGCGGAATCACCATCGAATACGAGCAAAAGGATCCTAAAGTGGGCATCACACAATTGGACGATGGCAATATATATTGGGTCGGATTCAAAAAAGCGGCTGACGATCTGTGAGTCCAATTTTAATATGACCGGAGTAGTAGAAACTTGATAGCTATACGGTAAAAATCCAAACAGAATCTTGACAATCATTTCAACTTCTAATGCAGTAGCTAACAGTGATTAAATTTTAATTTTAAAGTAATTTAGGATAGAAAGATAGGACTACGAAAACACTAGCAGTTACCTAGTTACCTTATCATTTTCTTTTGGCCCTGTTTTTAAGATCAAACAAGTGGGAAAAGATAATATTATCTGAGAGAGGGCTTTGCAATTATTTGACTATTAATAAACTACTACATAATTAAAATCCTGTCTTATGACTGGAATGTGCCATTATTGTAATATATACAGTGAATTCATTTACAAACAAACATTCAAAAGAGTATAAAATGTTGTTTTATACCTATTTTGTTGTTTTTTCAGCATGTAATGTCTCAGTCTCAACTTTTTAAATTATTATCTAGGCAGTATAAAATCTCTCAAACATAACTTATACAACAATCGTCAATCATGTTGATAACAATAATATTATTGGTTATTGAATAATACATATTCAAAATGTAGAAAGTTGCTTAAGTTGCTTAATATTCATGTTTCAGAAAACTGCCGCTGGTTCAAAGAATTTTCCCCGGAGGAACGGACAGTCGATACGTACGAGGAGTCGGGTTACCCGCCATCGGCTTTTCTCCTATGATCCGCACGCCAGTGTTGCTCCACGATCACAATGAATTCTTACACGCTGACACGTTTTTGAAAGGCATCGACATTTACGAGAAACTCATTCCGGCCATCGCCAACGCTTAGAGCCGCTACTGTTCATTTGAAATTTTCATAATCATTTTAAATAATGTACAATTTCTATAATTATAATTTTTACCAAGCTTTGACAACAATTTGAATACATAACAATGACAAAAATGGGATATGTAATTTAAATTGTAATATATATTAATTGTACTGAAGACAATAGAACCAGTGTTCGCATAAGAATTCTTTCGGTATTTCGGTATTATATAAATTTTATCTTAATTATAGAGTACCTACTTTTAATTATTTTGCAGTATTGTGACCATTATTCCTAAAAATAGTTAAACTGTTCTTCTATTTTTAGAGAACAAATATCTTACAAATTGATTTTTGTAGCCGATTACATGAGTTAGTTAAATTTTATTTCTATCTGATGTCCATGTAATAAAGTACAAGCGGTGACTGTAGCAGATCTCAAAACGATACTGCCTAATGTTTTAATATCCGAGTGAATTTAACCAAATTTGAATCATTCAAATTATTTATTTGTTAAAAAATTAAAATTACAGTACATGACATAACAGCTGACGCCAAATCACCATGCACTTGAAAAATATAATAAGGCAATATATAAAATAAAAATACACAGTACATCAAATTCAACATAAAAAATCAAAAAATATAATAGAAAAATTTATCAAACAGTTCACAAATACCATCACTAAAAATGTCCACTTCTCTAGGCAATGCGTTGATTAATCGAACGGCCCTTGGAACTGGTGACTCATACCTCCTAGGTGAGATATAAGTTTTTAGAAATAAAAGTTTTTGCTCATAGTTTCGCCCACGTAAGAATAAATTGGGAGCATGTAAATTAATAGTCGTGAGAATTTCAGGATTATTAACTCGGCCCCGAAGAAGAAGAGAAAAATGCTTTAAGCTTCATGCTTAATGCTTCATCCGTGCACTTGAACGCCTGAAGATGCCGAAAGGCGAAACCCGGGTCATTAGTGACAAAATCTGTGGGAGTTTACATAATTTGAACGATTCAAATTTAATATTGAAATTCCAACAAGCACCTTCAGTCGAAATCTTAAATTATATGAATTTAACCACTTGGATCCCAAGCGGACAGAGGTGTCCGGAACATATGCAAGCGAACACGGACGTCCAAAACATTTAAAAAATCAAATACTTGGTATTATAATAGAATATAAGCAATATTTTGATGAATATATGTAGTGCCATCTATACTGAGTCAAGTAGATTTTTAAAATATCAAATTCGAGTGTATATTAGGCAAAATTATTTTTCTCAAAAACACGCAGTATCTCTGGAACATATTAATGATTTATTTGCGCGGTATTCAAACGGTTAAACAATTCCATTGATTTTTTCATCATTGATCATTATTCCAGCAACATGCATAAGTGTTGTAAGTTAACATTTACCGATTATACCAGAAGATTAAGTTACCATGAGAATAGTCGGTTTCAGTTACCCGTACTTTCTTATAGATTTTTTTAGATAGGTAACATTGGCCTGTTGATTAGAATTTTGTAAACTCCAAAGCAGGCGTTAGTAGAATAGAATTAAAGACACGTGAGAGAATGTGGAATATTGTGAACTCCTTCATGACAGACTAGTTTTCTAGTAAATCTTTAAACAATCTTACAATGTGAATAGTTGCCGAGGTATAATAAGTAATTATCGATTGACTCAAGGATACACATTATATAATAACACCATCTATGATTACTTTTAAATGCTTTCAACATCTTTTCAGTGTAAATTTTTTTGTTTGTTGATAATGAGAAGTGTCAGATGACATTATCGATAATAATGTTTATAGCTGGCATATTAATTGTTACATTGGATATTATATTGGAAGTCTAAAATGAAATTGTCAATAAAATTACTTCAGTGTCATAAAACAATTGATTAGGTACCTGAACTTGTGATATATACCAAATTAATACTTTATCTTGTTATGCTATCAAAAAGTTAATGAAAAAAATATTTTATCACTGTTACAGAATTCTTGTTTTATACTGAATAAAATTTAATGTACGCAGTCGGAAGTTTTATTTATATCAATAAATCCTGGACAAACTTCAATAGGCCATATATTTTTGTGCTGCCTGTGAACTATAAATATTTCTATGACCTTAAAATGATGAGCAATCATCAAAATTTAGTTGCGTATGTTGGACATTTTCCATGAGAAATTTGAATAAAACCTTACAATAAAGAATTATTCCCAATATATATTTACAATATGTTTAACCTTTTGCCCGCGTCAAAAAATATAGAGATCAAGCCCTGTACGCGGTAGATTTTTTGTGGATTTGTTAATCACGTTTTTGACTATAAATATAGATTGTAGTGTTTTTTCAAATAATTAAATATGTTAATTGGCACCTGTAGTAAGTTTTTTCAATAATGAAATACAACATATTTGTATTTTCTGTTTAATTCAACAATAATCATTCTTCATACAATAGTGTCGTAACGCCGCCATTTTGTAAAACACCGCCACACGCAACCGAGAACACTGTGCCACCACCGTGCCATGCTTATAATAATAATTTTCGGAACAAATTCAATTTCACCCGCACTCGATCGCTTATTTTCATTCAAACCACACATAGATGCGTGTTTAGTAGGTTCCACAAATAAATTATTTTAGCCAATAATATTTTTTTTGCCCAAATCCAATAAATGGCATTGATAATATATATAATCAGTAATATTTTCAACCGATTTTGAACTCTTAAACATTAGAGATAGCGGTTATATGAGGCTCAAAACTCCGCGCAACGCCCAGGACCGCTATGCATGTCGTACGCGCTGAGAGCATGTCAGCTACGACGTGCATAGCGGTCTTACGCGGGCAAAAGGTTAAGGAATAATGAAAGCATTCGTTCCCTATGCGGTCACCACATGGCATCTACTAGACCTCCTGTCACCCACCGATTAGTTTGTTTCCTCCCATGACATGCAAGCATTCTTTAGATCTACTGAGTACACTATGACAGTTACGCCTGACAAATGATGATTATAAACGCATGTCTAAGACAGTTCATATTCCGAAACATTTTTAAAATTGATTTTCATTTCGACATTGCTACCTCAAAATGAGTAAAAAAATAAATAATGAATTACATAGATCTCAACAGACAATAATATTAAATACTCTTACTATTTCAATTTATTTGTAAGAAAAAATATATTTAGAGAAAATAACTTTGGGACAATTCCAGTCAAACCGGGACATATGGTAAACCTACACATAGGTACTTTTGCTTGCGATTGAGTAAAATGTACGTTTTAAAACGAAAGAAAATGTGTAAAAACTAAAAAAAGAACTTTTCTCGCTGTAAAGCACATTGGGTTGACTTTATTATGAGAAAGAACTTTTACAAAAACATCTAAAAATTGTAAAATTATCCAACCTTTTGACACTAGCAACATTTTATCGTTATGTCAAACTTATTTTTTGTTGATTTGTAGTATCGAACTATTTTTTAAATTGTTGAATAAAAATGGCATTTGATGTGAACAAAGTGTGCAGAATTTGCTTAGAAGAAGGCGTCCTCACACCTGTTTTCAGTTCCGATTTTGGTACAATGCCCGTTGATATGATTATGCACTGTACTAAAATTAAGGTTAGCTTTGCTTGATGTTTGTATATTTCCAATGAAAATGCCAATATTGTTATGTCTTATTAGATATATCGATGGTAAAAATAAATAAATATGAACAATTTTCCTTTCTTTTGATTCGTTCAGTTATCGAACGTTGATTGTTCTTATAGATATAATTTAAATTGAGTCATCCTTTGCAATAGATCTGGTGTCCGGCTGTATTGGTAACAGTTTTGGAAAATATTCTTTACTACATGCTACTCTTTTAATACCTGAAAATAAATCAAACGTTACTAAAAACGGTAAATTTGTCATACTTCACCACACGGACTATTACGGCGAAAAACTTCACAAACTAAGCTAAAAACCACTCCACGATTTAAAATTATTATTTGAGAGCTTGGCAATCGCGTTAAAACCACACATTATTACGAAGAACACTGATAAATTATGCGAAATACGAAATATTTTAGAGCATTTCGCCACAGCTTTGCGTAATGGCCGCGCGGCCGGTAATTTAAATCGTGGAGTGGATTTTAGCTTAGTTTGTGAAGTTTTCCGCCGCAATAGTCCGTGTAGTGAAGTATGACAAATTTACCCTAATAACAATGCAGCTCTGTAAGAAATTTACTTAAAATTAGTAAAATGCCAAACAATCAAACACGAGGATCAGGAAATACGAATATAATATTGGTATGAAAAAGTCAACTTACATGTCAAATAGAACTTCTTAGAACAAGGAATAAAAAAGATTTTTCATAATTCGCATGAGTTATCGGTTGCTTTAATTCCAACAATAGGTTTTTGGATATTTTCGTATCCGCAATTGAGTTTTCTAAAGAATTGCATTATTTTCTGTAGGATTTAGAGTTATTTTCGACGAGAAACAGAGTTGCATGTATCAAAACATGTTTACCAAAGTTTTTGTTATTTGAATCACATTATATTTGAGAGCAGTATTTTGGCGAGTCTTCCACAGCGGTGAAGGGCTATTTGTTCTATTGTCTCAGACCACTAATGAATATAGGTGTATATTTCACCTCCTATATTAAATGAAACATTTTATATCAATAAACATGCACATCACTCCTATCCTACTACACTCTGTCCCCAGTGTGAATCATATGAACACCTATTGGAGCTTAACCCAAGAGAATTTTTTCTTATTCAGTCACTCAATTTTTATTTTATTGGAGACCAGTAGTAAGCTTATCGCTTTAGCTACACCTGGGTTTTTTGGGATCAGATGGGTGAAAGGGAATTGCAGACATCCATGCCATTGAACACAAATAAACTAGATAAAAATCAATCAAATCAAAGTGAGTACTGGGACGGAGCCACCAAGCACCTTCAGTCGAAATCTTAAATTATTTAGCATGTAATACAATACATGTGAATCTCTTAGTCGTCTCCATAAAGTTAATACTCAAATGTGTTTGTTTTGATATTTTAGGTTGAAAGAAACGACGGCCTCCCTCCTCATCTGTGTAACAATTGCATTTATCGACTGGGAGTGGCTTATCACTTTAAACTTCAAAGTGAAACTTCTGATATAAGATTACGACAATTTCTAGGGCTCGATATAAAATACAAGTACGTATTTTATGTAACCTAATGTTAGATCAGTGTCTGGTTTGACTTATTTTTTTAATCTGATGTTTTTATTAAGAAAATAAATGACAGTTCATTTGCTATAGACAAAGTTGGTTAAGTTTTCATTGAAAATAGGACCGAGGAGCGACGGCATACAAAGCCACTCTAGACAAATTTATGTAATATTTGCATTGCATTTATTGAGGTATCATTGAAGATTACAATAAATATCAGCAAGATATTATTTGTATTTAGAAAATTGTTGAAATAAGAAGAATTTTGCAATGTAAAAATAAAAAAAATGTTGCAGTATGGATGGAATAAATCGTGGATGAGTATGGCTTACTGCAAATCAAATCCTCAGTCAGTATGCATTATAACTGTTGTAATTATGTGATCATGCATTGGCCATTATTCACTGCTGCATTAAGCATTAAGCTGTTATGCTGCATCCATTTAAGCATAATTTTACCACATGTTTATTACATTTAGAATATAGATAGCTATCTTAATAAAAACACAATATTCCTTTGTACTTTATTTAATATGTCAGGACCGGTTTCGCTCATTACGAGCATCGTCAACTGATAAGAAATATAATTTAACAATGCTATTTATACAAAAAACTATCATTAAGCCTATTCACTTTATTAATGTAGCATTTTATCACTTTGTCAAAAATTTCCCAAATTTTTATTATGTTTTGATTACTTTCAATCGCCATTCTAAATTTATTAATCTGAGATGACTTTTTAATTATATGTTAGATGTGTTAAATATTTTCGTTTTGTGTTATTTTAGAATCACTTTTAATCTAATTGGTAATTTCTTTTCAATGCCAATTGTTGTTTATAACTGTTCATTTTTGTATAAATAGCATTGTTAAATTATATATCTTATCAGTATACGATGCTCGTAATAAGCGAAACCGGTCCTGACATATTAAATAAAGTGGAATGAAGTACAAAGGAATATTGTGTTTTTATTAATATAATGCCTTTCCACCAAATATTGACAGTGAACACCCTAAAAGAGATAGCTATCGTTTTATTTTTATCATTTCTATCATTCTTTTGCAGTTATAAAGATGCTACGACTAATACTGAACACAATGTTTTAGTGGTAAGTCATCATAAATGGATGATCTATTTTAAATAAAGTATTCCTTGCATTCATAACCCATTTACTACCCTTCCAAGAAATTTAACTTGCAGATAATGCTCTTTGTAAAATATGTGAGTCAATACTGATGGATAGAAATGGTTGCAGGGCAAAGTGTCAGATTAATAATTTGTCAAATTAAATGTGGAGACGTCTATTTCATTTCTATTACGTAGTATAAAAAATCATTACAAGCAATTACCGATATGAATTGGGCACCTTTGTTCTATTGAATCAGAGAAAATCATTACTCGTACAGTGTTTTTTTAGTGATTTCCGCTCACAGAGCCTTCAGCCAATAGAATTTTTTAACAAGACACTACTTACCTAGACTTTACGTCCGAAAGACTCAAATATAGATTAAAATCACTCGAGAAAAAAATCATAACTCAGTTTTATTATTCAATAATGATACTGTAATAATATGCTTTAAATTGACTAAATAAACTGTTTCAGAAAACTGATGAGACCATCAGGAAAAAAGTTATCATCAAAAAAAGATTGTAAGTATAAAATAATTCTAATAGTTTTATTGATTTGGCATTTACTTGGTAGAACTCCATATTAATAGGGTAAAAATAACAAAGTATTTCAGTTCTACAGTTTTTTATATGTTATACGTTGATAGCTATTTCGGCTTTCGACATCGTCAGAACTATGCTTTAAACGTAAATTTGCTTAGCTATATATACTGGCTAAGAAGAGATACACAATGCATCATATTATTCACTCTAACATACTAAGAGTGTGCGATGACTGCATAAAATGCACATAAATATTACGCATATCTTTTTAAGGTTTTTGCCGTCAGTTCTTGGCAGAAAGGCATGAATATTAATTTAAAAAAAACATTTTATTGTACTTATTCCACTTCTTAGGCTTAACTCATCATGAGCATTGTCAATGAACCTTGATTTTCGTTTTTTTTATTGAGATTATTTGTTCACTACCATTTTTCAGGAAAATCTAACAGCTTTGTTAATGATATTTATTATTCATCACGTTTGATAATGTAATATACACTCTTGGGAGAAAGGATAATTTTTTCTCACATTTTGGTAGTGACCTAGAGTATAAATTAAATTTTATTTTGTATGCAGGCATCAATTTCAAAACACACTAATATTTTTAATTAAAAAAATGTAAAAAAACCGAAATTGCATCTCTTTGATTTTGCAGAAGAAAATCTACAAATTATAAACGAAAAGCTGACGAAGAGAAATTAAAACGCGGTCCTAAACCCAGACCCAAAGAACCCCAGACTTGTTTTGAATGTGGAAAAACATTTAAGTGTGCAGCTCAACTAGAAATGCATATTAGGTCATCATTTTTTATTTTTCATTTCTTCCAGTGCTGTTTTGCTAAATCAATAAAATCCATGAATTTTGAAGCGTTTTGGAGCTATGAGCTCAGTAATGATGTAAAAATAACTAAGTATTTAGTTCTAAAAGAATTATAAGATTCAGTAAATTGCTATTTCGTCATCAAACCATCCTCAAAACTCTAGTTGTATCTACTTAATATCCCATCAACTGTGTCTTTTATTTTTTTTTAACTAAATACCTTCTCATTTTAATTGTATTATAATCAAGCTCTATTGAGTTAATGTCAATTCGAACAATAATCATTTCTACCATAAGAAAATGTCGGCTCAAATCCTGTGAATTGCTATTGTTATTTTTAATAGACTGTTGGAAAATATTAAGGATCCACTCTTTGTATTATAAAAAAAATGGTGGCAGAGCGCCAATCTCACTGTGCTACTTATTTCATTTTAGATTTATCCTTGAAGATTGATTGACCGATGTATTTGAAATTTGCAGGACACATACTGGAGAAAGGCCTTTCGCTTGCAGTTTCTGCTCGAAGAGATTTGCTCAGAAACACAATTTATCTATTCACATTCGAACACATACTGGAGAAAAACCCTTTCAGTGTGAAATATGCAGGTATATATATACGTCTAAATGATTTAATCAATATTCAAAACATCAACTATATTATTTTACATTAAATATTTTACGTTTGTAATTGGGTATACACGTGATTAGAAACGAAGAGTCTACAAAATATTGCTGTTCGCTTAATCTAATACAGTCGAACTTGATTATTACGAGTAAGATGGGACGGACTGAATTCGCTCATTATATCAGAGTATAGGTATTTTTAAATGCTTACAAACATACCCATCACATGAAGACATGGTGTATCTTAAGCGGTCAAATAACACAAAATGTTACAATTCAAACAAAAATACATATTTAGAATTTATTTACACACATGCATATTATATTTTTCTGATGATCCACTCTTTTTATAAAATTTAAAATTGATGCTTGTTTCATTGTTTTCACTCTCATTGTTCTTAAATTTCCCCTCAAAACACTCAAGCCATTAAAAGACTCTTGGGTGGTCTCAGTGCAAAAAATTTGACTAGCTTGTCCAATATATCATGAGCTCTGGAGATCATGAAAATTTTTGCTCGGTGTGCCCGAGAAGTAGCTCGTTAAAAGTGAATAAATGTATGATGAAAACCATAAACTAAAATGTCAACAAATGTTTCCTCAATACATCCGAGATCGACTATATTCATTTTGCTAGAGGTGGATAGATTAGCAGGGAACTCTTTTTGAGTGATACGAACAAATGCTGTAGCCGCTATTATCCAAGTTTGCTATTTCGCCTCATTGGTTATTTTTATAATAATAGTTATAAAGATTTGTTTTTTTATTTCAGTAAACAGTTTTCAGCTCTAGGAAATTTTCAATCCCATAAAAAAATTCACATGGGTATTCGCGATCAGGTATGTTTTATCATTGCTTTCTCATGCACATTCAAATATTATCATTATTGCCTATTTCATGTGCAGTGTTTAATTAATAAGTTCCGCTTTTAGGTCTGTCCCATATGCAGTAAAGCATTTATCACTTCGGGAGACTTATCAAGACATATGGCAACACACACTGGTATCAAAAATCACCATTGTGACGTATGCGAAAAGGGATTTCATAGGAACCGAGACTTGGTAATCTTTGCTACACTTTTTTATCAAATTTCTATTCACACGCAGCCTCAGGAAATTTTTAATACCTTTTACGGTACCTTCATAAAAAAACATATACTGAAGATGAGATTAGACAGCCCTCATAAGTGTTTGATTTTTACAGTGTTGCGACGCACCAATGCTCAGTATTGTCTAAATATATGATGTCATTTGATACATCTTCATTAATCATGTAATGGTGGTATTTTTCTCAGGTTTCTCATAAAAACAGAGTTCATAATATAGAGCGTAATGGCCCATCGGCGAGCGGGACTCCGTTGCATCTGACGAGAAGACCGAGACCTCAACCGCCCCTCCCCCTCCAAATGCCTGCTCTTCCGGCGCCCGCCCCTAGAAGACCTTCAATTCATGTCTTCAGAGACGAAGCTCTGACATCACACACACCGCTAATCGATACTCATGTTCCTTTAAACTTTTGAATCTGTATAGTACCTCCTCGTATATGAATCAAATGATCGAATAGATTTACTATTATTATACAGTCACTGTCGAATCCATTGTTGAATGACAAACCTAGAGGTCGATCTCGAGTCTCCTGAAAGTTAACGTTGTGAATAGATCATTCAGGAAATATGATCTCCTAATATAATGAAAAATCTTTGTTTTGTGTGAATACAATTAAATTTTGTAAAGCATTGTTCCCTAAGACTGAATTGAGTGTTTTGTATTGTTATAATATACTCTGAATGAATAGTTATTGACAGAAATAAGTATTCTGCGTGATTTTTTTGCCTATGTATTTATATAACCTAACTTACTAACAATGTTAACATAATATTGACTTGACGATTTAATTGAAGCCATTTCTAAAATGGTTGTGCTGCGCATAAAGCAATCGAAGATTGATTTTTATATAACATATATCTTAAACAAAATTGGTGGAGTTAAGAACAAATATTATTTATAATTTTGTACATTTCCATTGCTTCATTTGAATGATTCAAATGGTATTTAGGATCCATCATGCGCCTAGTTGATAGTATCGAATATAAGTTATTTTTTTATACATGTTATTACATCGCATGGATGATTTTGTACTGTGTAAATAAATATGATGTAATGATTAAATTATTTATTGAAAAGTTGCAGTTTCATTATTATAATTTCACCACGACGTATATCGTGAACTCCTGTCTTTTTTATCTTTCTTTGTATTTGATATTATTCTTTAGCCTTATTCGAATTTTTTATAAGAGTTATCCGTCTCATTATTGCGGTGATCACAATGGATTCTTAATGCAGGAAGTGTCCAGTTAACCTAATAGATTTTTCTCATCAAAGTGGTGTGTAACTGCTGGAAATTCACAACGCAGCAAAACATTGTTATAATGGAAAAGGTGCGTTTGAGAAAATTTTGTATAGAGCTAAAAGTCCACAGTAAATAAAGCTGTTTGAATTATCTTTTTTATTTACTGACAATTTGGTACAACAAGAGCATTGCAATTTATAAATCCCGGATTTATTTAAATAATGTATTTTATCTTTATTGTTAACTAATAATTTGCCTAAAGAGTTTTTACAGTAAAAAGCTGGTCTAACACTATCAGCTAGCTGTTTTTTAATTTTAAGTCTTGTATTTCCTAAATAAATGATTCTACGCCAATACCTAGTATGATCTATGTCCTTTGACAATGTACCTTTAAATAACATTTTTTTTGCAAGTTTAGTTGGTTTTTTTGATAAAAGATTGTCTATAAGAGACATATCGTATCCATTGTTAATGGCGATTTGTTTGATGATTTTCAATTGATGATACCAAATTTTATATCGGCAAAACACAAAGGACACTGAACACCAGGTTATCAGAGCATATGACAGCCTTTAGATTGAAAAAAGACACGTCTACTTTTGCTAATCACTTAATTTCGGAAGGACACGTGTTCAATTAGGAACAAGGGATAAAAATGTTACACCCAAATACGGACGGTCCTAAGCTCTTTTACCAGGAAATTTTGGAAATAAACAGGGCACAGTTGTATCGCCTTCCGATTTTAAATGAAATATTGCATATGCCGGGGTCGCCACTTCTGTACCCTATATAAATATAGTCATAAAACCTTTTCCGACAAACAAATAAATATAATTACTAAAACCACTCACTACTCAAATCTTTGGGCATTCCCATGAGCTTATCCTTTTCGCCAGCAATGGCTTTAGACTCAGTGATACATTTATTTATTATATAAACACGAAACATTCATTTACTAAGCGTCAGTTCAAGTTCATCCTTGCACTTGAATGCCTGAAGATGCCGAAAGGCGAAACCTGGTTCGTTAGTGACAAAATCTGTGGGAGTGTACATAATTTGGACGATTAAAATTTAATATTGAAATTCCACCAAGCACCTTCAGTCAAAATCTTAAATTACATAATATTATGCTTGTGTTATTCGCAATAGTTTTTTGCCTCTACTGAAAAGTTTGATTTTTGGAAATAGTACGTTTTTCATTATAACCCCACAATTGACATTGAAAAGAACTTACAAATTACAGTAGAAATTATCCGTAAGTGACTAAATAAAACACATTAATTATTTGACAAAATTTCCAACTTAGATGTTAAAGCATCGAAAGACTTACACTGTCAGTCACTGTTTGAATTACTTGTCAATTTTATACAGCAGTATTCAGTGATGTAACAAGTGTTAAATGCATCTACAGTTGAGTCTTAGAGCTTGGTAGCAAAATCACTGTTTGAATTATGGAAAAACACCGCTAACCCCTGCCCTAGAATTGTATTGTAAATTGAATCATTTTTTTAGGAGTCGTAAGCAGAGACACATTTTATAATGTTAACATATTTCGTTATTGGGATAAATGGGCGCTGGGAGGTAGTCAGAAAAAAGTGTTAATTTTAAATCATAACATTATTAATATTAATTAAATGAAATACATTGTTTGAATATAATTTATTTACAGACTAATAGTAAATTGGGCAATAACAATATCTTCAATCAGCGTATAGGCACCCACGGATTCAACACGACAGCGAACTTCTTACGCTCTGAAACAAACAAAAATAGAGGTTAATAAAAACAATGGAGGAAAAATACTAATTACACAAATAGTAAATTTCCCACTTTCTAGTAACAATCTATTATAGTTGCTGGACGAATCTTTCATATATTAAATATTATATTATTTCATATTAAAGCTCATAGAATCTTTTTTTAATTGTATTAAATATTTCAATTGAGAGTATCTCATATATGTATATTTGACAAAAGATCCTGCCCGAAAAGTAATTCTCTTTGCGTCAATTTATTTTTAAAATAATGCCAAAAAACAAGACTTCAATTTTAATTCAATGACACAAGCCAACAGATAGTTTAAGGCTAGAACTGACATACTCCCTGACTCAAAGCAGAAAATTAAATCTTAACTGACACATTCATTGAGGCCTGTAAGAATTATACATGTTTCAGAAAGATATCTAGATTATATCCTGATAATAAATAAACAATAATGCCTTTCCCCTTCAGACTTATTAGGTGTGCAGAAACTGTATATCGCATAAAACATATGATATTATGATAATATTTATAGTTTTTTACACAGAACACATAATTGTAGTAAAATTATAATATATAGCTTTTGATATATAAGGAATATTTCGTAAATAGGGGGTTTAATGTGAATTCAATGCTACCTACAAAGTGTTTTTTTTTTGTTGATAATGTTATTTTTCATTCACACATGCATGATAATCAAACAATGTTATGTCAATCATATTACAATCTCATATGCATCAGTATAAATGAGTTAGCAGACTAAGCCATTGATGGGTAAATCAAATTGAAATTTACCTGGCAATGAAAAGTCATCTGGGTGAAGTTCTACATAATGCCGTAAGATGGCATCGTTTTCAGCCCAATTCTTTTTGGCGATATCGAAGCCCCATTTGCCGAGTGCACCGCACACCACTACAAGCCCGACATGCTTTTGGATACCTAAAAAATAATAAAACCCACATGAATATTATAACAATATCGCTGACAATATTATTGTAAGCTTAAGAGCATACGACTTCCACATAGTGACTACAATATTCAATAAAAAATATTATAATCTGCAAACCAAATTTTTATGAATTAATTTTAGTATAAAACTACACGACATGTCAAATTTTAGACAACTAACTTTTTTTTATTAAATTTGTTCACGGATTATGTTGAGGTGTTTTGTGGGTCTTCATGTACATTTTCTGTACAGTGTCATGGTAATCTGATGTTGTTTTATCGGAGCAGATGCATTGCGTTCAGTCAAAGAAAACTTATAAGACAGATGCCAAAAGACATAAACAAAATACAATATGAAATCTTCGCGTCAACAAACTCCCAAGAGTGCAGTCATTTTTGTAAGGATCGGATTTCGGTGGCCCTATCACGTATTTAGGTAATTTCCAGAGATTTCAATGCAATTAGTTTAAAGCAGTAAAATAATCATGATTCCAGTTATATATATATAACCTCAGTAAACTCTATAGTTCAAGTATTACATAATGAAGATTTGACAGAATATTTGTTACCGCTAAGTAATGGTCGGCGGGTTCCAAAATTGACAGCACAGGCTGAGGCAAATCCCAAAAACCCTCCGAAGAGTGGTCCCCAGAACGTATTGAGAAACGGTTCGATCCTATCAGGGTTTGGTGCCAAGAGTTCTAATGGAGTAGTGGCAGGCTTCGGTGGAGGCATTTTGGTGCAAAACAAGACAGGGCTACTGTCTGAAAAATAAATTATCTGTGGTTCTGAAAGCTGCCACAAGCAAATTATTTAAATAAAGAGTACAAAAAATTAAGTCACAATTTTTTAAACATTATTATCATAAGTATACTTAATGTGACCAGACGTCTCGTTTTCACTTGGACATTCCCGTTTTCAAGAGGCGTGTCCCGGTGTCCCGACTGGTCCCGACCACAGCTTCAATGTCCCGTTTTCGAGAAAAGAAAAACGCGCAAAACCAAAATCAAAGATAGAATCTAGACGAGATGCTGAAGGCGTGGGTGTGAGCGCGCAGCAAATAATACATTTCAATGTAAATATTGTATTTTTATATAACTTCATATAATATAATATATATATATATATATATATCTAATATGACGTGAAAAAACATTACTATCTAGTCAATTGTATTGTATGAAACTGTAAAATGCCTTAAACGGCGCCTAAAAGTACTAAATTTGTATAGGTGTCCCGGCTTGGGGGCAGTGTTCCCTCTAAGCTGTGCGCGTATGCGCGCGCACAACACTCGCCGAGCTTTATTTATTTTTAAATAAAACTATTAACAATTTTTTTTAGAAATAAATAAAACTCAAAAAGTCAATAGAAATACGGAATACGCAATACATTTTAGATGCTATTAATAAAAACTTAAAGAAGTCACTGTGCGAAATGTTCAATCGATTTGATAAGAACGATTACTTAACTTACAGTAATTAAAAAATATGAAGTTTTTTGTCTAGCACGAAATATAAGTTAAGATAATTTTTGGATTGAATCCATCGTCAAAACTATAGCGCGAACAGAAATAACTATCAATTGCAACTTATAATTCTTTTGGGTCCCAATATTTTTCTATTTTAATCTTATGTCAATATTTTTTTTATGTTTTAATCTTTTTTATGCAGCAAAATTATTTTTCAAAACTGTATTCATCAATATCATAACAAATCATATCAAATCAATATCATAACAAATAGGTTATACAAAACTAAAAATAAAAACTAATTCCTTCAATATATTAGAGAATGTTTGAGAAATTTGTATTGTATGGTTTGTTTTTCTTCTCGTGTAATTTACCTTTGGCAACAACCGTTAATTGATTAGATACGATAGCTTACTATTGCTACCATGTACCAATACCTCATATCAAGCATTATTAGAAATTTTAACAGTATATAAGTACGCATTGTTTCAGTTACATATAATTGTTGCAACAGATATTTGGGGAAGTAAATTAAATTGTCAGTCTTTGCTATGAATTTGTTGCATTACTGTTTAAATACCCATTCGTGTGTTAGGTGGTATTGTTATTTTTGTAATGAAATAGAAAAATGTTTAACTTGATTTGATACTGTAAAAATACGTATTGTGATGGTTACTTATTTAAGTCAGTGCAATATTTATGCTGTAGGTCAAATTAAAGTTTTGTATTCCTACTGAGTCACCTTAAGTATATTACACCCAGTCCTCTTTTTACTCGTTTTTACGGCACCGTTTCTTTTTGCTTACGTGTTTTTTTATACATAATAAATGGTGACTTTGCATTTAAAGAAGTGGTGACCCCACTCAAAATTATGTGTTGTGATGACTCTGTTCTGAATCTTAGAAAGAATTAAAATTATCCACACAAATGGTAATTCTTTTACAAACGATTCTAATGCTAAGCGTGCTAAAAAAACTGCAAAATGAATTGATAATCTGCAAGATGCACTACATAGAAGTTTATAAGGAATTACAACCATGATAAATGTAGAAAGCAAAACAAAAACTTGTAATAAAATTTATTGTAATTGTCAACTCAGATCAACAATCTAAGAAAAACAGCATTTCATCAATCGAGTCAGCAAAATTCAATACGTTCATTCAAAAAATCGCGAGTGATTATATATCAAAACTGACAGCAAATAACTTTTACATTTTAAAGTAAAAACAATTATGCATGTTTACATAAATATTTGTTTCTTATTGCTTTAAATAAAGAAATTAATTGTAAATATGAAAAAAAAACATCATTTTTTAAGTGAGTTGGAAGAGAAAATTTGGTAAATTTGTCATACTTCACCACACGGACTATTGCGGCGAAAACGCGCGGCCATTAAGCAAAGCTGAGGCGAAACGCTCTAAAATATTTCGTATTTCGCATAATTTATCAGTGTTCTTCATAATAATGTGTGGTTTTAACGCGATTATCAAGCACTCAAAAAATAATTTTAAATCGTGGCGTTGTTTTTAGCTTAGTTAGTGAAGTTTTTCGCCGTAATAGTCCGTGTGGTGAAGTATGACAAATTTACCGAAAATTTTAATTATTCATGCATTTTCGTTACTTTTTGTATTTGTATTGTATTAAATGAAAGTAAGGTTTTTTATGCAATCTTTTTACACGAGCAAAACAAGGAATGGATTTGTCTATGGAATGCAGCACGTGTTTTTGACTATGATTATCCGTACTGTCAGAATATAAACATAACCTGTCAAAGTGGGATATTGAAAACACCAGATAAAATGGTAAATACACGAAACGGTCTTTTACTAATTATTGTTGTTTTTTAAGTATTTTGAAAGATTAATCCTTTTTTATCTTACAGGGAAAACAAAAGAAAACTAGAAAAATTGTGGAGAAGCGGTTCGCTCAAATGAAGAAAATGATCAAACCGAACGACAGCCGGATAAAAGCGGAGCTTCGAGAGACACTTAAAAAAAAGAAGAAGGCGGAAGATCCGCAAAAGTTAAAAGTCAGAGAAGCCCCTCAGATGAGTTCGGCGCTGTTTTTTCAATATAACACTCAATTAGGTCCGCCGTATCACGTACTCATCGACACTAACTTTATTAACTTTTCAATAAAAAATAAACTAGACATCATTCAAAACATGATGGATTGTCTATACGCCAAGTGCATTCCATACATCACTGACTGCGTCCTCGCCGAGTTGGAGAAGCTCGGAAGGAAATATAGAGTGGCCCTCAAGATAATTAAAGATTCTCGCTTTGAAAGAATAAAATGTCTGCACAAAGGGACTTACGCCGATGACTGCATAGTCAATCGAGTAATGCAGCACAAGTGCTATATCGTAGCAACCAATGACAAAGACCTGAAACGGAGAATTAGAAAAATTGCTGGAGTTCCCATTTTATTTGTGTCTCAGCACAGGTATACAATTGAAAGAATGCCGGATGCTTACGGCGCCCCTAAAGGCGCTATGTAATCGTGTTAATTTTAAATATCAAATAATTCAATAAATAAGTTTTGCAATATATTATCAAAATCTCGAGTATTTTTTTTATCACCCAATGTGGGGGATATGGACCTATAAATATATGTAATATTCAGTTGTTGTAGGTATGTCTGAAATTCCCTCTGACCCATCTGATCCTAAAAAAAGCACAGCGAAAAAGATTATCTTACTACTTGTCTTTTCCGAGTCTCATCCTTTTGTTCCTACTCTCCATAAAAGAAATGTTGAGTAACTGAGCAACAAATAGATCTGGTTAAACAACTTCTATTGTGAGAGGAAATGCTTAAAAAATGTTTTGACTGACTACTTTTCAGTTTTTAATCCTTTGATGAGTATCGCCGAAGTATCTTGTCATCTATTATCTATCGCCATTCTCATAATTTTTATTGAATATTTGTTATTTCTTCAAATATGGATACTAGCCACATTATTATTATGTGTTACAAATGAATTAAGGATTTTTGAAAAAAGGTTACCATTTGTAAACAAATCAGAAGCCACATAATATTGAGCGTAAAATTTCATTTCGTATCAATCCCTCCCTTCCTGGAATCGACGCCTGTAGAGCGTCCCATGTACACAGGTGAGAGCAAAAAAAGATCTAGACGTAAAATCGAAGCAATAGCTTCTAGAAAAACCTTTAAAAGTAATAAAGAATTAGTTTACTTTAAATTTTTAACTGTTTTATGATTCAGAAAAAAATATTTACTTGAAATCATAATTAATATTCTTCTCAGGTTGATCTGTATCGTGTTTTTATATTTTTGTGTGTATTTTAGTAAAAATGAACTCAGTTTTCAAAATGATTTATTTAAAATGGAATACAGCAAAAGCCAGGACAGTGTAATTGGGGGTGTGAATCTCATACAAAATTAGGGATTTTATTTTTTCTGCAAAAAAATGCAAAACTAAGATTTCCCAGTTTTGCAAAAAAAAAATATTGACAAAATATTTAGTTACCAGGTGATAAAATGCAAAGCGTGCCAAAATCCCACTCATAGACAGTCGTCTGCTATACGTGTATAACCTGGCACGTGTAGAATACACAGACGATAGCCAACATTTGACTGTATGCGCGGCATAGACGACCATCCTCGTTGTAACGACAATGGAATGCGACTGTGTAATTGGGGGATTTGCGGCGAATATTTCAAGCCAGCGAGTAATTCGGGGTAGTGTAATTGGAGGTTCCACTATATATAATGCATTCAATGTCGTTGACATAACAAATAGAGAGGTGCCTGTACGCATCGCGGTAAGCCCCCCAATGCCAACCTCAGATTGTGTTGTATGAAAAACACCTACATCATTTGTAAATCAGCAGTTTTGTACTAGTAAAGCTAGCGGCAGCCTACCACAGAGTGCCTTGGTCGGTGAATAGAGGCACTGAGGATTAAAATAGTCACTGATGAGAATGACAAGATAAAATTTGGTTAAACATTCAATTATATTTGACTTAAAAATAATTCCAACATTAATATAAACAGAATTACTTAATTCTATCACAGAAATAACCTAATAAATAAATTTAAACTAAATATTTTTGTTCATCTGCAAATGTTCTGTGCACACAGAAAACCATTTTTTCATGATAACTTCAGTCTTTTATTGATTCCAATAATTTATTCACACTGTAAATGTCTACCAATAATCATTAAAGAAACCAATATTACTATCAGATATCCAATAATAATTGAGCCAGTTAAAGTTGCAGTGGTGTAGATCACTTTGAAAAGTTCGATTCAAGTCGAGAATTGACATCACGCCAAGCTATTGAATGTAAATTAATCAATGATTTTCAGTAATGCATATCATTTTCAAGTTTATATTTTTGCAAAGATATTTCTTTTAAAACTTTGCAGATTTGAGATGTAAGCATGACTACATATTGATGGCATAGTGTCAAGATGTTGTAACCACCAGAATGTCGAAAATGAGTTAAGAACGCAGTTGGCTGTAAATGTTACATTTTACATAATGTCAAAATTATTTGTCCTCCCTGATTTGAAATAGAATTGCCATTTTTACATCATTAACTAATATAAAGTAAAAACAATAATTAACAAAAGTAATTCAAATATTTTTGCAATTGAAGTTTATGCCAGGGTCAGTCTGGCGGTATGCCTCGTCAGCTTTATAAGCAACTTCATATATGTTTTCGTAAAGTCCCCATAATTTGATGTATAGATATCAATCAAATTTTCGTAAAGTGAGACAGTAAAAGAAGGCAGCATAGCATGATTACATCAAATACAACTTTAAAATGTATGTTTTTGGCGACGTCCTTCTGTTGTCAGGTATTACTGTGTACACAAATCAGCACGACTTAAAAATAATCTAACAGCACAAACTTTCAAATGTGAAAAATTCAATTGATTATGAAAACATAAATTTGCATACTATAAGTTGTAATTATAATGATACAAAAAAGGAAAAAAAATCTTGTACAGTCGGCAAAAACATCTTGTTTATTTTAAAATATGGAATACAAGAGACTGACTGAACAATTATAATATTTATTGTGGCCTAGTGTAATCGAGAGTTAGGCACGCAGAAACGGAGAGCCTTTATCATCTTACAGTAATATTACCGTTTTCTGTCATCTCATTATTAATTAACAAAAACGCTGTAAAATTGAGTTACAAATAAACAAAAAAAATTACAACACATTTTTTATAAAGATCAGAACTGGTTCAGATAATTTCGAGCATTATCAACTCGTTCATGAATATTGATAACGCTTACGATGAGTAAAACAAGTCTTAATATTAATTAAAATGTGTAATTAATAGAAAAAGAATTGGTTTTACTTTTTAATAATACCTTTAAACTGAGAAAAATTGACAGTTCACATCTTCAAAATAAAAAATATATTTACGACACATTGTGATGGATCCAAACATGAATAGTTGTTAAAAAAATACAAACAACTCTATACATTGCGATAGTGTGACCAGAAGGCACTGGCATTTATCAATGTTAAGGTTATAATGAAGCCATCAAGCTGTTTTGAGGTTAAATACATACCAAACAAATTCATAATAGTGAAATTCAGACTTATAGTGGTAAACTTTGTCCAGTAAATTTAAACTGTATTAATAAAGAGTAATTAAACACTCTCCTCATTTTGTAACGATCGCTTTCTAATGTACACGGGTATTGTATATTTGAATGCAGCCCCGTTCGCCTCCATGGCGCTCTTCAATTTTTCCATCGGAGCAGTGTGAAGAAGCTCAACCGGGACATCGGCGGCCAGAGCTTTTTCGATGACACTGTAACCGTCTACGAGGGCGCCATTTGAAGTGTGTATGTCTATTTGGCGCGAATATATGACTGCTAAAGCTCTAGGATTCACTTTCTCAGGTGTTTTGGACAAGTAATTGAGAAGAGTGTCTAAAAGTTTAGAGTCATTTTTCATGGATGCTTCCGTAACTATCTTCTTAAACAGTATCATTTCTGACAACGGCACAAATTTCTCCCATATCCTATCGGCTTCTGCTTTGTTTCCATCGAGTACGTGATGCATCCATAGTATGTTGTATGGGTAAGATATTCCACGGTCGGCATACTTTTGCGCCATTGTTTCATCTGTTAAAAAAGAAAAAGATTTCATTTTGTAATTGATAATGAAGGGCCGACAGCAGTTTATTAAAATTTATTACTGAAGTAAAGAAATGAACTTTTCAAATTATAATCTTTCTAAAAATCCAAAAATCATCCACAGTATGTACGTGAGACTTAAAGAGATGAGAATTAAAAAAAAAAACCAATTACGTTCTTTTGTTTCATATATCAATTTCTATGGATTTTGTAATTGAATTTGTAACTCGAGAATTGGAAGAATTCAATTCAAGAAATTTATTGATTAGCGTAAGTGCAGAGAGCAGTGCAGATGTCTGTCATAAACTTATTTATTATGAGAAAAAAAGAGCTATCATATCAGAATCACTGAATAAATATTTCAATAAATTAAATAAATAAATAATAAAAAAAAAGCCGCCTGTGTGGTCAGCGTCGTTGGCTTCAGCTACGGAGGTCACGGGTTCAAATCCCAGTACGGACAGTTTTATAAATTGATTTTTCAATCGATTTATGAATTTCTGTTCGAAGGCATGGATGTATGTGATGTCTTGAATTCCCCCCTCCCACCTATCCTATCCCATGAACAGGGTGTATCGAGAGCGATTAGCTAACCACTAGTCCTGTCCTAGCCCTATCCTTCTATTCCTACTCTCTTTGGAAGAAGAGAGGTTGAGCAACTGAGTAACAAGCAGTTCTCGTAGAAACACTTCTGTTGAGAAAAACTCCATTAGGAGTCCATATGCTCCACATTGGGAGCGGACATGGTTAAAAAAAATACACTAATATATCATCGGTAGAGCCTGAGGATATTATAATGGAATACACCCAATCCTTCCAATATACAACGAATTTAATAAATGCATTGTATTCAAACAAGTTACAGAGGAGGATTATATCACATGATGTTGCGCAGGGACTTAGTTATATTCACTGTTAGCTTTGTTTTTATTTTACATATGTAATGAAAAAGAATTATGTAGGTTAATGTGTTCTCTGAAAACCTAATATGTAATAAAACTGTGAATACAATTTACACATTAAATATATATAGAAATATAAGTATTCACTGGCTTATGCTGAATCCTTCGGAACGCATTGACCGTGTAAGAAGAGGACCCCCTGTATATGTAATATTATAAGATTGATTATTAAGATGTTCCATCATCACGTGATTTATGAGAGACGTTTGTGAAAGATTTGATGTCAATAGTTAGACTGTTAAGACTTGATGAGTCAATATAAATATAACTTACATTTGGGAATAATGTTTGGATCTTTGGAAATTATTTGCAGGGTGCTTCCTTTGGGGAATGAGTTCTTAATAGAGGGTAACGTCTCTTCTGTGGATGACTCGATTCGCGAGGTGAGCAAATCCAAATATTCAACCGATTTGCCTGATTGATAATAAGCTTCGCACAATCTGTTCTCCATCAAAATATCTTTCTTCTGAACATCCGTCAGATGCTCGCCGAGGCCTATTATGGCATCCACTTTTCCCTCTTTGGACAGAGTGTTCACCAGAAATTGCAACACGTTTGAGTCTATCAGACTAGGTTCACTCATGCCGGTCACGAGTAAATCTTTAGCCTGCTCGACTCGCCCTGCTTTGATGAGATGTTCAGTCAGTAAGTGAACACACTTTCTCGACATTCTCTCGCTGTCAGGGTTGGAGCCATCCTTTTCGGCTAGAGCGCCGTCCAAATTTCCAGCGTTGAGAAGATTTATTATGCTCTCTGATAAACTATTTTCTCCCTTAATCGATGGAGTTTTGTCTTTCGGTTTTCTTTTAGTTTGAGAGACGGGTGCGGCGGGTGAAGAGATCTTAGGGGCAACCGATGGCATCACAAACGGCACAGCGATATTTTTGGACTGAAGAAATTCTCCGAGTTTTACCAAAAATTTATCAGTGGGAGCGACGGACTCTTCCTGAAGCAGTGTCCAGAGGCTGAGTGCTTTGTCGGCGTCGTCATTGCGAATGTAAGTCAAAAGTAACTGTTGGAACATTTCTGTGCGGTCGATGTGTGACAATTCTTTCGTGGCTTCCAAGAGTCCTTCGAGGCACTCAATTTTACCCTCTTGTCCATAACGCTCGCAGACGCTGCAATATAAAACACCACAGTTTAAAGTCACAATAATACAAACACGTTTTCTGTCTAGATTCATTTTTTCACGTATGATAATGAAAATATTCAAAATATGCCAATCATAATAATTCTGACTTCAGTTTGCGCATTGTTTCAATTCTGTTGTTATGTGTATTATTTTGTAGGCGGAAAAATAATACAAATTTCAATAATTTAAATTCAGATGAAACCGTCAATGCAATAATTATCAGTAATGCTGACCTGTTGAATCGTTGGGTCTTAGCCCTGAGACCGGGGGTTTCCAGAATCCTACGGGCCTGTCTGAGCCTTCCGCACTCGACAAATCCGAACATCAGGTCGTACAGACTGTTGACTTCTCCGTGCACGGAGGTGCTCAGGTCGGTGAGTCTCTGCAGGCCGGCCGGGTCCTCGCTCATGATCAGTTTACGGGTGAGTTCGCTTTTCCAAGGGGTGCAGCGGTGGGTCTGACAGCACTTTTCGAAAGCGTCCAGCGCTAAATTTACATTGTCGTTTTGCAGATGCACTTTAATGAGCGGTCCCAGCATTGAGTTATTAATCTAAAAATGATTGACGAAAACAAATTTATACATCATCGTAGCCGAACAGGGACAGCCATCAAACATCGTATTATATGTTTTAATAATAAACAGAAAATTAATAGTAGACTTGGATTTATAGAATTAATAATTGCCTCTCTATTCAAGCTGACCGCTTATGACAATTCTAATTAGTGGTTTTAATAATGAAAGCATCAATTGCAGACAAAAAACCATTCTGTTATGAAATACAAGATAGGGATTTTTTATTGATTTAGAAATTATTCATCCTTAAATCAAAATACACAACATCGGAGGTATCAGAATTGTCGAAGTTTAATTTAATTAACACGAATTATACAATTTTAATAGCGCTGGTTCACAGTAGTCACTATTGAGTTAATGTCCTGCGATTTTTCGAATGCTGCAAGGATTAAGATATCGATAACAATTTGGAAGTCAATCTAAGTAACAATCATACAGATCTGGTGAAGAAAAGAGTAAACCGCTATATTATTGAAAGCATGTCTGCAATCGATAAACAAGTTCACCCAAAATCTTTGATTAAATTATGATGAACAAGTACGGAAGGTTCTTCATATTGAACCCAACTGCTAACTCACCTGTTGCTTGGAACAATAGACCCTGACTACCTGCAGTGGTTCATTCGTAACAATTCAGAGTCTTAAAATAATATAGAAGATTATTTTTATATTCTAATTAGACAAGCAGATTTCAACATACCTCAATATAACCTTTTTCGCGAAGAAGATCAAAGATGGCTTGCAGCTGAAAAAAATGTACATGAGTTTTATATTTTTTTCGATTTGTTGTTAATTCTTGATGGAAAGGCATTACGGAGAATACAAAATTTAAAAAGGTTCACCATCCCTGATATAGTCGCCCGGCTATACGTGTATAACCTGGCATGTGTTGAATACAGACGCTAGCCAACATTTGACTGTATGCGCCGCACAGGTGACCGTCTCGTAGCAACGACAATGGAATGCGACAGTGCAATGCAATTTGCAGCAAATATTTCAAGCACGTAATTCAGGGTAGTGTAATTGGGGGTTCCACTGTATTTGCAATTTCACAATCTAATCAAATTATTAGGACTGGTTCCTAAACCATTCCTGTTCTCATGACCATTCCCTAGCAAAAAGTTGTTTCGTTGCATAGAAATGAGAGAAAATGAGTTATATACATATATACCTTAACTCCTGTATATAAAAATATTGTTATATAATTTATCTGTTATTTAATTGAAAACAAAATACACAATTTGTAAAATAGATACCTTAGCAGGGTCACCTTTCTCAGCCATGCTGTCCAAAAGTTTCCAGCAAGCGGTGTTGTAACGGAAAGTCTTCTCTTCTAGCGAGGGGATATTGCCACTGATGATTTCCACGGCCTTCTCGTGCTGATCGTTCTGAAGAAGGACGTCTGCCAGTCTGACAACCTAAAAAAAAAATTGTAATTTCAGTAATGTTCGATACCCAGTCAGGCATGTGCAACTTTCATCTAGTGGGCCGCATAAACAAAATTATACTTAGTTTGGGCTGCAAGAAAAATACAATTTTAATGGACTCATTTACGAAAAGTATTTTTATAGTTATTTTGATTTGCTTGATTTGTCCTGTTACTGCTACCTCTTTTTTTGTTCCTGATACTCAACTTTTTTTTTTAAAATCCATGTCCGCTCCCAATGTGGAGTATATGGTCTCCTAATGGACAGTATCTCAACAGATTTTTTCGCTGCTCAACCTAGTAGTAGGAATAGAAGGATAAGGCTAGGACAGGACTAGAGGTTAACTAATCACTCTCACTACGCCCAGTTATAGAAGGGTGGGAAAGGTGGGAGGGAAATGAAGACATCACTAGCACCCATCGAAAAAATGCTGTTCGTACTGGGACCCGAACCCGTGAAGTCCGCCACGGAAACCCACGTTAACCGCTGCACCATAGGACCCGACAAATGTCTAGATAAAAGCAAGCGATGAAAGATATGCATGGCTTAATGGTGAAGCCATCAATAGATATTTGTAGCAAATGTAAAATGAATTATTTTAGCCATAATTTTTTTTTCTTTTATGAATAGTAATAACATTGATTGAAATGTTTCCTGAAAATCAAATTTCTTGCCTGGGACGGGTAGTGGCTCACAGGCCAATGCATGCATTTAGAAGACATAAAAATGTACCTTCAAGCCGTCCAAGGTAAATTCGGGATCTTTGGCTCGCAAGGCAGTCTCGTATTGAAGGGCCCGCTCGACGTTGCCTTTCTGTACATAGCAGTCCATTATGCTGGCGAGGGTGCCAGCCGTCAAAACAAAACCTTCCGCGTCAAGCTTTACAAGCAAGGCATCCAGCTCGACGGTTTGTCCGGCGCGGACGTAGGCCCCGAGTAGCTGCCGTTTGAGCCCCGCCGGGTTGTCTCCTTTGGCTTCCGCATTCGTCACCAACCGCTCGAGCTGCTCCACACCATACGAGATATTGGGAATTGTCGTTTTCTCTGCGGGGACGAGTTCCAAGTCTTCCGCCGTCAACTTCACTAGCAGTTCCGATATTTGAGGAGTCAGAGAGGCTCCGAGTCTTTCTTGAATTTTCTCAGCGTAAGTCTTGCTGACGGCCAAGCCCAGGTCTAAAAAGCCGCTCATCACCTCTGCGAGAGCAACCGGGTTGGCGGGCGGTTTAGATACCGCCGCTAGTAAAAAGCGACCGGCGATTCCTCGTGCATCAATTCCTCTCATTCCTTCGGTCGTGGTCTCTTCCGTGCGCTCTGCAAGGTTATTTGGATAAGCCCGGTGAACGAGAGTGACGTATGAGGCAGAGTCCCCGGTTGCGGCGAAAGCGGATGTTAACGGTCCGATGATAGCATCAATGTTTAGGTAAGGTGCATACTTGGTGGACAGACGCGCGCCCTCTGCTATTTTTCCATCGCTGAGGAGGTTCACTATGACAGTGCGGCTTGCGCTGCCGGAGGACACTCCAACCTTTCGCAACAGGTCAACTACCCTATCCGGATCCGATCCCAGATGGGGAGCGATGTACTCTCTCAGCGCTTCGGCAGATGGGCCCATTTGGAAATCAGTATTCGCCACTGACACCAGTCTCAGTAGTCCTTCTCGGTCATTCTGCTTGCCTCTGGCAACGTACAACGGCCAAAAGTAGTGTTGGCGAACAGGCCGGCCGGAGTTGGCCAGCTGGCTCATCAGTGCGAGAGCGAGCTCTTCCTTTGCACTCTGTAAGGCGACATCCAACGCGACAAGGTGCGCCGCCGGACAGAGGTCCCGGGCGACAAGATCGTCCAGGATCGGCAGAACGGCGGCCGGATCGACGGCCACCTTAGCCAATTGCCGTACAAAGAAAGCCCCTCTATAATCGGAGGGTGTCTCGGCGTTAGACCCGGAAGGGGTACTCATGGTCTGCAAAACTCGGACGGCGACGCTGTCCTTGGAGCGGTTGAGAAGTCGCAGAATGAGATTGATAGCGTCCTGGTTGTATCCCGGGCCCCGCTCCATTTTTTCGAAAAAGAAGTCCATGTGCTCTTCGCGGCCATTTGCTGCGCACTCTTCCACTACATCCATATAGTCCTGAAAATTTTAAATCTCTTATAAGATACTCGTACACAGCTGTGGGTTTAAAAATGTAAAAAATTCCACACTTCTCTCACAGACCACCACTTTAACAGCTTAATGACCGTGGACGCATATACGCGTCCTACGTCATACATTCCATTATATTGAAAAATCACTTGGTTAGGATCGAGTTTGATTTCGAATGTTAACGAGAGATGGTAGTATACATATTGACGTATTATTTGACAAAAAATAAATTATTTTTATGCAAAACTATTTCGTGAAAAAACACCCCTAGACGGTAGACTTTTTTTTTTCGTATGTGATTTTTCATAATATTATTTTACGTTCTGTTTAAATATTTGATTTAAAAATCGTGTCTGGTTTGTTTCCCCGATTAGCGACGATATACATACGTAATATTAGCAGGGTATCCTGTCGTCCAGATGCATTTTTGGGGCGGGGCCCTTAGAGTTACGAATTGCTTAGTGATTTATTGCTTGGGCGTGCATGCTGCATTTTTATGACGGCCGAAAACAATTTTTGAATTTTTAAACGAGTGGTTGATAATATTATGACATATTCAAACTTAGTGACAGGGGTTCTCAACTTATGTTTACGAAATAAATACAATAAATTTACATTACTATAGCAAATATAAATTTGCTATAGTAATGTAAATTTATTGTATTATTATTTGAAAATATAAATTTGCTATAGTATGTACACGTAAACAATGTGAAAAAGTAGGTTTTGCATATTTTTAAAGAAGATCTTTTAGTAGATTTAGGTTTTTTCAGTACACAACATAAGTATGCAATATACAGATGAAAAACCACTGCTCAAATGGCATTGATTTATGCGGCAAAGTATCTGGAAGCTAGAAAATTAAATTTGGCAAAGATATCTCAATTGGTTTACAAATTATAGTGAATTTAGTAAAATTACAATTGTTTGCGAATTTTTCGCAAAATTGCCCGGCCGCCAGGTGAAATTCTATAAAAAACAAGCGGGCGTTAAGCTGTTATGGTAGTAACATGTGTCAAATTCCAAAACTATATCTTTTCAAATTACATGTAAATATTATTTGACATTTTAGTTTTTTTTAATTCAAAAAAAAATATGCTATTAGAAATTAAAACTTCAATCTTTTTTTATAAGAACTCAAATTATTTGAATGAATCGGTGAACTTACGTTATTATAAATGAATATCAAAACGGAGTATCTATTTGCACATCTTTTGCTGTGCACATCATACGGGCTTGAAGGCTTAACGCCGCTAGCAGTCGCGGAAACGGACCGAAAGCGGACCGTACCATACGGCTTGGTTTCGTAACGGTTTCACACAGTACTCCTTTCTGAACAGGTAGACGGATGCAAACCGAATCTACGCCATTTTTATTTGTGACAGTACGCTGTAGTCACGATAAACTACAACATATCTGATTTATAATATAAAATAGCACAGTATGTGTAGTGACTGTAGGTCTGATACTGATATCGAAGAAGAAATGTGGATATTTTCGTACGAGTGTTCACGTTTTTGAAAAACTACATAGATTGTTAGAACCGTACATAACAAAACAGCAGACAAACTGGAGAGAGCCTATTAGCTCAAATGAAAGACTAGTTATTTTTCTGAAGTACATAGTTTTTTGTTTTTAATTAGTTTTTAGTTCATTTGTTTTTACAATTTATTGATACAAATTGTGTAAAAAGTAAAAAAATATTGAGTCATTCACCGGTTGGCATCTTCACTAAATAAATAATTATTTGTATCCACATCATTGATAGTGTGTAAAATACTTTGGGATGAGTTAGATAGAATTCATGTGAGAATTGGATAAAGACAAATTGATTATCAGTCCGATACTTCTGTAAAATCAAGAGTACTTATGATTTTTTTTTCTTTTTCATCTAAATTGCGAAGTTGGACTTCAGTGAACAATTCATCTAAATCTAATTTTATTATCGCTTATCTTCTCAGGGTAAAACTTTTAAGCGTATCAGCATAGCTTAAAAAAAGATGATCAACGTTATCCAACTTTTGTTGGTTCAAGTGGCTTGGATTTTTTTGTTTTGAGATAATCGATTATTTTATCAGTTAGATATGTATTGGACACGTATATAAATTGTCTTTCCCTTATGGCTAAAATCAAATTTTCAAATTGTCCATTTTAGAAATGATGTTATTTTTCATTCAAAAACATGGCAGAAAGAGTTTTGGTATTCGATAGTGTTTCGTACTGGTCCGCATTCGTTCCACTTTCGTGCCAGTGTGCTAACGGAGTAAGAGAAGCAATGATTGTTTTGCACGTATGCTGATGTAAGTCAAAATAGTAATATCTCGCAAGTAGTAAAAAAAAATCCATCGTATACCTTATCAGAGAGATACAGCTCTTCTTTCTCGCACTCGAGAAGGACTTGCCGGACGGCGTCCATGTCACCTTGCGCCGCGAGTCCTCCGATGAGAATGGCGTAAGTCCTGGTGGTGGGTTGCAGACCCGCTCCTCGTGTGGCCTCCAGCACAGAGCGGGCTCCTGCCGGGTCTCCTTGCCGAGTGTGGCCTAGAACTAACGCGTCCAACACTGGACCGCTCAGCGGCAATTCTTTGTCCCTCATCAGAGTCAGGATTCGGGAAGCGCCTTCCACGTCACCGCTTTGGCAGTGCCGCCACATCAGTCGTTGATAGGTGACTCTGTAAAATTAGAGCTTTTCTATGAATAATATTTCTAGCTGTCTTTAAAAAAAAAAGAATATATTTGAAAATAATTCATCCTTGGTAATGTTTAAAAGGCAAAATGATAACACATACATTAAGGAGGTCCAGAAAGAAATTGCACATTTTGTGATGTGCCGTTTGAGTGTAGTTCGTGTCAAGACACGGTGAAGTGAGCACGCCTGTGAGTTTTAGAAAATAGAATTCTTGGTTATTCTATTACCTGTTTGGTTCTAATCCCTTCTCTTCGAGATCTTTCAAGAAGGCGACAGGTGAAAAGTCATGCTCGTTTTCAATATAAACACGGAGTAAGGCGTTGTAATGAGAGATGTCCATTGGCACGCCTCGCTTCAAGAGCGTTTTCCATATTTGCTCTACCAACTTTGTTCTCTCTGATGGGAGTTCTTCCGGAACCAGATTTCCTGCGGGAGTGAGGGAACAGAATGATTTTATGCTGGAGATAATATAAAGTAATAGTATTAGAAATATACTATTTTATATGGGAGATTGTATTGTGAAAATAATGTAATCATAAATTATATCATCCCTGCATATTAAATACACCCTATATGAAAATTTTGACGAAAGAGATGCGATTTTTTTTTGTCTACTATATGCATTATATAACGTATGGAAAAACTTTCCTGGTGCAAAATAAAATCAACATTATATTATTAATACTATGTGACAACACAAAAAACCATGAATCGTAAATTAATCCTATGTGTGCATCTGTCACGTAGAATAGTGACCGTTGATTGATTTGATATGCTAAATTGAACAATGAAAGAAATTTTAAAGTAAACAAAGTGACATGAATTTGATACTAAAAAATGAATCAGACATAATAACATTAAAACAAAAGTTCTCAGCCATATCTATAGACAAGTCGGGTTTGGCAAAAAAAAATGGAAATGGCATAATGCTCAGTACAGACCATTCAATCGAAATTGGGAGACTGCACTGTATGAATGACAATGAGCTGGCAGAAAGAGTGATGTTCAGTAATCCATGCAAAAGAGGCAGACTGAAGAGCGTATACACTCTTAATACACCCATGCCTTCAATTATAACTTTTATTATTCTACTTATTGTGTCAAACCTAGTTACAGTTACAAATGGGATAGCAAGTATGTTAATCCCTATTCTGCATAACGAGCACGAGAGTGAGTGAGAACTAATTAATGAAAGCTGATGAGAGTAAATTACCACAGCATCTAATCACGAGTAGGGATTGAGAGCTTGAAACAGAATGTTTCTGTCGCACCTCCTCGAGAACTTCGTCAAGGTCCCGTCGGCTGATGCGGCCATGTCTTCGAACGTCAGCGTCCAGTCGCTGCAGCAGGGGTTCAATGCTTTTGGTCTGTGTACTATAGCTGTCAGCGTGTGACCTGTCACAAAATATTTCAATACATTCAATTAGATTAAAAGAATGATGAATATGAATTTAAAACAAATGCTGTAATGATGTATTGTCTAAATTCGTGCATGGTGTGAATATATTGACAAGTCAAGATACATAATTCATTCATTTTGATCATTGTTTTGAGCAAAATCTAAACTTGTTGAAATATTCACTTAAAAATGCCGGGCAAGTATTATATATTTCGATCTTTTTTCAATTATTTGTAAGGTGAATAATGAATATATAATATGCCATGCTGCATTCTATAAATGTATACAAATGTGTTATATTTCACGTTGTAAATATATTAAGGTCCTACGAATGAGATGAATTTTAATGAATTAAAACATGAGTTGTTGATAATTTATTGGCCATAGACATTTATTGATTTTTTTAATAGAGCACATCCCATCAAAAATGTAGAGAATCATATTATAATAATTACAATCGGTAAAAGTGTGTTAAAGCTAGGCATGGATTATTTCAGCGAAAAACTTCATAAACTAAGCTAAAAACAATACCACGATTTAAAATTATTTTTTGAGTGCTTGATAATTGCGTTAAAACCACACAGTATTACGAAGAACACTGATAAATTATGCGAAATACGAAATATTTTTCAGTACTTCGCCATATAGTACCAATAGGCGAAGTACCGAAAAATATTTCGTATTTCGCATAATTTATCAGTGTTCTTCGTATTAGTGCGTGATTTTAACACGATTATCAAAGCTTCAATAAAACATTTTAAATCGTGGCGTTGTTTTTAGCTTAGTTTGTGAAGTTTTTGGCCGAAATAATCCATGACTAGCTTTAATACACTTTTACCTTACATTCTTTTTCGCTCGCTATTTAGTTTGTCGACATCGCTGTTTGGATGATGCAACTGTTAAAAGGACGATTTTGTGTCAATATGAATTGAAAAAAAACGTTTTTTTCATTTCGTTAATATAATCGGAGCGGTCTGGTCCGGCACATGAAGAGTGGTGACTAATGGATTGCGATCGAGTTTACCAACGGAAGGCATTCAATAATTCAAATTGGTTAAAGTCCAGTTGTTAATACAGATTTTCACGGTTTGTCCCAAAGAAACTTCGGATGATTACCCAACAACATTCATAATTTATTGGTAAACTTCACGGGAGAACAGGTCATAATAGAAACCGGCATATAAAATATGATGTAAGGATATATTGATTAATCAAATTGAGGTCGGATCTTTATATGAGGGAAAACTTCAACAGATGAAATCTATTCTACATAATGTTATTATAAACTGTAAAAATTAAAATATTTTTTACTCACTGTGAGAAACCTGCACCGAGAGATTTCGCCCCGAGAACTAAATTATTATCATATCCCTTTGGACTGTTCAATAAAGCTCGGGTAGCGTTGGCGAAGCATCTTATAAGTTTTCCAGAACGTAAAATTGTCGACATAATTGACAAGTTGAGAAAGAAATAACCTAAAAATGATTATGCAAGGCAGACCGACAGACCACACCGGCCCATAGAAGTGTTTTAATATGACAAAGATGTTGTCTTTGAAATAGCTGCTGATATAAAACCTTCTTATGACGAATAATTTCTATTTCATATAGGCAGCTTCAGAGTGGCGGCATCATTTCTTCTCCTCCCATCCTTCTGATCCTTTAATAACTGGGTGTAGCGATAGCGATTAGTCAACCACTAGTCCTGTTCTAGCCTTATCGTTCTTTCCCTACTGCTTACTCTGAAAAAAGTGAGGTTCAGCGACTAAGTAACAAACAGTTCTTGTATAAAAAAAACTTTTTTTGAGATACCTCCATTAGGAGGCCATATGCTTCATATTGGGAACGGACATGAATTGATTTTTTTTAGCAAAATGCTTAACAAAAAATGAGCTTTGGCAACTTTTTTATTTTTTTAAAAAAGCACTTTCTAACTCTTATTATATAATGTGATCTTTAATCGCAATCGACGGTAACCCCGCGTTTTTAATCTACCCATAGGAAAAACTGCTTAGAAATATAAAACATGAAAGCTTAGATCAGTGCTCCACAACCAGTATGCCGACAATGTCTAATGATATTTTTACATATACCCTTATGTATGTATACATATATGCATATTTGAAGTGGGCTGCGGTAATCTGGAAAAAAATTTGGTGTGCCGTGGGAGAGAAAAGGTTGCGGAGCACTAGCTAAGATAACAAATACTTAAAATACTTTTAGGTAGATTATAGGTAGGTAATTTGGAATTATTTTTAAATTTCTAAACAGTTTAAAGGAAATCTATGACTACAACTGGCAAACTTTGGCGTATAATTTGTTGACGTGACGTTTCGTCTGTTTTCGAATGTCCCGATTTGTAGAAATTGTTTTATCATGAGGTTTACAAATTTTAGAAAAGATCGATTAGTTCGCTTAGGGTGCATCGGAGTCGCTCTATTGACAGTCTTTTATGTAATATTCACCTGGAGACAAGATGAGGAACTTCTCCCCAGTAAGTTGAAACTTGTCAGAAAGGTCAACGAAGTTCCGGTACTAGTTAAAGGTGAGTTTTATTTAATATTGTATATTTTTGAATTGCATTAATCTATTAGAAGTATGTCAATGACTGAATTAGATTCAGTCTAGACACAGAAGAATACTGCCGGCGTTAGATGATGGAATGATGAATGATTTCTACTTTTTAAAAATTTACTTTGCTTCTGAAGTTTCAATTAAAGATTTTCTGCCTTCAGTTCTTTTACATGGTTGTTAGCTCTAAAGTAAATCTCTTAAATATTGGATAGTATTTGTAAAAAACAATTTTTAAATGAGAATTTATGGGCACTTGTTTTGGCAAATTCATGTACATATTCAAACACGGTGAGTCATGGCTTCATAAAAACCTTGCTACTCTTTTTCTGCCCTAAAAATTACCAAAAGCCGCGGAAAATAATGCGATTCGCGAGGAAATATATTTGCGAATAAGAAGATACAAAAAACCAAACGTGGGAATCGAGGAACCCAAATGAATAAAATTCAAAAACAAAGTCAACTTCCAAATTTGCTCTATGGTTTGTTCTATGGAGTTCCATCATTTTATAGTGTCTTTGTTTATATTGACATTATATTAGTATATTGTCTATATTATTTGTTTCTCTGATTCCTGTGTAATAATTTGATATCGGCATGATTCTATTAGCGGCATTAAGCTACTTTTGCAGGTATAAAAAGAGTAGCATGTTGTAAAGCATTTATGCCAAAACTTTTTATTACTGTCCAATTTACCCGGCCAATCTTTACCTTTTATTTCTCGGTTGCGGTCAGTCACTTTGTTCCGTGGTTGGTGGACTCGCTTAAAACTGGAACCTTACATGGTTTTCAAAACACACACACATAGCGAATCCGCTGTGCTTTCTTAGTCATTTTACGTGATGTGAACAAACAGGCTCTTGTGCGTGTATTTAATTAACTCATAAATCGTCAGCTAAACATCTTCATCCTGTTATCCAATACGCTTGTGATGAGCGACGATAAATGAGTTCTAACCAATCAATGATACAAAATATTTTATGTTTTAATTTTTGTGACGAAACAATGATTTTTGATAAAGTTTCATATTCAGTGGTTCTCGATTGAATTTTGAATGTAGCAAAGCAATCTCTGTATTCAACAGACCCGCCTTTTCTCTACAGTTTTATAATAGACATTAAATCGCCACTGACTGTAAGGGACTATTTAATTGAATCAGCTATCATTTCTCCTAGATCTTGGAAATCATGAACCCCGAGATCTCACCCCTCGAGAGGGTCCCGGAGAGGGAGGGAAACCTCACACTATGCGAGACAGCCAAGCCAATGATGTCGCCGAATCTGAATCTCAATACGGAATGAACATGGCGTGCTCCGATGAGATCTCTCTGGACCGTTCTATTTTGGATACCAGACTGGAAGAGTGTCGCCATTGGGACTATCCCAAAGGTCTGCCGTCCACCTCTGTCATCATCGTGTTCCACAACGAAGGTTGGTCAGTCCTCATGCGGACGGTGCATTCGGTGATCAACCGTTCGCCACCGGAGACATTACACGAAGTCTTGTTGGTGAGTAACTGAATTTGTAAATCCTATTTGTCCTAACCCTTCAGGCGGATGTCTGAAATAGATTATGAATAGCAGCTGATTCGTAGCAGAATAAGCCGCAGTTAAATAAATAGATATAAAAACTGATTTATCGGTTTGATAAACATCTCTGGTGGTACTCTGGACAAAAAATGTCGAAACCAGTGGATGGAGCTTTTTTTTATTTAAAACTATAACTCACAGACTGGTGCTTTATCTGCACCATATCGACTGTGGAAAAGAAAAAGGACGTAACCCACAGTTTTTTCAAAACAGCTTTTTTTTCGATAATCACAATGCATCAAACTTGATACACGTTCTATCAAAAGAATGCAAGCTGCAAATGCCAAATTGGTATCTAAATTTTGCTTTTAAGTTTGAAAAAGATGACCTTGTAAAAAATTAAAACCAAGAAAAAAGACTGAAATAAAGGTTTTCCCCAAACAATTTTTTAAATTAATATTAGATTATGTCAATTAAACACCAGTTTAGAAGTCACCCTGCATTTCAAGGTTGTGTAAAATTCATAATTTGCATATGGCCCAAAATCACCAAAACACGTTTTTTATACCTCCTGTAAAGTTTGATATGTGTGGGTTACGTCCTTTTTCCTTTCCACAGACAATATGGTAACACTAAAAATCTCCGACTATAGTATGGAAAATTTTGATTTTCACCATTTTCATCACTTGGATATATTAGGTCGAACGGAAAGAAATGTATTTTTTTTAATAGAACAAAAAAATATGCGAAAATAATTATTCTGTTAACTGGATGACTGCCACAGATGTGCTAGGTACTGACATACTTTTTTTCCACAGTAGCCAAAAGCTTAAATATCTTCCATTATTATATTATGATCTTTTCCACAAAATAGGCAGTTTTTTAATATCTCTTTTGTAAAATTCTAACAGTTTATTGTTAAAATATGAATCAAAGTTATTTTTGACTAGTTCAACAATGATGTGTTAATTCAACGGCATCCGGTATTTTCAAAGTGACGCTCCAAAAAAGGCATTTTTTCCGTTTTATCTAATATTAAGCTTCATAAAAACAATTCTTTACAAATTGTCATTAGCAAGTTAAAAAAATATCATACTTTGAAAAAATAACTACAGCATTTAAAACAAAAAAGTGTCGCAGAATCCTTTAAATTTCTAAAAAATTGCATTTAAAAATAGTTTTTGAATAACCGCTCAGTTCGTGATGCATCAGGCTTTGATGAAATTTTAGAAAAAAAACTGTATGATAATGTCGGTGTAAAATAAACAATGCTCCATACAATTGGATTGTTCACACGGTTTGTTAAAATATGCTATGTGAATAAAATTGCTTATTACAATTGGTAGTTTAAGTGCAATAAAAGTGAGCGAACACTAAACACTGATATTCACGTTTCATTACAATGCATTGAATTGCAAATTCAAATCAACGATCGGTGCTTTGACAAATATTAAGGTAATTCACACAAGGGAATAAACATTCCAAAAATGAAGAAAGCTTTTTTACATCAGCAATGTAACAGCAGTATTATCATTTTTAATTGTTTATTTATCATGTTGATCCAAAACGCAACAAGAAATGCAAGCTGACTGTTATAAAGTCATTTTGCTAACTCAATTTATTACAATCGTGAGACATATGGAAGTGTATATGAAATTATTATTAGCCCGAATATAATGTAATATTTTTTCAAAAAAAACATTGGTATTATATTGGGGTTTTAGGTTGTGTCCAAATAAGTGTTTTACGTTCCCTTTTATTCCCGCTTCAATTATATAGGTCACGTTATATTCCGGTGTATTCGTTACTTTTTGAGTGTAACTTTTATTTTCTGCACAGGTTGACGACTTCTCCGATAAAGACGATCTAGGCCTCAAACTAGAAAAGTACATAACAAAATGGACTGGCAAGGTTCGACTTATTCGAAACAGCGAGCGAGAGGGCCTCATCAGAACCAGGTCCCGGGGGGCAAAAGAAGCAACCGGAGATGTCATCGTGTTCCTCGACGCTCACTGCGAAGTGAACATCAACTGGCTGCCACCTCTGCTGGCTCCGATCCACCGGGATTCCACCACAATGACCGTCCCGGTCATAGACGGCATCGACCACAAGAACTTCGAATACCGCCCAGTCTACTCTAAAGGATTTCACTACCGGGGAATCTTTGAATGGGGAATGCTCTATAAAGAGAACGAACTGCCCGACAAGGAAGCCCGTCGCCGGGCTCACAACTCCGAGCCTTACCGCAGTCCGACTCACGCCGGCGGTCTGTTCGCTATCAACAGGCAGTATTTCCTCGATCTGGGGGCTTATGACCCGGGACTGCTCGTCTGGGGCGGAGAGAACTTCGAGCTGAGCTTTAAAGTGTGGCAGTGCGGAGGCAGCATTGAGTGGGTGCCCTGCTCGAGAGTCGGCCACGTTTACAGGGGCTTCATGCCCTACAGCTTCGGAAAACTCGCCAGCAAGAAGAAGGGTCCTCTCATAACCATCAATTACAAGAGAGTCATCGAAACGTGGTTCGACGAAGAGCACAAAGAGTACTTCTACACGCGCGAACCCATGGCTAGGTTCCTTGATATGGGAGACATTTCCGAGCAGATTGCTCTCAAGAATAAGCTGCAGTGTAAGAGTTTCTCCTGGTTTATGGAAAATATCGCGTACGACGTGTACGACAAGTTCCCGAAACTGCCGCCCAACGAACACTGGGGAACGGTGAAATCCGTAGCCGCGAGCACTTGCCTGGACACCATGGGTCGGGCCGCTCCCGCTTACCTGGGCACGGGTCTCTGTCACGGAATGGGTAGCAACCAGCTCTTCAGACTGAACAGCCAGGGGCAGCTGGGAGTGGGCGAGCGGTGCGTGGAGGCTGACCTGCAGGGAATCAAGATTGCGTACTGCCGGCTGGGAACGGTGGACGGTCCGTGGCTCTACTCCGCGGACACCAGAATGCTCTCGCACAAAGTGTACGCGAAGTGCCTCGCCCTCCATCCCAACACTAAGCAGCTGTCCTTGCTGCCGTGCGACCCCAACAACACCTATCAGCAGTGGACTATCACGCAGACCAAACCCAACTGGTGATTTCGGCGGTGACTTTTACTCGATTAGGGCGCAGAAAGCATTTTTGTTTTTGTATTTATGAAATGACTGATTTTTTGAGAGTGAAACTTTCACAATGTATTTTGTTCAACATTCCATATTGTATATTAGCCGATAAATGCATATTTGCATTGCACTGCAACCCATAATCAAAATTGATAAAAATCAAATCACCGATGCAGATTAACATAACCTACACTCACCAATTGAACCTATTTAAGTCTACATTTTGACCAATTCAATTATAGACAGATTTAAGATACCTTATATCAGCGATTTCCAACCTGGGAGGCGTGGACTATTGCAAAGGGAGGCGCAAACAGTCTAAAATATTTATTTTCCCTTTAAAACGTGTCTTTATTACTGTATGAAATAAAGGATGGGGAAGCGCGAAGATATTTTTTCTTCAAAGGAAGGCGTAGTAACATAAAGGTTGGAAACACTGCCTTATATCAAAAATTGAAGCTGATTACATATGAGTAGGCTTTACACCTAATCGTTTGTACAGCCTGCTAATGATGAGTTACATTTTTCGGTATTGCAAAGCATATTTTTAGACTGCACAAACATTTTTTTATGTTAAAAACAAAAGGGGCATGCGACAATTGTGCTTATTCCAGTAGCTAAGTATTCTCCCAATGAATTTTTCAGCTGACTTTTTTTCAACATCTGCCTGATAATAAGACTGTATAAGTCACAATCTGTATACATTTTTCATTTTAGTGAAAATATCGCCCATTGAATTTATGAAATCGGTTTATAAGATCCATCGCAGATAGAAAAATTCTTACATTCTTTTATTTCAAGAATCAGATCCCGTGAAACAGGTATTTTCTTAACATTGTAAATGTACTTTTTAATCTAATAACGAACGATTGTCATTTAAAATATGGCAAAATAACAGGGTTTGTCTGCTATTTTTGTTTTTGTTTAAATTTTTTTCATGGGGTTGAAAGAGGATTTTTATTATAGTGGAACTCCAATCTATCGTTCTTGCATTCCCCGGTTTCCCATGTGTACAGTGATAGTATAGCACCCATACGCAGTGGCGGATTAGTGCAAGAGGCGGGCGCTTGGGGCCTCAAAGATAGCATCGCTCTTATATTCTAATTTCAGTTTTCAAAATTCATTATTCACAAAGAGTTTTGCAGCACTTTTATGTCATTCATTTATTATTTTACATGAAATTTTCTGACATTCTTATGTTATCCGAAAAACAGGGCCTCCAAAGTGCTTAATCCGCCACTGCCCCTACCGACAATGTTAAATAATCCCGCATTCATAGTTCCTGATCTATCGTTTTCCCCCAAACTATCAGTTAAATATTATGGTCCTATCGCAAACATTACCCTGATTAAATGTTTGTCAAAATGACAACACTGGTGTGCTGTTTCTGTCCTGCCACAGATATTACTTCAATTGATGGTTTTTGTCAAACATCTGTCATCGATCTCGTAAGAATTTGAGACTCCATTCAACTACTATCGTAAAATAGACTGAGACTGCAACTTAATGATGTCAAATGCAAGTCAACTAATATTGTTTCCACTGATGACTAACCTACATTCAGAGTATTTAGTTGTCTTGCCCAGTAGATCAGTGTTTGTCTCGCAACTAAAATAGTCCCCTATGAAGAATGTTAGACCACCGGCAGAGAGATTGGATATAATTCAAGACTTTTTTGCATTGTTTTCTTGCATATATTGTTTTTCTCAAGGTCTTTGGAAAAAATTTAAATTTGGTTTTCAATGTATAGAAAAGCGTGGCACGCACGTCAGTATGAATGTTTTAAAATGGTCTGAAAATGGTTTTAATTGTAATTAATAAATTATTGATCGATATCTAGAAACTGATTCCATCTTTTTGTATTTGAAGGTTATTGTAAATGTGTGAAAATGTTTGTGTTTCTTACTAGAATAATGTAAAAGATATTATTTTTTACTTCAAGATTCTGGAATTCGGGTTTCGCCTTTTAACATCTAACTAATTTCAAGAAACCGTTTGCCTAAAATTCACGTCAACGATAGTATTATTTTGAAATTTCATTTTTACTTGGTGTTAAATGATTTCATTGTTGTTAAGATCGCTGTCTGTGGAATAATTGTATTTTTTGGTTTCAAGGAGATAAAGTGCTATGATATTTAATCTTATACTTTCACGTAATAGTTTCTCGTGATGTTTTTCGTCAATTATTAATCGGCGATAGCCTCTAACCTTTCGGCGCTGTAGATTTTTTCTAAACGATGTCATTGTGCACATATATAAAATACCATCAGTATATGTGGACTTGAAAGAAATCGAATCTCATAAAAATCCACACGTCGTAATCGAGTGAGATCTCGTTGGAGGTGCGGCGAATTATGTGACTTAATTTAACTCCTGTCCGGTGGATATTCTTTATTATTTAGCTTCTTTAATATTCAAGGATGCAATGTATGTCGCAATATTATTTCGGGCGGTTAACCTAATCGCTAATACTTGATTATTGCATTGACATAATCGACATTTTATTTTAACAAGTAATATTTTGTATCAATCTTGTTTCAAATAAAGATTTCGTTTCCTGTGACTAATCAATAATTATGAATAACTATAATCAAAATAACAACCGAGTAATAGACAGTTTTTATAGGAAAAAAATTGTGTTTCAATACTTCCATTAGCAGGTCACACACCCCACATTGGGAGCGGGCATGTAATAAAAAAAAAATTGGAAATCTATATAACTGTCACAAAAAAAATAAACAAGATTTTTTGTTTGCTATTATTACTTCAACATTAGTAGTAAGCAAATCTGTAAGATCCATATGAACCTTGAAAGACCAATTGTAATATTCCTACAATTAAGACTATTTTCGAATTAACTGGTAAAAAAATTGAGTATTTACTATTTAAGCGATTCCTTTCTTTTATTGTATTATATTTCATTCTTGTAATATAATGACTCAATGACGGTGTGTACTATTTTTATTTTTCTTTTCTTGTTTCAATGCAACCAAAATTATAGTACATTCAGAAAATTGATGCAAAATTATTAAATTGCATAGACAGTGTTTTAATGGTAAACGAAAATGATTAATGACTGATAAATGACAATTTATGATGATTAAATTTAAACATAATCAAATTCGGTTTATTGTTCAATTACTGTCAAGATCCAAAAAAACCATCACTATTTTCTAAATATCTAATGGAAAGAAACTCGAATGAGTAAAATCAGCAATATTAAACATGACCCTGTCGCATGTTTCATTAAGCACCGGGGATTGAGACCGACGTTTAAATGATAAATTCGAAACATAATATTTTGCCTAGTTTGTGACAAAACACCTACTTTTGCCCAATCTGTTTGAGATTCAACATCCCCCCGATCTTAGTTATAGTTCAATAAAATAAGGGTGATGGACATGTATTTGATGAAGCAATATATACACTACCTTAGTATTCATTCTCGCTGTGTTAATAATTTTTAATATTTATTCCGATAGGTATCTTATAGATTTTCGCATCGTCCACTCGATGCAATTGTAATTATCACCGTTTGGGGTGACTGCATTTTTAAAACGCACCGGCGATGTTAAATTGCCATTTATGCACGTTCAAATGGAATATTGTCTTCCGTCTAGGGGTAATGTGAAAGCGAGTGCGGAAACGGCGAACAAGATTACTCGACGGATATTTATGAAGTTTACGAGTCATCCTACAGCCGAGTCACTCGACTGACGTTTGAGGGACTGTCTCATTCAAAACTGACCGCCAGAGAAACTAATGTTTTCCTTCTGTTGGCCAATTTTTCCCTTTAAAATAATCTATTTTGAAGTTTGTATATAATATTATATGATTGTTGTAAATAAATTATATCATGTATTTTTTCCAGCATTTATTTTTGTTTATGATAATTTATAATATAGGCAATAATTGAAATAAAACTGTTTTATATACCTATATATATATTTTTTTTGCCAAATAATGAACCTTTTGATAAATTAGTTATCACATTCCTTGATTTATCACTTCAAATTAATATAAAAATTAAATTTGATAACTCTGAACATCATAACTATCGAATTTTCACAAAGTTGTCGCCCGAATCCATTAAAGTTAAAAAATCCTCTAATTGTAATTGCAATAAACGAAAAAAACGTGGAAAACTAAAAAGATGAAAGAGAAGAAATTTTCCTGGCCGACTTGCTCTCATCATTGAGTCTCGAAAAGTGTTGCTTTCATTTATGCAGCTGTCGAATCTATTATTAACACCAATTTAGAGAAGCGTAGCTCCCTGTACTTATTATTCAAAGAAAATGTGGTAACCATATCGACTGTGGAAAGGAAAAAAGACTTAACCCACAGTTTTTTCAAAACAGGTTATTTTCGATAATCACAATGTATCAAATTTGATACACGTTCTATCAAAAGGATGCAAGCTGCAAATGCTGAATTAGTATCTAAATTTAGCTTTTAAGTTTGAAAAAGATGACCTTACAAAAAATTTAAACCAAGAAAAAATACTGAAATAAAGGTTTTTCTAGACAAATTCTTGAATTAATATATATTTTTTTATATTTTTTATTTAAAAAAAATATTTGACAATACAGCTTACGCCAATGCGTCAAATATTTTCATGTTGAAAGATCATGCGAGATATACTCGACGAGAATTTAACATTGACCTTACCGGGAATCGAACCCGGACCCACCTGATCGGTAGAGCAAGCTCTTACCAACTAGACCAAAGCGGGCGATTAGATTATGTCAATTTAACACCAGTTTAGAAGTCTTCGTGCACTTAAAGGTTGTGTATAATTCATAATTTGCATATGTCACAAAATCATCAAAAAACGTTTTTAGCGCCTCCTGTAAACTTTAATAGGTGTGGGTTACGTCCTGACGGTAAGTAATATAATTATAAAATAAATAAATAAAATATATTCTTAATATTATGGAATGAAACATATATTTTTCTACACATTCTTTTATTTTTTACACGGGTTATTTCAGTAATAGCTCTTATGTATTTTGTACCACAGTAGACAATTTTAGTTTGCGGTGGATTGATAGATTTAGATAAGAATTGATGAAAGCAATCAATAATGTCTACTCGATACACAATGAAAATACAAAAAGAGCCACTTATAATCATTGTTTTATTATTAATTTCAGCTAATTACATCAATATTTATTTATCATTTTAACATTCAATTAAAAAATATACATGACTCATTTACAATATCTTTCATTGTACATATGTCCATTTGTTCAAATGATTTTGGCACACAGCAAATTTTTGTCATTTAAATTTCTTTGTATTGAAAATGTCTCTAGATTGTTATTTTGTTTAGATGCTACAAATTTGATAAACACATTTTTAACGTCACAGAGCGGCTTTTGACTAGTACAAGTTGCAATCTAAAGAACAGTCGCTTGGAATATTATGTCTTTGAGTGAAAACAATATTTTAGGGTGAAGATACACAAGTAATAAATGAAAATTAGATCCTCAAAAAGTGATACTTAAATAATTGATTGAATCTATAACGATGCATAAACTATATAATTAAAAAAACAGTCTTAAAAGAATTCTCTCAAATGATATAATAGATTAAATGATTAATTAACAATAAGGGGACTCGTCCGGCTGCCGGGCGTCATGTTCGCTGGCAAGAACCACCCGTGAAGACATTTAGGAGCGGGACTCGGTGTCGTGAAACAGGTGCGACCCAATTCCGTAAAAGATTTTGCATCCAGAACAATCAATCCGACTTCGTGGCTTCTCTCTCGTCCCCAAACCATCGCCGCTATCACCACGCCATCGTCCTCACCCTGTATAATTTTGTTTGAATGTTTAGTGAAGTTTTCTTTACAGCTTAGGTACATATGTGTTAAATAAATATATATTATTGACTTATAACATATGATCATCTTTTGTGACGTGTTGTAATATAAATTTTAGATTGGAACTGAATTGCTTAGTAAATATGATCGACGGAGTCGTATACCTTTGGATCGGGTCTCGGTACAAAGATGGGCTCACTGGGATAGCAATTGTCTTCGCACCACGTCTTCCTGGTTTTTTCCAATACATCAACTTTGATGAGCTGAAAAAAGTTTATTTGATATAACATGTTCTGACTTGAATGAAGAAAACAATATTAAACTTTAGCATTGCTAGGTGATGTGCTGTCTCAGGGTCACATGAAGGAATATCTAATTGCATTTTAGAATATCTGCATGAAATTCTAATGGAGTATTTTTAAAGAATATTTCTTCGAAAAATGGTGAAATCTGTGATCTCTCTTTTGCGGACATTAGGAAAGAAAGTTGGAGTAAAAAATTCAGATAAAATTCAGTTTTGAATAACTTCTACACTATAATTCCAAATTTCAAAGAAAGGGAAATGTTCAAAAGATTTTGAAAATTAGACTTTGATTATAAAAAAATCTTATATTTCTGCGAATATTCCAATTCACTGTCTCTGGCCTCTGCCCTATGAGAGTAGGTGGAAAAGATGAAAGTTAGTCTTGTTGCTTATAAAAATATTCGTGTGTAACGAAAGCTACATAGTAATAGTAAAGTCATCTTACTGTTCCTGGATTCTCAGCATCGACGTCAGAACTGATAGCGTAAAAATAGCGATACACTTTTCCTAAAACACAAAATCACAATCTTAACAAAGAATAGCATTAAAATATATAATTCTTAAAATACTAAAATATTATGACACATTAATATTGAATCTAAGCCTGCATTAAATAAAAATCAACAGCAGTTTTATTTTGTTAAGCGTAATTGAAAATATTCAGATTTTACGACAATGACATATTAATGAAAACAACTGTATAGTAATTTTTTTACAAACATTTGTGTAATTGTTGAAATCTAGCTACTTAGAGTTTTGAAAATGCTTCACCTGATTGTCTAGGGATGATAAGGCGCTATTTATGTATTTAAATCGAGTTAGCAATATTTCATCAATTACACGAATGTTTGTTCAAAAATCATTAATTTTTTTTTCCATTATCCATTATCCCTGTATCAAAATCAAACCTTTTGAATTAGTTTTTATATAGAATTTTCTAATAATTAGACAGGCATGTAATGTCGTTTGTAATTGAAACGACTTGTATCTATTTAAAAAAATATATTTGACAGAAGGTACTAATTCAATTCTCTGTTGAAAACATTCACTAGTGGATGGAATATGGTTTAAATAAAACTTATAAACAGTATGTTCTATGAATTGATGTTTTAGTTGTATTATTATTATTATATCACATAGTTGTCTTCTACTAGAGTGATTAACAGTGAACAGTGTTCAATTTACCTAAGTATGATTCATAGTTAATTCTCGGAGTTTCACATCCTACTGTACACAAGAGTTCTGGAGTGACAGATATCCTTCCTCCGGGTGTTTTGTATGCGATGGCTTCCGTTCCTTCTAAAGTAACATTGTTTCCCTCGAGGGGTAAAACGAAACGCATTGGCCTTCCTCTGAACATCTCGGCGTATTGTGGATTCGACTGCATTGTCTACAAATGCAAATGTGTAATTTTAAGAACTTCAGTATTGTACAGTTTTGCATATAAGAGATGATGGCCTAACTGCTTTGTGAGTGTTTTTCACAATGTGAGAGTTATATAGGGTACATGCTGTATGTCCACGGCTATGTTCGTAGAAATAATGTATATCATTTGGCTAAATCGAAATATTCTTCCACAAGACGAAAAAAAGGTGCTTTTCGGTAACCAATATAGTAAATTTTTATTTAAGTTCATTTTTCCGTTTATTATCTTAACTACAGTAAAGGAATATACGAAAATATGTTATAGGATATGATAGCGTACAATACAAGAAGTGAGATATCTTTTACGACTAGAGAACTAATTTAAGATTTCGACTGAAGGTGCTTGGTGGAATTTCAATATTAAATTTGAATTGTTCAAATTATGTACACTCCCACAGATTTTGTCACTAACGACCCGGGATTCACCTTTCGGCATCTTCAGGCGTTCAAGCGCACGGATGAACTTGAACTGGCACTTAAACGCCTGAAGTTGCCGAAAGGCGAAACCCGGGTCGTTAGTGACAAAATCTGTGGGAGTGTACATAATTTGAACGATTCAAATTTGACTAGAGAACTGTTTGTTGCAGAGAAAACAAATGTTTTTTACCTTCATGCTTTCGATATACATGCATTCCAACATGGATGGGTCTTTGTAGCAGCAAATATCGATGACCAGATGTCCACCCTGTTCGTATTGGTTTATAATGTGCAAGTAGAAGAATGCCTCTGATTGAAAGGTCTGTTGTATATTTCCATCGGAACGGTTCACAACATGGAAAAGCGTCTGTGAATTATTGAAACACATCTTTTCAAAGAAGAACAGACAAATATATTAATATTTTGAGTTTAATTCAAGACATTTGAGTTTAATTTCAGACAAGTTTTAAATCTTCACTTAGGAAATAAACAATTTAAACTTAAATAAATCATATGTGTAAAAATATATTTATGATCTCGAAAATAAACCTATACCGTTATGTTACTCATATTTGGCTCTTCTGGTATGAGTTTGGCGACCCCGATACACGCGTATGGTTTGTTTTCACTGTCAATTTTCCAGTGAACTATATATTTATAAAACTTGTTTCAAACAGTTTTCCAACCTTAGTAATGCCCAAATATTTATATCTGGCAATGGTGCATGTAAATTTTTTGGGTTGAAGCAGTGGTTTCCAAGGTTAATGTTACTGTGCCTCGCTTTGAAGAAAAAAATATTTTTGCCGCCATCCTTTATTTATTTCATATAGTAATAAAGAAACGTTTTAAAGCAGTGGTTCTTAACAGGGGCGTTTAGAAGTCTTTGTGGGCGATTTAATTTTTTTAGAATTTGGGGGGCGTTGTAGGGTTGCAAGGGGGCGATTGAGGATTTGAAATCTGTGAGCTAAAAAATAAACGAGTTTCGGAGATATTTGGGTAAACAGTATAGGAAATTGAGGATTTCAAAAAAAAGGAGGATTTTGGATAATTTTTTTCTGCAAAAAGGGGCGATTCTTTCAATACGGTTAAGAAAAACTGTTTTAAAGGGTAAATAAGTATTTTGGACTGTTCGCGCCTCCTTTTGCAATAGTCTACGCCTCCCAGGCTGGAAATCGCTGTTTTAATTAAAGAGTAAATCGACCAAAGTGTAAAACCTTGTCTTAACCTGAGGTAAAAAGAGTACTCACGTCATACTTTGGATACCACTTTAAGCATCCGTTAGTGGGCTGGTTAGCGAGTTGCGTCTTAACAAATTTACATAAAGAAACAGCCATCGGTTGCTCAACTATGATATAATAATTTTCAGTGATACCTGCAAGTAATTAAAGAAAATTTGAACATAAGCAAAACAGTTTTGATTAAGAAATAATCATATTATTATGTATTCACCGAAAGTATGCATGTATCCTGGATGTATCGGCCATCGTACCGGGACATCGGCAACGCGACAAGCGCTCTCAAACATACTTCCTGCAAAGAAATGTTGAGGATAATTCAATTGAAATCAGTTTATGACACGTTTGTATTAGAATTATTATTGATTGTTTGTATCTTTATGGAAAAGTTGCATCTTTTCTTACCGTTTTCAACATTGGGAAAGTGCACAATGCTGTATGTTGGCCCCTTTTTAGTGACAGCCATTCCGAGATTGTAAACGTCACCTAAAAATATAAAATGATAGTAAATATTCTGTCAACAGGTGTAATATTGCAAAATACAGTGGAACCCCCAATTACACTACCCCGAATTATGCGCTAGCTTGAAATATTCGCCGCAAATCCCCCAATTGCACTGTCACATTCCATTATTGTTGCTACGAGACGGTCATCTGTACGGCGCATACAGTCAAATGTTGGCTAGCGTCTGTGTATTCAACACGTGCCAAGCTCTACACGTATAGCCGGGCGACTATGTCAGGGATGGTGAACCTTTTTAAATATTTGTATTGTTTTAAATTTTGTATTCTCCGTAATGCCTTTCCATCAAGAATTAACAACAAATCGAAAATGGTTGATTAATCGGTTGGGTCAGCAGTCAGCACGTATTCCATCAAATACCGAGAGTTTCTTTTGTACGCACGTCTATAATGTAATATTATATGAAGGTACACAAAGCTAGAAATAAGTTATATTATAAGAAATATGAATAGTACTGGCTAATGGTACTGAGTAGGGATTCTAATCCGGATATTCGAATATTCAATATCCGGATATATTCGGCCCTTTTTCAACTATTCGATATTCGGATATTTGGGGAGCTATCCGAATAGTATTCGTAATAATTTTTAATGAAATATGTTACAAAATCTACGAAAGATCACATCACAATTTCTTCACATTTAAATAATAATTATGAATTCCCCAGGTAGTGGTGTTTTTTCCTTCACCCAACTCGGGTGTTATCAATATCTTTTTGCGTGTGAGTTATACGATTATTAAGTAAAAACTCAGAAATCGACACCATTGCTACTGTCTACTAGCAAAAACAGCAGGTTATTCCTTGTTTATTAAAATATGTTTTTTTAAATCAAAGTTTTAAAAATATTTTGTTTATGATATATTTGGATCAATTAAATAAAATAACAGAAACGTTAGACGTGTTGTTTAAAACACTTCTAACAATAAAGCCAGCGTCAAATGCTACTTAATGAGTATTTTCAACGCCAGGAACAATTAAAAACTAAGTTAAAAACTAATTTAAAATATGAAACATTTAATGCTCTATTTTTTTTAAAATATGCATTTTTGAAATTTAAATAAATGACTTTTATTACAAATGAGCTCGTTTTTAATGTAGGTACTATTTAATGTAATATTTTAGTATAAACATATAAGGTATGTATATATTAAAAACTATCCGGATATCCGAATACATCCGGATAGTTTCAGTTTTACTATTCGATATTCGAATAGTTGATAATGACGAATAGTTGGAATCCCTAGTACTGAGTACCTGATGCAGTTTTAGTATGTGTTTTTATTCAAACATGCTATTCATTACCGCGTTCATCTGTATATTTTCTATTAAAAAATTTCCATCGTGTTATCATATTTAAATTTGTCTTAGATATTTCCTTTTATAAACAAATATTAATGTTGGAAAGACAAAAGGGCATATGTGAGTGAGTTGACTGGAGCAGCGGTCACTAACCAGTGGCCCGTGAGAAAATTTTAGTGTTGGATTTTGGCACGCTTTGCATTTTATCACTTAGTAACTTAATATTTTGTCTATATTTTTTTTTTTGCAAAACTAAAGGAAATCTTAGTTTTGCATTTTTTTGCGGAAAAAACCAAATCCCTAATTTTGTATGAGATTCACTCCCTCAATAACACTACCCCGAATTACACTGTCCCGTTTTCAGTGTAAATGGGGGTTTTACTGTACCCGTGTATTTTAAAATAATGATATTCTTGCTTAAAATCTAGAAGTATTTAACTAGAATTTGCTGTGTAGGAATATATTATTCATTGGGGAATGAGTACATAAAATGAAAAAGGTAATTTTTAATTGCTATAATAAAGACTCTTTATTGATAAAATAAAGTTCACTAGTATTAAAAATGATTCACAATGGAATATTGTATTTTATTAATATACATAAGTAACTCGTCCCTCAATTAGTTAACCTTTGCGTTCCTAGTGGAGGCATTTTAGCTACATTTTTTTTTATTTCAAGGCATATTTAAAAAATTTGCCTTAAATGTGTAAATGATCCCTAGACGAATCAATCGCACGAAATTGTATGGAGTGTTGACATGTCGGCAGAGAACCGGTTAATTAAACTAACATGAACATTATTACAAAAATTATGATCCTTATTAAAATAAATTGTTGATACAAACCATTTGCCATGACGTGTGGATGAGAAGTATGATTGATGATCGATACATGGTGAGAAACATTAACTCTGTCGCATGTCTCGAGGGTCTCAGGGTCGATTCTGTAAAATAATTAAATATAATATAATATATATATTAAAATAAATTATGGTGCAATATAATACATCAGTAATTTCCAGCATGTCTTTTTTATTTAAAAAAATAATTAATTGTTGTAGGACTATAAAAGTTATCTAAGTAAAATTCAAACAGTAAATATATAAAAAGGTAATAATATGTATGTAACACAGAATGTTTTGAATAAATTACAATTTTTTTAAAAGTGTACCAACCTGTGAATGATTGGGCTTTCAGTAAAGGTGTAGTATTCATCGCCAAAGGGATAAACAGATATCATTGCATTGTCTGAAACTCCTTCTCCCGGTTTGAATATTGCTGATACTCTATGAAAAAAATAATCACAAAAATATATATGTCATCTCTTACAATTGAGATGACTTTGAGATTTGAATGTATGCTATAATTAAGTGATGCAGGCTGGTAAAATAAGATAAATATTTTTTTTTATTATTATACCACCAATACCTTATTTTACCAATATTTTACCTGATAGCAGCCCATTCTGTAAATATACACAACACGAGTTGGACTCCACACGTGTAGCCTGTGTTCCATCCAATGTTCCATCCAATATTCAGCAAATTAATGAATATTCGAATAATATTGAAAATTATTTCAATCTTACTGTTAATTTCTTTTTGAATTTTATCACTGACTAATTATTTCTTGAAATTTTAGGCACGAGAAGACGAGTCGCGCTTAACGACTGAGCAGAGAAAACATTAATAATAGGGTAAAAATAGCAACGTATTTGGTTCTACAGTTTTTATATTTATTAGTTGATAGCTATTTCGGCTTTCGCCATCGTCAGAACTACTTAGTATAGTACAGTTCTGACGATGGCGAAAGCCGAAATAGCTATCAACTAATAAATATAAAAATGGTAGAACTAAATACGTTGCTATTTTTACCCTATTATAATGGAATTCTACCAAGTAAAGACCAAGTCAATAAAAAAAAAAAAGAAAAGATTAAGTACGATTGACTTGTAAAATTAAATTTGATAACTTTGTTACTCCAATTGTCGTGTTACTAAGTTATTGAGTTCAACTTAGTATTAAAAATGAATTTCCACAAAGTTACCGCCAAATCCGTCGATACTATGATTATTAACTGAAAGTGACAAATGTTTGCGCTTTGTAATATCGATGATTACCTGTCAAATATTGAATGGCAAGGATCCGGTACAGATTTTGTTCCGAATTCGGTTACGACTATCCTCTGAGCGGCTTGGTTCTTTTTGTATGCTTCCGACTGGAGAAACCTGCATTGATATGTCACTTGTCCGTTCGAAATAGCAAATCTGGAAAAAAGTCCAATGTTAATGTTGTTTATTCAATATGATTGATTTTCTTTGTATACCAAATTTATTATTCAGTTTTTTAATTGAATTTTAAGAATTTTTCTCAAGAAGAGTCACCGACCTGTGGAGAAGTGCAGAACTGTCAAAGAGATGTTTGAATTCCATTTCACCGACTTTTATGGAACCGGGCCCGTTGCGAATCAGGGTTCCATTTAACCAGGCAGGAATCTCACCTAAAATATTAGAGTTCAAAATTCATTTCTATAATATAATACGTATATGTATTGTAAGCCCAGTGATACAATTTTTCACTTATATCAAGTAGTTTCATTGATTGATATAAGCAGCGAATAGCGAGATCTTTCTTTGCGCTACCGTCTTTCAGGTCACTGATCAGGGTCCTATCAGCTGTGTGTCCCAGACAGTCCGCATTGAGTTGAATGTGGCTCCAGCCATTCCTAAACGAATGGCGAGCTCCTTATTTGTACTACCGTCTTCGTGGATATGTACGCCGAAGTATCTGAAGCTGTCGACCTTCTCGATGATCTGTCCCGCGTTCGCTAGTCAGGGTCATATCAGAGTCATGACAGATTTGGTTAAACATCACATTGGTTTTACTTGTTTTTATTTTCATACCAATGCGACCTGAGTCAGTTCTTACCCGTCAATATTCTTCTGAATGCCCTTGACAGATTTGTCAAATATGACAGTATCATCACATTGCATTTGTCACACAGCCTCAGACCGGTAGACCATGATCAAGCGGAATTGACCTCCCCAAGTATGAAATCAAAGATAATAAACACGACTGGTGCAAGAACGCAACCTTGTCTCACTCCAGTAAAAACCCCGTACCATGTTGGTGTTTGATTCAGTGATTCTCACACAGTATGAACTATTCTCATGCAGTGATTTGATAATGGTCACAATCTTTGGGAGTAATTATAACAGCTGAAGAGATCACATTTTTTGTGCCAACATTTCACCCAGTCCGTTGAACAATATTCACTGTCCCACACCTCACCCATTAGGTAATAGAGAAAGTGGAAGATGGTCTTAAGATCTCACTTTAAAAAATCTTAGTGTATACCATCTTCATCTGGAGCTTTGTCATTTTGAGCCCCTTCACTACCAAGATAATCTCTGACGGTCTGAAATATCGGTCACTCGGGAGAGGTCCGTAAATGTAGCGTCATTTTTTATGGTAAAATTTCCATATCGCTCACCAACATCGCAGTAATTCGCTTAAATAAATTTCCAAATATATGTGGGAAAATCCTCAATCCTACTTAATATAAATAAAAAATGTGGTTTGAAAATTTGGGAATATTTTAAAACACTGTTGAAACGATGTCGGAAAATTATAAATCTGTTAGAAACAAATGAAGGTCTCCTCTTTGGGTGATTTTCAAATGATTTCTATGCTTGATAATAAAAAAAAACAAAGTCAACCACCGCCCTCCATGGAAGCCTCAATCACCTACTAGTGCATGTACGTATTTGATTGACTGCCCCTGGTTAAGCACCTCACAGAAATGATCCTTTCATATATTTTTAACGTGAACTCTATCCCTTCATCGGACATGTGAATGTGACCGGAAGTCAGTGGTCGCTTCCTCTCATAGACCTCTTGCGTGTTTCTAAAAGGTCATTTGTCAAGATCATTTCCTCGGACCTCCACCCCAACTGTCTCAATTTGACGATTCACGAATCGGTACTCGTCAAGTCTCGCAGATCTCTTGACCACCTTGTCCTGATTTGGGTAATCAGCGCGACGGTCTTCAAAAATTTCCGGGTCAGCTTTAGTGCTTTCAGCCTGGTTCGCTATTTAATTTTCTTCGACGTATTTTCAGATATCAATTTTGGATGCCATATACTTCACAATATTAGATAGTTCGATTTAATGCAGGGTCAAAGATGAAGGTGTCCATCATTAATGATGTTAACAGATTTCGATGTTACTTAAAGTTCAAAATTAAAGAATATAATTATTATTATAGAGTTTAGTTTATTATAATTATTCACACCGAGAATTTCTGGAAAATCTTAGTATCACAACTTCTCATTATCTAGTTCAATCTCTAACGAGAATGATTTCATATTTAAAGAACGTTTGACAGTCAGTTCTTTTATTGTAAACGTACAAAAGCGTAATCCTCGTTTTATTTACATTTTTGTAATTGCTGTCATAATAAATAACATATTTAATTGAAAATTTACGTAATTATCATGTTATCTGTTGATACTATTCTAGTATGATTCATTTTCATAACAAAACTAATCATAAATTAGAGCGAGGATACATATTTTCCCCTCGGTTGTAAAATATTGAATATTTTTGAGATAATATCGACATGTCATCGACAGAAAATTCATTAATTTTACAGGAGAAGGTTTTTTCTTTAATTCCATTCGTAATTGGCTCGCAAAATAAAATTATAATTGACCAAATACATATTAATAAATGCTAAATTTGATAACTTTGTTATTACACTTGTTGTGCTATAACTTGTGACAGGTGTTTTGCCTTTCTGGAAAGCATCAAACTATATCAACGTTTACGAATAAACTTAAGTTATCAACTATAAATTCATCAAATTTAATTGTATAGTAAAAATGAACTTTCACAAAGTTGCCACCGAATCTATCAAAGATATTACTAAGCACATTTAAGGAATTCTTTTTGCGAACTTGTTGTCAGAGAAACTTTAAAAAATCGTTTCCTGTAAAATTTATGATTTGTCTCTTACACTATTTTGCCGATAATTTTTACTCATTTTAAATATGTATGCTTTGAAAAAATGCTAAAGAGGAGCCACTGGCGTAACTCAAATGTGTATTACATTGTTTTAAATAATATTTTGAGAAAAAATCAGTCAATTCAATAACGTAATTTTGTATTTTCAGAAATTACTTTCCACCAACAGAAATGACATTTTATATGGATTTAAGTTTTTTAGGTGACCGACCCTTAGAAAACATAAATGACAATTTCCAAAGTGTTTATTTGGATCGGAAATATATCGTAGAAACCTTATAACATTAATACATAATGGCATCGATGATAGACCCTGACTTTGCCTTCGCCTTCGCCTGTAACCTTCGATGTCATTAATCGATATCGGAAAGGTCGCGGTGTCATTACTCCCTCTGGGATTAGTGATTGATACGATCGATTTGAATTGCGTACCTACGTAGTAAGTAGACAGATAGTACGTAGATAGATAGATTTCTTAAGGGAATTACCATACATCAGTAACGTTAAATTAATAAAATTGGACGTACTTGAACTTCCCAAATAAATTCTCTATTTCTGATATTTTCAAATTAGTAATGATCAAAGAGTTTTAAGGGAATTGGTTATTTTTAAAAATGTCATAATAATATGAATGTGTAATCGTAACCTCTGTTTACACCCCGCTTTGGTTTTATGATTTCTTCTTCGCACGACCTCATCCAGACGCTGTTGTCAGAGTTTGGATAAAGGTCTCCCTTGTGGTCGATAGCGTCGGTGATCTGCAATCAGAAATATAATAAATGCATTGTATTTAAAAAAGCTTTAGAGCAGAATTACAACACACGATTTTGCGCAGGGTCATCACTTCTTCTGTAAAAAAAATCGCGTGACATCGAGTAAATCGCGTAAATAAAAGTAACGGTGCCGTCCAAAAAAATCTCGTAAATTCAAAATCGCGCAAAAAAAAAAGGATTGGGTGTACGATATAATACCTCCAGCGGGCCGAAACGATAATGATTTTTCAAGTACTCGTTTACAAATAATTATTCATTCAGTCATTAGTGAGAAGTATCTATACATGCTTTATTATTAATACACATTTACAAAGTTTAATGCTTCTTTGTAAATTTGAAGCTAATTTTATGGAATTCGTTAACGGTTATTAAATGAAATTATGTATTAAGAATATAAATATTTATATCCTAAGAAATAATTTTCAAATGCCGTCAATTTAAAAAAAAAAATCCGCAGGCCACGGTTTGTGCATGCCTGGTATAAGTTGAAACATTCACAATTTCGTAAATTGTATAGGTACAATGTTAAACTTTTTTTTAGCTCACACAAAATTTTAGGTTACGACAGTGGCGAAGCAGGGGGGGGCACATTTCTGTGGGCGGCATTTTCGAAAATTAACAGAAAAATTTAAAAGTAATATTGAAATAAAGATTGATATGTATACAGAACCGGTGTAAGCAATATCACTTTCACTATATTTTCTTCCGCCCACTGACAATATATACATTTTTGAAACTTTCAAAGGTAAAAAAACAAATACAAATTGTTTTAGATATATAATCAATGCAAGCTTTATTTCAATATTATGCTCTCTTTCGTCTAATTTGTGCTTTGTGACTTACTGATTAAACGCAACTTTTTGGGGGTCGCGTTTTTAAGAAAAAGTTTCAGACGCAATAAACAAAAATTGTTTCGTATAAAGAATCAATGCAAGCGATAATTAATTTACCATTTTTTCCTCACATGATTATGCTTTCAAACATTAAAAACAAGACCATGATGACATTTCTTGGGAAGAATTAAATTTTTTGTTGCTGTTCCTGCTAAGCAAACAGTGATGTGGAAGAAAATTGGAATACTCTCGAATTTTCGCAATTTATTTAAGAAAATCTATTTCTTATTTAATTTACATTCATACCAGATCGACCAGTGGCGACTTTTGACTTAAGCGATTTGTACACTCAAAAAAATAAAAAAACAGTCGGGGTCGTTTGTTTTTTCCGACTACGGTAACGACAATCATGTTTTTAATAAAACTTTAACTCTCAGATAAAATAGATGTTGATAACGTTACTTACGATTTTGTGAAGAGAAAAGCCAGAACATTAAATTTGAAATATGTATTTTTCCCAAATGTTATGTTTACAAAATAAAATCTAGTATCTTTTGTTATGAATTAACTTAAAACTTTAAATTCGTTTACTTATTTGTAAAATGAATAAAAGCAATAATTTGCTACTTTTCCCCCCAAACATAATAAAAAAGACAATTGACTGATATTTTTTGACACATTAAAAAAAGTTCCTGCCCTGAAAAAAAATCCAAAAAATAACAAAATACAATATTTTTAGAGAAATTATATTTATGAATCAAAAAAAATAAAGCCATCTGTAGTATGTATAATCTTATAGCTAAAAAAATATAATTAATTTTAAAAGTGGAGAAATTATTGGGGGTGGGGGCAAATTCAAGAAACACCCCTTCCTACGCCACTGGGTTACGAACCGCCACTGATATACAGGAAGTTTTAGTTATCTCGACCCAGTTAAGTCAATGAAAACGTGCGAATTGTGTTTGATCGAATATCCCCTTGCAATCTATTAATTCAATAAAATATAAGATATCGATTTCAAGAGAAACCGCAAGGATATCATTTCATTTCAGATTTCGACCGCATTGAAAAAATAAAACGAACAACAACGAGGGAATTGAAGCAGCATGAATCATATTCAAATTGAAATAAACGTATCCATTTCATATTGTTAGAATTTGATATTCTCATAAACATTTTTTAGGGTATGACGTTGACTGAAAAAAAGGTAAATCGATAAGTACCAATTACATTTTAAATTATTGGCAGACGAGTTAAAATTTAGTCAGAGAGTATAATATTTGAATGTGCCTGTATTTCATTTTTTTAGTCAGTACAATGAATATGTTATCAGAACCATGGCTCGAATTTGACCGGCAAGTAGAGCTGCGGCACTCAGGTTAATGAATGCCACGGAGATAAGATGTCATTTTGCATAATACAAAAACAAAAATTCCGTTATGAAATAACCTAAAAACATTTGGAGTATAAAAAAATTGGAGCGTTTTAGATATTTTCCATCAAATTATCCTTTCCGAAAAAGACTGATCAACTCACAATCAATTATCTCAAAACAACTTGTGTTGAATTAAGCTTTATTAGAGCTAAGGCAACAGTTCACAAACTTTTTCATCAAAGGGGCAGTTTTAATTAAAAAATTCTGTTTCTAGAAAATATACGATAAACAAAGAAAAATATATTATTTCATAGGGATATGGCTTCTCAATGGAGGTATCTCAACAGAATTTTCTTTTACGACAACTGCTTGTAAGTCAGTTTCTCAACCTCCCTTTTTTAAAGAAAGTAAGGATAGAAAACTAGGGCTGTTACAGGACTTGGCGGAGGTGGTTAACTAATCGCTCTCACTAGCGCTGTTAATTTTAGGATTGGACGAGTGGGAGAGATGGATATCACAAATACCAACGCCTTCAAACAGAAATCGATCTTCTAGGTCTTATCTTAGTTCTGATAATTCTTTGTTTACTATTATTACTTAAAAAAAACTATTTTCAAACGTCTTTCGACATAAAAAAATCAAAAGTTTTCAAAGGAAAATAATGATAAAATTTTGCGAATATTGATTTGAAACATCAAAAATGCCAAGAAAAAGGGTGCCAGAACGCCTTCCCACCGCGTTACATGGGAAAAAAGCACTGGTTAAGACAATATGAGAAATAAAATATATATTTTTTTGGAAATTTACCTTTTTGATTATTTTGAAAATTGTTTGTACTTTATGACATTATACTGAAATAGTAAAAGATAAAAGTATATCTTTAAAAAAGCAGCAATATTCAGTGTCCATGTTACAGTAACGATAACGGGTAAATACATATATCTCATATTCGCTAAAAATCTAAGCTGCCCGCATGCCATAACTGCGTAGGGTCTACGGCCTACGCAGTATGTAGGCTAAAGCGAAGAAGAAATGGCTTTCCAATACCGGACGAATATATCATAGAGTACCGGTATTACAGACAAGTCAAGTCTAAATCAAGCAAACAAATACTAGGACTGTTCACAGCATGTATATCTAAATCGGTACAGTGGAACCCCGATCTACCGTTCTCGTATTATTCGTTTTCCCTTAATAGTCGTTTATTTTTCCTAGCCCCGGCAAAACACTCTTAAGAACGATGTCCTCGATCTATCGTCTAAATCAGAGGTTACCAGGCTTTTCCGTTTTCCAACGCGCTTAAAATATCAGTTTTTTTTTGCGGCGCCCCAAGTCAAAACATTGGTTATCTCATGGTAAACCTTATGTTACTAATAGTTTTTCCTAGGAATTTACCGATTTGTCCACCTTGTCCATTCTATATTATTTTCAAACATAAATATGTTCAGGATCTCGAACAAGTCCAGAGCCTTTGTACTTATTTTTTTATAAGGTAATAACATTAATAATATATTGTGAAGGAAAAATTTTACGGCGCACAGTTTGGGTGACTCTGGTATAAATATTATGGTCCCGTCCCAAATATTATCCCGATTGACCGTTTTTGTTGAATATTTCTCATTTCGCTCATAAAAAGTCTTACTTCAAATCTCATTTCGCCATTTTTTCTAACTCTCAACTAAAATGCCTAAATGAATTAAACTCGAAATCTAGCTGGTCTGAAAAAAATGTAGACCTTGAAAAAAACCAGGAGAAAAACGCGTTGACATAGCAAAAAGATTTAACCTACAAAAGCATACGGGCTTAAAGAGAAAATTTAGGTGTCGAACTGCAGACAAGCAACTTAATTAGTATGTATTAAACTGTATGTATGTATTAAAGTAATTAAAATATTATGTTCTGTAATAAAAAAAATGTAAATTAATAAATAGGTTGTTTGAGAATGAAGGATTTATTCTGGTATTATTTCAAGATATCCCGCATTAACGGTTTTCCTCATTTTTCTTATGTTTATTACGGTCCCTTGAAAACGTAAAATCGGAGTTTCACTGTATTTTGATTTTTAATATATATTTTTTATTTAAAAGAGTACCATAATCATAAACGGGTGATTTTTATCAATAACTTATATCATTAACCCTTTCCACTACAATGTCGAGTGTATCTTGATTGATTGTCACGAATTGATTGATTTTTTAAGACAATTTTTTTTATTACTTTTTGTCGATGCACATTCGAAATAGATACTATTTGACAAGCTGTGTAAGCATGATACTATTTGACAAGTTGGGACTCTTCGCGATAATTAGCTGACGCAAACAAAAGAATGGTGTATTTCGGGGGTGCTAGCGGGCAGCGACAAAACAAAACAGTTGCTAAGGTTTCGTTAACATTTGTTGTCCGTTTGTGTTATTTTGTAATAAAAAGTGATTCATTTTTATCTACTTGAATTTATTGTGTAATTAGTGAATAAATTTTCAACCCATAATGTCTAAAAAAAATGCAAGAAATTTAAAACGAAAGCGAATTGTGTGTAAAACTACAGCCGTAAACATAAATATTATTTATTTGATAATGAATTTGATAGTGGTGACAATAGTGACTATATGAGAGAATTGGACGATGTATTTGACAATTGTCATATAAATAGTGAAAGTGAAGCGAGTATTTCTCCAATTCCATTATTTCAAAGAAAAAGACTAAGCAGCTCAGATCCAGGACCGTCGTTGACAGCCGTCATAGAATCTGATTCCTCCGATGAGATTTTTCCGTTATATCGTCAACGAAGCCTTCGAAGAATTTCCAGCAGTGGTGACTCTTCTCAGTACATTTTATAAATCTCAATCTGAGACTATACAAAGAAGACTTGCATGGGCGAAGCGAGAAAATATTCGTTCGTAGTTGTAGGCCCAATCAGAATTTATGGATAGAAGTGAAAAACCCGACAGTTATTGTAAATTACAATAAATTTATGGGCGGAGTCGATGTAGCCGACCAGTATACTTCGTCGTACTATTTTATAAGAATGATTCAAATGGCGGAGAAATTTTTTTTTGGGGACTGGAAGTCACTATAATAAATTCATTTATACTGCATAAAATATGTGCAATTAAAAATGGAGATTCACCGCTGAGCCATAAACATTATAGGCAAAAATGATGTATGTCGCTGATCGGAGACTTATGAGCTCTCATTTCATCTCGATTATCATTTCATCTAATCGCAACGATTAGATGAAACGTCACACTTTGCATATTTAAACCCAGAGAGCAAGCACAGGGATTTTGGCGTGTGTTCTAATAGGAAAATAAAAGGTGGAAGAAAAGAAACGTCTTATTATTGCAAAACATGCGAGGCAAAACCATCGCTCCATCTTGGATTGTGTTTCGAAAAATACTATACGGAAATTAATTTTAAAAATTGATATCAAAGATTTACTATATTGTACATTGTATTGTATGTTAGAAACAAGAATAAAAAAAGATAATTGAAAAAAATCGTTTAATTTAATTTTAAAAAAAACCAAATTTACCTAATAAATTTCCAATTTCGTCGTGGAGCTGTTGGAAAAATACAAAAAAAGCTTGGAGTGGAAAGGGTTAAAAGGCTCATCAATTCCGTAAGCTGTCAAAATTGATGAGAAACCGCTTAGCAGATTTAAAATATTTCAGTTGTTGGCGAATATGTTATGGTTTCTGTACGTTTAAATTCGTTTTTGGTTCATTTTTAATGCCGAAATATTTGTATTTTTGTGGTGTGGAGAGTGGTTTATACGATCTACTGTTAATACACTCATTTCCGCGATAAAAGTAAATTGCTTTTAGCCACGATGTAGGTAAAATCCTTTTATATTTTATGTTTAATTTCGAAATTAAATGAAAAGCTTCACCGCTCTTGTTTAGAATAAAACTAAATAATTGACCCGTTCTATATTTAAAGGTGTTGTGGTAAATTTATGTAAAAATAAAGTTATATAAGCATGTTCAATTTCCCAGCACGATACTGATCAAAAAATACTAATGTACTGAAAAATTTAAATCGTTCAAATTATGTACATTGACACAAGTTTTGTCACTAACGACCCGGGATTCGCGTTTCGGCATCTTCATGCGTGCATGGATAGGCCTTAACTGACGTTTAGTAAATGAGTGCATCGTGTTTTCATAAAAAATAAACGTGTCACTAAATAAAAAGCTATTGCTGGCGACATGGATCTACTTTATTAATGATTTGATTTTAATGACGTTCAATTAGCTGGAGACATATTTACTTGACAAATAATCATTGGATAATAATAAATTAAATAATAAAAATAAATAAATTTCAATGCCTAATTGGTGGGTAATTTCAAGAATTATATTTATTTTGATAGCTGGGAAATTTATAATTATTTTATGAAATTTAATTATATTTACTTACATATAAAATACAAAAAGTGAGGAATTTAGGAGATTCACTTGCTCATCTATATTTGGCAAACTACTTAACTGTGTGTACACAGTGGTGGGCTGCCAATATCCTAACAAGGGGCTCGGTAAATGTTATCCACTTTTTATCCATGTCCGCTCCCTATCTCGAGCATATGGTCTCCTAATGAAGGTATCTCAATGAAAGTTAGTTTTCTACGAAAACTGCTTGTTACTTAGTCGCTCTACCTCTCTTTTCCAAAGAGATAAAATGATAAGATAAAATGATAAGCATAAGACAGGCCTCGTGATTAACTAACTAACAGTTGAATTGAAGGATCGGAAGAGTGGGAGGCAATCTTAAGACATCATAAATACCCATGCCTTCGAACAGAAAATAGATAAATCGATCGCAAAAATGTTGTTTCGTACTAGGACTCACGGAGCCCACAATGCTGAATGAAAAAATAAAGGGACAACTAATTTTCAAATTTATATAACTACAGAAATTGCAGCTATGTGATGATTTGATCTAAGATGAATGATTTTCTTATCTTAACAAGGGGCTCGCCGGCCGCGACGAAATTTAACAAGGGGCTCGCGCGAGCCCCCCCGAGCCCCCTCCAGCCCATCGCTGTGTGTACACTATTAATTTCTAAAAAATCTCGGTAAAACAACTTCACCCGTGTTTGATGACCTTGTAAAAATTTAAAACCAAGACAAAATACTGAAATAAAGGTCAATTCAACCCCAGTTTATAAGTCTCCGTGCACTTTAAGCTTGTGGATATTTCGTGATTTGCATATGGCCCAAAATCATCAAAACACGTTTTTTGTGCCTTCTGTAAAATTTGCTATGAGTGGGTAACGTCCTTTTTCTTTTCCAAAGTTGAATTAAAAGGACAATATCACTTTTTTTAAGGCCGAATCAAAAACGCAGAATAAAATTTCATGAAAAAACACATAAACACAATACGAAATACATTATGAAATAATAGTTAGTATTTACCATCGTGTGAAAATCTTAATCTCACTGTGAGGGGATATTTTTGATCTCGCAAAACAATAAAAACAATTACTCGTCAGCGAACCTGGAAGTACTGAGTGCTCACGTGCCTGCCGCCAGAGCTATATATTTACGTGAAACACCTTCCCCTTTCCAAGAACTAGTGGTAGGCGGGCGAGCTTGCCGGCGGGCGGGGGCGCTCATCGCCAACTTTTCCACACACTTACACACTTGCAAACGTAGTGCCTGCTTCTATTTGTGTCCAGACCACTGGTTCCAAAATGGCTGTATCTTCTGTCAGACTAATAATCCAGTAATTGGTTTTAGTTACCCGCTATTTAGAATCGTTTATTTATCCGTGATTTATTCGGGTGCATGGTTGTGTAGTCAACGTTGTTGGCTTCGGTCACCGGGCTAACTGGTTCAAATCCCAGTACGGATGGTTACTTGTTTTATTTTTTCTTAATCGTTTTATCGATTTCTGTTCAACTTTGCCTGCGATGTCTTGTTCAGTGATGGAATAAGCACACGGGAGGCCCCAGGCGCAATAAAATTTGGAGGCCCTGTTTTTCTGATAACATAAAAACGACAGAAAACTCCAAGGAAAATGGTCAAAATATATAAAAAATCCGCACAAAAAAATTACGGGTTATAACATTTAAGTTATTTTTGAGGCCCCTGAGATTCAGAGTCCCCAAGCGCCCGCCTCATTTGCTTATAGGATAATCCGCCACTGGTCCTGTTCCCTATGCGTCATCATTAAAACGGGGCGTTTCGAGAGCGATTAGTTCTACTACACTACTCTTGGCCTAGCCCTCTTCTTTGATTCCCACACTCTTCGAGAGGTCGAGCAACTGAGTGACAAGCAGTTATCGCAGCGGTGGGCTGCCAATACGTTAACAAGGGGCTCGCTTAATCTCGAAGCAATTTTTAGTGTTCTGAGGAAGGAGTGAATTTTCTTATCGCTCCTATGCAACTACATACGATACTTAAATGAGCAATCGATTTTTACTCAAAACACGTATTATATGTAACAATAAGCAATTTACCGTAAACTTATCAATGTAAATAGCTAAAAATTTACTATTCTGTTTACTGAACCTGTCAAAGATAATATATATACATTCGAATAAGCAGTTATAAACTAATTTGATATGAGAATATTTTTTCTCATAAGTTAACAAGGGGCTCGCCGGCCTCAGTAAAATTCAACAAGGGGCTCGCGCGAGCCTCTGCTAGCCCCCTCCAGCCCACCCCTGAGTTATCGTATAAAAACTTTGTTTAAATAAAATTCATTCGGTGTCGATATTCTCCTCATCGGGAGCGGGAAAAGTTATTTCTTTTTAGAGTTTTTTCAGCGAAACGTTCATAAAATGAAACATGTTTCATAATACAAGGTTGTTTATATTTCTTAAAACGCAAATTTTAAGAATTTTCGACCATTAGTTAGTTCAAATAAAAATACAGTCGTGAAAACATTATAAAATGAACAGCATAGAAGATCTATTGACGAATTTCCCCAAACGTTTTGCGGCGGTAGAACGGCGAGGAATTGAAAATCGTCAACAGGTGGAAGGGGAATTTTTCCCACCCCTGGGTATTCGAGCGCCCGTGCATTGCCAAGGTCCTTTGCTGGCATCAGCCGCCCCACACACGAGTCAAGGGCGACGCTGTGTTTGCAGTGCTGAACACGCTCCAGCTCAAAATAAGATTAATTTACGATTGTATTTTTCTTCTTTTTGAAAAGGAGGAAAACATTGCTACTGCGTATTTGCAAATATATAGCAATATGCTGCACTATATTAATGCATATTAGTATTGATTTTCTACCTTTTACTTATTGTAGACTATAATTTCATAATCCGGTTAATATTTTAATAAAACGATGATATCAACAATTAACTCTTTGTATTTGTTACCCTTACTATGGAATTTATCGAAAGAATACGTAGCTCGGTGTAACTAATATTTTTGAGGTACATGACAATTTAAAATGAAAAAAAAAAATTCTTTCCGTTTTACATAACAGTGTATTATCTATGGTGGAATCAGCGGTGGGCTGCCAATACGGTAACAAGGGGCTTGCTTAATCTCAAAGCAATTCTCGGTGTTATGGGGAGGAGTGAATTTTTTTATCACTCCTATGCAATTATATGCAATACTTAAATAAGCAATCGATTGTTACTTAATACACTTGTAATATGCAATTTACCGTCAAATCATCAATCTAAATGGCTAAAAATGTACTACTGTGAATACTGAAGCTGTCTTAAATAATATAAAAGTCAGAAATTGTAGTTATTTACTTATTTGATCTGAGAATATTGTTTTCTTTTAAAGTGTCAGTTCGAGTGCATTCGCGCACTGGATAGCACCGGAAGATGCCGAGAGGCGAAACCCGGGTCGTGTTCGGCCAAAATTATAATGGAAACGTACAGTATGAAAATAGTTCTAATCTAAAATGCTTATTTTTGTGTTTTAATTCAATTAAAAAAGGGGAGCCAAGAGAGGTCCGCTTTTCGACTCCAGCTCCACTTAAAACACATCGACTCTACTGCAATGATATTTAAAGAATTGTTCGAATGTTCTCACTAAAAATAATTTAATATTTCTGCACATGCCGACTGTCATAGTAACGTCTGAATTTTGGTATTTTGTACGTGCATGGTTTATTTTGAATGCCACGTGAAGCAGCACACTTTTCTAACGAACTATCTTCAATCTAGAACTAATATAATAAAAACATTAAACAAGATTAACTCTGTAAGTTTATATATTCCAAAGGTTTTTTTATCACCTTATGTCACCGGAGAAATGTTTTAAATATTTTATATATTTTTTTATTCAAAGCGCTCTGATTATTTTTTTAAAAAAATGACTATTGAGTAGAAAACGTGTCACAGTAGTATTTATTAGTACATAAATGTACAAAAGCAAAGTAAACTGATATTATATAATAGGTATGAAGTATCGTGTGCGACCAACCATATATTTTTTAAATGTTTATCCAGGAAAACCAACAATCTTTCCGCTTCTCCCATTTTCACAACAACGATTTTAAGCATTCAGAGTAGAATCACAGATGTACTTATTAAGGAAATTGAATTGAAATTATTTTCGTTTCCAAAGTTTCAATAATATCGTCTACACATAGTTAATAATTGAGAACCGTTATATTTTTTAACACAATGGCGGCTGCCTCACTCGGTATTAGAATCTCCAATCCCGGATTCCGTAATCTCGGGATCCCGTTCAATTTTGTGATTCCGAAATCCTGGAGCAGTGGAGATTTTGGAAACTTCCATTTTTTTCATTTTGAAAATTCCTCAAATTCCTGGGCTTTTGACATCGGAAATCTTGGAAAAGCTAAAAAAGGTGTTGCGTTGTTTCTTTGTGGGAATTCCGTAATCCGGATTGGATGCCCTAGCCGGTATGGTCTGCCAAGTTGGATCTTTTTATTGAATAAAATACAATTCAATTTTGTTTAGAGTTATAAATTATAACGATACCATTACCATGCTGCGATCTTGATATTTTTTGACCAATTGTATGAAATTGAAAAATAGCTTTGGGCGTTGTGCGGCTTCTTGATACTTGACCGACCTCGCTCACCGGGCGGATTTATTTTGACGAAAGGATTACGGATAATAATTACATATTGAGTTTAGTTGAAAAAGTGACTATCCGAATAATTGGTTCGAGAAAGCGATCGCACATGTCAGCGCTCGAGCGATGCTCGCTCACGTTTCTAGTCACGGATTTTTTTAACCTCCACGTTCGATGGTGTTACGAATATTATATAAATAAACAATATTGGAAAACAAACCACACTTATCTGATTTACAGATTTACAATCAAATTTAATGATAGCTTAAAAATATGATGAGCAATCTCACGCTATAAAAAGATAATATACGCCGGTGGGTATATATTTATAATATTTTATATGAGATATATTTTTTAACAACATTGAACTTTTTTAGTGTAGTTTGTGGTTTTTTTAGAAGAACTGTTTGTTTTGCTTCTCAATCGCACGACTTTTCTTATTCGGAGAGCACCTTCACTATTTGTTCAAATATATGTATTTTTTAAATTACATCGAATATGATTCGATTTAAGACAGGAGAAGATAAGTTTCATTCTGATTATTTTTCATTATTCTAGGAATACATAATATACAAATACAGAAATTTTAATTCTCTACTCATCTACGTAAAAATTGTCAGTTAGTTTGTTTTAGTTTCAGAACATTCATATGTGTACCTTTTTGACAAAGATCCTCACAAATATATATCATACGATCCAAAAAACCCATTTAATTGTAAAATATTATGACAAAATACCTATTACAACAGAAAACAAATAAATCAAATGCACTTAAATACATTATATAAGTATCGATTCTTGATTCGGCATTTTCGACATGGAGGTATCATATCTAATGATCAGGTGGGTCTGGGTTCGATTCCCGGTAAGGTCAATGTAAAATTGGACTAAAAAAAAGTAGACGGGCAGGAATCAAGGCGTAAAAAGCTTCCAGGAATAGTGATATAACTATTGTAATTGCAGGCTGGTGTCTGATATAACTATTGTAATTAGTCTACGTAATGAATCAAATAGCGAATACTTTAATACTTAATACTAAATATTTGAAATGTAATGTACACAGGTCAGTCTCGAATAAAAAACAAAAGCCATAAACAGTGATTGAATGAATCTACATCTGCCTCAAAATATTCTGATTTGGGTTTAACCATATTCAAATGCGCATAGAAATTATAATTAAAACAATCAAAGAACGTCGATAATTAAACAGGAGCAATCATTTGATAATGCTGCCCTCATGGACGATCTGCCTCCTTTAAATAAATGTATACAATTTACACTATAAAATTGAAAGATACATGTAATATGATTTCGGTCACGGAAACAAAATAACAATGTTTTCACTTCGTTGCCTTCGAACGTTCATGAACCTGAAAGCAACCCTCGGGAATGATATAAGAAAACCAAGGGCAACATTGATCGATCTGTCTTTCTATCTGATGCTACTTATTTAAGCATCGAATTTACGCAATAGGGCAGCGATTCTAAAACTGTTATTCACTAACATTACATTAAAGTCACCAAACTATTATATTGGCACATATTACTATCGATTGCATTGAGTGGTTGCTTCCGCTGTGGTTGGTATCATTGGATGGATATTAAAAAAAAATGTTGGTTAAAAAACTTACGTTTCTCAAAAAAATCGATTTTTCTCAAATAAGATAGGATTGCTATTATTTTAAATCTATCCGACGATATCTAATTTTTTAACCTTATTCAAGTGCTATGCAATGGTGTAGGAAGGGGTCATGCCGCCCGGGACGATTCTTGAATTTGCCACCGCCAATATTTCCTCTATTTTTGTTATTCAATCACTTCTACTATTTTTTATCTATGAACTAGGAGTTTTTACTACAGGTGGCTGAACTTTTTTTATGTATGTATAAATATAATTTCTCGAAAAATGTATTTATTTTTGAAAATTCCGCCCGGGGCGGTCTGCCCCTTCCACACCCCTTACTGTATGTATGGTATGCGGGTCATTAAATCAAAGATTAACAGTTTTTTTTAACAATAACCTGTTGTGATTAAAGCATTTGAGCTCTGACCATATTAAGTTTATAATTTTGTGGTTGTCAATGTCGGTTATCATAGCCGAATAAGCTTTAAGCTCCACCCTTTCAATTGCTAAAATTATACTTTTAAGTACGAAATTTGTCATTGATTTACAGAAGGTGTTTTTGCCTCTCTTTATTTAGAAATGTTCTTTCCCTATTTTTATAATTTTTCACGAAATAATGGATTGATATGCTTTGCCGCTCTTGAATTTATTATGTTACAGATTGAAAATTAAATTGTCTATAACTCAAATCTATCAATATGAACTTTTCTAACTTTTATAAGATTTCCCTAAAAATGATATACTGGGTCATCACTTCACATGATTTCTTTCCCTGTAATTGTAGAGAACTGATCATAAGTGAACACCGGTTGTGGAAGAAGAAGACCTACTCTATCAAACTGCAGTTTACACATATTAAAACGATCAAAAACATCCAACTTCGTATCCAAAGTGACCTTAGGCAAACATCGAATATGAAGTACCCTTTCTGTCACCTCTGCTTACTTTATCTCCATCGAATAAATGAAAGTTTATATGATAATTGAATGATGGTATGATGTGGTAAAAAGTGTGCAAAATTGTGGGAGAAAAAAAATCATGGGAAAATGTGTTGTATGGGTCGGATAATTTCTTAAAAATTGTTGACAAAAAAAATCATGTCTGATATGTCAGAAACTTCCGGAATATGTCTGAAGCTTTTTGGCAAATACCCACAGCGAGTGTCCGATGTGAGTCGAAAATTCCGGAAAATTGTTTAGACGCTTTTGCAGACTATATGAATTTGAAAATGTAGTAATCCAAATCAATTGTCCATTTGAAATTGAAGTAACAACCCTACAGGTATTCTGACAAATGTATGAAAAGTGTAAATTCGTGGCAAAATTGCCTCTCACTAGAGCCTCCAATCTCGGAATTGTAATAGTACTAATCCTGGGAATTCAAGATTGAGAAAGTTGCGCAAGTGTTAAATTACAAATCTCCCATTTTTTTTTTTTGGTAATTCCATAAATTCTTGGGATTTTTTGGATTCTAAAATTCTCGGAAGAGCTAAAAAGAATGTCTCGCGTCGTTTTATTTTGGTAATTCCGTAAATTCCTGGGATTTCAGATTCGAAAATTGAGGACCTCAATTTCAAAACCTACCTAAAGACCATTTTTTATTTTTTTTAAATTTTGATGACAACTTGTTCTCTATTTCAATATCTACACAATCAATAAATTTCCGATTTTAAAACCTCTCTTAATACAGAGAAAACGGTTTTAGTCTCAAAACATACTCAAATCCAAAAAGCCCACAGCAGTTTTTTGAACTTGCCAACAATTTTGGTATTTGGAGTTAAGTAGGTTTTGAATCTAAGGCGCTTAATTCTGGGATAAAATAAGTTTCGTTTTGGTAATTCCGTAAATTCCTATGATTTTGGATCGGAAAATTCTGGGATGAGCTATAAAAAATGGTCTTGCGTCTTTTCATTTTGGGAATTTTGTTAGTTTCTGGGTTTTTAAAATCGCCGCCAAATATAATTAATATAAAAAAACTCCTTAATTGTTGAAATTCAGTAGGCAAAGTTGCAAAAAATTGTATTAATCTTGCTCACTTGTTGAAATGCATTTTTAGCATTATTTCTAAGCAAAAAAAAAACAACAAAATAGGCAGCACATACCCTTAAAGTATTAATGTAGCCAAGAATCCCAGTTCACACAAAAGAAAAAAATCGTTTCATAGAAAAAAATAGACAAAGATGCCACTATTGACGGTATATGGAGGGCTTAAAGTCAAACAACACTTTATTCTACAGCAGCCAAAACGTTAATACGATCTACGAAAAGTTAAATTAGTACAAATGAGTATTTTATTTTTTAAATATAAAGCCTTTGCGCCATGTATTGACAGCAAACCACCTAAAAGTGAAAAAACATGACAATGCTACAAAACAAAGCAAGCGAATGCTGGGAGTGCGGTGGTCTGACTTTGTCAGGAACACGTAAATTAGAGAGTGGTCTAACCAGCCTCTTATTACATCCAAAATAAAGAAGCGGCGATGGACTTGGCTTCGATATGTGCTGAGAATGCTTCAAGAGAGTTTGAACCCTGTCTGTCTCTTCCACATTGGCGGATCCAAGGGGGGGGCCATGGGGGCCATGGCCCCCTCCTTGGGAGAATTTATTTTCCATTTTTATAATTTATTAAAACTTTATTTTGAAATGGGCTCTTTAATTGTTTAGTTTACTATGTTTTATAGAATACACACTTACTTAATTATATATTGACTATTTTTATATACACCCAATCTTTTTTTACGCAATACATTGAAGGAAGGTGGCGCGTAAAAAAACCTCACTTTCATATGATTTGATAAATCGGTTCCAAAAATCAAAATATCACGTAAAAAAGTATCAAAAATGTATGAACAAAAAAATTGTTCCTCTTATAAGCGCAAAAAATATTTTTTTACGGTACCGTCCAAAAAAATCGCGTAATTTCAAAATCGCGCAAAAAAAAATCGCATAAAAAAAGGCTTTCATCTATTTTTTAATGTATTATTTATGTATCATGCTTATTTTCAAATTGAATGGCCCCCTCCTGGGACAATTTCTGGATCCGCCACTGCTCTTCCACCAACCAGAAAAAGGATGGCCACTGATGACTATCCACAGGATGTACTCAGCGGAGCTGCGGGACGCTGGGATGACCTAGGAGGAAGCAGAGACTGGCAAGAGAAAGAGAATCTTGGAGGAACTTTGTGGTGACCACATTTTTCGTATAGGGAGTGGATATGGACAATTTTTTTTTTTAAATTGCTTGCGAAAAAAAAACTATTTGCCGGCAACACGATTATTGGCACAAAATTAGTCAGTTTCGTTACCAATGTTCTCTAAGTTTAGTGTTCTATTTGTTTATGTGGGACTATTTACAATGAATGATGTTTATTGCAATTTTGCACAGGATCAAATGTGGTAATTATGAGTATTTTCATTTTTGTATTATCGTTGTTAACCAATATTAAATGTGATGGCCAATGAAATCTATCTTCTTTATTTATAATATAATATATATTTTGAATTCGCAAAAGAATGGGATAAGAGTTATTTATCAAGTGATCCAGAACGTCAACCTTTAATAGCATTATGAAAATATTGAAGGGTTTCAGGAAACCTTTCAATATGAACGAGCAGAATACTTCCCTAAATCATTATCCCGGGAAATATTTATTTATTAGCAGTGTTTCAGTTGAAATACTACCATCGCTACTCAACCTCTAAAGATGGCAGGCATCCATACTTCTGAATACAGTTTCTCAAATCGATTCATATGATAGTCAAAAATAGTAAAAATATAAATGAAAATACCAAGATGTAATTCACAACCGGTCTTAAAGGTTTACACACGTTCAAGTTACGCTAGTAGCTGCTCATTCAACGGTATCAATTTATTCTAACCAGGGTTTCTTTGATTATGAATATCATTGTCATCTGAAATCTTACATACGTATAGGACAAGGGTCGGCAACCTATTAAATCAGAAGAGCCAAAAGTTACAATTTACAAAAATTCCCAGTTTTTAAAGAGCCACTAAAATTTTTCGTTTCAATATTATAGTATTTACTTATATGTACATATGTATATACATTTATAGTTATATATATATCGTGTATTGTGTATTCGCTGAATATCGTGTATTTAATGTAGAATGTTGATTTAAAATAAACACCTTAAAATACGGAATAATATTTATTCATTTAAAAACACAAATATAGATACATATGTAATTACATCAATGGGAGCATTGGTTTGGCATGTCTTTTGAAAGTTCGATTAAATCTGGCTTATAACTTGTTGTTTTAAGTTTCAAGAACGACTCTAGATTCTTATTTGTTAGTTGACTTCTAATTTTACTTTTTATTATATTCATGCAAGAGAAAGCTTGTTCGCACGAATATGTCGACCCAAAGATCGTCAGTACTCTATATGCCAACTTCTTCACCTCACTATAGCATTCTGGAAGACTACTCCATGCGCCGAATATGAGGGTCTCAACTCGCGGACATGTCAAGCTTAGCGATTTGTAATTAACGATTATGAAAATTGAAGCTATTGAGAAATTAGGCACATAAAAATATATTTTCTTTTTTTTAAGGGTAAATTTTAAAATTTTAAAATAATTTTAAGGGGTAAATATTTTTTTTTTCATGTGGAACTGGAGAGCCGCAACATTACATAGAAAGAGTGTGCTGTGAGTGTAGAGTGTGTGAAATGTGGCTCGCGAGCCGTGGGTTGCCGACCCTTGGTATAGGTGGATTCTTAAATGTGTACAAAAATAAAAAAAATATATATACTTCAAAATCTCTTTATTCAATTTGCGAGCTTGTTGTATTATTTGAAAATAATATTACATGTTTTGAAATAGTGTAAAAAAAAGTATTTTATGTACATACTCTATGTGCTATTCAATTTTCAGAAGGGAAAATTGAATAAGATTTTTAGTGTAAGTAGGTAATTCAGGAAGAGTCCATTACAGCAGTGCTCCGCAACCTGTGTACCGCGGCACACTGGTGTGCTGTGAGCCAGATACAGGTGTGCCACGGTCAAATACATAATGAAAAAATATTTTGACAAAGAACTTCGGGTTGTAAAGTAAATATATTATAGTTTTATGTATGTATACTTTTCAAATAAAAAACGAAAATTGATTATTAAATTTGTGTATCAATTAAATACCTATTTATTTTTGGTATGCCGCGGAGTTCTACGAAGAATTTTGGTGTGTCGTAGGTGAGGAAAGGTTGCGGAGCACTGCATTACAGCAATGTTTCTTAACCTTTTAACATCCTCGTACCGCAAAAAGGTCAAAAAATGTTTTGTGGACCATCAATATAAGCTTTTAAAAATAAAAACTAACTATTTTTAAACTGTGGCCCACCCAAAAATCTTCACGGACCACCGGTTAAGAAACATTGCATTACAGCATGTTAAAAAAGGAAACAAAGTTTAAAAGTATTTAATACTAAAAAACATAAATATTGACAAAAGAAAAATCAATTTGTGTTTACATCAAGAGGTTTTTTTAACATATTTAATCAGTTTAAAAATTTAGTTATCAAGGTATTCAAAGCGGACCGCCCTGGGAATTAAATTTTTATACATTTGAGAAAAAGTATACAGTAAAACCCCCATTTACACTATAGTCGGGACCATGTAATTGGGGGTGTGAATCTCATACAAAATTAGGGGTTTTTTTTTTTTGGGAAAACGCAAAACTAAGATTTCTTACTTCGAAATTGTTTACGAAAAACCCTTTCAAAGTTTTTTAAGTGCATAACAATGGAACAGGATGCGGAATACTTGTTGAAAAAACGGTTTATTTCTGAAAAAAGAAGCCTTATGCAAAAGGCATGTTTAGAACGATTCACTTTGTGGTTCCTAGATAAAAGTGAATAAATGAAATGAAACTATTAATACCAGATTTTTTCATCGACACGCTGTGTAAATCGATCAACAATCCACGCATAATTTGAGAGTTTCTCATTCATCGAATCGAATGTGTTTTCCAGGTTGATTGATTAGGTGACTCGGCGCTAAAGCTTGAGCCTTCTTCACCAGTCTCTCCCTCCCGCGAATCTTTCGCTTGCTTGACGATCGACCGCTCTGCTGCTTCCTCAACTCTTCCCAGTATTTTTTTTCCATCTCGCCTGTCAGGACGTAAGCTTCAGGGAATACACCAGACACGGCAAGCTGGGAACGGATGGACATTTTCTTTTAATGAAAAATTGTATCATTTTTAACAGTTAAATATCTTTTAAGCTTTTTCATGTAAATTTTTAATGTCATATAAAATTAAGTTTGCTAACTTTTTTATTCTACTTGTGTTGCAAAATGTGACACGTGTTTCGCTTCTTTGTGAAGCATCATCAAACATAACATCGCAAGGTTTACAAATAAACTGCGAAAATTCACATGATTTTCTGATTGATTGGTTCATGTTTTAATTTTTTTACATTTCAATGATGAAATACATTTTACATTATTTCATTATTCATAGTGAAAACAAATATTTTTCTTTTTTCATAATAAATATGCCACGTCTATTTTTCAAAACTGCCAAATTTGAGGTGTCAAAATTCATGATTACCAAAATGACGACTAAACGAAATAGTAAACCTTCCCAGCAAACACTCTACATTACATATTTAAAAAAATATTCATAGTAAATTATATTTTGTTTTCGACTATCCGGACTATCTTCATCTACATAAGTTCTACTTTATTCATATTCACCTGTTTGGCAGCATCCGCGTCATCGAGCCTGACGTGAACATCGAAGCTTCCCTCTTTAGCGTCGACAAACTTCACGTGGATGTTAGCTTTTGTGGCACTTTTCAATTTTTTAACATCGATGCAGGGCTCTGACAGTTTAGCAGCCACTATCACACCCTCTATGAAAGGAATATCGGGAACGACGGGTACTGCCGGTTCACGTTCAGTTTCTGCTATACTACTCTCATAAGCTGTAACAGGGAAGATATTTTTTTAAAAACAATTTCAGTTTGGCCACTGTGTCTGCTTACGGTGTACTGAAAACGGTCTAATGACAACATGTTAACAAGGGCTGTGGAGTTGGGTGTTTTTCCAGAGGCGGTTAAACTGGGGATAAATAATAAAAATACATTGAAAAAATATTAGTCTATTCATCATATTGATTGGTGAAATCAACTAAAATGATCTAATGGTATACACTAGTGGATGGGAACCTGCGGCCTCTTGGCTACTCTGATGCGGCCGTTTGACTTGATCAAAATATTCACTTTGATAAAAAAATTATATGCAAGTATTTGGAAAAAGAACATAATCAACCCATTATATGTTCGATAGTCAAAAAAAGGGAGGGGGGGGGGGGTTTCAATGTTTTCTTAACTGCGGCCTTATGTTGAATCAGATAAGGGAATGTGCCCTTTAGAAATGAAAAGGTTCCCCGCTTCTGAAAAACATTGCAAAGTGTCGTCCGCGAAACAATTTTGGCGGTCCTCAGAGAAATCTGATATTATTTTATGAACTTGGTGCATTCGATGACTTTTATTTCAATATGTAATATTTAACACAAAAGTCCAGTTAGTGGTCCGCTGGATTTAAATTGTGAATTTAATGGTCTGTGAGCCCAAAAAGTTTGCCGACTGTTTGCACTATACAGCATAGTTTCTTAACCTTTGTGGGCCCGTGGGCCCTTTAGACTCACATTTAAAAATGAGATGTTAAAATGAACCAATTGGCGATCTGTATTTTTCATAGTTTAATAGTATATTTTTAGATTAAAAAGTTTTACTTTTTACTAGGCATAAATATTTATAGTAGTAATTATTACTTTTTTTAAAACTACAAAAAATAGTGCTCCTATGGTTTTAGCTCGAATTTCGTAAAATGTGACTTATGATTCAAAGCTACTCATATAAACAATTTACAAAATATGAATAGGGATGCCGCGGCAAGAAAATATCTGCGATTCGGAGAATGCTGAAACAAAAAAGAATAATTATTTTGTAATTTGCGTAGGGAATTTTTTAGCTTCAACAATATGTGTGAAAGAAATTTATGAATAAATTATCCTATTTGTATTACAATTGTACCAGAAAAGTTTAATAGTAAACATTTTGTCTGTAAACGTTTGGTCTTGTAGGCATTTTATCTTTAGACCATTTGTCGTGGATCCATCTACTTACCGACTCCAAATGGAATATATTAACAAAAGTTGTTTCATAATTGTGCAATCATCACTGCGGGCGTGTGTCTGGTCTTTGGTTGGTCACTAAAGTGACTTGTTAGGTATTCGTAAACTCCATTAATAAAAGTTTCTACATAAATTGAACAAAAAATTCACAGGTAGTAGGTTTTAAATACTCACTGGGACAAGCCGCCGGAGGCATAGGCGTCGGTTGTCGAGATTGAGGTTCCGGTATCGTGTGCTGCATTCTCAAAGACTGTTTCAACTCTTTCATGTGTTTTCGTTGCATATTCAAATATTTGTTCCGTAAGATTTTCCAATCCCGCTTCGACAAGACTTGAAGACCTCTAGCGGCACCCTCCAAGCTCTAGATATTAACAAAATATATGATAAATTTGAATCGTTCAAATTATGTACACTCCCACAGATTTTGTCACTAACGACCCGGGTTTCGCCTTTCGGCATCTTCAGGCGTTCAAGTGCACAGATGAACTTGAACTGACGCTTAGTAAATGAGTGTTTCGTGTTTATATAATAAATAAATGTATCACTGAGTCTAAAGCCATTGCTGGCGAAAAGAATAAGCTCATGGGAATGGCCAAAGATTTGAGTAGTGAGTGGTTTTAAGAATTATATTTATTTGTTTGTTGGCAAAGGTTTTATGATATTATTTATATAGGGTGTAGAAGTGGAGATCCCGGTAGGTTTAATATTTCATTTAAAATCAGAAGGCTATGCAGCTGTGCCTTATTGATTTCTAAAATTTCCTGGAAAAAGAGCTTATGACTGTCCATATTTGGGTGTAACATTTTAATCCCTTGTTCCTGATTGAACACGTGTCCTTCCGAAATTAAGTGATTAGCAAAAGTAGACGTGTCCTTTTTCAGTCTAAAGGCTGCCATATGTTCTAATACTCTGATGTTTAAAGTCCCTTCTGTTTTGCCGATATAAAATTTTGTACAACAAGAGCATTGTAATCTATAAATTCCAGATTTATTTAAGTAAAGTATTTTATCTTTATTGTTAACTAATAATTTGCCTAAAGAGTTTTTACAGTAAAAAGCTGGTCTAACACTATCAGCTAGCTGTTTTTTAATTTTAAGACTTGTATTTCCTAAATAAACGATTCTACGCCAATACCTAGTATGATCTATGTCCTTTGGTACTATACCTTTAAATAACATTTTTTCTGCAAGTTTAGTTTGTTTTTTTGATAAATGATTGTCGATAAGAGACATATCGTATCCATTGTTGATGGCGATGGCGATGGTTAACTTCTTGTAAAGATTAAATTGAAGTTTTATAGATGTATACTTTTTATAGCATATTTTTTAATCCAAAAAAACTGTTTACTGGTCTGCGAGTGAACTTTAATTTACATTTTCCTTTTTCAAAAGGACACAGTGCTAGTATGTACTGTGTCAAAAAGATCAAAGTCGAATAAGAGATTTTTATACGGGGCATTAAATTATTAACCTTTTCCCGCTCTTTCTGTGGTTTTTTACGGTCTTTTTTTTTTCTTTTCCTCAGAGGTTTTGATTTTTTTGTGACAGCTTTGTCGTCAGGTTCTTTTCCGCTTTCAGCCTCATCCTGCTGGATGGGGTCAACGTCAGACTGCTCTTCCGGATCGATTTCTTTCTATGAGAAAAGACATATTCTTAGATTATGATTACGATAACAGTCTTAACTATTTGAGTGCCACTCTTTTTTATATAGTATATCATAATTATAAAATATTCCAGGATGCATAAAAAAATCATGAATGAATAATAAAAATAGATAATATCTGAATGATGCTTTTTATTACTTTAATAAAACTTTTAATGTCATATAAAATCAAATTTTGCATAATTACGTGACCGCCTTAGTAAAAATTTCACCAAATATTCTACAAAATGTAATATTTTTTAGACGATTATGTGTATATTTTACAAATCTATAAAAAAAACACTGTAATAGTGTATAAATTATAAAATGTTCTAGATTCCTGCCGTACACCCGAAAAAGAGGTATTTTGTTTTAATGATGAATCTTTTAAAATATATTTTGTGTTGCTTAGAGATGTCAGTGAGTTGATTAGTTATGGTTGACTTTACTGTTTGATGAATTTCATATCTCGCCTTCGATTATTTCATTGGTCAAATTAAGGTTTTAAAAATATAAATCATCGCATCGTAATAATGAAACTTGTACATATGATCGGCGAAAGGGTCATGATAGTATACGCATTTCTAGCAGTTGCCGATAAGTCGTCAGTCGGAGCTTTTAATGGTTACCATATAGCGTCGACCTCAGAGTAATTAATAAACATGAATAAAAAAACTTGGTAAAACTACTGGTGACATAAAATCATATGCCCGAGTAGATGTTTTCCAAAATCATAAAAATAAAATCTTTTAATTAATGTGATCACGTAGGGCTCATTTTGTTATTCACTGTAACTGATAAAATATTGTAGAGACTTTTAAAGTTTTAATTAAATAAAAAAAATATTATAAAACTTGATGTTTATTAAATATGAACTTTACCACCACTTTATGATTCGTCAATCCTATTTCGGGTAAATATAAGTAAAGGGTTAAATATATATAAGATTAAAACTCACTGATACTACTATATCACAGTTTTCATGATTTTCTTCTTTATCGTTGAAACTTTTTGTTTCTTTATGTAGATCTTGAGATAGTTCCTTTGGAACCTCCATTTCTGCGATGTCAGATTTTTCATTATTTTCTGTGTCGCTTTTGTCAGAGCAATCTTTCTTCTTCGTCTTTTTCATTGGAGGTTCAGTGTCATCGGTCTTTTCAGAACCGATGAATACTTCATCTTCGGCGCAGGCCTCTTCTAGTTTGGACAGTGGCATGTCTGGTTGAAATCCTTGGTAACTGTAAAGAGCGTCAGGTCTCGTCGTAGTGGCCAGTTTGCATCCGTTCATAGCAAAAGCGTCGAGGCAAACATTTGCGTCTTCTGGATTTACAAACTCGACGAAAGCAAAACCCTGGAATGTTTATTACACAATGTTAACATTTTGAGATATTAACTACAAAAAAGAAAATCAACAAGAAAGCAACAGTGAGATGAATCGGAAATACTCATTTCGACATAATTTTGAACTTTAAGGTTTGCGTTGTATTTTTTAAATAGTTAATTTAGATTTTACTTATATTTATTCATTACTAGCTGGCCTGACGAACTTCGTACCGCCTCAGAATCAATAAATGTTGTGTTAATTTATTGGATGAATTAAGTTCAATAAATGTCCAAAATTCAAAATGAAAAGTATTTAAATTACATTGAAATGATGTAATTCATGTGGCGCAGTCAATAGATTTAAAGGAATGCAGTAGTAGTAAAATCAACGATTTGATTTTGAATTGTGAAGATTAAATGATCCACATCTTTTTTCTTAGCCGCAAGAATTGCTCGTTCACTCAACCAATTGTGATTTTTGTGATTAGATGTTTGGGAACATTTTGTTGATGAAGCCGTCCTTCGTTGAGACGAAATTGCGAAAATTCGGCGGAATCGAAATCAATCCGTTCGATTCTTCAACAGGAACACGGCCGTTACTGACGATAGTCAGCAATTGCTTGGAGAAATCTTCGGCAGATGGATCGTTTAAAAATGCAACTCGCATGTTTATCGTTAGCTGAAGTTTCTTCACATAGCGCCACAGAGTCGATGTTTTGAGGCAAGCGTTTATTTCATCGGCAGCGGTCAATCTTGGAATGACTAGTAGTGTTTGGCGGAAATCGCCAGATATTTAAATCATTGCGCCTTCAAAACATCTTAAGTCATTGCGCAGATATTCGATTGAGTGCTTCCAATACGCGTCTGTGCGTCATTGTACATAAATCCCAGGTGATGATTTTACTTGCTACCAAAACTTTGGTCATTGCTGAGTGTTTCGCAATCTTGCATGTCAGTTTTTCAGTCGTTTAACGGAAATTTCAGCACTGAATGAGCCGTTCGCCATCCTTCTATCAACGTGGCCGCTATTCCAGAAGAAGAAAGTGCTACAGCGATTTCGGATCTCGCAAGAACAGTCGCCATAATCAATGACATGAGAAATATCTTCCCAGTTCCACCGGGCGCGTCGAGGAAAAATAAGCCACCATTTCCATAATCAATTGCATTCATTAACGTATCGTACACTTCCTTCTATTGTGGGTTCAACAGTGGTACATTCGTTTGAACTGATTGGTCCAATGCATCTCGACCATATTCACGTTCACGTTCCAATTCTCGATTGAAAGCGACGTTCATTCCACGATCTGGTGTTGGCATTCCTAACTTGACTAACAAACTGCCGCACATGAGGTAACACATGTCTTCGATCTAAAGCAAAGCCTGGTTATGTATCTCTTCATTCATCTCGAGATCGGGATTCCCTGAACTGACACGAATTTGATGTAAATGTCTTCTGACATGTCATCCTTGTACCTTGTTCCACAGTTCACATGGATTCGATGGGAAGCATGTCAAAATAATGATAGAAAATTATGTGCGTATCTGACTTGGAGATTCAGAAAGAATTTCTTAAATGCGACCAAGAGCATCAGTAGTCATTCGGATGATCAGGAACCGCATCGCCTTGCTTTCGACGTTAAAATGTCTTCGATGTAGCGTCGAAGTATAATAACGTGGCATCTCAGAGTAGACCAACGTTCGTGCAAACATTGTAATATTGTTGTCAAAAAATGTATCATACCTAATTATAAACATAACCTCATTTCAATATTATCCGATTTTTTTTCGTTTTCATTTGATATCATCGATTTTTTTATTGTAATCTATACTCTAAATTTAAAATTATTTAAAAGTCAATCGTATAAATACAGTGCCATCTAGTTTCATCTACCTGAACCCAGCTTATTTCATTATTTGAAGCTGTTCGTCATTTGAAAATCTTGTTCTGTATGAAGATATTAATTTTCTTTATAATTTCTTTTCCGTGATATTTTTCCGATGTTTTAATGCTTATTCTGCTATTCTAGGCAAAGACAAATTTAATAAATCAAAGATCATTGAAATCCATGCTATAATTCTTGAGATATACGTGGTGTAAATAACCCCACTTTGTTTTATATATATCTTCTATATATATAAAACAAAGTGGGGTTAGTTACACCACGTATATCTCGAGAATTACTGCATGAATTTCAATGATCTTTGATTTATTAAATTTGTGTTTGACTAGAATAGCAGAATAAGCAATAAAACATCGGAAAAATATCACGGAAAAGAAATTATAAAGAAAATTAATATCTTCATACAGAACAAGATTTTTAAATCAGGAACAAGCTTCAAATAATGACATGTTGTTTTATGCTGGGTTCAGGTAGATGACACTAGATGGCACTGTTTTCTATATTTGTTTGTTTTTGCTTCTTTTGCATACGATTGGCTTATAAATAATTTTAAATTTAGAATATGGATTAGAATAAAAGAAATCGATGATATGAAATGAAAACGAAAGAAAATCGGATAATATTGAAATAAGGTTATGTTTATAATTAGGTATGATAAATTTTTGACAACAATATTTTGCACGAACGTTGCTTTGCTCTGAGATGACACTTTATTACACTTGGAACGCTATATCGAAGAAATTTTAACGTCAAAAGCAAAGCGATGCGGTTCCTGATCACCCGAATGACTATTGATGCTCTTGGTCGCATTTACACAGTTCATCCGAAAAATGACGAATGCTTCTTTCTACTTGCATGTCAACAGCTCAATTTGCTTGAAAATGATACTTATTGGGACATGACAATCGCTGAAGAAATTGTATCTGAATCTCAAAGTCAGATACGCACATTATTTTCTATCATTATTTTGACATGCTTCACATCGAATCAGTGGCGGATCCAGAAATTGTCCCAGGAGGGGGCCATTCAATTTGAAAATAAGCATGATACATAAATAATACATTAAAAAATAGATGAAAGCCTTTTTTTATGCGATTTTTTTTGCGCGATTTTGAAATAACGCGATTTTTTTGGACAACACCGTAAAAAAATATTTTTTGCGTTTATTAGAGGAACAATTTTTTTTTCATACATTTTTGATACTTTTTTACGCGATATTTTGATTTTTGGAACCGATTTATCAAATCATATGAAAGTGAGGTTTTTTTATGCGCCACCTTCCTCCAATGTATCGCTTAAAAAAAGATTGGGTGTATATAAAAATAGTCAATATATAATTAAGTAAGTATGTATTCTATAAAACATAGTAAACTAAACAATTAAAGAGCCCATTTCAAAATAAAGTTTTAATAAATTATAAAAATGGAAAATAAATTCTTCCAAGGAGGGGGCCATGGCCCCCATGGCCCCCCCCTTGGATCCGCCAATGCATCGAATCCATGTGAACTGTACAAGGATGACATGTCGGAAGAAATTTTACATCGAATTCGTGTCAGTTCGGGGAATCCCGATCTCGAAGTGAATGAAGAGATAAATAACCAGGCTTTGATTTAGATCGAAGACATGTGTTACCTCATGTGAGGCATTTTGTCAGTCAAGTTAGGAATTCCAACGCCACATTGTGGGACTGGGAAGATATTCCTCATGTCATTGATAATGGCGACTGTTCGTGCAAGATCCGAAATTGCTGTAGCAGTTTCGTCTTCTGGAATAGCGGCCACGTTGATAGAAGGATAGCGAACGGCTCATTCAGTGCTGAAATATCCGTTAAACCTTTAAACGACTGAAAAACTGACATGCAATATTGCGAAACACTCAGCAATGACCAAAGTTTTGGTAGCAAGTAAAATCATCACCTGGGATTTATGCACAATGACGCACAGACGCGTATTGGAAGCACTCAATCGAATATCTGTGCAATGACTTAAGATGTTTTGAAGGCGCAATGATTTAAATATCTGGCGATTTCCGCCAAACACTACCAGTCATTCCAAGATTGACCGCTGCCGATGAAATAAATGCTTGCCTCAAAACATCGACTCTGTGGCGCTATGTGAAGAAACTTCAGCTAACGATAAACATGCGAGTTGCATTTTTAAACGATCCATCTGCCGAAGATTTCTCCAAGCAATTGCTGACTATCGTCGGTAACGGCCGTGTTCCTGTTGACGAATCGAACGGATTGATTTCGATTCCGCCGAATTTTTGCAATTTCGTCTCAATGAAGGACGGCTTCATCAACAAAATGTTCCCAAACATCTAATCACAAAAATCACAATTGGTCGAGTGAACGAGCAATTCTTGGGGCTAAGAAAAAAGATGTGGATCATTTAAACTTCACAATTCAAAATCAAATCGTTGATCTACTGCATTCCTTTAAATCTATCGACTGTGCCACGTGAATTACATCATTTCAATGTAATTTAAATACTTTTCATTTTGAATTTTGAACATTTATTAAACTTAATTCATTTTGAGTATTCATTCAAACTGAATTTAATTCATCCAATAAATTAACACAACATTTATAGATTCTGAGGCGGTACGAATTTCGTCGGGCCAGCTAGTAGATATATATATGTTACACCGAATCGGTGAAATTGCCTATTTCACGGAGTCGGCAGAAATTTTGCTGAATGCGTGAATTCGGCAAGCCCGTTGCCTATTGCACGCATTCGGTAATATTTCTGCCGACTGAGTGAATTCGCCAGGGTGTATAATTATTGTCTATGGTCAGTGTATAAATTCTTTAACTGTCAACATGACAGTTGAAAAAATAATTTTGACACAGAAGTCAAATTTAGCTTGGCTGTAATATTGTCATTATTGTTTTTGATTGTGAATGCAGAATGATGACGCGTTTTGAAAAGATTATTTCTATACCATGTTCCAACCATTTTTCACGAACTAACTAAAAGGGCCAATCTTCATATTATTAATAACGCTTAATGCGGATCTTGCCGTGGAATTCGCCTAATGATAACGGTATTTTGAATAGCACAATTTCGAAATGTTGTTCTATCCAATGAGAGCGGATTATTTTAAGCCGCGCGTGAATGTTCTGATATCTTCCCGTTTGAAAAATCGATATTTCTTGGTGTAGAGCTGAAGTATTTTATCACCATGGATCATAATATTCGAAAATTTTCGAATAATCAAAGACTTTAATTCGATTATTGTAAACTATGATTATAGGGCTATCGAAATGAATCGTTAGATCGTGTGAGTCGAGTGAGAGCAATATTCTTTGGAGCTGATTTGATCAATTGAATCATAATGATTAAATCTTTTCACGTCTGACCTTGTAAATCTTTTTGAATTCTTTAATACATTAATAATGTTTGAATTATGATATGGATTTATCATAGTATAACATTTTGCTTTTTTTCATACATTTGGATAAAATGTGCAATTGATTTTTTATTGAAAAATTGCATTTGATTTTTATATATTTTGACTGTCTTCCATACTAGATAAAATATATTATAAATATAATTTTATGTGAGATTATAATTGTGTGAGAATATATTTTGAATATTTTTCATACATCTGGATAAAATTTGCAATTAATTTCGATTATCCTATATGTGATACGGATTCTCAACATTTTTAGAGTCAACACCCCCGCCCTCTGTTTTTATGATTTTTGTCATCCTATAATAAGTATAGGATGACAAAAATCATATACATATTATGTAACACGGTTTCTCAATATTTTATTAGTCGACATTCTCCACTGTCTTGTTACTGTCATAGTGGAATGACACACTATTCTTTTGTTAATAAAAATATCATAACATTTCTTTTTACCATGGGTCGAATTTTTGTTTCTTAATTTAAATTTGGTTCAGTTGTAATTTTTTATTATTTACAGTGAAATCCTGTTTAAGCACGTCCAGAATTCACGTTTTCCGATATTTGCGTATTTTTTTACAACCCCAATTATTTTAATTCTTAAAGAGGTCTGGGTGTATTCTTAAAAACCATTTAGAGAATTAATTAAGCTAAAACCTTCTGGCTTATTCAATAAATAAGTTTGCATTTGATTTTCCACGCCAGTAAATATTTGATTTATCAAAAATGCAAAAAAATCACCCCGTTGAGGGCAACGGGCTTACAGCTTGTACATTATAGAAACGTCACCCGTTGAGGTTATGTTGTACAGTGCTGTGTCCGAACGAACGTTATTTGATTTTATTGGATGCAAAAATGCGAGTAAATTTAATTTCTAATTTTTATAAGCTTTCTACAATTAAAATATAATTATTTTATCATCACTGTGACAGCTTATTCTTATACCATAGATAGTTCCAATATAACTTATTATGGTCTATGGTTTATTTTGACAACTGTCACAAAGGGAGACATTCCAAAGTCGAAAATAGATCTCTAAAATGACGCCCGATGAGTTGATGTCGACGAGTGCTGACTATCATATTACAGTTTTAACTTATTTGCAAGTTGTATGGAGATGAACGACATTGTAATTAATTAACAATATGCTTTTATATGCTATGAAATGACATTTGGTTTAGTTGCAAAAAACACCGCCAGAGCACTGTGATCATAGACAACCTACAAAGTTTCTATGAATCTACCTGCTGAATGCATGAAATAAGCAAAAGATTTTATGCCGAATTCACGCAGTCGGCAGAAATTTTACCGAATGCGTGAAATAGGCAACGGGCTTACCGATTTCACGCATTCAGCAAAATGTCTGCCGACTGCGTGAAATAGGCAATTTCACCGATTCGGTGTAACATATATATGAGATGCCATTAGTGTGGATATCATACCATCACAGTGAAATAGATAATTTAATTTTTGTTGTCAACGGCCCTAACAGTGGTTTAGATGAAAATTTATCTAGAATTGAGCCATTCAAATATATTTTTAATATTCAATAAAAAAAAACATTCCATTTTTGGAAATAGATTTTCAATATAAAAATAAAAATTGACAACGCTGTCTTTCAATTTTAATTTCAAAATTTGAATCTTTTTTTTCAAAGATTTCGTTGGGTGCGAGTATTATTTTCAAAATCATGATATTTTCATCTAGAGTATGAAAGTGGAGGCCGCAATTCTTTGTATGATTTTCTTAATTCAATCATTTTGGTAATATTGATGAATTATCATAAACTCAATACAGCACGTAACTGACGGATCCCACAACCTTTCCCACTTTTTGAAGCTGTCTCATGCGCACCTTAATTCGTTTAGTGTTGTAGTACTTAGGTAGGGAAATGTAAGCGATCGGTCCGTAAGCTTGGAAAACTTCAGTCAGCCATTCGATACCGGCTGAAGGTGGAATGCTCTCTACGTACACGGTCCTAGAATCCACATCGTACAATGTCAAAGGGGTCACTCTTTTCACCTGCAATTATGAAGTCATAATGAAATAGTTGTAAGCATAATGAATAATGAGAGAAAAGGAGTCGGAATAATGATTGTTTCTGGTTCTCCTTCTCATTATTATTGATTCAAACTTCACAATGAATTACAACAACAGCTGATGTGCCTGCATTAAAAAGGTGGAAAATGCAAGTACCATCTGCTGGCCTCTTCGTGGCGTCCATCGGGCAATGCAAACTGTAGATAACAGCATGGGTTGTAAGGCAAATGTCCGGTGCACCAACGGCGAAGGAAATTCCCGATAAAAAAACCAAGGTTGAGCAAAACCTTAGAGCTTTTGTGACCCAGGTCTTGGGAGTGGGGGGTTAATCACCCTGCATCCTTAAGACAAAATGATTCGAACACTGTCACAGACACTTCGGACACCCGACTGCCATAGACAACCCTGCTGTCAAAAAGACAGATAAAAGGAAATCATCTGGAATCACACACAATGCATATTGGCACATAAAACGTCCGAACCATGTCCTCTCCTGTGTTACTGCAAGCCACCACCCGTATCTTGCAGAAATACAATTTAGATATTCTAGGAATGAGCGAGATGCACTGGAAAAGTTCCGAAGAGAAATATGAAAATTATCACTAGGGGGTGGCAGTATTAATGTTTGACAGAGCAGCCCGTTGCTTCGTGAAATGGGAACTGATATCTGAAAGTCTGATACGAGCCACCTTTAGGACTACTGACTGATATGTGACTGTCTTTCAGTGCTGTGCCCACACTAAGGACACTGATGAGCAATCAAAGGATGCCTTCTATGACTCCCTCCACACAGTTGATACACTGTTGCAGCGATCACCCGAAGGGTCTGCGTGATAATAGTGGGAAAGCACTTGGGTCTTCATCGGGTCCCATAGTTTAACCATTCATTCAAATCATACTACCCAACTAAAATTCAACATTTTAGATTGCGCCTTTGTGCAGCTTACATCCCGGTCCGATTACATTAAAGCAGAATGGTGCGATATCAAATGTGCTATTGCATCATCTGCCGAAGATGTTCTTGAAAAGAAAAGAGTTCTGTGCGACTCGACAAGCACTGTTTCTTAGACAGTAAATTGAGACATCTGAGGTGGCCGTCCGCAGAAATGATACCAAAAAAATATTTTGAATTACGAAAGAAGTCTATGACTACTAACTACTAACTACTGGGACCATTTGCAGGACTGATGAAGCGATAGAGTCAAAAGATTTGGAAGTATTATTTCAGCGAGGTGCTGAACTGACTGTCCCCCAAGACACCCTATATTGTACTATAATAATTTTAAAAACGGTCTTGAGCGTAGAATAACAATTGGTATGATTCACATAAGCTAACCTTGGTGCCATCTTCTGACACTTCGAGAAGTGAGGAGTCTCTCAGAGCCTTGGCAATATCGGCAATATTATCTGTTAGTGTCTTCACTTTATTGAATTTAAGGAATACATCCAGTGGAATGAGGGGATCTTGGTGTATCAGCTCTCCAAGGAAACGATCTTTCGAGAGCGAAGCATCGCTGAAGTAAAATTCCATCTGTTTCAAAATCGACGCATACAATTGCTTTTTTCTATGCCTGTGTCTTTTCTTCTGGGCTAGAGGAGCAGTAGTGTTTTCATCACTCTCCTCCATATTCGGTCAGCAGAATCCGTCTGGAAACGTCGAAACTGAAAGGTACAACGTTGAACAGAATACAATTTTCATTTTTCATGTCATATATTTTCAAGACATATTAAAGAAAATTAAACAATTTAAATCTTATATATTCAATTAATAAAAAACTGATAGTGCTATTGAAATAACTTCAATATAACAAAATCAAGTCCTTCTTAGAATTCATAATCATATTAACAGGCGGGAAAATCGCATAACACATTGCATGCCGATTCGAATTATATATAACCAATGATAAAATAGTAATTGCACAATGACGTTTAAGTGATATTATCAACAAGAGTGGTTTGTTTTTATATTATTCATATTAAAAAGCTTACAAATTTCGAGTAAACGCTATATTTTGCAACTGAACAAAGTTCGTGTTTCAGTTTCAAGTTTTGAGTGACGGTAAAATATTTCTTCTTCTTCTAAAATTTGTATTAGGTACATTTTTATGTGCTGCACAAAATAATATATTTTATTAATTTTTTATCAAAATTCATGAATACAAAATATATGAAATAATATTGCAGCTTGATTTAATAATAAAAAAGGGATTTTTTTTTTTTCCAGTTTTTTAAAAATATTTTTTTATTATATATTTTAAATTCTATTTTAAAAGATGTTTTATAGATATAAGAAAAGCGCCTTCGTAATTATTGTAAAGTGAGTTTAATTACACGATGAAAAATAATTGTACAAAGTAAGATAATAAAAAAATCAATGACATTAGAAATAGACATTTATTTTTTAGAACAAATCTGTTGTAAGTATGCATAAACGGAAAACGAGAATATTGATAACAACTGACAACCCTTCATACGAATGGAATGGAATCGTCGGTGCGACCTGTTTTCAATTTAGCTTAGGTGACTGGTGACAATGGATGTTGCGAATCTTTCCGTAGATTTCGACGAGGACGCGTTGCCGGTCGCATGTTTCTCTCGCGGATCAACGTCCGTCTGCGGCTCCGAATACGCGCATTGACGTCGCGCGGGGTGTGATCGAGGATCTCGCGTCCCGCTAGTGTTCTGTCATTTCCTGTTGAGATGACAGATTTAGTCTAAATCTGAAAAGGTTAAAATCGGTGTATATCTATATAAAATGTACGCATTCGCCCTTGCACGCGCATTCCGGGAGCAGGTCGAAGCGTAACCGTATTATGACGGTTGATATTCATTGAGGTGTAACATAGACTAGACGATCGCGGAGTGATACGGATCGAAACGCAACCATGGCGGGGGCGGTCGCCAACGCGGGAGGCAGCGCCGTGCAGCTCAAACCTGTTGAGGTTTCTAAAGCTCTCCAGGATGGAGAGAAGTTCATTAAATGGGATGAGGTAGGTGTTGCTTCAGGGGTGGGGGTACATATCTTCTAGATGTAAATACGCTTCACTCTGCACCCTGTTGCTGCGACTCAGCTTACACCTTTTCCTTTTTTGAAGACTAACATATGAGTATCGTCCGATTTACCAATGCAAATCGCACCTAGTCCGATTTCTGATACATTTTGTCTTGAATGATAAATTAAGTTTTCGTGAATATTTTTTTATTAATTAAATTAATACCTAATGTAATAATAATATCAATCAGGGTGGTATGCTTTATTTATAACAATCTATGGTATTGCACAAAAATATTTGAAGTAGATAAACTATTGTAAAAAGCTATCAGCAGTTGACTATGTGCGAAACTGGTCCTGATCATTATAACAAATGCGGAATTAGTTTCGAAAAATGGTCACTTGTATGCATCAGAGAAAGATAAATATTTACTTTTTTGAATACACACAAGTGCATCATTGTTTATATTGATTATAAATAATTTTATTCTTTATTACTTCGGTATCAAATATCAGTTCTGTTGCAGAGTGGTCAACTCTGTTGGGTTTTTGGTCAGGGGCTGGAATGCCACAATGATTTACAGATTCATATCCATACATATAGGTGCATCTGATACTCCTCACCAATATATATTCAATTCTAAAAACTGCACATAAGAGCTGACTGCTATTTCTATCACTACTACATCATTATTTCGTAACTCTCTTCAGAGAGACTCCATTTCAAAGTATTTCCTAGTATTTTAAAATCACTTGAAACTAAAAGAGGATAATTTTCAATTCCCATCATAGTTAATGTGACCAGACGTCCCGTTTTCGGGTGGCGTGTCCTGGTGTCCCCGAACACAGCTACGGGACGCCAAAATGTCTCGTTTTCGAAAAGAGAAAAATTCGTAATAACAATTTAAAAAAAAAAGAGCACATAATCAAAATCCTGTCGGTAGAATCTAGACTAGTAGATAAAGAATTCTTTGTCATTTATCTATTCCTGTATGTACTAAAAATATGTGGGAGCTCATTTGTTTTATGCGCCTACAAAAACATACTGATAATCTTCAAATATATAAATAAAACAAGTAACCTAATATGACATTTTAAATATTACTATCTAGTCATATATATATATATATATATATCTACTTAGTACATAGGTTCCAAAACATTTTCGGGTGGCGACCCCTTTTTATAAAAGCCATGTGACCCTCGGCCCCGATGCAATTGAAAGAGGCATTTTTTTCAATAAGGTAATTTTATTTGACTGAAGTTTTAGTTTTGTTGTTCAAATCCAAAATCGAAAAATGTTGGCGACCCTTTTGGAGGTCGCAACCCATAGGTTGGGAACCCGTGACTTAGTGTATCTAAAAGTGCCAAATTTTTTTATGTATCACGACGGATTGGGGGAAAAAATAACGTAAGTCACATATGAATAGGTTACGTTAATCATAGCTTATAAGCTATCACCGGGCTTAATATTTTTTACATGCAAAATTAACCAACTGAGAAAAAATAAGATAAGCTAGTCATTTTTATCATTTCAATTTAAAAAATACAGTCAGTCACTTTTTTTTGTACTACGTTGATAATATACTCTGCATATTGAGTAGGCGTGGTTAATAAAACAATGTAAAATGTATACTATCGACTACATTTTACTCCTACCGCTTTCTACTTGTCCGTCGATAAAAGTATCTGAGGCGATTGCTCATTTTATTTTATACAACGAATACATGTCAATGTCACTAAGTAGACGACAACTGTTTACACATAGAGTTGGGTTTGGTTGCACGCATTCTTATGTTAAGATACATATACCTGTATGCAACAGATGATAAAATAAATAATGATATTATATAAAGAAAGTCAAGAAGTTGTTCGCTTGTCATACAATGTTAAATTAAATGTTAGCTTTTACCCTCGAGATTCAGATTGAGTTTTCGAATTTGACACATTCCAGTTTTTTGTCATTCCATGCTCATATTTTTTTATGGAATTCGATAAATTAATAATTTATTTTGATATGTTGGATAGTTCACACATCTATTGGTGATTTTCGGCAGTGACATAATTTTTATTAATTGGTGTGAATGAAAAAACGATTTCTGTAAAAAGGTTCATTTTTGTTTTCATACACTAAGTATAAAATTCCATTTCGCCTCGATTCCCCTCCTGGATTCGACATTGACAAGAGCCACTCGCTGGCACATGACCGATAGGATCTATTTCATTTCACTTTTAACTAAAACTAACATGCATACTTCTGAAATTCAAAAAATATACTTTTTGAATTTTTTCAATCCCTGTCGGTTCCAATTGGGGAGCGTATAGCCTCCTAATGGAGTTTCTCGACAGATGTTTTTTCTACGAGAACTGCCTGTCACTTAGCTGCTTGACCTTTTTTTTTCAATGAGAGTAAGTATAGAAAAATAGGGCTATGACAGGACTAGTGGTTAGCTATTTGCTCTCGCTATGTCACATTTTTTTAAGGGTTAGAAAGATTGGAGGGTATTTTTAGACATCACAAACACCCGTGCCTTCGAACATAAATCAATTGAAAAAATGGTGTTTGTACTTGGGACTCCAACCAGTTAGATCCTTCGTGAAAGTCAACAACGTTGACCACTACGCCACGGATCCAATTAACTTGGTCTTAGCCCCCATAATATTATAGTTTCGAGGCCCCTTCCTGCAGTATCCAAATATCTGTAACAAATTTTGATGGCAATATATTTTTTAGCAAAATAATTTGCATAAAGATTCTTCGCAATACTGCGTAAAACAAACGAGATTCGAGACAAAACAAGTGATGGTGTGGGATAATGAAGTAGCGATCTTTTATTTTTAAATTGGGTTTTTTTGCAGGTGAGGGGGTGTGTGTCCATTCTATGAATGTAGGTTTTCTGAAGGCGTTTTTTTAAGGAAGTATACAGTGCAATACAAGGCCAATCAAGTTTCCATAAATGGACTAAAAATAAAAAAAATATTATCCAAAGAATGAAGATCCCAGCCGTGGTAACATGTGGATAATAAAATATGTTAATAAAACATATATGTTCCGCAAGGTTATAAAGTTTGCTGACTGCTGCTCTATAGGATTATTGTTAAGAAAAAAATTCTTACTTCGAATGAGACACTCAATACTTTTATGATTTATGCTACTTCGTTTTAATTTTTTTTTTCTTACAACCTACTTTCGAGGCAACCCCCGTTGCGAATAAACGATCTTGATTAATAAACCATCCCTACAAGGAATACAACCATATAGTTGACAATCTTTCTAATGTTTTGGTGCAAGGGTACATATAACAGATAATAGAAAAATGGGTATTCAAAATATAATAAACCCAATTTGAGTCATTCAATTTTTATATTGAAATTCCACCAAGCGCCTTCACTCGAAATCCTAAATTATTTAAATAAAAAAATTGTTTAAAAAACATACTACAGATGCAGACTATTTTTTATAAATGACAGGTTACTGTTTTTTCCATACAAGAATCTTCCTAACACGAATTCTCCTTACAGAATACAATAGAACTCTGTGAGGGCTTCGTGTTAAACAATACTATCTACAAAAGTGTAACTTTACAGGAGAGCTAATAAACTTTTTTTATTATTTTGTAACTTTACAAAGCAGATTTTTATCTGAAACCTGATTTGTTGTGTTTTGTCAGTTTATATTGCTTATGGTGATACTAAAATTTTTAGGGATGGTCCTTAAAAAATATTAAAAAAAGACAACTTTATGTAGTTAACGTTAACCTTTGCTGGAGATTTAAGAAGAAACTAGAAAGGTTTGACATACCCCCTTGTTTGACTATCACGTAGTCAATAATGAAAAAAAAACATCAACAAAAAATAAAAACACATTTTTGTAGTTTACGTTATTTGACTTTATGCCCTCGACTGTACAAGTTTTTTTCATGCACAGACTCACTTTCGTGCATAGAATCCTTCAGACACAGAATATTCCGTACATTTTTATTGTTAAATATATTTTTTATGTTTAAAAAATAAAGAAGACATTTTTTTACTCAGTGGAATGACAAAATTATCAAATTCAATTTAATATTAAAACGAACTCCCACAAATTTACCGGTCACATTAACAAATAAAATTTTAACTACTTGTATGTGGGCAGGCAATCAATGAGGATTTTAAGGAGTGGCTCATCATTTACCTTAATTAGATATCTGCATCATGTCTGAAATAAAAAGAGCGTCTCCAATATATTTGACTTCTCTATTTTTAAGCCATCTGCATCCTTTCGAAAGATCGAATTTGAATTAAATTTCATATGCACTTATTATTAAAGTATCTATGGTGCTCATGATGTCTTTCCTCCTCAAGTTGATTTTGAGATTCATTTAAACATCTGGGGAATTGTTAATTATAAGCTGCAATTCCAAATATTTTTTTAATAACAGTAATAAAAACCATGTCCTTGGTCGAGTGGATGTCACGCCGTATGGTGTGTTGGATATTGATTTGAGGAAATGAATCCTGAGGATGATGACTGCATTAAAACAACTATAGAGATAATGTAATATTTTAATATTACTGTTTAGCAGTGGCAGTTCGAGACCTAAAATTTTGAGTGGGCTAAAAAAAATTTAGCATTGTATACAACTAGGTCTTCCAACTATTCATCATTATCAACTATTCGAATATCGAATAGTAAAATTGAAACTATCCGGATAGTTTTTAGTGTATACATACATTATATGTTTATACTAAAATATTACATTAAATAGTACCTACATTAAGGCGACTCAGTAGGAATGCAAAACTTTAATTTGACTTACAGCATAAATATTGCACTGACTTAAATAGGTAACCACCACTATACGTATTTTTACAGTATTTTTACAGTACAAGCAAAACATTTTTATATTTCATTACAAAAATAACAATACCACCTAACACACGAATGGGTATTTAGACAGTAATGAGGTATTGCAATGTACATGGTAGCAACAGTAAGCTATCATATTTCATAAAGTAACGGTTTTTGCCAAAGGTAAATTACAAGAGAAGCAAAACAAAACATACAATACAAAATTCTCAAACTTTCTCTAATATATTTAAATAATTAATTTTTATTTTTAATTTTGTATAACCTATTTGTTATGATATTGATTTGATATGATTTGTTATGATATTGATATTGATGAATACAGTTTTGAAAAATAATTTTGTTGCATAAAAAAGATTAAAACATAAAAAATATTGACATAATAAGATTTAAATAGAAAAGTATTGAGTAAACGAATTATAAGTTGCAATTGATAGTTATTTCTGGTTCGCGCTATAGTTTTGACTATGTATTTAATCCGAAAATTATCTTAACTTTGTCTTATATTTCGTGTTAGACAAAAAACTTCGATATTTTTAAATTATTGTAAATTAAGTAATCGTTCTTATCAAATCGATTGAACATTTCGGACAGTGAATTCTTTACGTTTTTTATTAATAGCGTCTAAAATGTATTGCGGATTCCATATTTCTATTGACCTTGTGAATCTAGGATCCAAAATCTCAGGATGATCCGTTGGTTCCAGATAGTGGTGCGTAAAAAAAAATATTTTCATATAATTTGATAAATCTGTTCCAAAATCGTGTAAAAAAGTACCAAAAATGTATGAAAAAATGTAACGGTGCCGTCCAAAAAAATCGCGCAAAAAAAAATCGCGTAAAAAAAAGGATTGGGTGTATATTTTACTGAATGCGCGGAATAACAATATTTTTTATCAGAAAACTTAATTATTCCACTGATTGCTTAGAATAAAGGTAAACATCATTAACTAATAGCTTGACGATTAATAGTTGGTATGAAGACGCTACTCGAAAAAGCCAAATACGTGTTACAATTTGTAAACGATCAGTAGAATAACAAAGTTTATTTGTTATAAAATGACTTTCTTTTAAGTGACTATCGAAACTATCGAAAATATTCTTAATCCATGTTAATAATTCCTTTAAGCCATTAGCAAATTTTATTATGTGCTTTATTTTACTTCAAGTTTATATATAGCCTAACTCAATAAGAAAGAAACTAAATAAATATTATATCTGATCAAAAGAAGTTATTCAAATAATTTATATCGAATGCATAAATATATTCGTATTTTTTTATGTTTGAGAACCTTTTCTCTGTCACCAATATATAAGTTCAAAATTCAGAGTTGTGTCAAGAAAATATAATACTAATAATATTAAAAATAATTCAAACCATGCGATTGATTTGAATATTAATGTATTGTAGGTATAATATTGTTACATGATTTGGTAAGTTATCGAAAAAATATGGTTTTCAATCATTTAATATAATAGATAAATTAATGTCGTTAAATTATATCGGCTGCATCGGACTAACTTTGTTGGGTGGTACAAAACAATGACTTAAATGTATGAATTAATATATTTCACAAGTTTATTTTGTATCCATACATATGTATATATATTATTCATATATCAATTTCGAATATTTTCTAGCATTCTGTTTTGTTCAATTATAAGTTTAAAAAAACACGTTTGACGGTAGAAAAATGTATTCAATTAAAAAAAACCAGGGCTGTGGAGTCGGAGTCGCGGTATTTTGGCCGGAGTCGGAGTCATGAAAAAATCGTCTTTGCTACTAACTACTAATGTGAAAAATCCTTTTATTCAACTACTGTTACTATTATATTGAATAGAATTTCTTTTTAAAAGCATCGCAAATAATTATTTCAAAATGCTTATCCATTAGGCTTAAATAATACTGGTCTTACTAAAATAATCGCTATTGAAAAAGGCATTATTGTATTATAAATAATATTATTTGTCAGCGCTTTGGACAACCCTAACCCTTACTGCTTTTTTGCGCAACAACTTTTTTATGGCAAAATAAAAAATATACATTTCTTCGATTCATTTGTATGAGTAGTGGTTTAAGTTAATTCAGAATAACATCTGGCACGTCCGCTAAGCATGAAGCTCTAACGCGGACTGCAAAATTTACGACAAGAAAAACACATCTCCGAAAAATCGTTATTATTTATTGGTATGACAACTTTTTAATTTTTTTTTTTGCTTTTAAATGTAAACAATAATGTTTTTTACTATTCCAATTTTTTGTAGAAGTATTTATGATCCAATTATGCTTTAAAAATCAGTCAGAAAAAGTGGGAGAAATGGTACATTTCAAATGGATGTACAATCATTATATTACATAAATTGGAAATTCTGCTCAATTCACTTTCTTAAACAAACCTTTATCTGCATTTCTTTCTAAGACATTAAACTTTGGTATCTTACAATAAACTCTAAAAATGATCAAACGTAAAGCAGTTGAAAAATTCCGAGTAAACTTGTCGTCGTCTATTCGTGAAAATAGGACTCTTTTCATGAAAAAAAAAATGCAGTAGTGTAAAAAAGTGTTTGGCAAATGTAATTATTGAAAAAAAAAAAATTTAAGTGAACGGTTCACAAGATTTAGTCGACGGCAAACGATCGATTTACTCTGTTTTCAGGCGCGAAGGAACTATATCCTCTTAAAAACGAGCTCATTCGTAATAAAAGTCATTTATTCAAATTTAGAAAATGCATATTTTAAAAATAATGTTTCATATTTTAAATTTGTTTTTAACTTAGTTTTCAATTGTTCCTGCCGTTGAAAATACTCGTTTAGTAGCAGTTGACGTTGGATTTATTGTTAGAAGTGTTTTAAACAACACGTCTAACTTTTCTGTTATTTTTTTAAATTGATCCAAATATATCATGTACAAAATGTTTTTAAAACTATAATTTTAAAAAAAACATATTTTACAACATATTTTACAACAAACCAGCTGTTTTTGCTAGTAGACAGTGGTCTCGATTTCTGAGATTTTATTAAATAATCGTAAAACTTGCACGCAAAAGAGATGTTGCACAATCAAAGTTTCTTTGTTCACTGGTATACATTTTGTAATAATTGAAGACTTCTTATTATTTCTGTATTAGATAAAGACAAAACATATAAATACACATTTCAATATCGTTCCACTGTATTACAATATTTAAAATTTGCAGCTGCATTGGATTACTCTGCAGTATTTCTTTAATGAATCAAATTACGGCATTGAAGGTTTTTTATAGTCCCGAATTCGAGCTGATTCGTCAAACTCAAGTATTATGATAAGATATTGATAACACCCGAGTTGGGTGAAGGCGAAAACACCACTACCTGGAGAATTCATAATTATTCTTTAAATGTGGAGAAATTGTAATGTTGATCTTTCGTAGATTTTGTTACATATTTCATTAAAAATTATTACGAATACTATTCGGATATCGAATAGTTGAAAATGGGCCTAATATATCCGGATGTCGAATATTCGAATATCCAAATTGGAATCCCTATATACAGCCTACGATTTTACTAAAACCATTTATCAGTAATATAAGTATAACGAATCCTAAACTGTCGAAGAAATTCTATAGTGCCATGGTGGATCATCCTAACCAATCTATCAAAAATTTACTTAACGACTACATTGATTACCCTCACACAAACATAGCGCGACCGCGGAGAGTCCTCCTACTGAAACCTCCTTAGCCCCCCCCGATCCCCCACATTCACATGTTTGGATATCAACATCTGCTAAAACCCCGATCTCCAAAACCTGAATGACTGCCGCAGACACTGTAGGTTTGACCTCCTCTCGAGGATAAATAACAAAAAAAAAAGAGGGGAAAAGATTAAAATAATAATTATATATTAAAAAAAAAAAACAGATCAAAAAAAAAATATTAACTGATCAGATAAGCATAACCCCAATTAATTGCAGCTCGAGGTTACTGAATCAACCACTAGTGTCACATGTAATGCCTACGAATGAGAACTAATACCACCACAAAAATCAAAACAAAAACCAAAGACCACGCACCCGCCTACGCCCAGGTAAATCCAGGACGCTACGCGGGAAAAGCAACATCAAAATACACCAGATGAAAGGGAAATTGGAGCTCGGCTCCACCAGCCCCATAATTTGATGTATAGATATCAATCAACGAAATAGTAGATACATTTATCAAACTTTGAGCATATTACAATTGTGACTCCGCAAATAATATTTTTTTTCCACAAAATTTCTTAACAAAACAAATCCACTGTTTCTACCATGTCTTCACATTCCTTACCACGCAAATACTATATAGTTACTCTTGCAATAACAAATTTCATGAAATACAATCTTTTTATACAGTGGTAAACGAGTCAAAAAAGGTTGGGAAACCCTGATATAGTAGATATTAACCCTCCGAGTAGTGAGTTGTTTTTTTTTTATTAAATAATGCCCTTTTGTAAATTCTAATACTATAGACGTTTTTCCAGTGGCATCTGTGATGGCTGTGTGTAGAAATTTAAGAGACTTACACTTTGGTAGTGAGTTATTTATTATTAAATTAGTATTCATTGAATTTTTTTCAAAAAAATTTATTATTTTATGTAGAAAATATCCTTGAAATATATGAGATATACTCGACTCGCTCCAAAATTTTTGAAACATGAACCATGAATGTAATTTAGTAAATATAAATAAAATTTGAAAGTATTTTAAGAAATCAGTCTCAAACCTGGCTTGATAACATAACAAATATCATTCAAAAGTAATGTAAAACTAAAAATACTTTTAAAATGTATAAATTGTTTTATAAAATGAAATTCAAGTTTCATTTTTTGACCATTTTGGAACGAGCCGTGTTTGCAAATAATATTGCCTCACTTAGAAGTTAGATATAGATAATTCTATTATTTTTTCTTTTTCAACGGTTGTCAACTCCAATTCATCATCTTGACTATTGACAAATGGATTGTGTATTCATAGAAACTTTGAAAAAACAATATCATTTAGATTGTGCAACACCAAACTATCCAAGTATGTTAGAAAAAGATTTTTTTGTGAAACATAGCATTTGGTAAACTCAATGAACTGTATGCCAATGTCAAGCATTCATTGATGTATTTCTGTTACGTTACGATATAACAGTTTATGTATTTGTGTATATTTATTTATGAAAATTAAATTTCTGCCAATTTTTTCCCGCCTCCCAGTTTGGAAATTGCTGATTTAATGTACAGATCGACTCCCACTGGTGTAATTTCAGTTTTTTTTTCATTTTTATCGAGTTCCTGCCGGGTTCGCCAGCAATATTTATAAAACTTGGAGTGGTTCCAGTACACTTTTTCAGTTTTCTATCTTAATTTTTTTTCTTTGGTATTGAAGAATCTGAGGACCGAATTTTTGTTTTATATCCGCGTAATTTATTTATATTTTTCATTTATTTATTTAATTTCAAAAATATGCTATAAAGCTATGCCAATTGGATCAAATAAATTGGAAAATCATGCGAGATAAACATAAGTTTTTTTGCATCGAGATCACCTCGAGGAGAAGAGACATCACAAGACACCCATGTATTTGATCTTAAATTTAATTGAAAAAATCTAAATTTGACATTGTCCTTACCAAGACTTGGATGCTGACCTGCATAATCGTTTGGGCACAGCTTTTAGCAACTAGACCACTAAGGGGGACAAATTGACTCCTGATGAAGCAATTCAACATTATAAGTTATCAGTATTAATTCAGTAGCTCAACCTTGTTTTTTTTGGTGAGTAAAAATAGATGGATAGGACTGCAACATTAGCTGGCATTAGTATTATAGGTCTGAAAATATTATTAGAACGCCTGAAAATGCCGAAGATGAAACCCGGGTCTTTAGTGACAAAACTTGTGTGAATGTACGTAATTTCAATATTGAAATTTCACCAAGCACCTTCAGTCGAAATCTTAAACTATTAGTTGAGGTTGAACCGAAATTCATAAATTAATTTTAACCCTCTTATCCCCTTTCTTAACCTATTGCAGCTTATTGCAAGAGATTTATTTACATCAGTAGTTTTTTTTTTTTTTTTCCATCTCAATTTATCTAACTTTATATAATTCATTCTCAAACTGTGCGTTTTTGCAGGATTCCGGAACCGGAACCCCCGTGACCCTGAGAATCGATCCGAAGGGATTTTTTCTCTATTGGGTCGATCAGAATCACGAGGTGGATCTTTTGGACATCGCTACGATCAGAGATGCGAGAACTGGACCGTACGCTAAAATACCGAAGGTAAACAAATATATTGAACTATTCATTCATTTTTTTATTAATTAGCTGATGTACACATCTGTTTCCTTTATATTCGGCTGGTTCCTGAGAGGAGTAAACAGTCAATTTTGTCTTTATGTATATAAAAAGACTTTTCTTACTTAGAAAAAGTGGAAATTCGTTAAGACATATATTATTATAAACTGCATAACTTTGAAACAGCAAGCAGCTTATAAAAATAAATTCAAAAACATTTTAATTCTCTCTTCTTTGGAAGAAGTAATATGCGCACCGATTATAAGTGTCAAACAAGACAATGGTTCCTTAATATAAGAATTAACATCAACCTCACCATCGTTGTATGATTTTTTTTCTAACAATGTAATTTGTTCAAGAAATGTAACACCCGATCAGTTGAAATTGTAAAATTGCTTGTCATGAGCAAAACAGAAACAGATCATATTAATTAAATGTGGAATTAGTGTAAAAAGGTGTTTTATTTTCTGCCTTTCCACGGAGTATAAATACCTTAAAAGTGATCAAAGTTTGTGTCAATGTGATCTAGTTGTTTAATTATGCAGTTCTGGATATAACGGAAATACAAATTTTACAACATGAAGCCTCATTAACTCTTTGAAATCTTAATTTTTTTCAAAAGTGTTCCAGCAAGATATTTTCAGTGAATTTGTTAATAATTATGTTATAGCTAAAAACATTTAAAAAACTAATAAAATATGGTTTTAAGTAATCTCGAGTAGCAAATGAATGGCTTTTGTCATGAAATGTGAAATTTATGTTTCCTCTCTTAAACTGGTTCCTCCTGCGACCTGCCGTTGTCAGATTGCCAGAATAATTGTCGCCCGCTGTGGTCTAGTTCAGTGTTCCCCAACATTTTTACACCTGCGGACCGGTAAAAATAGGAAAAAAAATTCACAGACCACTAATAATGAAATAAAAATGGTTTTTATATAATATTTTTTAAATCTCTATTGTTACAAATGGACATAACTATACAACTGTTTTCAGTTGACAATGCTCGCAATGAGCGAAACCGGTTCTGACCTTTTAAATAAAGTCGAATAAGTACAAAGGAATATTGTGTTTTTATTAATATAATGCCTTTCCACTGAGTATTCACAGTGAACACCCTAAAAGTGAAAACAATTATGTAATATGAAATTATGGGTTTATTTAGGTAGTGTCCATCTGGGTTCACTATTGAAGAGCAAATATTTATGACTGTTGATTCTGAAAAAACCAGCGACCATCGTGTCACACACAGAAAAAATAATACAACAGAATAATTATCCGCAATAAACTAAACTTTACAAATTTGAAGCCGGATTTTAAAAGTATGAGTAATATGTAACCGCACAAAAATGGCCAAGAAACAAAATACGGAGCCGCATTATTGATGTATTCTTATTTAACAATAACTGAAAATACTAGAAAACGCGCAGGCGATAAAAATGCTATATTCAATATTTTTGCATGGCGAATTTCTAGAAATTTGGCATACGGCGGAAAGTCTGCGGCCCAGCACTGGGTTGCGGACCACTAGTTGGGGAACACTGGTCTAGTTGGTTTGAGCTTGCTCTACCGACCAGGTGGGTCTGGGTTCGATCCCCGGTAAGGTCAATGTCAAATTTTGATTTTCAAATTTGAGACCTAAGACATGGATGTTTGTGATGTCAATTCGCCTCGAGTTTATCTCGAGTGACTTGCTATACTAAAATTCTCATCGAGTTTTTCTCATATGATCTTCCAACTTAAAAATATTTGGCGCATTGGCATTAGCTGTAGTGCCAATTTTTTTTTTAAATATAAAAAAAAATTGCAAGAGTAAAAAAATGTCGATGTAGCCTCGACATAGGAGTTGCCGGTAAAAAAACAATGCCAATGCTACCTCGACATAGGTGCTCAAAGGGTTAAGAATAAAACGATTTTCCAATTCACTGTAAAGTTGGAGGCTTGGAAGAAAAAAAATAAAAAAATGTGAGGGCTCACTAGTCTTTCATTGACTCTCTGTCAGGTGGCTTACTCGATTATATCAATATTAACAAAGTATACTGATGGTATGAAGTAACTCACCACTAAAATGCCTAAATGAACAAAACTAGAACTGTAGCTGAAAAACTGAAAAAAATTCAAAAAGTTGACAAAAATTCACGAGAAAAACCAGTCGTCTTAGCAAAAAGAATTAATTTAGAAAAGTATGCGAGTTTGAAGAATCTCAGGAGAGAGAGAGAGTTAAAATGTATATGCCAAATTGCAAATAAACAAGATAAGTAATAAGTAATTTATAATTTATAATATTCATATGTAAATATATAATACATGTGTAAATAAAAAAGTAGGTTTTTTTAGAATTGAACATTTATTTTGGTATTATTTGAAGATTTCCCGCATTATCAGTTTTCCACATTCTTCGTTTGTTTTTACGGTCCCTTGAAAAATGTAGAATCGAGGTTTCACTGTATATTGAAATAGGTGATTTATGAATTATGTTTGTCGTTGATACATATGAAGCCATTTCATATTTAATCATAATCTTCCCATAAAATATTATGTTTTTTTAACACCAGTGCATAAGCGATCCTGCATTTTTAAACAGCATTATTTTTGTCAAAATAGTGATTCACTTCCGAGCGGCTGACACCCATTTGGAATTTCGCCATCGACTTCTTTTCGGTATTGTCACTGCTGTTGCCTTTTCAAAAGCAATACTAAAGTATCTTTGCGAGTGATATTTGAATCGAGTGTAATGTGACAATTCCATTCACGACATCATTATATTTTTGAATAAATTAAATAACCATTTATCTGCAGAGCAATATTGATTTTCAAAGCCGCCGTCTGTACTCACTGTTTTGATGAAAAAAATATTTGGAACCGTTCCAATTGTCTACTGTCTAATAGAATTATTTAGAATATTATTTATTCCTATTTTCGATGATGAGTCGAACGAATCCCATATCATTTGAAATGGTTTTAAATAATGTTTATAAAATATCTGACAGTCGCCTTGAAACGTATTTTAATTATTTAATTTAAATATGTTTTTATTTTAAATTCTTATGTGTTTATTAATCGCACGTTGTTATTGAATGAAAGAAATCTAAAATGTTTTTATTTGAATTCATGCCCTAGCCATGGATTTTTGTGAATTTCTTCTCCACGATTTGATCTCGAGTTACTTATAAATATTCTAATTGGGTTTATTTGGCGAAATCTAGCGCATTGCCGTAGCTGTAATGCATTTTTTCTAAAAAAATTTCAATAAATAATTAAACCCTTTTTTTTTTCGAATGCCTCTGTTGATTCTACTGATTGTTTTAAAATTAATACGCATGGGTGAATAGTTTCATTAACTACACAATGAGTGTTTCACGCTCCAAAATATCCATGCCTCTACGGTCTATTCAGAAAGTGTTATTGTTTCAAATCTACTTTTGAAGATTTAAATCAGGGGAGTGATGAATTAGCATGTATATTTATTTTTTTGTGACTACATTTTTTATTATCTCCGGAAATGATCAAACCGAGAGAGCACCTGTTTCACTTTTTCACTTTACGCTTTATTAATAGACTTAAAAAAAATAAACGCTCATTGTTTTATTGCACGTCTAATATTATGTATTGCAGCGTTACAGCCGTCGTTGCTTTTTGTTTACACACATAAAAATGACTAATGAAGTTAACATTGCATTTATATTTTAAATAGACTCGGAGAGTAAAATAGATTGTATTTTAACTCCTCCTCTGCCGCATAGCCATCATGCTGACCTTTCGTACTTTGCTTGGCTAATAGCACAAGCAAATATATCGACTTTCCGATATACATTCCTTTTTTGTAATACAATTTTCACAAACGTGATTTTTTAAACAAATTTTTTGTAATGAAGTAGTGTTTTTATTTTTTTGATTCCAACTGTAACAATTTTTTTTTGCAATTATGCATACCTGAACTAGATTTCAAGTCGCAGGTCCCAAGGAGTAACTGTAACAATACCAAGCTTTACACTGGAGTGCAGTCATCCGCGATTAGGTGACTTGTGTTCCTTATGCCTACTGTGTACCCCATTGTAGATGATCGCACCCCAGAGGAAAGCTTGTTGCTATTATATTTCTTTTTAGCCTTTTAGCTGCTGTTGATAATTAATAATAACCTAGCACGCCGGCTATAATTTGCAACTATAAATTTAATTAGTTATCGACGAGATAACTCGTCTCTGGCGTGTTGAGCACGAAATTTTTTACGATATATCTCGTTTGTGGCAGCCATCGAGTTAATAAAGAAATATATGTTGCAATAATCTCTCAAAAATGACACAGTGTAGTGTTTTATGGCAATACCTACCAAATTCCTGTCACAGTCGTAGGGTTAAGTACATTGTTTGTGCTCAAAGTGTCAAGTAACATTACTGAAATTAACCATGCATCGAATTTATTGATGACTTTCTGTTACGATTTATAAAAATATACATTTTCCACACTGTGTCATAGAAATGTGTCGTATCATGAAAATGATTTATGTTCACGGTCACTCATTCACATCAGCATATAAGGCTATTTATAATGTTCATATACGGCCGATTGTAAGAAACTTATACATATATGGGTAGATTGTAATCTTTAACATATTTGATTTGAAATATCATATTCTCCATTGACGAATGCATTAACTTTTCCCCAGTCGGTAAAATGTCGGGGGCATCTGTCGAGCTTACGTTTGTTATGATTAATGCGCTCCAACAGGTAAATAAGACAACCGATAGATTATCGATCGAGGTGGAGGAATTCTCTGTTTAGTCTGATGAATCATTATAGAATGTCGAAAAGTGCACACAAAAACAAAGCGATACATTAATTGATTGCTTTGAAAATATTATTTTTAAAATTCTACATTACTATTTGTCTTAACAGAATAACGCAAAGGCGTTTTCTGTTAAGTGTATTCTGGATATTATTCTAAAAAAATTTAAACCAGTCATAGGTGACGTTATGTAAAAAAAAATGTGATTAATTTACACTGATGGAGTGAAACCACATGTCGCAAATAATGGGCAATTCTTTTTGCCACTTAACCTCTGACAGTGTCAAATTGGTGGGCCTTGGCAAACGTTGCAACTGTAATTAAAAATAGCATATTTTCAATTTGAAGATATATTAAGACATTCAATTAGAATTAAAATGACTCATGCATTGTAGCATGCTGATTTTATAATATTATTCTGGTTCGTAAATTTTGGGAAGGCGTACCTGTCTAGATATTTTATGGTACTTTGGAATTAGCGCGTGCCCACATAAAGTAGTATTCAGACGGCATATGTTTCCAAGAGTAAATGTCTAATCGAAAGTGTAAACCAACATGTGAAAAATAGAGATGAAATCACTCGACTTCTGCAGGTCCGCAAAATCGCTTTGTTTCAATGTTGCAATAATAATACGGAAACAATATGAATACGCACGCCAAGAGAGTTGCGCCCATGCTAATATAAGTACAGCGACACACTAGGCGTGCTCTTAGCGTCCAATGATATAATAATCTACTTTCAGTATACAATAGTCTTTTTTTAATGCAATATACACATTTCACAGAAAACTGCACAATTTTAATTAGTTTAACTTTTTCTCTATTTATATATGAGGGTATAACTTGCAAACCCGGCTCATTCCAAAGTTGTTGAAACATTAACCAGGAATAATCTAAGTTATATTATTTTATATTATAATGAACTTCCACAAAGTTACCGCCGATTCCATCGAAAGTATTAATGTTATTTAGAAGATAAAAATAAATTTTGAAAGCATTTTTAGAAATCAGTCTCAAACATGGCTTGACAACATCCAAAATATCATTCCAAAGTAATGTAAGACTAAAAATACTTTTAAAATGTACACTGATTTTCAAAATGAAATTCAAGTTTCGTTTTTTAACCATTTTGGAATAAGCCGTATTTGCAAGTAATACCCTCATATCGATGGCTAGGTGTCAATATGTGGTAACTACCAAAATGTCGAAAATGAGTTAAGAACGCAGTTGGCAGTAAAATGCTACATTTTATACAATGTCAAAATGTTTTGTCACCCTGATTTGAAATGGCAATTCTATAATATTTCAAATCAGGGACATACAAAATTTTGATAAGGGGTTAGACAAAATGTAATAAAATAAATCGGTATAGTAAAAAAAAATACGCAAATAGCAGGAAAATCTGGATTCCGGGCAAGTAAAAACGGGGTTTCACTGTAATATACATCAGGGGTCGGCAACCTGTGGCCCGCTAGGTTCTCTAGATTAAAATATTTGTCTACACATCCCCACGTAAAATATTTGGCACTTTTACAACAAAAGGTTGCCGACCCTTGATATACATAATCAAATTTTACACCAAAACTTACTCTTTAAAGGGTTAAAAAAGAATTCTACTCATAGTCATACCTTTAAACGCTCGCGCCCTGTGCACAAGCACACTGCCTGAGCATTTTTTTGCAAAATAAAACAATTAAAACAATGATAAGATGTTTATATTACTCATATGACAAAAATATTTATCGAAACCGAAAATAAAATTATAGATCGGTATCTCAAAGACATTATTTTTATAAGCTTATATTCATATCTTGAATAGTATTATCATAAATCAGTGTAATCCGATAGCGAAATGAACCATAATCAACTGTCCCGTACGGGACCGTTGGGCATTGAACGACACAAATCTGCGGTCCCGTACGGGGGACCATTGGGCGTTTAAAGGTTAAACTCAAAACTGAAAAATGCATAACCTACTTCTTCTAGTCTTCTAGTCGTCTAGCATAAAAACAAATTATCATGTGTTGGGGCCGCAAAAGAAAAATTAAAATTGAAGTACACTAAATTCTCTTTTATACAGAGGATACGTTTCATGTGAAACAGCCGTGCAAAAATCCGTATAAGAAAGATGAAGTCAATATAGATGTATGAATGATAAATTTCATTACATTTTGACTGTGTTGTTTCGAAATCGTGTAAAAATGAACCATGCAATAAGAGGATTATGTGTATGTGATTAATTTTTTTTTATTATTTTTAAATACAATTAAAGAGTCATCAAGAGTAATAAAGTTAAAGTGGGGTGTAATTACCATTAGTCACCACTTTAACTTTATTACTCTTTGATGATTTTTAAAATTTCATTAGAAGTGTTAAAAATTTAAATTTTGTGTAATTATAGAGTCACTTCTACTGTAATTTGTAAATTATTTTCAACGTCATTTGTTGTTTACACCTTTTCATTTCAATTTGTTTTTGTATAGATAGCATAGTTAAATTATATTTCTTATCAGTTAACAATGCTCGCCATGAGCGAAACCGGTCCTGACCTTTGTAAATAAAGTGGAAATGAATTTTTTCTTAATTCTATCATTGTGGCTGCAATACTGCAATATTCAATTTACATCTCAGTCGGGACAACAATGAACTGCCTTCCGCATATGGCCTTGTGTTTTTTTTGTCAAATATGACATAATTTGTCTAACAACTTTCCCATTTATGGTAATTTATTTATATTTTAATTGTATTGTTATTGAGATTTTGAAAACAGCATAAATAAATGTCAAAGTAAATCTTGTGTTCACCGCTTAAGATTCAATTCACATTTTGATTCTATCGCTAAGAACTTATTCTCATCTTGAGGATTTTATAACGATACTTATACTGTATCGCTGTAAATTCTTTTGTTGCAAAACAAAATATGTTATGCATTATTTTTTAGAATATTTTATTTCATAGGTTCACATATTGCACAAATTTATTTATACTATCAGGATGGGAGTTATCGCAAAGATAGCATAATGAGTTAAACCATGGAAAACAAACACTAATTAACTGGAAGATTAAGCGTAATTGCATAATTTTTTGAGCCGGTGCAAGGGAACAGATTGATTTCAATTATTCTTCAGAGTCATGTCCTTCCATTCTTGAAAGATGGCGCATTACACTTCACTTAACGATATCGAATTCTGCTATTCATTGTACCAGAAGGTTTAAACTGTGTCAGTTTCCATTGCATTTGAACGCTAATTAAAGCATTTCATGGGAACTTTATTCAGAGAAAAAATTACTGTTGTTTATAGCAGTGTTCTTCAACCTTTTTACATCCGCGGGCCGGTAAAAACTGAAAAAATATCTCGCGGACCGGTGGGATGACATAGATAGACATAGACCACTATTGACAAATCCATATGATTTTTAGAAAGTACCAACCTTCAAACAATACGTGTCAAACTTTAACCCTTTGAACGCCAACGTCTCACCCGTGAGTCGCATGCGTATTGACTCCATACGCCAACGTCTCACCGTTGAGACAGGATGTTTTTTCGTTGAGAATAAAGATTTTTTTAATAAATAAAAATTATTATGCTAGCAACCTCTATGTTTGAACCCAATAACGTTCTAAAAGTTTAAAATTTTCTAATCTTTGGGTATTATTTTTAAATAAATATACTGGATGTCGCTAGGGCTGCCCGCTGGATGTATTCTATATGCGCGAAAGAGAATCGTAATTTTTATACGTATTTGGCACGCCTCATAAAAAAATCTGGTATGTATAATTACTAGGGGAATTTTATAAATGGCTACAGAATGGCTACAGGGTTGTCAAATGCAGAATTATATTATTATAAAAAAAAAATCATAATGAATTATTTTTAACTCGTTATTATTGCCACATGTGTTTCACGATTTTGTGCAGTATCATTGAATTGAAGGGGGGACATTTCTTTCATTTGAAAATTACAAAGCATTGTGACCCTATTATATTACACATGTGCAACTCGATATGGGTTCGGGTCTTGTCTAATAAAGTGATAAAATAAATTTATTGACGTTTTCTTCTGACAACTTGGACATCCATATGCAGCTTCTTTCGAAGGACACATAGAAGTCAGAATCACTAGAATTAGAATTCAAACACATGGAAACTATTTAGGCTTTTGTGTTGAATTTTTGTCATATGGTAAAAATAATGAAATACTTCAGTCTTCGACGATACGTCTTCCAATCATCACCGTTTCGTATTTGATTGACATTGTCTTGTCGCGATTTTTTGTTTGAAATTGATATTTTTCCATCGCGATTTTATATTTGAAAGTGATTTATTGACTTTTTTTGTTTATTGACAATATTGTTTCGTGATATTGTGCTGTGAAAATTCTTTCGTGATCTATTTTTTTGACTGTAAAAATATTATCCCCTACCAAGATCCCCTACCAATGGAATCTAAAATTTTTCGGATGAATGAAAATTTTCTGATAATCAAGCTTTGCAGATGATATAATATCTTCAGATGAAGAGGACAATGAAAAACTCTTTCAACAGCCGACAACTGAGAACGTCTTCTCTTGGAAAGACACGGGTTTCAGTCCTATACTTCATTCGTTTGATGAGAACTTATCGGGAATCAAAGTAAACATCGGTGATGAGAGTGAAGCGAATCTGAATATTTTAAATATTTTGTGAATGATGATATTGTAAACACCACTGTTACTGAAACGTCAATATCGTTATGTGTCTTCTAAATTGCCATTTTTGAGCAAACGTTCGAAAGCGTGGATTGATACTAATTTATGATGAAATGTACAATTTTTTTGGGTCCAATTTTGTTATTCCCGTTGAATTTGAGGAATGTAATCGAATCCCACTGGTCAACGAATCCATTACTTTATTCACCATTTTTTTCCGAAACAATGCCCCGAAATCGATTTCAATTGTTACTAAGTATGTGGCATTTTTTCCAAAAATGAAGAACAGGAGCGTGGCAAAAGTTTGGAAAAAATTAGACTAATTTTGGATATATTCCGGAAAAAAAATTCAAGTTACTTTTACCCGTATGGCTCAACCCTGAACACGAAATAGAATAAGCCCATAAAATAATGTGTTATATACCAGTGAATAAATTATTAAACTGAAATTAAAATTTAAAAAATATATTCATCAAGTGTTGTAACAACCCTGAACACGAAATCGAATAAGCCCATAAATCGTCCCACAGCACAGAATTTATTGTACACACACATGTGTCAGGACACACGAAAACATCTTCAAACTATAAATTATGTAAGTTAAATCACTTTTTATGCAATTTCTATTTTCTCTAAAATCGCTGGCGTACAGCCGTAGATCGAATACTTCGACGTTGGCGGCTAAAAGGTTAATAACAATTGACGTTTAGTTCACAAGTTACAGTAGTTTTAGTGACGCTACTTTTGTAATTTTTAAAACAATGGAAAAATTTGAATTTTGTGCGTCGATACAGTATTGCTTTTTAACCGTTTCAGTACCGCGATGTTTTAAGCTTAGGAACACTCACATACCACATGTTTTTAATTATTTTTTAAAAATAAGGCTCATGGATTTTATGCATTATGTTAAAAGTTTACTTATAAAAAGATATATCAAGTTGTAATTTTTCAAGTTGCCTTTTCGAAATTTCGTATATTTCATTTTTCTTTCAGGGCTGTCACAAGCATAAATAAATATAATTTTTACATTTAAAAAAAAAAAAATACAAAAAGTAAAAGGGACAAATTCTTGAAATTCAAGTATAAATTTAAAACAAAAGAATGGATCCTTTATGTCGATTTCACCATAAGTGGTAGCCCTAGTGACACCTACCGCTCGACTTCTAAGATAATACCTTTTTCAATAAGATCAACCAAC